>OX388305.1:21372079-22572079 GCA_947579605.1 Athripsodes cinereus | reverse complement strand
GCGGGAAATTTTTGAGCTTAATATTGTAGTCTATGAAGCTACTTACTTACATGCTTTATTGTTCACTTTTTTACATAGATGTAGTTGATGTGGTCATTTAAAATATTGTAATAAGCACACTGTTTCAAAATTTTCAGTTTTTTACCTGTATAATTTAAAAATAGCATTGTTTAAAATTATTTCATTTATGTAATCTAAATAAGTGTGTACGAGTGTTCTTATTTGCATTAATCTCTCTTGTTTCTGTTTGTAATTATGTTTGATAATGTATATTTATCGGGTTAGTTGGGAAAAATCGCGCCTCTGCGATAAGCTCGCCCTCTGCATATTGATTGTATGAATTTATTTTATTTGAATGTATTTTTGTGTAAATTTGCTTTTAATCAATGTACAGTAAAAAATAAATAAATAAATTTCATTGTAGGTACTATTGTTATGAGCATCACTAATCGAAAAGGTGAACACTGTCATGGTGAGTGGTGTTTTTTTTATTTAAAGTAAATAAAATAAAATAAGTTTTATAATAAATTGAATAAAACAAAATTCATAAAATTCTTATTACATCAACAAAATTATTCTTGTTTCCAATTTGTCAAGTTTGTTTTGAGCTAAATAGCAAGAAAATTGTTAGAGATTTCGTTTATTTGTCTTGAGTTTAGATAAATATTTTTGTTATTTTTTTTATAAAGCAGCAGATTATTCAAGAGAAAGTTGAAAACTTCTGTGCACTTTTAACCTCAGAAACATTCAAGTTGCACTCCCATTTGTATTTATGTAACATGATTAATATTTGTGGCATTCATAATATAACAATTATGTAGGTACTACTTATCCATATTTTGTTGTTTTAGATAACTACGTTAGTTATATCATATATTAAAAAATATTATATTTGGTAATGATTATTTCATAATAAATTACAATAACCATAGTTATCTAAAACATTCAAATATGTATTAAGAATGTATTAAACTAGATAAGACTTGCAGCAAGCGTCAAATAATTAAATACTATGAACACAATTTATTCATAATCATACATTAGTATAATATTATGGTCAATATAAATAGTCAAAGAATTAAAATGAATGTCATCGCTTGTAAATCTTAGTGAGAGACATAGCATCAATATCCAGTTCAGTTGGGTCCATGGTTATAGATTGGATACAAATATTTATCAGTCTAGTGTATCGTTGGTCGTATTAATTGCAGCCAATTAACATTTAATTAATTATTGATTCGACTAAGATTTATAGAATCAAGTCTGTAACGTGTACAGATATTCATCATCATATAATTATGCACATTCTTCCATATATGTCATTGTGCTACATTCGTAAATAAGTCTTAGGCCGAGAGCACGCTGAATAATAATATTTATGACATTCTGTCGCACGTACGACTTTTGTCGCATGCATTTGTTACGTTTTCGTCCACATTTGTGCTATTTTTTCGAAGATGTTCGGCGATATTAGATTAATTTATCTTGTATAATATTTTTTTAGAGATTGTACTACATTATTTGGGTTGATGATAAAACAAATGATCATTGGAAACGCTCGACTAATTCCAAAAGTAGTTTAATTCTTAAATTAAACACTTTTTTATATTATAGGTACCCACTTTATAAAATATTGTTGAGGACAAAATGGAATTTTATTCAATCTGCGAGATCCCTGGTACCAGACGATGGAATTTTTATCTATCTATCTATTCTATCAAGGCAGTTCGTCGGTAGCCTGGAGGTAGAGTCTCGGCCTTGTGAACAAGGGGTCCGGGGTTCGATCCCAGGTGCCGGCAAACTCCCCTTTCACGACACAAGCTTTTAGCTTAGTCTGAAAGGTGTATAAGGTTGTATTTGGGTTTATAACAAAACCCAGAAATATCTTTTTTAAAAAAAAAAGTATCCTATTTGTAGGGTAAAGTATTTATGAAAATATGATATTATATTTATTATTTATTTATTTATCAATTATATATCATATAACATAATAATTTGTTTAAATATTTTATTATTCTTATTGTGTTGTTTATTTATTTATATATTACTGAATTTAAAAGTCTTTTCTATAAAATGCGATGGTTTTTGAGCCTAGCCAGATCTAACGTTAGTAAAGTTTCTAGTAGATAATATTAAAATAAAATGTGACTTACCAATCTTCCAGCTTCATTATTGTGCTGACTGACTTTGGAATGAAGGTCATCTGCTGTTTCTCTCGAATCAAGAAAAGTTTTAGAGAACTTCATTCCATATTCTATATTATGTGAGCAGCCTCCCCACTTCCATCTTGATGCCGCTTTGGGAGCTGATAATGGTGTTTTTGGTTCTGGGCCTCCTGGTTTGTAACTGGATGGATCACATCCGCAAGCCATGATAAGACCTTTAGCACAGTCGCGAGATACTTGTTCTGCAACTGCGGCGGCCGTAAGAGCATAAACGAATGCTGTTTCCTTATAACCTGTAAAAATAATAAAAATAAAATAGTTGTTTAAAATATGTGTATAAAATTTGTCAGGATATTTCAATACATCGCAAAAGATATGAATATTCAGAGTTTACACTCCTGTGATCTCTGAATATTATGAGAAATAAAGTAAATTTTGGAGCATCTGCAAAGAAGCAAGTTTTTTTAGTAAAACGCGAGTATTTGAAAAATAAGGGCATTTTATATCTTAAATTTGGCGATGAGGTTTGCCGCTCATCCTGAATGTCTTATTTTTTTTGTTGGCACGGAGAGCTTGGATATTTATCACATGCAGCTGACCTGCTAGCTTCCACGCCTGTGGGATTTATTACAGTAGTAGAAATCGATTAAAGGTCTATGGAAAATCATTGACATGACTGTGAATAAATGACATTATAGAAAATGGGTGTTTTGGGTCTGAATGGATGTTATGGGTAGGGATTATTAAGGGAAACAATAAAGTTGAATTATTTAAAGATGATTTAAAAATTTAAAGTATTTTCATAGGTAAATGTTCTACATGCCATTTAACAGTTGGTTGAAATAAAAAAGTATAAGAATTCATTCATATAATAGCTTTTCTAATAACGACAGACATTACTTGAAAGCCTATCAAGGGCAGTGCTTGTAAATTAATTGCTATTAAGTAAAACTACGCCAGAAGATTTCATATAAAGCACAATGATTAATTTTTATGGCATCGCTGAATGAAAAACTCGTAACGCATTACGCTGGCCATGGACCATATATGAGAAATGAGACTCACATAATCATTTTATTATTACATATTGGAGATGATTTACACAAGTCAAGTTATGATGAAGTCATTCAATTTGTCATATTATGATTGATGGAAGACATGCGCAAAAAATTAAGGTTTGCCTTGTGCAGCTAACTGAATTAAGTTTGTTTAACTTTTATGGCTATGAAGCGAACATATTTGGAAAATGTACGCACCGTGTAAAGACACATGATAAATCAGAATTGTGATATTATTAAATTTAATAGAATTACGAAACTTACTTGCAGTGGCATAGCTTAGTATATTTCTTACAAAGCATTTCTGATTAATCATATTTGTTTTTTATACCTTATAATTGACATTTCAAATAATGATCTGTTTTGACAACTTCTGTCTAGTAATGATAAGGTCGTCATTTTAAATACCTATTATATAGGGAGTTGGGAGTATCATGAAAATTAAACTTGCTTCAGCAATCCATCTCTGAAACGTGAAATATAATCAAATGTGAAACATTCAATAAAATGTGATTACCTCTTTATAAAATTAAATATCTAAGTATAAGTCTGTTTTATAATCATCCCTGACGATACCAACTTGTTGGTGTAAGCGCTAGGCGTCTTTGTGGTATACTTTGTAATCTTTGTATACATTATATTCAAACATTTTTTAAGGCAACTCAATCTTCGTGGGCTGATTTATTTATTTTATTTATTTATTTATTTTCCAAAAATATTACATACAAAAATAACATAAAAACATCATTATGGAATGTATTGCCCCACTAGACCAAAATCTGTTCTGGGACAATACTCAGAAAAATAAGACAATTAAATAACTAAGCCAAAATAGCACAATTAAAAATATAACCACACTTTCCGATGAAATACATACATAGTGAAACATGAAAGAGTGTTATTTTATACTTAGTTTACTGGCCAGTGGCCATCCCACTAATGGGATATACCTAATGTGATGATATGATGATGATGAAATAAATATTACTAATTAATGGAAACCCCTCAGCTTGACTTAATCTTACCAATACCACAATGAGCTCACTAAAATGGGCTTGTGTAAAAGACACTTCACTGTTCATTTTGTATGTGAATACGGATATTATATTACTCACTTGTAAATAATGTAATGCATTACTCGAAGAATTTCCCATATCTTATTGAAAATGTCTTGCATTTTCTTAAAAGAGTGATTCTTATTACGATTGTCACATTCGTTTAATATAAAAAATCAATAATTCAGATTTATTTTCTCTTAGTCCCTTAGTGCGTCTTTATACCAATCTTATATAAAATAAAACGAAATGAAAATGTATTTCACAATAATAAAATATTATGTAGATGATGTATGTATACCGGTGCATACTGTTGATGTTCGTACAAGGAATCATCTTCATTTGTTTTATTTATAGGCAATTCTGATATTTTGTACCTACTTACATCCCTACATTGGTGTTTTATGCTTCTCAGTTAAGCAACCCCTCCTAATTCATAATACATGGACTTGGAAATATACTGAACAAAATGGAAATAGGTAGATTAGATTTTTTTTTTAATTTATGAAATTTTATTATCATTAGTTGTTACAAGTGATAATATGTCAAAAAACTCACTGTTTCTGCGTTTACAAGGTTCTGATGGCTCGGACAATCTATTCTTTCATAATACACCGTTCATATGACAACAATATCATCACATTATTAATGTCGTGGATAGAGATAGCGCAGAATGGACGAGACTAATTTCCAATCTGTATTCTTAGAGGATTGTTAAAAGGCGAAACAAATTTTTCCCTAGATTGTGCAATACAAATGGTTGTGATGGATAGATGAGAGTAATCTAAAGTATTGATTTAATATTATTTTATATTCGGTATAAAAGTGTGTGTATATAGGTATATAGATGTGTATAATAAAATGAAGTATCCTGTTAGTCGTCGCTATACAGCTCCTCCGTGATTTATATCCAATGGTGTCCATGTCAAGTACCATATGTGACAAGTTTCTTATAATAATTTATACAGTTTGGTTGTTTTGCCGTTGCATCTTTAGGTAGGTACTATTTTCGTGATACATGTGTAACAGGAGGCTTTGATGTGAATAGTAGGATCGAAATGAAACTGCACTGTCATTTATTTCAGCCACACTTTAGTTTCAAGAACAACTTCATCTAAAATAGTGTATTTAGAACGACTTTGGTTTGAATTTTTATATTTTGAGCCAGTGAGCATAATTTTGGAACCTTTGGAAGAACAGAGATACGCGTTTTTTCCAGAGCTGTTTTATAATAAACTCACTGGGAATATATAATAGCAAAAAGTTTTTAAAAGTTCATTCGTTGTAATATAAACACTAAGAGTTATCTTATAGGTAATCAGGAAATTTAGTGAAAACTTAGGGTGAAAAGTATCATTCTTAAGTCGTAAAAGTTATTTCAAAGTTATTCATTTATTTATTTCAATTTTACAGGATACATAGGTACAGTTGATACATAAAATATTATAATGGTCTACAACATATTTAGCAATAAGCAAACCAGTGAAGATCCCTTATGTGCTCTACAAAACATACATAACCAAACACAGCAGCACCAATAAGCAATAAATAAGCAATAGATAAAATCAACAAACAATTACAATAGAATATAGTAAATTATGTTAACAAAATTAATAGAATAATGCTCACAAAGCAATAATCGCAGGATTAAACAATAAAACAATAAGAAATAAAAACAATACAATGAGTCATGAAAAATAAAATTAATAACATCATCATAAAGTTAATAAAATAAAAAATAAAATAAAAATAAAATAATCTTTATTGTGGTATAAAGTAGCACAAATGGCGGGTGTATTGCCTTTAGGCAATTTCTACCAACCAACCAAATGTGAGAGAGATACGAGATACATTAATATTGATGTACATAGTTAAGTACATAAAAGAAAAGATATAATAAAAAATAAATAAAATATATACAGGTACATATAACTTAAGTAGGTATAAGTACTAAAAACAAAAAGCATAAAAAAATAATATAAATAGTATAGACACAATCATAAATATACATACACATACATACACACATATACATATACATACACACACATACATACATACATACACACATACACACATAGATACGATATAGGGGTGAGGGGAGGGAGGGGAAGGGATATGGTTAAGTTGAGTTATTGAGAGAGAGATAGTGATGTTTCAGTCTGCTTTTGAATATAGAAATAGTAGGAGCAAGTCTGATCAATAAGGGTAAATCATTCCATAACCGAGCTGCATGTATAGTGAATGAAGATGTAAAGAAGGATGATCTGTGAGTGGGAATGGTCAACGTACCAAGTGCACCAGAACGAAGAGGCAAACCATGAGATGCCAAAGGTGCAAAACGAGACTTTAGGTAGTTCGGAGTAGTTGGATTGTGGAGAACATTAAAGAGAAGACAAAGAATATGCAGATTTCGACGCTGTGACATTTTTAACCATTTGAGCTCGTTGCGATAGTGGGAGATGTGATCAAATTTACGAAGCCCGTAAATAAAACGAATGCATATGTTTTGTAAGCGCTCAAGTTTCATTTGTTGTTCGTTAGTAATGTCCAGGTAGGCTACATCCGCATATTCCAGTAGAGGGAGAAGTAGAGTTTGGGACAGAAGAATTTTAGTCTCTAAAGGAAAAAAGTTTTGGTGACGTTTAAGTGAATGGAGACTAAAGAAAAACTTACGACTAACCTCTCCAATCTGGGGCTGCCAGGATAAATTATATTGACTCTGCGTTACTTTTGTTTAATACTCTATTATGTTTTTATACGAGTATTCCACGATTTTCTTTGCATCATTTTACTACCAAAACAAAAATTTATTTTGAAACCAATACGCATTTCATAATGTTGGTAAAAGGGAATTCATTTATTGTTTCAAAAAAGTCTACCTCATTAAAAAAATTGTTCTTTGTTTGTATAATTCATCATACATTCATAAATTATTTTATCATCGTTTCTAATTCTAAAAATCCTTTTCCACGTTGTATTTATTCAATTATCCGTAAACATTTTTTTTATATGTGTGTTATAGATGCCTCTATATTTTCATATTTTATTAACAATGTTCTGTGAAAACGATGCTTATTTTTTATTTTTATACAATCAATGATCGCATCTGGCTTTATACGTTTTTTCTTTTTTTACGTAGGTGCCTATGTTTTAACATTTTTTTCTTTCTTCATCTTTTTGTTAAATATAATAAAATACCTCAATGTTCTGTTTATTAGACGGTAAGGAAGGGATTTTGATTGACTTGCTCATTGTTGTAATTAATTGTTATATTTATTATGTAATTCTACTACGTGTGCACCGACACAATTAATATGTTATATTTATTGTTGTAATAGCTGTATAAAGAATAAAAAAGTTGATATTTTCAACCGACGGTACTTGGTGGAAATTCATGTTGAATTAATTATAAAAAAAACACTTATTTATAGTATATCCACAGTGACTTTTTATTGAAAGCCGGCTCGCGTCCAATAAAAAGCCATTGTGGATATACTATAAATAAGTGATTTATTAAAAAAAAAAAAAAATTATAATTAATAAAAATAAAATAAGAAATGAACATACACCCCAAACACTCTCATTGTAAGCAATATTTTTGTTGTTGTGAAGGGGGAGTATGTCCACAACGAGAGGTGTCGAACTCGGGATCTCTCGATTGAAAGTACAAGAGACTACCATCAGGCTACCGGCAGCTTATTTATTTATTTTTCTTATATGATCGCTAAAACAAATTTTTATTATAAATGCACATGGAAGTAGGTACTTAAATATAAAGTGAGTTACAATTCATTGGATTGGTCTGTAGATTTTCTTCTCTATTCCTCCCTATTTTTAACTAGTCTCTTTAGTTCTGCGTATGTGCCACAGTTCATATCCTTCTTCAGTTGGTTCATATAGGTGTCACTTGGTCGAACTCTACCATTTCTGCCTTCGGTGTTGCCCTTCGCGATACTGATGAGCAGGCCTGGGTGTCTGATGTTGTGGGCAACCCAGTTAGCTCGTTGTTTGCTGATTGTTTCAAGCAGTTGCCTTCTTTCGCCTACTCTGATTAACACCTTTTTGTTTTTGACGTGTTCCGACCAATGACTCTTCAGTATGCGTCTGTAGCACCACATTTCAAAGGCCGCCTACCGTCCGCTTTGACTCTTGCTGGTGGTCCACGTCTCGCAACCATAAAGTAGAATGCTCCATACAAAGGCTTTAGTAAAGTTCTTCCTCACACTTAAATCAATATACATACCTCCCGGATATACCTATTATTAAAATGTAATAATGAGATGTAGATATGTGTATTTACAAAGTATGATTTTATTTAATCTGATACATTGTAGATGACATTGTCAACATTTCTATTAAATACTGATTGAATAGGTATGATAATATCAAGTGTTTTAATTTCTCTATCGACAAGCTCATAATTTACAATTCCATATGTCAACTGTAATTTATTGATCTCGTTCATTTTGATCGATTGCCGTATGATTTGATCGATTGCCAGACCAATTTAAAGGCAGTTCCTAAACGGACAAACTCTGTAGGAGAAAAAGTGTGAGACATTCGGGGACTGCATTCGATATGAGCTGAATATGTGATTTTATGCCGATTACAAATTCACTGATTAAATACGAGTATCTTTTGCTTTAGAAACATTCACGTTAAAATATAGGTACTTTAATAGGGTGACAATGTTATAAATAATGATTACCTACATTTCTTTCAAAATTATAACATACATGTGTACACACTTTTAAACTGTATATATTTCGTATTGGTGGCAAGGCTTATAAAGCCTCTAAAGGTCAATAAGCTAGTATCTGTGATTAGTGCATTTCCTGTACTTTCCACATATTTCACACATTTTTCTGCAAGTTTTAAAGTATTGATTAAATATTAGGTAGATATTATATAAAGCATTTAACATTTTAATTTTGTCAGTGATGAGGAAAGACTCGTATCCCACGTATCTTGAATGTTTTACTTGTTATGGCACGTACTTTTTATGGCACCTATTCTGAATAAGTAAATAATAAATATAACAAATCATTATTAACACAACCAACGAGAATAAAATGTTTGTACACAACGTAGACATTACTTACCTACATCTACAATGCCCTGTTAAATAATGGACTTGTTGTAGAGAACAGTTTTCCGACCAACCAATTAAAAGAAAGAAAACAAATAAGTAAAGATAGGTACACCTTAGAAAATTAAATAATAAAAAAATAATTACCTAAGGTAAAGTAGGAAAATAAAAAGTAAATTATTAACATGTCTTTACTACGCAATCCCATGGCAACAAAGGAGAGGGAAAGAAGAAAGGAAAGGAAACCCACATGTCTCGACCAGAGCCACCAAACCGAAAAACCTTAAACTTCATGTTGATTATTTATACATATGTAGTTAGTTTATGTACTGGTTCTTCCACTAGTGGGAAATACTGTGATGGTATGGACAGATAGATAACACTCATTAGGAGTGTACACTGTTTAGTATAGATACGACATATTATAATTATATATTATGTACTCTGTTTAGTGTGTATTGTCACCATGCAGGATGATTGAAGGAGACCCAATATCGATAATGTAATTTCGATACAATTGAAAGCGTCTGAGTTTTTCCCTGTTAGGAATGTGGTACTGGTGACAGGTATTAAATTCCTGTTTACACGGGGCTCACTTTTTCACAACAACAACAACTTTGCATTATATTTTGGACATGGAGACGCCGTGATGGCGTACGCCCGATTCCCTTTTATTATTATGAACTTTATTGTTATGGTTTATAACATGTAAACAATTCACTATTTTCTTATTCCCGAGTTTATTATATTATCATAGCTATATACCAATGTAAATCTTAAAATTATTAAACTTTATTGAGTCCACAACAGCTGACGTATTACTATCGTGTGAAAGTTCCCGAACACCGTGTAGGGCTCTAGTTTCAATATTACTCTGTAGTATATGGAAAGCCATTTAGATGATGTAGCTTGCAGAATTTGTGATAGACAATAGGCGATTTGAGATAAAAATAGAAAATGATGGAGGAGGGAGTGGTGAAAAATATTTATTTAAATTTTAAATAATATTCCAGGAAAAGAATTGTTAATTTCTATGTAATGTTCTACCTATTTGAAAGCAGTATATTTTTATTTTGAGAAAAGATAGCATTATTTCGAGGAAACTCTGTTTGCAGTCTTCCATGATAAATAATTATTTTAGAGTGGAATACATATATGGTTATTATATTGTATTAAGTATATATTCCATGAATACTAAAAGTTATGAATATCCAAAAGGAAAAAGAGAGTACCTACTTAGTTGTCACTGAATTCTATTCTATTTTGTTAATAGTACAATAAGTCTACTTCTGTGTTTGGATATGTGACAGTATGTGGGCCCGGTGGTGTGTGGAGTAGTGAGTGTATAATTTTACCTTATTGATAATGTTCGAGATGTGTTCCTCGCTCACCAGGCATTCCAACCATTATTATTAATCAACACATGGCGATTAATTAACATTGACATGTTGAATGTCTCTTCACCGTGTTTTCCGTGCGAAAATAAAGCTACACATTGTTGAAAAAACTAATTCAATCAGTGAATACATCCAGATAGAACTCGGACAAAAAATATGTTAGGAATATCAATTGACTGAGAGCACTTAAATAATACGAATTGTTGTAAATAAAATTTACAATAAAGGAAAGCTGTGTTATAATGTGAATCTTGAAAAGTATGTTTGATTAGAATAATTTATTGTTTTCTTAAAGAACTAGATTAATATTTTATTTTTGTTGGTAATTTATTTTCGTTGATTTTATTTTAATTTCATATTAATTTAAATAAAATAAATAAAATTAGTTAAGTAATTGATTTTGACTCATTTTTATCAATCTAATTTTATACATCCCTAACGTGACATATTGTCAATTTTAACAATTCAGAATTACCAATCAGATGGAATGACAAGTAAGCCGTTAAAATCATACTAATATTTTTAACTCAAAATAACTTTGTAAATCACGTACTGTTTTTCATAAGGAAATTTCTTTAAATTTTCAAAATACATTCCATAATATTATAAATGTACCTACAAAGTTGTACGATGTGCAATGTATGGAGCGCTAATGTTAATGTTATGATGATTTTCTGTGTGAACAAATTGAATTGAATATTGATTATTATTGTATACATAATAATATACTCGTACATACCTTATACCAGGGATGGCGAACCTTGAAAATGCGTGCTCGAGGTGGCACGTATGAGAATTTAGATGGCACGCGAACGATTCCCATGTTTATTTTTTATTTTAAGTTAATGAAATTAAACAATATATTAAATAATCAGAGAATTATTGATTTATTTCATTTTATTAATTAGAATAAACTCTATTTTAATTTAAAGCTTGTAAATAAAATTAGGATAAAACAATGATTTTTTATTTGGAAAAAAAAGACTGCTCGGTAACGCTATACAATTGAGAAAAAATATTCGAGTATTTTAGACACGCGGACCCAAAAAGGTTTGCCATCTCTGCCTTACACGAATATATTGTTTCAGGTAGGGAATCGATTCTTCCCAGACGCTATTCGTGAAAAAATGTGTAATTCATACATACATATAATTAATGTAATATAATTATAATTTCTTACCTGATTTTCATTAAATACCACTTGAGTTTATGTTACCTACTCATATAAGTTTACAGGACCGTTTCTAAATATATTTTTTACTAATTTTATTTTTTATTCTTCTTCATCTTCGTTAAAAACACAGTTAACAAAATAACCTAAACACTGACATATTATCCAGTGATGAAATTATCATTGTACAGCGTATCTTACTACATTTTTTAGAATCTGTCTACATATTATGGAAAATTCGACGTCGATTCCTATTAATGGGAGAAATTGTTTCATAGTTACATGCTTGTCAGCTAAGGGTTAGTAAATTCAAGCAAAGTGTAAATAAAAGTATAGATACATAATATAACATACAATACAAATATTCATTTGCACGCATAGAGAATGAAGTTTAGGGTGTAAATTAAAAAAAATGTATACACACCTACCTTTGTTAATTATTGTGATACCTACACAGGCATGTTGTTTCCTAAGATGAGCCCTTGTAAATTTTAATGTTATACAGAAACTCGAGTGTGAGTGAGAACATATACTAAGTAATGATTTTAAATTTTAATACCCACCAATGATTGGCACGTCAAAAGTAACGATTTATCAATTGCATTTTGGTTTCTTTATAAATTGAAACATTTTCAGATGAATCAAGCATAGCTTTCACAGAGAAATGATGAAAATCGAGATTTGATCAAATATTTTTTGTTTTAATGAAAAGGTGAAATAATTTTGAGATCAGGCAAACTGCAGATCTTTCTGCAGACATTCAGAAGGGATCTAAAAACTTTTTTATTTTACTAATTACTATTAAATATTGTATTCTCTTTTACATTCTTGACGTAGATACATACCTATTGTATCCAAAATATTTAATATTACTCAATATAATATGGAACTTCTGACGTGGATTCCTTTATGTATCCGAGATTCTTATTTAATCTATGAATTTATAATATGACGTGGATGTAATATCCTAGAATTGATGAATTGTACAGTGTTCTTGAGGTGCTTTGCCACATAAACGACACTTTAATGTTGTCCAATAATAAATAAATATTGTTAATATTTAAAAAAAATTGTTAAATACAGAGTAGGTAATGTAATAGTAGACATTGAAATATTAATTATTCATTTGAAACGGATTGATAAAAGAATAAGGTTCTTTAGCTGATATTTAAAAAAAATAGTAAAATTTTCAACACTGAGCGGTAGAAATAAATAAAAATATTCACTCATTTTTATTGAAACTCGTTGCTTAATCAACCCATAGTTAGTAGTTATATTAGGACGACAGAAAACATGCTTTATAATATTCCACAATATACAACAAATTAAGCGCGAATGAATATGCTCATATTTTATATGGGAAAGTATCAATATATGAAACTGTTGGAATATAAGGTAAATGTATAAAGTACCGACTGATCATCTCTAATTATTTAAAATGATAAGTTGTTACAACTTATTATATCAGTTATAGATAATATTTATGTATGTACCGTTCATATACGATTATGTGACAATATGTATGCAAAAATTGTAGTAATTACATGATCGAAAGTATAAACATTAAAGGAGACCCACCGACCACCCGGATAGCGCAGAAGTCTGGGGACTTCTGGGGATTTTTTTCCACACCGGAGGCGCCATAGTGGGCAGCCTGAGGGGCTGGCCGGCCAAAAACTACCAAACCACCATAACCTCCATGTGTGGAATCTTCTGACTACACTCCTTCGATGTCCCTCTAGCCGAGAGAAGCAAATAGGTACATTCACAATATAAAACTAACAAAATATATACAAAGGCATTTCCTTACCCTAGAAAAACAAATCAACATTTAAAACAAAATAATACAAATAAAAACAAGAAATAAAAAAGGAAGAAAATAAAGAAACTATACTATACTATACCATCACGGCATATCCCACAAATGGGGTAGCCAGCAGACCAGCTGCATGTAAGAAACATGCAAACTGTCCTCTCCGTGCCAATATAAAATCAAGACATTCAGGATGGGTGGCAAACCTCATCGCTGAATTTAAGATGTATCCACGGGAAAATATAAATATAAATATATATAAATAATTCCCGTGTATTCCACGGGAAAATATAAATATAAATATAAAATAAAGAAACAAGAAAGTATAAACAATAATTGTTTATAATTATTATATAATGTGATTTCTGTTGATTGTAAATTACCTATTTCAAAACTTTGAAATTATAAAAATTTCTCGCAACTCTTGCTTACTCGTAGTAAATCATTGTAAAAATTGTATGTATTATGTGAAACATATAAGGGTATTTTTCTTCTTCTTCTTTGACTTAGGTGGTTAGGTTAGGTCTTCCAATGTCGCCTATTTATCTTTTTTGTTCTGTGATGGTTGGAACGATTCCACAACTCTCTGGACTCTTTTTCAGTTTATAATAAATTTTTCTTAGATAAGACATTTGCCTTCTTCAAATAAAAATATAAGTTATGTCTTAGAATCTAAATAATATATGTATGTATCTAGTCCTGAGGTAGGTGTACACAGGCTGTAGACAGTTAAAAAAATCCCACATTATGCCGGAGTATTCAAGGAAGTGTGACATAGGTTACATAGATGTTTCAAATGTTTTAAGGAACCTACAATTATTGTAGTAATAAGAAAGAGGTCGATAATTTGTGCAGTTACCTTAGTAATATGTGTTTATAAGTGTGTAATGACATTATACACGTACGTACTTATATGGAGTATACGATGTTTTTTTTAAAGAAACGTGCGTGCAGTGAATGTATAGCCATTTATGTGTTTGTTTTATATGAAATAAGGTTTTCTACATAAAGTTCTACTTCGTCGTATCAGCCTCTACGGGAGGTCTTCATTACATTTGCGAATATCAACAACCAAAAAATGTATTATCAATAAACATTTTATTATGTTAGTAATTACGTATGTATGAAATTGTTTTATAATATGTATGCCCCTGTGGACATTTTGTATGTCATTCAATTTTCTTGTTCCCGGATATGCATAGAATTTGTATTTTTTTATAAGAACCTTCTGAAATATTATTGTGTCAATATTATTCGACATTAGAATGCATAGCTTGTTATGAAGTTTTCTTCCAAACAATTAAACCCGACATCTACCAACTAAAACCAGGTAACAATCTGACTACAAAATTCAAAATTATGAAAAGTATAATAATAAATATTTCACCATCAATGTACATATCCAAATAACTGGCTATTCTTGTATCATTTCCATACATTTTTTAGATAATATAAAGAAAATATTGCGAAAAATGAATGAAGTTGTAACGTTTGATATTATTTTATGATAAGAAGACAGAAACACGATATGATTACGTTGAGTAAGTAATACTATTAATATCACGTACCGCATACAGTCTGTACAACAGTAGGTATGCAATGTGTTACAGCGGAATCTCTTCATAATAATACCAGGCTGCAGATTTAAGGTACCTACTTGAATTTATGATACTTTTGATTTTCCAACAAAATAATTGTTATCTCACTCTGAGGATCTTACATACAGTACTTGCTATTAAACTCATACCTCAATGTCCAAGTTCTAGAACAGATATAATAAGTTACCTGCAATAAACTGATGTGTATGTAATGTAATGTACCTACCTACCTACCTGTATTATGTTGGTAGGTATTCTCTCAACTAACTTTATGAACTAATATTGTGTATAGTGTCAGGTCACGTCCGCTATGAATATAAATGTCACACGTTTTGTTTTGATTGTAACACCTTCTCTGAACACAATAATTCATGAGTGTAATGTTATCTATTTAGATTCTTATAAGATTGGAATACTGTCACGTATGTAATAATATTATTTGCAACAGTTTTTTACTGTGATAGCAGTATATCGTCAGACTGACAAATTGTTTTTTGATTGATATATTTTTTATGAAAACTGCGAGAATAGATTTTGAGCTTCTTGGATTGGTACTCAATGACACTACAGGTGATCGACCTTGATACTGGGATTGTTGAATTTGTTCAAATTCATGACAAATTCACAAAATAATTATCTTGTGCAATTGTTTAAAAGTGCGTTTTTTTTTGTTGTTATAAACCCAAATACAACCTTATACACCTTTCACACGAAGCTAAAAGCTTGGGCCGTGAAAGGGGAGTTTGCCGGCACCTGGGATTGAACCACGGACCCCTTGGTTTATATTAGATTTACTTTGTGAAAATATTCTGACAGAAAACAAAGGATGATAAACAATACATATTAAGTTATTTATTTCCCACAATAGAACTCTTAGATACATTTATGGTATATGCAGTATACCATACGTTAAATAATTGTTTATTTTTAACGTATGGTATACTGCATATACCATACGTTAAATAAACACCAAAGTTGTCACATTACACATAGAATTAATTAATTTAAAAGTTACGGAATAATATTTCAAAGTTTGATAACAAAAGGAAGGTGATAATAACGTGACGTGGTGACTTCCTAAGATGATAGCGTGACAAATCAGGGTGTATACAATAATATGTTGACATATTCAATGTAGGTATTATTGTTGTTATCAAGGATCCTAGTGAAGATATTAGGTATTATTATATTTAGGAATACAGGTTTGCAGCAACGGGGTGGTCAAGATGATAATAATCTAAGGTATATTGAGACTCCTCCCATCACATTTATATGAATGACATTTGTGTGTGGGGAAAAGGGATAGGGAGGGTAAATAGGAACACCTGGAACTATGGACAGTACAGAAGGAAGTCTTTGTTCTTTTGGTAGGTATGAAATAATAACAGTTTTTTTTTTAAATTTAGGTATACCTATGTTTTTGTATTGTTCTATTATTATTACTAATACTAACAATAAGACGATTCTTATAAGAATCATTATAGCTGAAGGCCAATGCAATCCCAGAAGACAACCTTAAACGACATCCAAATGACAACGCAACTACAATATATCTTCAATTTTTCTAATAAATTCTGCATACGTCACGTTAAAGATATCAATTTCTCCAGCCAGACCATAAAAATTTGAATAGCTCTTCCCACTGGAGAGTTTGCGAATATGTTTGTACTGCTTTGAGGCTGGTAAAAAAAAATAGTGATGCTGAGAACGCCCATATGCATCGGGAACATATACAGTATATTGAAATTTTCCAGTATAATTGGAATTAATATGATACCGTTGAGTAGATTGAAAAATACATCTCGGCGATGTTCCAAAATATTATAACCAAGACAACCCATTACGAATGAAGATGATAGGGATAATATCCATAATATATCTTCCAATATAGCGACCTCAAAAATCTTCTTTGTACCTATTCTACCTACCATTGAAACATTATGAATGATTTAATTTATCTTATTGATTTCTGTTGTTGGTAATGTTCTATAAATAAAAGAATCACACTTTGAATAATATGACATTGATGTAGACGGGTATAAATTTGAAGGAATGTCACCTGTAAGGACGATTTGTCATGCTCCCCCATCAGTCATGGGTACTTAATGCTGTAATCCTTTTTATCTCATACCCACGGAGTATTTAATTATGTTCGCAAATAATTATTATCAATATTTCAACACAAATTCCTGTTCTAAATCTCTTGTCGATTTAAGCCCACGTTAAATATTTCAAACGATACAAAAGGAAAAATCATTCTTATTAACGCATCGAAGTACGTGAGCTGTATGCAATATTATGTAGGTATGTATACCTATAGTACGAAATAATTCGACTGATCAATCTTTTTCAATTACAAAAATATAATTTAAGTATGTACTATTTATATTATTGTTTATTACTAATTTATTAATATCATTAATTAAATATTAATAACTAATGTAGGTATGTTTATTAAATCTATATTGTCGAATTTTGTATTGAATATTTTAGAGAAATTTACGATCACATTTCATACAAGAGAGACGAAATTGATGATTTATATAACTATACACGCAATGCAGAAAGGACACGTTTTACTCAAATATTAGTACATTTTTGCATAAATTTTGAAGCAGTTTTATCTGAAAACAAAAGGGGAAAAGTTTTCAGTGAATCTTGAATATTCTTTTCACCAAAATGAAATTAGAAATCATGTTAATTTTTGATATTTAAATATGAGGTGGGTACATTCATTACGATAGGATTTTTTTCAAAGTAACGCTTTATATTTGCTTTCTATCTAATAATAGTAACAATATAATATTATATGATGAACTTGCGGGTGGTTTATCGATGAGTTCAAGTATGCGAGTATTCAAAACTTTAATACAATAGTTGTACAAGGTATTTATAACAGTAGTCAATTTGGTAGATATAATATAATATTATGGAGACAAAGCAACACTTCAACACCTCTCTTTCATAAATTAAATGCATAAGAAGGTAGGTTTCCATATTATTATTATTGTGTCTTGCGATGAACAATGTTCTTGTGAATGGGCTCCATACAAACAATAATAAGGACGTAGTGCGGAAGCTATTATTATCTACAAGTAAAGAAATGCATTATAATGTATTCTTATTTGTGTTATTGTGTGACACCCACCTCCTGCGTAGTTTTTACATACTTTATGTAGGAATAAATATCAATCATTATTAATTATCGGTTAAATAATTTATGGCCTTTGTAAAATTTATATTACCTACATGTATTATGTGGTAGGAAAATGACATATTTGGAAGATTTGATTCTTCCCCGACTTTTCGATTTTTTGAGGGAGTCGTATAAGCTAAGTAGCTTAATTGTGGAGTTTTGAGTTTTTAAAAACCCAGGGTTTAAGACCTCAGCTCAACTGATATTTAAGGGTGTATATGGATATATTGATTTTGAATTTGAGGTTGATATGTGCCTTATGCTCCTGAAAGGAGTGTTAAAGAGTATTTGAGTTGGATTGGATTGAATTTATTAAATAGCCAGGTTTATCTGAAAATTAATATGAATAAAGCTATTGGAATACGGTAGAAAGAGAAGAGTAAATTGAAACAGAATCGTTCTGAATAGAGGAAACATGAAGTGCTAATGATAAATTTTAGTCGGAAAGTAATTAAGTAACTAAACGTGTCTGAACGGCAAAATATAATTTAGTCACTTATTAAATACTCAGTTCATTTCACTCTATTTTTTCAGGCGAGTGGAGCCCCCGCCCCCAAGCTTATTTACTTTGTTGCGTTGCTTGGCCATCTTTCAAATACAGTAGCTATAAACTAACGTACTGTTTAGTAAAATGTAATATTTTTTTTTTACTTTTGTAACCTAGGTTAAGAAAACTTGTTTATTTAATTTATTTTGTAAAGATATATGTATTATTAATATGTTTGCTTCTCTCGGCTATAGAGAGACATCGAAGGAATGTAGTCAAAAGATTCCACACACGGGGGTTTTTTGGCCGGCCAGCCCTTCAGGCTGCCCACTATGGCACCTTCGGTGTGGACAAGATTTGTTAAGTGTAGTATTTCGGATAAATGGAAGTCCCCAGACTTTTGCGGTATCCGGGTGGACGGTGGGTCCTTCAATGTTTAGTAAAATGCAAGTGTGAACGATTTTTGGTGAGTTGCTACTAGCTTAGTTATTAAATTACTGGTCACTCGACTAAATTACTTGTAAAGTGCGAAAAAGGTTATAGACTAATTTAAATAATATATATTTTTTTATTTTTTTTATTTTTATTTTATTAATACAAACAAACAGCTTTTACATTTTGTATAGTACAACTTAAATATTACATTTTTCACAAGCCAGTGAAGTTTGTTAAATTATTATATATGCCTCGTATTGTAAATAAATACCTACAACCTACATCCATGCATGTTCAAGTTAAAAGTGTTTGTTTGCAGCGAATCAATCATGTAAATGAAAGAATTTGTTATGCTGGAGAGGATTCATAGAATTATTGTTATTAAATATCAAGATGTTCTCTATGTACTCGTGTACCTACCTTAACAACTATCAAAAAGTTGTAAATAAAATTTTGGAGTGATGGATGAGAATGGACCAGTACGAGATTTATTTATTGTTATTTTATGACCCACTACCTGTCTTCTCTCAATCAATCTTCATAAATGTATTAAATGTCACCACACTAATTTCAAGGAGTTAATTCATTTGACTGATATCAAAATATTATATCGCCTAGTTTGTAAACTATAAAATTGATAGGGCATAGACTTTTATGATAGTGCTTTATTTCATTTATGCCTAGTACTCAAAACTTGTATTATGCCTAAAATTTTTGATTTCAAATATAGTTCAAATTTAACGATTAAAAACTCAATCAATCCGATAAAGTTTTTAAAATGTGTTTTAACTTCACAATCCTTACGCTTATTAGAGGAAAACATCGCATTTTTTTAAGATTCAGTTGACAGTTAGTATTGGAGGAGATTTGTTTCAAATCCAGAGGAAATCATTGATGTGTGAAAGAAAGATAATAATATCTTTTCTACAAAAGGGCAAATGAAATAATTTAATTTATGTTATGAATTTTTTGACACAATTGGATGTCAGGAACTGGATTTTACTTACTAGAAGTGTAGATGTCAATAATATTTTGTAGATGTCAATCATATACAACATACCTACCTAGTTAATACCTATTCAAATAGGTTGATCATCACTGAGTGTGATCAATTGGAATGATTAATCTAGAGTGCTTCAAAATATGATTGAAATAATTTAGTTACCTTCTTTATGATTTATAATAAAATAGACATCATACACGTACGAGGCAAGAACAATGCTGAAAATAGCGAATAAAAAAATTAATAATAGAAGTCGAAGAAAAGAGAAAAAGTGCTCCGCCTGTTGTCCAACGGATGTGTTATAAGATCACTTACGAAGATCCATACAATGGTGTTGATTGTTAATATTTATAATATGTTGTGTTATTTTTCAAACTAATTGTTAACACACAAAGTGGTATAGAGCAGCAGAGACATGAGGTGTGGATCGGACCCACAGCGAAGAGCGTGAAATTAGAAGAGAAAAGAATGGGTGATGATGGGACACCTGGGATTAAAGAATGTGTGTTGGGACTCGTAAATTTATACGTCCACACAGCTGCCGAGTGAGGTTCAAACATGCATATTTATTATATACCTAACTAATCTTCTTCTACAACATTATTACCTAAGTAGTATCACATTATTATCAATACATATTACAATAGTACCTATACATAATATAAACATAATTTGTAAATATTTTTATCCTCCTTTTGGACCAAAATTTAATCTATTAATTCTTGTGCACATGTAGATAAATTAACAAAATTCGGACCTATGATCCAATTTGTTTATTTATCAGCTAACATTCAATATGAAGGATTTAATTAGGTATAACATTTGGTTTGAAAGCAGTAATGTATAAAATTTCCAGTGGAAAATCTAGGGGCAACGCTAAAGTTGGAGCATATTTAAATGATTAAAAAAACTATGCGATTTATCAAGCAACGTAATGCATCTAGATGCATTGCGTTGCATTACAACAGTATAGTAAAAGTAAGTTTCTGTGGAACAAAATTTCTTATGATTTGCGGACTTTGGGGAGTGTGAAGGAATAAACTGAAGGTACTCAAGGTTAAAAACCCTATTGTTCAGGAGGTGTTATGATTCTTAAATGGACCCTTGCGGTGGTCTTTCCACAAAACGGTGCATCTTAAATAAGTTGTCTGGTTATTATAATTATTATTAATCAATTTTGATAACTGCAATAAATTACTTGTTTTTAAACATCGGTGACTCGGAAATGTGGAGTGAATTCTTTACAAACAACACGTTAAACCGTAATGTTTGCTTACAAATAGGACATGAGCCAGGATATAATATGAAGGTAATATTTTAGAATTTCTATTTTCTTTTGATAAACAAAATAATAGGTAGGTAATCGTTATTTGTAGAAAAAATGTAATATATGTATTTTAGAATCTGGGGCAGCGTAACGGATTGATTAATAGCAAGGACGAAGAATATAA
This sequence comes from Athripsodes cinereus, assembly GCA_947579605.1. Classification (NCBI taxonomy): domain Eukaryota; kingdom Metazoa; phylum Arthropoda; class Insecta; order Trichoptera; family Leptoceridae; genus Athripsodes; species Athripsodes cinereus. The sequence continues at coordinate 22,550,158 of OX388305.1, read as the reverse complement.
GAAAATATTCCAGATGATTTCTAAATTATAATGCGGCAGGATATCTTTATTTTTCATACTACATAATATCTTATTCATATTGGCTTACATAAGATTGTCACGCTTCATATTGAGCATTAAAAGGTAATTCTAATGAACAGTTGCCTTATAAAATATGTAGGATGGTTCGGTAGACCTTTATAATATTTCATTCTGTATGTTGATAAAAGGATTTGAAAACTTTTCATATACCTACTTATACCTAATTATTATATGTAAACCGGTATAGAACAGGTTTTCTGTAATTTCTCCTTTCTGTTAGTTTTTCACTCTATTCTGTAAGTTTTCGAGTGTTCTGTAAAAGGTGGACATTCATGAAACATCATATAAAATGAGGTATGACCCATCCTGAATGTTTTATTCTTTATGAAACAAAAAGAACGACCTGTACATTCATTACATGCTGCTAGATCACTGATTACCCCATCTGAGGGATATGTCGTGATGGTATAGACAATAAATGGGATGGGAAATAATGGGCCTATTTTTTATAAATGAAGTAACCAGCGCATGACTTGAGTGTGAAAGTTGTGAAGAAATACCCAATTGAAGAAATACATGGATTTCCTTTCCCTTTATGCATGTATGTTTGTATTTCAAAGTTTTTTTTGCAGTCTCTCCCTTTTTATATAAATGTGTATGTTTTATATGTATGTGTTTTGTATATTATGTTCACTTTGTGAATGTATTTTTTTTCTCTTTTTTTTTTCACAAATACCTTTGGATGTTTAATTATATTTTTGTCATATGTTATTTTTTTTTTCTTTTTAAGTTAATACTTTTGGGTTAGTTGGAAGAGATCGCGCCTTTGCGATAAACTCGCCCTCTGTATATTGATTGTATTTAATTTGAATGTATACCTTTTATGTATTTGTTTTTTATCAATGTACAGTAAAGAATAAATAAATAAATAAATAAAATGGAGGAAAAAACTACAGACTTTTGGGCATTCTTTTGAACATCGTGAACAAACACATGAATAGAACTTTTAAAATATTGCGTGATTAACGTTGTGGAATTCCAACTGTAAATATTTATGTTTTATAAAAAATTAAAAACACTGTATTTTCCACTTTTATTTTAAGGAGTAATGAATAAAAGAGGAAAATACAGTATCTTAAATTTTTTACTTTTTTATAAAATATAAATATTTTACATGAATATAAACTTAGTTGGAATTCATCGATTTTACCAGCCTAAAAGAATACCTTAGGTTAGATTGATATCAGAGTTTGTTAATTTGACATGTTGATATGAGTGAAGTATAGGTACGTACTCGTACATATCCCCAAAACAGATAATTCAGGTTATTTTAAAAATAGTTAGCATGCACCGCAATATTAAAAAATAAACTGTGCTACTGTGTCAAACGTCCGAAGACGATTAGCCTTTGTTAAGTTTATTAAAATGCTGGAAATTAATAGTCTGGTTTAAACTTACCTCTGGACATAATAGGTGAGGAGTGTGGGTTAGAGGCTCTGTATTTGAGAGGTGAACAATCCCAGCGATGTCTTCTCATTTGGAAGCGGCACTCGTCAGTAGCTGCTCTAAGTCCTTGCAGGGCGGCCTCTCCAGCTGGGGGCGCTGCTCTGCAAGCGCTCCTTTGTTGTTTACTCAATCCGCTCACTGACAGGCAATCAGTTGGAATATATCTGGAAGATGAATACTGTAATAAACAGTTGCAACAAGACAAACTGCTTTTTTGTAAACTTTTCTTACTGGTGGAGTCTTTAAAATATAATATATCTTCCATTCCTATTTAAAGGTCTTTGATTTCCTGTAAAAGGCATGTGTTCGTAAACCATTACGTCTAAAATATTTAACATATACAATTCATCGATGAGGCATGTAGCATTTCTTAAATGACCTATCTTGTGGCATTTAAAAGTCATCTGAGTGCAGTTCATTACATACATATATTCATTCTTTTATGTGGGTGACAGCATGAAATGGCGGTAAACCATTGATGGCTATAGCAGCCCACAAAGCCGAACAACTCGTAGACCTATCGTAAATGAGGACCAGCTCTGTTCCGAATGTGACAAAGTGTGCCTGTGCAGGATCGGCCCTCACAGTTACTTTAGATGGCAATGTTGTAGAGACGCGCGATAATTTATTTATATACCCTGCAACTGATGCGTGGCATTATTATTATTATTATAGTCAGTCTATTAACTATCCCAATCGTGGGAAACGTTGAGATGGTTATAAAAAAAAAAATGATAATTTATATAACGCTGTATTATGATAGTTTCATTTAATTTGTGCTCAACAACATTTAGGATCTATATCCATGTACAAAAGCATTTATACCTTTACAGAGGTTAAAGTTCTAGATAGAGCTATTAAACCGGAAGGATAAAAACATATCCCAAAATATTATTAACTAAAAATATCAATTGTCAAAATATTAAAAACAATGTTATAAAAGTATGTGATCCAATTACAACATTTGAATACTTGTCCAACAAGTAAACCAATTGACATTCATTAACTCTGTGTTCTGAATACTCGTACAAGTCGGTATATGTAATTATAATCTCAATATAAAGTGATATTTTAAATTTACAATCCCTAAATGGACATTGATATTATTAATTAATATAGTCATTCTCTGTATACTCCGCTGAATGTGGTCTCTGGTCTGATCACAATATTATTATTTCTGATGTACAGATCTGTTAATTTAATAGTTGGTAATTTGTTTAACGGACTTGTGTGACACCTTTTATAAGATAACAGCTTTTATATGTTTTACATTAATGTGAGAATCAATCAAAAGTCAAAATCACTTACGCAAACGCTACTACTACTACCACTACTTATAATAATAAGTCCAAACTAACTTTGATTGATCATCTAAATGTATAAAAAGGCATGTTTAACCATAGAAATATATAACACTTTTTTTATTTGAGAATCGATAATTTCAAAAATTGATGTCCTAGTCATAAAGGATGTTTGGCGATAAGAGCATCTCATAAATGATATTGTACGCCAAAATGCTTAGTAAAGATCTGTAGTTTCTGTAACACAGAAGTACTAGCTGGGTCATATTGTGCTATTGCCAAATTTATTATTAGCCATTGTACAATATTATACTTAACGTATCAGTGAATTAACAGTGTTAGGTATTAAAAAAATAAACATATCAACTTGAATTTGATAGTTGGCCAAGCAACCAAGGTTTCGAACATTTCTCTTTCCAATGACGAAGGCATCAGAGCGTCATTAAAATCACGGGGAGAGGCACAGGACGCTCTGGATTTTAGATACCTATTGATTGTTTTGATTTTAGTTAGATGTATCATTTATATTATTTTGAAACTGTTCTGGGCCTGGATGTTACACATAGATAATATATATTAATTTAGTGTATGTTAGTACCCATAATGCAATATTCATATTTTAGTTTGGAAATAGTTCCATCTCTGTGAATTATCCATAATATGTTGTGTTATGTTATTATGTATTGTAGAATTAAATAATTGACTTTACTTAAATATAAATACTTTTTATTTGTTGGAAAATGGAATTGGCGAACTTATAAATATTAAAACATTATCTGTAAAATATTTATATTTCATATAAAATATAAATAGTTAGAATGGAATTCCACAACATTATTCACTCAATATTTCAAAAGTTAAAATATTATGTTTCCTTTATGGGCCCTACAATGATCAAACAAAAACATCGGGAATAAAAGCTAGTAGACTATGTAAAAGAAATGTAACGATAAGTACCTACATACATTATAAACTATATAATCTATCGCTTTGTATTATTTAAATTAATTTACTTTAATATGCCCTAAAGCCTTTGATTGATCGATGTATTAATTTTTAATATGAAATTATTTTATTAAAATGTTTTGGAAGGGAATTTCATACAAGTATAGTACCTACATAATAATTAATTGTGAACCGGACCGTGATTTGGCCGGATATTGGATACCCGGTTAACTGTTAAACCAGATATTCGATCAGTACTATGGCGTGTTCAACTTATCCCATATTTTTATGGAATATTGGTTATTGGAAAAAGATCGGACTTTTGCTACGTACTCATCCTCTGTATATTGATTGCATTACCATATATACCATAGAAGGACAAGACAAAAATAGGAAGACCTCAACAAAGATGGGCTGATGATACTGTATAGCACAAATGATAAAAAATCCTTATTAATATCAATTTAGTATGCAAGCATGTTAAATGATTACAAGTGATGGAAAATAAGCGGATTCAGCTCGTATTATCTGGTTTATGACTTTAATAAGCAGAATCAAAGGTCATCGGCTAATTACCGGATAATTATTTTCATCTTTAACAAAAATAATAAAATGATGATGAATGATTCGAGCCATTTAGCAATTTTACAGTTCCGAAAATCAATAATTTATTTTGATTAGTTATAAAATTGATTGAGTAAATGGAAAGTCTTTGGATCCCGATGTTGAGGTGAAACGCAGAATTGAAATAGCAAGAGCCACTTTTAATAAGATGAGATCACTATTCTGCAATGACAACCTTAATTTGAAGCTCCGTCAGAGAATGATTAAGTGTTATATCTGGTCTGTGCGTATCTCTGGTATGGTTGCGAAACTTGGACACTTAAGGTTGACACACACAACACAGCTGTAAGACACAATGAATCGGTTGGAGGCATTCGAGATGTGGATTCATCGAAGAATGCTTCGAATACCGTGGACAGACTTGGTGCCCAATACAGAAGTACTACGCAGAGCACATACAAATAGAGAGCTCCTGACAAATATTAAGGTTCGTAATGTCTCATATTTGGGCCACATCCTGCGAGGCGACAAATATTGGCTTCTGCAGTTGATAATAGAAGGCAAGATTGAGGGAGTTCGTGGAGTAGGAAGGAGGCAGATGTCGTGGCTGCGGAATATACGGCAATGGACCGGAATAACACGGATGGGAGAGCCTGGTCCGCACAGCGCGAGACAGGGAGGCATTCTCCAGAGTGATCGCCAACGTCGGGGTCGTATGATACGGCACTGATAGAAGAAGAAATGGAAAGTACAATCCACGTTCGTCCGCTGGTTACCTCACCCGTGGGAAATGCTTTAAATATATAAAAATGCTATCCAAATTCATTATTTTTTAGCAAATATCTTTGCTTAAATTAGACTCTACATCAGTTTTAAGATGCCCATTCATGCAGAGAATATGAAGTTTTTCTTATCAGTCTTGTTTGTAGGTATTTAATTGATTAGAGACGATGTTCCTGATGTAAAAGTATTTACAAATATATTATGTATGTTTATACTCGTATATGTGTTCGGGCTCAAGAAGTATGATCATATATCTGAATATCGTGAACGCCTTGGCTGGCAAACTATTCCTCAACGCAGAAATGCTCACACTCTTTGTCTTCTTTATAAGGTTTTATTTGATCCCAACACTCCATTGTATCTGAAGGAAAGGTTTGAATTTTTACACTCTCATGGACTTCCACTACGATCGGCCTCCAATAATCTTCTAGTGATCCCGTCCCATCGTTCGAGCTATTACACCGATTCTTTTTCAGTTCATGGTGCTAGGTTGTGGAACCAGCTGCCTCAAAGAACTCGCACTTGCAGTTCTTTTTATACTTTCAAGAAGGAGGTTAATGGTCGCTAGTCTTCTGTTGCGTTTACATGTGTAAATATTACCAGGGTTTTCAAGATATTTTTTTTTTTTTCGTGTATCCAAACACGATGAGCAGTCTTACCCCATCCCTTCCACTCTATCCCATCCCTCCCTACTCAACATCTGTGTCGTGCCGCTTATCCGATGTTGTCTGTATTTTAAGTAGCTATGCTATAGTCTATGTGTAAATTTATTTTGGTATACCTATGTATTTAGTTATCTATATATCTTAAATTATTTTATTTATTTATATATTATTATTATTTTATGAATTGTTTTTTTTTTGTTTAATGGGTTAGTTGGAAGATATTGCGCTTCAGCGATAAACTCGCCCATTGCACAAAATGATGTATTCAGTGGTAATGTTGTCATGTTTTTTTTTTTTATTCTTTGTATACTAATTTTGTGCAATAAAGATTATTATTATTATTATTATATGAAATTAATTATTCTCATAAGTAGGTACCTACCTATACGAAAATGCATTTTTGTAAAAACAGAAATCTTATTTTTAGTTAAATTAATTTCTTTACAATTAATTAATTTATTTATTGATTTAGAATTGTAGTACCTACTTATTTCTTATAATCTAAACCACGACATTTGCCCCTAGTGTGGTAACTCAGAATTCGCATACCTACTTGTAACAATATTAAATTACGTGTTTTAAGTAAACGGTTTCTATGGCAACGAAATCAGAGCGCAGGGAATGTCATGGAAAGAGGTGACGCAATTGGCACAAAGACGCTCTGAATGGAAGAGACTGGCTTCTGCCCTGTGCTCCCGAGGGGAGCGTTGAGGGCGATAATGAAGATGCTGATTGAAATAAAACGAATTATAAATATAGCTTCATAGTTGGTTAGTCTTTATATTAGAATAATATGTTAAATACACTCTATATAAAGTAGCACGTGAATAATGACTACATGCTCCTTAAGACGCCATGTCTCATTAGTAAAATGAGTCCAGTAATAATGTCGGATGTGTAATTTGTTAACATGAGGTTGTAATAAATAATTTTAAACACCGGACAACTGACCGAACAAGCAACCAGCTAGAACGAAAAGGTTTAAGAAATTGTTATATATTATTATATTTCTCAATGAGATTGTATTTTGTCTTTACATTTTATAAATTAATATGTTAACGCTGAGAAAAACGGTATATTTTTTGCTATCATCTAGCTATCAATAGTCAATGTAGTGCAATATTTTATGTTTATATCATTGTTTTTTTTTTTCAATAATTAGACTGTTTTTTTCAGTTTGAAAGTTATTTCAAACCTAAGTTCTCGGTATCCCTCATGTAAAATACTCCATAAGACATCAATGTAATAGAAAAAGATCTTAATTTTTTCCACGTTCATTCAATTTGCTTTTGAATCATGCTTTAAAATGACCTTAATCAAAAATGCCAAGCACACTCGTCTTTCACTTATTCAACATATTTCAACTTTTTGAGTTTGAATTAAAGATTTGGAAATTATTGAATAGTTCTAGTAAACAGCTTCTTTTTATTTTTTGCTGTTTAATGTCCTTATCAGGAGCAAAGGATAGAAAAGCATCTTCTCCATTCAGAATAATTCTGCTAAAAATGAGTTTCCCACGACTCACAAATAGGAAGTTAAGATATTTTATTACGGTACTATCAGGGCCGTGTTTGTATTAGAGACATATTTACACTAAGGTGCGTCAGGTTTATTTAACTTAAGCATGAACAAACGGACTGATTGGTTAATACTTAATACACAAGATATACCTACGCATATTATAATAATACGATTTATTTCTACGTATTTCTTAAGATAATGCACTGTAAATAAAGGAGTACTTTTCCGTTTCCATAATACATAATAATATTATTATTATTGTGTATGCGTTGTGTTTGTGTCATACTACGGTAAGTCAAGAGTAAACAATACTTTGTCATGTTGTTTACCCATCGTAAGGATGTAAAAATCTAGTTCCTCTTAGCAATAAAACAATGCATCGTGTAGGTACCTACATACGTATTTATATAATGTACTTACGTTATATGTACATAATCCATTGATGGTCAGGAGATATCTCCCAGATGTAGTCAGTGGGCTAACCATATCCAATGAATACCTATTAATATTCATCTTTAAAGTGGCAAGATATGCAGCGATTTTTTCCATCCAACCATAAATACAAAAAATCTTCTCAATGCTATAAAAAATAAGATATCCAGAATGCGTTTACATAAATAGTTTTCAATCGATAAGGATTATGTAGCTAATTGAATATAAAAATAATTGAAATTAATTAAAAAATATTTGAAAACCCATAATGGTTTCATCAGATTTTTGTTGAATTTATACTGCTTTACCGTCACGGTATATTCCGTATAGGATAGGATAACCAGCGAATAGAGATTCGCGACTCGATCCCAAGTGCCGGCAAACTCCCCTTTCACGACACAAGCTTTTAGCTTACTGTAAAAGGCGTATAAAGGTGTAATTATAACAAAAGCCCAGTTACATCTTTTTAAAAAAATATGTAATAAAACACGAAAACTGTTATCTCTGCGCAAATAAAAATTAAGACATTCAGAATGGGTGGCAAACTTCATCGCTAAATTTAAGATGTATAATGTATATTTTTTTCAAATTCCTGCCTTTTTCAGGACACTCGATAAATTGCAGAAAAGTGGGAGATCTATTCTTCACCGAGTGCTTCACGGCTTCTTTATAGAATAGTGACATCCATGTTGTATATGTATGTATTAAAAACATATCGAGCTTTGTCATTTTCGTTTCCGATGTGCGTTATAATAATTAATTATAGTAAAAAGTAAAACCTAGTACACAATTACATATCTTGGAATGCAATAAATACATCATTATAACTATAATAATTGTTTACTTAATTTCATATAAAGATCTTTCATTATAATAATATTACATCCTGTCTCTTCTTCACATTTTATTCGTGTTTTATTTATTTTCTCATGTTATGAAATAAATAATTTCTATTCCTTAATTAGTTTTGCCTTCCTCATTTATATTTATTTTTCCGGGTCATTCACGTTTTGGAGTTTACTTCCGAATCTGAGAACATTAAATATATCAATATAGATGTGGAACATTTATTTTATCCATGAAGTTTTTAGAATATCCCCCATCAATACTTTCATATAATATTATTATTACATGCAGATAGATAACTGGTTATCCCATTGGTGGGAGAAGTTCCATTTAGTTTATGTTTTTGGCTCTTAATGAGATGAAATGAAGATATTATTATAATTATCTAAAAATGTCATCCTGCTCTGAGACCATAACAGCTTTTGGCCAAAGCGATTTCAGCAGGAATATATTATGTACTTTCTCTTCCACGTACGAGTATTATATCTCGAATCATAAATGATCTAAGAGTATATACATAAAAGTACACATACATATAAGATAAATAATTGAAGATTTTAATGTTAAAATTATACCTATGAGCTTTGATAGCATATTTTATGTATTTATGAATCCATAAAATTGCTTTTGCAAGTTAAACGTGTAATAAAAATAATAAATGTTTACAATCTTTATAGCTTTGATCAAATGCAATAATTTCTTTGAGGAATTATACTACAATCACTTTACCATAACGAAATGAATATGAAAATGTGTGAAATTTATATAAAAGCAATTTTATTATCTATTTGTTATCATTTGAGATAAGAAAATCAAACACGAATTATATATGCTGTACATGGGCGAACTATTGAAAATATTTAATTAAGACATTCATCATAGACATATAAAGGTATAACTACACAGTCGCATCAGGTAGAGCTTGTATCAAAAGTACAAAGTTTGTTTCGTATAAAAGGAGATTTTTTTTTCAGAATATTCACAAAAAAAAAACACTGAGGAATTGATTGATTCCATTTGTACGAGTATGCACGTACCTACTTATATTGGCAATTGATTTCGAATAAGGTGTTTTGCATGTTTTCGTTAGTGAACCTTTACATGTTACTGAATTTAGCCAATTATTTAGTTACTGAAATAATTGTCTATAATGAGAAACATGTTTATGTGTCAATGAATGCCTGCTTTTTACAAAAAAAATAAAACTTAAAAACTTCGTTTGAGTTCGTCGGCAGCCTGGAGGTAGAGTCTCGGCTTCGTGAACAGGGGGTCCGTGGTTCGATACAAGGTGCCGGCAGACTCCCCTTTCACGACACAAGCTTTTAGTAGCTTACTGTGAAAGGTGTGTATGGTTGTATTTGGTTTTTTTTTTAAAAAAAAAACAGATATATCTTTTAAAATGGAAAATTAACCTAAATGGAAAGGCGTGATTCATTTTAACTGTACACACTATTGAACATTTAGATACCCTGATCCGACCAACCGGTTAGAGGTTTAACTGTTGCAACATTTGTATAAAACCGTAAGTTATGCAATCATTCCTTTGGTTAATAAAAATATAATAAATAAATACTTGGAGAATGATTTTCTCATAGACATTTAAAGTGGGTAGAAATACTTGTTGTGAATACTTGTTATAATAATTATTTTCGCGTATATTTTTATATGAATTTATATTGCAGTATGAGTGAGGTAATGTATGGAATACTTTTTTTACCTTCAACTAAGCGTTTTATAATTTTCCAGTACATAAATAAAATATAAAATTTAAAAGTCTCAGCATGATATATCTGTTAAAGAATAGTAGAAGTCGCCTTTTAATGTTATTTTATAACCATTTTAAGAATTAAAAATTCAAACAAAAACGACATCTACCTACCTACTGTAAAAAAATTATCGTGACTTTGTACATTTTTTATTTAACGGCAATATTTTGAAAGCAATATATAAAAACTTGAAGAGAAATTTTCGATTCTTTTAACGAGAATTATTTATATCGAAAAAAACACATATTTCATCACAACGATATGATAATTATTATTATTAATGGGAAAAAGAATCCAAACAACGTATTCCTATTTTAATGTGAAAGTTGTAAACTTTTAGGATAACAGTTCATAATTAGTGTCAATTGGAATCGTACAATCAAAAACATCAAATTAATATATTTTGAAAAAGTCGATTACATAGAACTGAAAAGTTATTAAGTAAAAAAAATCTTCAGCGTTTGAGTTTCAGTATGAGCACTATTCAACAAAAAAATGTATCATTAACGGCACAACTGTAACGATACACAAATATTTATTTTATATATAAAATAAAATAACTGAAAGAATGGTGATTTAAAATAAACATTTCTTTAACAAGAGCACTGAGTGTTATATTGCGCAGGTTTTGTTTAATGCTTTTATTATTATATTTAGTTTAATATCATTTAATTCGGTCGCTGTTCCCACGGCCTCTCTCACGAGGAATGCTGAAGGAATGTCGCCTATAGGATCTGAAGCTCGACTCTGCAATTTGTTTGTCCACGTTCCACTGCCTTTTTATTTTATGTAGGTATATATTATTTTATTCAGCCTACGCAATGCTTTTAATTACATACAACTATTCATTATTTATTTGTATAATGCATATAATCCACTTTACATAACTATTTATAAATATCATCTATTTATGTAGATAAACATTCTTAAAAATTTTAATTTTATAGCTTTGTAGACAAATGAAAAATGATATTGTAGATAAAATACTGAAATACCCTTGGTTTTTATTTTCCAAACTATCCTTGAGAATTTTTATAATTGTCCTTACGGACTAACAAGCTTCAATTTTTATGATTCAAGAACAATAAAAATGACAAAATTTTCTACTAAATGTATTCTATTACCATAGACCTGTAGTATTAATTTCTCTTAATGCAGTACTAATTTTCTCAGAAAACATGTTTTAAAATTAATAATGATAATACTATTATGCTGCCTCACTCCGTAATATTAAGATGCTAAAAGCCTTTTCCTACTTATAATGATATATTACACATCCTATATACTTGACAAAGCCATAAAAATACCCTATACGATAAAAAAACAATCAAAGCCTTGAAGTATCAATGTGTTGGGTCGTAAAATTTGATTGGACGTATTACCAATTCTTCTTTTGCATTTCTAGTCTAACATTATAGGTTGATGTGTATTACACAGGAAATGAAGGTATCTTCTGTATTAGGTACTTGATCCGTAAGCAAATTTAAGATTGACCTGAATGTGATTTTTTAAATCCAAAACTCCTAGATTTTTAAGTACGGGGATGTATTCTTCAGTTAATGGGACAAAATCACATGATTCTTGACCTTTTTTCGAATATTATTATATGTTCATCAAACAAATAATCCTTATTTTTATTTAGATTGAAAATCGACGTATAGAATAATACGTTTGTAGAATGTTGTGAATTATGGAAGTTTTATATAGGTATCTAATTGAAATCTATACATACATACAGACAGCAAAAATTGTTCCATAAACAGAATAAATAAAAAATACGCGCTCTTAACGAATTATGAAACCAATACTATTATCGTTTAAAAATTACATGTCATGGATCAGATAATATAAAATTGAATTGTTAAAAAAATCGTTTGACAAGGGATAAAAAATCCACGTTAATTATTCACCCTTGTAGTAAATTAAATCCTCTGCACGCGCCTAGGGAGGAGGGGGTCCTATAATAATAATACCCACCTATCTATTATATCCATGTTAGTACTCTCATTTACAACAATAATTATCTATTGTCCCTATTTGTCATTTAAATCCTGTGGGTTACACGATTCTTAAAACTAGGTGAGGTATGATGTTATAGGCACAGATATTTTAAAATCACATTTATAATATAATGGTTTTTTATGGTACAGAAAGAAAATTCGACACATTATTACTAGTTCTTATAATGTGTAATAAAAATATCTGGGATATTAATTGGTGTGTTTTTTCTTAATTGGTAAAAAATAGATTAACACTGCACCACAATCTTATCACATGAATATTCATCATACATACAAAAATTACTTATGCAAATTGCACCGTGAATAAATCATATGAAATTGATATATTTTTCATTTAAAATCGTATTCAGAAACAAAATTTGTCATATATAAGAATATAAATCTCTTTACTAGTAATACAGTTTTTTTTATTATTAATGAATTTATAAAACAGTGTGAATCAAAGTTTAATTACATTATACTATTTGTCGTTGAAGGAAATAATTAAATTGGGTTCGAATATGAGAGAAAAGTGTCTATGAGATCTCAAGGAAAACATTAAATGACAAAAAAAAAAATCGAGCAATAAAATATGTCAGCATTACAAAAACCGGCACCCGGATCAAATGTGTTTTAGAGTTGTACCAACACAGTTTGAGATCAGTCAACATTTCCACGTTTGTCCTGTTTACAATGGACAATGTTAGCATATTATTATTGTTATTACTATCCCAGAACTGTTGACATAGCAGGCCATTCTGTTGACCACTTGGGCACTATTATTTGTTGTGTTGACCTGCGTTTATTCGGGAAATGGAATGACAAGGACTACAAGAGTTGTTGACTTAAATTAATATGTTTATTGGTTCAACTTTCAACACAATTGGACAATTCAGCATATTAACATATTTATTGGTCTGGTATATGTGATATATTATCGAAAATCAACGTAGAGGCTAACCAAGGCATTATTATTGCACATGCATATATTTGAAAGAGTTGCATGAGACAGAATCAGATACAATAACATTAAAGCGTTTTCAATGATTCGTTTCTTACGAATAGAAAATACTCGTATTATTAGAGACATATTGTAAGTGGAATGGTAAACACTAGGTTTGTTAGATTGATGCATAATATTTTATTTATTTATCTGGGTATATGTAAAGAGAAAATCTATGTACCCACATAAAAGTTGGGTGAAATGAGAATGCAACAATTATACTCATTTGTCAGTAAAATTATGAAAAAAACATGAAGCGTATGATATCAGACACCTAACAAAAGTCACAGATATTATGGATCGTGTTGCTAAGCTTAAGTGGCAATGGGTGGGTCATGTCGCGAGACGGAATGACGGCAGATGGACTCCTAGAAGCATCGGCAGACCACAAAAGAGATGGACTGACGACATTACTCCAATCGCGGGAAGGAAATGGATACAGAGGGCACAGGACCGCGACGTCTGGAAGAGTTTGGAAGAGGCCTATATCCAGCAGTTGAGAGATGGCTGACTAGTAAGTAAGTAAGTATTGAATTTTTGCTGTACATTGATTGCAATCAATTTAACTTATAAAAATAATAATATTTTATTCAACCAATTTACAGAGGGTAAGTTTATTACAAAGACACCATCTAACCTGTATAGATATTAAAATGTATCATAAATAATTATTAACCTTATAGGTTAATAAAAAAGAAACAATCTCTTACAATTAGTTAATTTAGATTATTTGGTGTCAGATGACATAACTCATAGTGAAGACGAGTTTATTGGGAAGCGGTAATATCTTTCAACTTACAACCTCTTGTAAGTCATCGAAATAGTAATTTGTAAAATATTACAATTTGTACACCTGCCTTTAAAATTTTATATTGTACAAGTTTATATATTTTTAATATTAGTGGATACTGTCCACTCATAAAGTTCATACGTGGGCAGAAATTCAATAAAAAAAATTCAAACGAAAAATGGTTTTACATATCGTAAAGATCACTGTTTGATAAAAAATATTATGAATCATAGTTTGTAATTAATAATTACATATTCATATAATTACTTATGTCCATAATATTAAAGAAATAAATGTTTTATAAGTATAACATAGTACAAGTACATTTATTAAACATTTTATTACCGTGTATCTAATACATAAGTAACGACAACAATAATATAATAATGTTAATAATATTTATTTTTTGGTATGAACGAACATAAAATATTTTTACGATTGAGTAAGATTTCTTATCACGGTATAAATCTTATGCTTAATAATAATATTTTGTCATTTTACACATCTTCATACAACTCCATATAGATCTGTGTAAGAGATATTATTTGGTACCGTCATTGTACTAGTAGTAGGTATTCAACTTTTAATACTGTTTAAATTTTTAGTAGTACACACATTCCTTAAAAGTAATAACAATTATATTTATATGTACGTGATCTACATACCTATTTTGAATAAGATACATGGATAAAGTCGTACAACTTTATATTGTGTCTATCAACTGCTAACATTAAGGTAATCACAAATTATCTAATGCAGAACGTATTGAAAATAATATCTATAAAAAAGAGATATGCGATTTTTTTATTAATTTACTATGCAGAGAAGATGTTTCGTGTGCTTCTGCAAGCTATATTTTTTATGGCTACACCTTTTGTATAGGAAACATTGAGTAGCATTAAAAATGTGCGATAAATTCATTTGATTCTATGCAGAGTAAAAAGACAGTACGTATTACACTGCAATAGATGTTGCATACTGTCCTTGCGTATGTATATCACAATATACTAATTGCACATTATCACATTATGCTATAGATTTCATTATTTATTCTGAATACCTATAATTAAATATTAGACTGATAGGTATATTTCATTGCTATTAGAGTTTGTAGGAATAAACATAGTTTATATATATAATATATACACAATACATGTATTTAAAACATGTAAATGATTACCTATAATCATTACAAGTGTGTATAGTATAAGTGCTACGTATGTACATATTACGATACACAAACCTGATTAACCCGATATAAGTGCATTGATATATATAACGTAAATATCTGGATAAACAGATATTATTTGTAAATTTAAACAATCGAAACACTTGTACCCATATAACATTAAATTAAATATATTAATTTACGAATAGGGATAATAGATACATTAAATTACGAGTATCTTACTCGTAATTTAATGTATCTATTATCCCTATTCGTAAATTAATTATTTATGTAGATAGATCATTAATTAATACTTTTCACACAATAAGCTGTTAATTAATGCAACTTTCGATATATTTCGATATAAGATTAACTCAAGAAAAAAAATCTGTGCAAGTTATGAATATAGGTTAAAATATTTATTGAAAGATACGAATGAAAGAAATGGGTAAGCTACAAGCACTAAAGATTATCTATAAGTTGTTTATGGGTTATAAATCTACATAGGAAATATCAGGGAAACTAAACGTTCTCCAAGCAAAATAAAAGTGAAAACACATATTATAACAATATTACATATGCAAACATAATATATGAAATGCATTTTGAATAAAAATAAGAAACAAATAAGCAACGAAAGAATAGGTATCACTAAAATAAAATTGATTTAAATCCTGCCATCTACCTTCTACATTAATCAATTATTAAAACTTTTAAAATTAATATTATTTGAGAAATCATTTATGTAAAATATATGGATTTATAATCAGGACTTTTTAACATACAGAACATACTACAAAATTACAAAATTGCAACCAATAAAACAAGTTTAGTCCTGCTACTGATATATATGGTACGTGCAATATTATCCAATGTTTTTTTTCTTACCTTTCAACTGATATATGCATTCGCGAAGCTGAGAGCGTCGAAAAAAGTGCTGCGATGATCATCCAAATCAGCATCCTGTACCCTCACATTCACTGGGCTTATTGGTCTCCTTGCTGATATTTTAGATCACGTATCTTCATGCCACAAAGTCATCATATCCTTACCCTTCGTCCTCTATCCCGACACTTCATTCTTTCGTGAAAATTCTTATTCGAAAACTGATGGAAGTCATTTTAAGGATTTTTTAATATTGATTTTCACATTATATCAATGGTCAAACATATATAAGCATTTTAAACATATATAGAGTTAAAAAATTGTCATCAAAGAAAACAAAACACTTCCAATTTAACAATCTTTAAAGTTTTCAGAAAGAAAAGTATTTTTTTTGTATAACGTTTTGTTTGAATATAAATATCGAAACAAGTCTAAGAACGTTGTCACGTGTTTTAATAGAGAACTGTCAATTTTCTATATTTACACATCCGTTTACAATACGAAATAGCGAGAAACGATATCGTGTTATTATGTATGTGTAGGTACGTCAAATAAAATCATGTTGCGAACAGGGCTCTCTTGTTTGGGCCGGCGCGAACAATAATACTAAGGCAAAAAGGCGAGGAAAAAAGTGTACGTCCTCTAGGCTCCACCTACTAACTTGCCCCATGCCGCTCACACACATAATGTGACGAGTAGGTACATTGTACATCGCACCAACATCCAACATTAGGCCGCAGAAGGAGCCGGAGCTTTGATAACAACAATAAGAGCTTCCGCGCGCGCGCTTCGTCCGCCCCCCAACAGATGGGGTAGGGTGTCGTAACACACGGGGGTGGCTCGTCAGTCGCGATGCTAATCACGTAATCACCATCACAGTATCAAATCGGTTACACGAAATTACAACACAATGAACGTTGCTAATTTATTCGTTAATTTTTCGTAAATGCATCCTGAACTATTTAGCACACATTTCAGAAAATTATTTTAATTACGTATTGCACAATCGCACGAAAATATCGAGAAATCAAAAAAAGAATATGCATAATTAATTATATTATGACAATTAAATTACTATAACTTATTACACACTTAGTTCATCTAACGTTGACTCGATTAAATTAATGTTTTCAATGATACGTCAAAATTGTAAACGCGACGATACGTTTCTGAGAACAACGTAGATTTCCGGCCACTGATGATGATCAAGGGAAGGAACTTTCCCGCGTCATCAGGCATTTAAAAAACAACTAGCGCCACATGCGATTAAAATAGAGAAACTTTTTGATAGAATAATTTTTATCATTTATTATTACCATTTAGGCTGTTCAAATAAACTGTGTATCAATCACAGTTCTTAGATATATTGACATAACCTAATTGTGTCTTAATATACCTAGTGACTCAATACTATGTTTAAAAATTTCCTTAAGATATGATAAAATATTTGTTTTTACAATATTCGCAGAGTTCTAAGCGTTATTATTATCAGTATTACTAGTATTAATTATTCAGACACATTTCTTTGGTTTTGGTAAATTGCTTGAAAGTAAACGAGTCCACAACCAATACTGTCATTATTCTATAGAGAATGGTTATTACGTAACACATCACGTGATTGAATGAATGACTGAATATATCATTCAAATGGCTTTTTATAGACAGAGAGGATGCCTTGAATGTTAAATGTATTGGGGGATTCTTGTGGCTATGGTACAATAAGGGCAAATAAGTAAAAATCAAAATACGTTCAACTTGTTTGCGAGTCTAGGATAAGTCGTAGGATGAATCTTTTCTTGTACGATACCAAGAGATTGAGAAATAATAATAATTAAAAATCAAAATACGTTCAACTTGTTTGCGAGTCTAGGATAAGTCGTAGGATGAATCTTTTCTTGTACGATACCAAGAGATTGAGAAATAATAATAATTAAAAATCATAATACGTTCAACTTGTTTGCGAGTCTAGGATAAGTCGTGGGATGAATCTTTTCTTGTACGATACCAAGAGATTGAGAAATAATAATAATTAAAAATCATAATACGTTCAACTTGTTTGCAAGTCTAGGATAAGTCGTAGGATGAACCTTTTCTTGTACGATACCAAGAGATTGAGAAATAATAATAATTAAAAATCATAATACGTTCAACTTGTTGGCAAGTCTAGGATAAGTCGTAGGATGAACCTTTTCTTGTACGATAGATACCAAGAGATTGAGAAATAATAATTAAAAATCGATATCGATGTATTTTTTATTATAAATAAGTGCTTTCATCCAACTGGTATTTTAATATTAAAGATTTGTTTATAATTATATCAATAATAATGTCAAGGATTTTGGTCAAGTACCTATATGAGTTATGAAAGTATAAACGAAATAATATTATTTGTTTAGATAATTATTTGACATAAATATTATATAAGAAAATATAAGTAAATATTTCATGATTATACAGTATGAATTTTACGATTTCTCTACGTCCTCTGGTTTAAGTAATAGTTCAAATGGTTCATAACTTTTGAAATTCCAGCCTAAAACTTTAAGAAACCAATTTATTTGAATTTAATTTATTATACACAATCACAACAAGATTATTTACTTATTTATTTATTCAATATACGGCAATTGCTTTTTACAAAAAAATATATCACAAAATTAAATAAAAAATCACATTTCACATCTGCTATAAAATTACAAATTATAAAAAGATATACATCTTACATTCAACTGTACAACATAATTAAGTGAATCATACATACGGGTATAGGTACATACAATAACAACACATTATACGATAAAACATTCATATTGCATAAAACTATTCAAGTATCCCAATTACGGTCATAAGTGCGCAAAGTAGAACGTTCAGGAATAAAATAATATTGATCAAATTTCTTAATGACAATGTTTTCAGTGCACGCTTCAGGATAAATAAAATAATTATTGCCTTTTGAGTGTTTTCATTGAATGGAATATAAACTCGTATGTGAAATAAAATGTTCTCGCTACCTTCCATTTACATGTCACTCAGAAAATATAAAAAAAGAATAATTCTTGTTCAATTATGAGTTTCGTTTTCTTTTATTTTGATTACTAAGTAGAAAATATCTTGTGATTATGGATATTTTTTCATAAAAGTTCCTTATATGAAAAAGATACAAAGTTTTGCATCGTTCGTTAAAATCAACGCTCCTTTTTCAGCCAAGCGTGGGTGTTTGTGAACAATATCTGTCTAAGGAAATCTCTTGTATAGTTTATACATGAGTGAACAGTAAAAACTCGCCTTTCAATAAAATCCTTTCTCGTCGAAAGATCTTAACAAAGAGGTTAAGTATAGCAAAAAATGTTAATATTCTTATTTGTAGCATATGGCTTTGTTGTAACCGACACATACCTTAAAAAGATTTTCTCGAACAGTACTGTTTTGTCAGATCAGTTTTGAAATAAATTTGTAAATTTAATTACTCGTAAACTATATTTTGAACAATGGGTACTCAAGTAGTTACTAAAGAAATAAGAAAGCAATAAGTTTACTGTGATGAAGATTTTTGAATAAAGATAGTTGATTATTTGATGAATGTGACAGAAATAAATAATGCGCAAAATCTCAGGAACGTTTTTAAACATTCTTATTTTATTTATTTACGAGGACGAAATCTGTTATTTTTGTCCGACTGTTTTCATGAAAACTCATATTACAGTATGCATGAAATAATGTTCGTATATTAACTTGGTAAGAAAAAGGCGATTGATTTTATCCCTATTTTCTTCAACATATTTTTAAAATGTTTTTCTTATTTTTTATTGTTTTTTTTCTGTTTTCCAAAATGTTAGTAAAAATCTGTTTTCTCATGCTGCAAATGAACTATGAATTTTTAAATAATTGTCAGAATCACGGAACTATGGAGTGTGTTTAATTTTTCTTACTTCATGTATCGGTATCATGTGAATATTTATAAGATAAAAGCTAATATGCTTTATTGATTGATAGGTAGATCATTTTATAATTCAATTAAAAACAGACAAAGATTATAGCTCAGAAAAGAAACAATTTATTATTTACATTGTATATTGAAAAGGCCCTTTGTTCATAAGCTTTTATAATAATAAAAATATAACGTTGTTGATGTTGCTCTTTATTTGAAATTTCAAAATAAATTATCGTTAAGTAATTGATCCTGTCAAAACGCATTCATTGATGATATTGTGTTGAGAGATTGTGTAGACTTCCATTTGTTGGGCCTTTGTATGCTATTGGCTGTGTGATGTTATACACAATGAAGGGAAGGGTCCATAGGTGACCTTCGTCTGTTGGATGACAGGTCCAATTTAACTGATGGCCAGCACTTTGCTTGATGACCTCACTCGCAAATCATTGAAGAGGGCGTAACGTCTGCATTTGCGCTCCTCAAAATATGGTGCTTAATAAATATAAACATTGTCTAACCAAGTAAATTTATTGGTATCTACCTATGTTCTATTCGTCGAAAATACGTTTTAAAATTATATTTGTTTTAAGTGATACACGGTTGTTATATTAGCATTTTGAGTCTGAAATTAGCGACAGTTTTTAAGCTCAGTAGAACTTATTATTTAAAAATACGCATTGATTCAACTGTTCTGAATTGTAAATAAGTGGACATCCTTCCATAGCATAAATCCTTCCAATCATTTCCTTACATTGAATTTAGCATCTGATTCCTAATTCCTTTTCCCTTTCCCTTATGCATGTGCACGCTGCAATATATGAAATACTTTTTATTATAATACATATGTGTCCATAAGTATATTGTTGCTTGCATGCGTTTTTTTTTTTTTTTTACTATTACTGTTGATATATATATGGGTTTTATATGTATATATGTATCTATGTGTTTTTTTTGTTGTTGTCTTAATTTTAATAACCGGGTTAGTTGGAAGACATCGCATCTTAGCGATAAGCTCGCCCTCTGTACATTGAATTTGTATAACTGATATTTATATGACATTGCTTTATTTTGTAATATTGTAACCAATGTACAGTGAAGAGTAAAATAAATAAATAAATCAATAAAATATATTCGGTATTTTTTTATACATAAAAGTTAAATTACTTACAAACATAAAATATATAGGTGTCAATCAATGAATATATTTATAACATATTTTCTTCAAATATATTTTAAAAGGATTAAAAGTAAGTGCAAATAAAAGAAAACATTAAATTTATACTTTATGAAAACACCGTCTGTTCAAAGTCTGTTCCTGAGGCATTAAGACAATGTTGTGAGAAATCATTCGATAATATATTGCATCTTGTTTTGAGAAGCATTGTATCACTTTGAGTCACAGAGAGTTTCCTTTGTATTATATTGAATGAATAGAGAGGAATATTGATATCTTGAACGTTCCGAAATATTTTTTTTGTATTTGTACCTAATATAAATATAGTATTTAGGTTTTCATTACTTAATTCTATTCACTGGGATAAGAATTACCATAATGAATGGTTGATACGATATAATATTTAAGCGAAATAATCTTTATATGGGTATGAAAATATATTATTTATTAACTTTGAACCCGGCTACACTCCTAGAATGCCAAAAAACTGCTGTAGATGGACAGCATAAGAAATTTACCTCAGTGACAGCGATAAAGTAGCAGTAGCATTTAAATATAAATATTTTTGAGAATTCTGTCTTGATTTGCGTGCAGAATAAGTAATTGTTATATTTTTATATACATAACATGGTCATTTGTAATCAGAATAATAATATTTCTATACTTTTTTTATATTGATTCAGTGTCATGGGACTAAAATTGTAGTTTTTTGAGAGAATAATAAAACTTCAAAAGATTGATAAATCACAAATCATAAAACTTTGGTTTATGCAATATTTTTGTCGATATATCTTTGTCAATATGTTCAATAATTATTGTCTTAAAATCGCCTGAAGTACATAAATATTAGTAAAAGTAATTTTTCACTTTCTTGTCAAATAAAGGTATCCAATGAGAATGTTGTACCTATTAATTATAAACATGTAGGTATACACATCTTTGAACGTACTCAAATATTTATACTTTGAATATTAAAACTAAATGATTATGATATAGATATGTATGTTACAGGTATGTTCTGATTCATCAACTGAAAACCTGTTATTCTTATTTATTCATATTGATTATCAATGAAATTAACTGATATCATCTCAAAATGTCTATTATTAGCTACAAACGTACCTACTAACATATACCGTGTTACTAATATAATATTTTTGTAATGACATTATCCAAGATGGCCGGGTGTTGAGTAAGAAAAATCGGCTTGCGTATATGAGAAATTGTATGAATGTGGATAAAATAAAAAAAGTATGTGAGGGTATATGCATAGGGTATTGGTATATCCTCATAGCCTGCGCTACTTGGAATGCAGAGTGATGGTATAGTATAGTAGTACTTGTAGATTCGTTGCTGGCTTCTTGTTGCGGGCAGTCGTGTTTTTTGTTATAGCGTGCTTACAGTGCTGTTATTTTTGTTCAGAATTATTTTTTGTTTTGTTGCTGCTTCTGGGGAGCGGAGAGGGGCGGTCGATAAGTTTTTTTTTTCTTTTATTATTTTTCTTACCATTTATTTTTCTTTTTAAAATACTGTATTAGATCTACACGTATTAGCGTCTTTACATATCAAGATGGAGGCTCCTTCGGAGCCTCCTGATTTAAGAAAAAGATCAAGATCGCCTAGCGAGCTTACGAGCGCTCACCCTTCGAAGATGCCTTTTTCTCCAAGTGGTGTTACGAAGAGGCCATTGGAGCTGTATAGTGTGGAGGCCCATGGCCCATATTTAATATTCGTACAAAATCAGGATCCAAGTAAACATATGGATCCAATGGCATTCGGGAAATTATTATGCAATTCGGGAATAAAAAACATAGCGACAGGTGGAGTTAAGATAGAGGCGAGAAATAAAATTTCTCTAACATTTAAATCGGCTCTTGCAGCAAACGACTTCTTAACTTCTAATTTCGTATCAGCAAATAACCTGAAATGTTATATCCCATCTTTTAAGCTCCACAAAATGGGTATAGTAAGAGGTGTTTCTACCGACATCTCAATTGAAGAGATAGTGGAAGCTACGGAGGTGCCTTACGGCTATGGCAAAGTAATAAAGGCGCGTCGCCTTAATTTCAAGGATTCTTCTTCAGGAACAGTAGAATGGCGTCCTTCAAGGTCGGTCGTACTGACCTTTGAGGGTCAGAAGTTACCCCCACACGTATACCTCTATCATGTCTCAATGAAAACAGAGCAATATGTATTTCCAACCGTCTTGTGTTTTGGGTGCTGCCGATTTGGTCACCAAAAGACACAATGTAGATCAAATCCCCGTTGTTTCAAATGTGGAGAAGCCCATTTCGGAGAGGAATGCACTTCTACGTTGGCTAAATGTGTCAATTGCAATGGCTCACATAATGCATCTAGTCTATCCTGCCCAGAACTCACCCGCCAAAAAAATATTAAGCACTCAATGGCTATGGACAATATTTCCTACAAAGAAGCATCTACTCGTCATCTTCCTGCAATATCCAGTTTTGCAGAAAAAGTTGCATCTGCTCCTCAATCTTCCCCTACTCAATCATTTACTGTCACTAAAATTTCAAAAACAACGAAAAATCACCACCAACCCATTCACAACAAACCAATTAACACTGAACACGAAAACCTCCTATTCTACAAAAATGGCCAAGTTTCGAATCCTGTAGACGGATGTGCCTTAAGTGGCAATTCCACCCCAGACAATCCAAAACCCTCAACTTCTGACCTCCAAACTATTTTGAATTGTTTTATGCAATTATTCTTTCAACTAATGTCACAACCCAATTCTTTACCGTCCATCGCTGCCTCACTTCCTTCAATACTCACTTCTTTTCATAAAAATCATAATGGTGACCAACAAGACAAAAGCTAGTTTTTCAAAGCTCAATATTATCCAATGGAACAGCCGAAGTATCGTTTCAAACAGAAGCGAAGCAATATCACTCATAAAAAAATTTAACATTTCCGTCGCAGCCATTTCTGAAACATGGTTACATCCAGAATCTCTTTTTAATCTGCCCGGATACATGTCTGTTCGTGATGATCGTTTAGACGGAAAAGGGGGTGCAGCTTTGTTTATAAAGTCTGATATCCCCTATATCCGAATCCCATTGCCCAAACGTGCAGATTTCCAAATTGTTGCTGTGGACATTTCTGGAACATCTTATGTCTCTGTTTATCTACCCCCTAAGACTCCATTTGACCTTACATATTTCAATAATTTGCTACACAAAATCTCAAAATCTTTTATACTCTTGGGAGACTTTAATGCACATTCCACTTCATGGGGTTGCCACTCCACAGATTCGTGTGGGAAAGCTATTCTTGATTTTATAGATAGTAATACGCTTTGTATCCTCAACGACGGATCCCCTACTCGCTTTTCTCCTCCCACACAAAATTCTAGTGCCGTGGATCTCACCATTTGCACTGCTGACCTAGCGCCATCTATAGTATGGCATGTTCTGGAAGATCCTTACTCCAGTGATCATTTCCCAATTAAAGTAGCAGTAAACGTTAAGTTTAATATTAATATCAAAAAAAATCGTCGAAATTGTTTTAACACTGGGCGGGCTGATTGGGAGAGCTTTAGAACTTCTCTTGAGACATCTTTTCTGCGTGAACAAGTTCCTTCGGATATTGATACTATGACATCAACCTTAACCGAACATATAATATCTGCGGCTAATTCGTCAATCCCGCGTGCATCATTATCTCGCAATCTAAAAGAGTCTCCCCCATGGTGGGACCCAGAGTGTAGTACCGCAGTGCAAGATCGAAAAAACGCAATGCGAAAGTATAGAAGGGATATGTCGCTTGGAAATTACTTGGAGGTTAAGAGATTGCAAGCTTTGGCAAAGCGAATCTTGCAACGTAAGAAGAGACAGGGATGGCGAAATTTTTGTTCCTCATTGTCACCAGAAACTGCTACCTCGGAGGTTTGGAGCATGATTCGCCGATTTAGGGGCTCATTCTCTCAACCAAATAAATCTTCCCAAATAGGAGAATGCATAGAAGATTTCCTGGATCGACTTGCCCCACCTTTTGTTGCTAACCAAATAGAGCCTCTTTCATTAAATACAGAGGATCCAACGGCAAGTTGGTTGGCAGAAAAATTTACATTCAATGAACTTCTATCAGCGGTAAAAAGTTGCATCTCTGACTCTGCCCCTGGAGTGGATTTTATTAACTACTCCATGATAAAACACTGTCCTGCCCCAGTTTTATCCACAATTTTATCCATCTACAATTTGGCTCTTAATTTATCCATAATTCCTCTGGCATGGAAAAAACAATTGGTCGTCCCTATTTTGAAAAATGGCAAGAACCCTTCTCTAGCATCTTCATATAGACCCATAGCATTGTCATGTTGTTTACTCAAAATCCTTGAGCTCATGGTGAAGGTGCGTCTGGAGTGGTTTGTGGAAAATAGGTGTCTCCTCCCCCCTCATCAACTCGGATTTAGGAAAGAAAAATCTTGTCTCGACAACGTAAGTATCCTGGTGACTGATATTCAGCTTGCTCAATTGGAACAGAAGAGCACAGTTGCGTGCTTTGCAGATATATCCAGCGCCTATGACAATGTCGATATTAATACTTTAAAACGAAAATTAAGTAATATAGGAGTCCCAAATTCTCTTACTAGCTTGATATTCGACATGTTAACCCAAAGAGAGATTGTGATCGACACTCCAGACGGTCAGGTACGTAGAACGGTTTTCAAAGGCTTGCCCCAGGGTTCAGTGCTGAGCCCTTTATTATTTAACATATATTCATATGACATTCATGGCCTCCTCCCAAATGATTGTAAATTATTGCAATATGTCGATGACTTAGTTATATATGTGCATCATAAAGACATTAAAGTCGGAGCTGATCAGTTGAGTCAGGTAATGAAGGGCTTGAGCACATGGCTTTCTGACAATAGTCTTGATCTCGCTCCGGATAAAAGTAAGGTAGTTGTTTTCTCCAAAAAACGGAATCCTCCCAACGTTGATGTTTTGTTTAAGGGAACTCAGATTCCTAGTGTGGATTCTGTCAAATTCTTGGGGATGAATTTGCAAAGAAAGTTGTCATGGAACATCCACATAGACCTTATTGTGAGCAAATGTGAAAAAAACTTGAATATCCTTCGTGCGGTTTCGCGGGTTTGGTGGGGCGCACACCCCTCCACGCTGAAGATGTTATACTCCTCTCTGATTCGAAGTCATTTGGACTATGGCAGCTATCTTTTGGATCCTTTACCAAAATATCAAGCTTACAAATTAGATAAGATTCAGTCACAGTGTTTGCGCCTTATATTGGGGGCAATGAGATCGTCTCCAATAGTCTCTCTGCAGGTGGAAGTGGGCGAGATGCCATTATTCCTACGACGAAAATTCCTGGCATGTAAGTTCATTATGAAGAGAATCGAATACGTGGATAACCCACTTATTCTGAGTTTAAGCGCTTTGGCCAATAAGGTCTGCGGTGAGGAAACCACTTACAGAAAGGTTCCACCGTTGCTTGCCTCTTGTTTTCATTCACTTATGTCAGATATTCCAATATACCCCAGAGAAAAATTACCTCTATTCACGACCCCTTTCAAAGCTCTATCTTTTCCTCTTCAGATTGAGGAGTCAATAGGCATTTTCAAATCATATTTATCTCAAAACCATAATAGCAATAACCAAATATTCATGTCGACTACTGAAGAGAGATGGCCAAATCACGTGGCTATATTCACTGACGGATCCAAGTGTTCCCAAGGTTGTGGCTCTGCTTTTTATATTCCATCACTTCATTTGGAAGGGATTTTCAAAATTCCCATCCTCTCTTCAGTATTTACCGCAGAATGCATAGCAATGAAAGAGGCACTGCTAAAAATCATCCATCTAAAAATAAGATTTTCAGTAATATACACTGACTCACTTTCACTTCTTCAAAACCTTAAATCTAATGCGAAAAAGTGTAGCAACAGTATAGTATTTGAAATCCGACATCTTGCATTCTATGCCTCATGCATGGGATATGATATTGTATTCTGTTGGATCCCGTCTCATATTGGAATATCCGGAAACGAAGCCGTTGACCGCCTGGCAAAATTGGCCTGCACAGGCGGGTGCTTGCCTAACCCATTTTCCCAACCCACGGACGATTTCTTACCCACCATCATGAATCTCATAAGGTCGGAGTGGCACAGTTATTGGCAAATATCAGCAACCGGAATGTTCTATAAAAACATACAAAAAAAGATTCCATGTCGTCCGTGGTTTGAAATTGAACGACAATCAAAATTGGACATTTCCCTCATTTCCAGAATGCGAATCGGACATTGTTTGGTTGCCACCCACTTAGCAAGGATTGGAGTTTTCCCCTCCCCTGTGTGCGAATGTGGTACCAATGAGGAATCTCTGGACCACGTATTTTTCGAGTGCCCCAAATATGACAGATCAGAATTCCTGGATAATCTCGTGGAGGAATGCATTACATACCCCCTCAATGTCCAATTTTTACTATCATTGAACTCAATAGAGGTATATAAATGTATGACGAAATTCCTCAAAGTAAATAATAAAAATATTTAACTTTTCGAGTCACCTTGTTATTGAATTGGAATAGGTATAATTAGTTATAATAGGTAGCTGTGTATTTTTGTAAACAACAGCTGTGCGATGCATCGAATGAAGTATTGTCATTATTATTTACTACCCCGTCTTTATATTAAGGTTCATTTTGCTGTGAATCACCTCATTATTGTTTATAAGGTTCATTTTGCTGTGAATCACCTCATACCTATATATCATTGTTAAAAACTCGTTGTTCCATGTTGGCCTAAATCACTCGCAAACGAGTGGATGGCCTTGAGAAGAATAGAATAGAATAGTAGTACTTGTACTATTTCGGTTGATGATTTCAGACATAATCACTTGATTTTATATTCTTTGCTAAGAATGTAAGAAATATGAGTGAGTAATCAATTGGCCTAAATTACATAGGATTTTTTTGAGAACCCAATCTCACCCCAATCATTCTCACAGTAAAAAATATGTCAGAGACAGGTTTCGAATCAGAGAATACTATCTATATACCGACCGTATAAAATGAAATTGATATAAAGCATTTGTAATAATTCTACAGAGGTATTTTAACCCTTTTTATATTGCGTAATATAATGATGAGTACCTATGTCTCTATTACAGTTTGTTCTTCAAATTCCAGGGGGGTGAACTCCTAAAACAACTATTTAAGTTATGTATTGGTAAAACACAAAGAAGATTCACAAAGGGATGGGGATAGGGTATCCAGAGATACTCCTAACTTACCTACCTATTTAATTACTACATATTAATACGAAAGGGGTGAGTATTTTAAATAAGCAATGTTAAATTGTAAGTCGTTCTCAGTTACACTAACGTTGTCACCGATGATGTTTAGATCTCAAAATGTGATGTAAACATCGGCTTGTTTCTTTAAAATATTTACTAATTTTTCATTGCTTAATCGAATTTGGGCACAACGTGCTGATGACAATCAGATATCTCGATTGGAGAATATGTTATGTTGTTAGTTTGAGTTGGTTATGTTATTTTATATTTTATTTATTATATTATATTATCCCCTAACAAAGGAGAATGTTAAACGAAGTTTTCGCATTTAGCTGGATTTTCACACCTGCGAGAGTGAAGATATTAAGAAAATATAATGAGTTACAATCCACTGGATTGGTCTGCAACGAGTTTTGACTTTCTTCTCCATTCTTCCCTATTCTCAGTCTTTTCAGCTCCACGTATGCCACAGTTCATGTCCCTCTTCAGTTGGTCCATATATGCGTCTCTTGGTCGGCCTCTGCTATTTGTCCCCTCGGTCTTACCCTCCGCGATGGCGATGAGTAGTCCTGGGTGCCTAATATTGTGGCCAATCCAGTTAGCTCGTTGTTGGCTGATTCTCTTAAGGAGTTGCCTTTTTTCGCCTACCCTGGTTAATACTTCTTCATTTTCGACGTGCTCCGACCAATGAATCTTAAGCATGCGTCTGTAGCACCACATTTCAAAGGCCGCCAACCGTCCGCTTTCACTCTTGCTGATGGTCCATGTCTCACAACCATAAAGCAGAATGCTCCATACAAAGGCTTTAGTAAGGTTCTTCCTTACGCTTAAGTCAATATTTGGGGATTCCAATATCTTCGATTTTTTTGTTGAAGGCAATCCTTGCCTGGTTTATTCTGCTTACAATTTCTGCTTTGGAGCGTCCATCCTGGTTTATTCTGCTGCCTAGGTACACGAATTCACTTACTTGTTTGATGCTCACTCCATTTAAGGCAATGTTCGCAGTCGCTTCCTCTTTTCCAACGACCATACATTTTGTTTTGTCTTTATTTATTTTCATGTTGTACTTTGACAACAGTATGCTTTCCATTTTTCCTAAGGCTTCGTTCAGCTCCATCTCGGAGTCTGCGAGCAGTGCTATGTCGTCAGCATATCTAATCATGTCGACCTTTTTCCCACTTATTTTGACTCCTGTCCAGTTCCTCATTTCTTCTCTGAGATCATCAATAGCTCTCTGTATATAGCAGTTAAAGAGAGCTGGCGACATTGAGCATCCTTGTCTTACACCTTGTTCGACCCTTGCTTCTGCGCAGCTCTCTCCGCTTTTAATCACAGCCATTTCGTTCTTGTATAAGCTCCAGATTGCTCTTTTGTCTTTATAACTCATTTCTATCTGGTTTAGAGTCTTAAAAAGTTGTTCCCATTCTACTTTATCGAATGCTTTTTCAAGGTCGATGAATGCTATGTATGTGTTTTTATTAGTTGTTATTCTCTTTTCTAGAATAAGTCTGAGACTCAGGATTGCATCTCTTGTACCTGTCTCCTTGCGGAATCCAAATTGATCTTCTGAAAGTGTTTCGTTTATTTTATTTTCCGCCCTTTTCATTATAATGTTGGTGAGTATCTTAGAAGCGTGTGATATCATGCTTAAAGTTCTGTGTTGTTCGCACTTTGTCGTGCCTGCTTTCTTAGGAAGCGCTCGTATCAGACATTTGGCAAAGTCCTCAGGCATATCTCCTGTGTCGTATATTTTGCAGACAAGCTTATACAATGTGTCAAGCATGCCTTTTCCCGCGCATTTAAGCAGCTCTGATGGAATAAGGTCGATACCTGGTGCTTTGCCGTCTTTTAACTTTGGTAATGCAATATCATATTCACTTCTTAAGATGTCATCTCCATTATTTTCTACGTCATATTCTGTTTCTAGTGCTTTGCTTTCCTGAAGTATGTTCTTTCTTTTGTACAATTGTTCTAGGTATTCTTTCCATCTCTTGACGATCAGTTCGTCCTCAAACGGAGAATATGATTGTGCAAAATGTAATCACAAGAAGCGAGAAAGGCATCCCAACGCTTACAAATTCGTTGTTAACATTGTTTGTCGATATCATGTTTAGTAACTAGAAATTCATTGATAAGTGTGTAAGTGTATGAAAGATTTTGTGATTTTTTTAAAACTCAACTCTTAATTGAAATATAGAGAGTCATTCGTGATTGTCAATATACTAATGGATAATGAGTAGGTATCCACACTTTTTCATGAAAACAACCCTCTTGTTAAATTTTAATATAGAAAATTGATATATGAAACACTAATCACTAGTAGGTACCTACTATACCTAATGTTGATCATAATATTCATGACGAAGAGTCGTATTTATTATTATGATAAAGTTCAAAGATTCCATTTCACTATTATACATAATATTATTCATCCATTCATTCACTCGTTCATCCCCCTGGGTTGTGCTGTCAAGTGGCGGCGCCTTTGCGCTACAATCTCGAGTGGTCTAAGCATCACCAGGCATTGAATTAATATAAAAGCAGCATTGAGCGGATGACTCTTGAATCAGGGTAACTCCACCACAATCTACACTTATCCCTTACTAACTCACTACTGTATACGAAGCAGTATTCATCATTAGATTTGACCAAGTCGTACTGACATCGTACTTTGTCTAACAGTTGATTAAAATGCCTCTGGTACTTCAAAGTACTCCATTAACGACGCCTTTTCCTGGATTATCTTTAAAATTAATGTCACTTTTTTATTTTATTCAGTTTTTTTTTTATTTTAATTTTTAATTATATCATCTTCCCAAAAACTGAGTAATTTGAGCCAAGTTAGTGATTTAAAAATACTTTACAAAGTGTACAAATAAGTTAATAACAATTAAATAATTACATAACAAAACATTATTTTACAATTTCCTTCGATCTTCTTAAGGATTTTCTTTTGTATATTTTGTGAGAGTTCAGAGATAAAAAGCGAGTCATATCAAAAGGTCATTCAAAATCATGCATGATATCACAGAGACCATGATCCTAACGAATTGGATATTCAAAGAAAATGTGAAGTCTGACGTCCTCATTAAATCCAAAGCGAAAAGATTATAAAAAACGTATATAATTCTTATGTTTATAATGTTAATATGTTTAGCATATCTTGTCTAGGTATATTTCTTAAGCAAGATTATTCCCGGTGAATCTATAAATTATTTATCTACAAGTATCTAGTTCTTACCAAATCAGTCGGTTGAAGATATTTTGAGAATAGTAAAATCCGAATCATCTTATTTCAAAATACCCTTTTGATAAATGATTAATTTTCGATAAGTATTTATAGTAATAAATAAATACCCGTGTTTAATGTTTTTGTAATATGAAGAACGCCCATAAAGCCTCATCTGTTACATAATTATCATTTTCAATTAAGATACTACAATATCTATTAAGACGATATCTTTGTATTGTCCACTGACTATAGATACTAAGGAAATACCACCCTAATACTAAATGCCACTAAGAGAAATTTGAGTACTTCATAATTCGTGTTATATTCAAGTACCTATTTTTTTTATATCCGGTGACGGGCCGAGCCTCGTTCCGTATGCAAAGGCATGAGCCAAGTCTCTGCCTGACTGTACGCAGTAAAATGGAGTAGAACCTTCACCTCATACTATCTCCTGCGTAAAATCAAATGATCTTTCATTCATGAGGTGCATGTTGTACATGCATTTCGGATGAAAATTAGATCATACAGTCTTTCATATATATATATATACATGTATCATATATATTGCCTGCTTTTTTCTTAAATCTGAACACATCAATGTTTTTAAAAAGTTATCTAGGATGTTAATAAGCTTAAATTCATTCCTAAGCAACGTTATAACACTCAAAATGATTTTAATATCTAAAGTGGACAATGACAGTAGAAAGTAAAAAGGATTCGAATTTCTCAAATTACAATTTCGATAATAACTTCTATTGAATTACTTATCACCTTCCTTAAAGTACTATAAAAAAGATGTATTTAAATTTCTTATAGATATTTTGTATAAAGTTTTCAACGCAGCCTTTGGTATTCCAAGTATGTGGAATGACTGGAATATTTTCGTTTGAGCACACAGAAATTATATTATGATTGTAACATTAAGCATAAGTATAAACCTAGTATATTATACCTACATATTATTATTGTACAGGAATACCTTCAGATTAAAATGATAAGTCATCTCCCATAACTAATGCCCTCCCTGACATAATGGCTACCCGTGAATTAAAACGAGAAAAAATATTTAATCACATTAACTAATAATAATTATAAAAAACATGTCATAGATCGGATCTGATTAGAGAACAAGATAATACAATTTAATCAATTTGATTAAATTTACATACCACACATACTATAAAATAAACTATAACGAATTTACTTACCTACATAAAAAAATGTTTTTAGTTTTAAAGGTGATTGCAACCGAATGGTTACCTCTTGGATGAGATATGAATAGTGGTGATGAGAAATAAATCCCAATACACTCCAGAGAGCCTCGCAGAAAGCAATATGGTTATGTCGTGAAGCTGGAGTAAGTCTGTAGTGAGTGGATTCGAACCTGGCTCACTCGATTGAAAGTTCGAAACTCTACCATCAGGCTACTGGGTACCTCGTTATTTACACTGTCATAAATATGTATATTATTAGGATCATGCCTCTTTTGAATGTTTCTTTTACCTACATACCAATGGGCTTTGGAACAGGCTAACAGGCTTTGGAGATCCCCATTGCGGCTCCCAGATGCTGGAACAAGCTGCTTCTGTGTCTGCGAGAGGAGGTGAATGGATAGAGCTTTTAAAGAGGGCTGAAGACGCACCTGTTTGCTGAGAGTTTCGGGTGATGGATGCGGTATACGGCGCCCTTGAGGTCATGTTACGAGTAAACGGCGCTTTACAAATAGTCCATAAATATATCCTCAATGAAGAAACCCATTCTTTGGATCATAAATATATTATCTGTTGTATATATTAGCTCTTTCATTAATTCATATTAGTTCTTTTTTTTTCCCTTCATTTATGGCATAGCATCCTACGAGGAACATATTAGTTCTATCCTGTGTCTAAAGCAGCGTTGAAAAGTGAACAAAAAAAATGTTTTCATCAAATAATTCTGAGTGAAGAAAATACAGCAATATGATTAAAACAAATCAATAACAGGAGTTTCGTCCATATGTTCCATAAGCCTAAATATTCATGTTCTCAGTTTGTTCTAGAATGGAACAAATTTGATTACATTTTTCAAATTGAATTCAAACAAACGCTTCATTAACTGGAGTGAATTCGGAATCATGACCTCTTGTATATACCAAATAAAACTATACAGTAGATTGCATTTGTTAACTTATAACGTACCTACATACCTACACATACATAGTATTACAGTAATGGTCGTGCATTAAACAATGACTCTGGGAAATCGAAGATCTATGTGAATTAATTGAGATATCTGATATTGATATAGATATCTAGTACATACCTACCTGTGTATAATAAACATACATTTACCAAAGTCGTATCTGTCAGAGTGATAATGTTAGATTAATATTCTGTGATGCGAACCAAAATGTGATTTTGCAATTGATTCATGATAATAATAGTATTTTAAGAGCTAAATTAGTAAAGTACTTGAAAGATTTATTTATCTTATCAAGTTATCCTGCCATTTCTCGTTATGAAAGAACATTGAAGAGAAACCCACCTCATTGTATTATCCTAGTCCTTCTTTATGGTTGTGAGTCCTGGTACCTGTTGAAGGAGACTCACCGTCCACCCGGATACTGCAGAAGTCTGGGGACTTTCATTTATCCGAAATTCTACACTAAAAAATCTTGTCCATCCCGAAGGTGCATTAGCGGGTAGCCTGAAGACCTGACTGGTCAAAATAACCGAAATTTTGCTAGTTTGATGTGCTCCACCAGTGGTAAAAAAATGCAAGCACGTTTTTCAAGTTGCTACAGAGGATTGTTCCTTTTAAAATAATATTGTTATGTGAGATATTCGTAAGTTAGTGGAAACATTACTACTTTAATTGAAACAAATCAATCAATTGATGTTAAATCAATTAGTCATAGTATTACAGCGGTGCTTTTATGTATTGAGTACCTCCTACTTACTAACTGACAAGTGCTACGAAACGATGGACTACGGCGTTACCGTAGCAAGAAGTACCGTACAAAATATCAAAACGTACCTACTTGTAGTTTTTGTCATACTTTATTTAATTAAATTTGAATTGCTTTCAAAACTTTACAAAAGAATTTCGAATTATTGTTTACCTACAGAGAAAAAATGCAGGGCTGAGTTTTGAATGGAAATATAAAGGGGAGATCATGGGTAGACAAGAGAGGTATTAAAAGACTTTCAAAAGGCCATGGAAAAGTTCTGAAGAAGATTTTATCAAACAGTGAAGATATGAAAGGTAGAAATACATTAGAGGACCCACTGCCATTCGGAAAACGTTAAAGGTTTTCCACCACTTTTTCCTGGATGATTTAAGAGCTGAACTCCTATATCATCCAGACTCAACAAAAGAGGGCTCAGGATTAGCCTTAAGGGCTCCCCTTGAATAAATCTTCCCCTAAATTACAACGCTTAATATCCCTTGAAGGAGATACTCACTACAAGGCACTACTCACTACGACAATATTCTTACAGTTACGCTCTGCTACGCACTAAATTTTTTAACCCTAGAGACAACACTTATTAAAACTTATTATCAAAGTAATGGAGCAATTTAAGATAATAACAATATTCGCTAACCGATCATACTCACCAATGTCATACATGAGATTTCCTTCTTATTGAATTTGAAGGAACTAAAGAAAGGGAAAGAGATACATAAAACGTATAAAGGTAGAGCATGATAAGGGGAAGTAAATAAGCAATTGATCAGAAAATGAAAAACAAAAATAAGGGACAGAGTACTTGAAAAGTCACCTCCAATAAAAGGAGTGGACATGCACAAAACAAGTATGAGTTCAGCAGCTTAGTCACCACATTATTAGGATAAATCCACTAGTAGCAGTCCAGGTCAACGATGAGCATCCCATTCAAGTTTCCAGGCTTCAACAAAAATTTTAAAGCATTTAAAGTTTGTAGCATTAAGGGTTAATTCTCCAAACCACACAGGTCTTGTAGTGTCCACATTCAAACCCCGAATCATATCATCTCTCGCCTTCGATATCAAAATTGCAATCCCAAACAATGTGTTCGGCATATTAGGCTCTTCCTCCTCAAGAAAACCACGGTTCATCACATAAACTAAATTCAAAAAATATCCTCTTAAAACCACCATGACCTGAGATCAGCTGTGTAGAGAAGTGTTCGAAGAGAATGAAATGACGTCGTATCGTACTTATGGGATCTGGAAAGAACTTATACATTAGTCATACCATTCGGATAGTGAAAAAGTCTGGAGAATTCCATTTAACTGACTAGTAAATTTGTGGACAAGGGAGGTGCTATATACTGAACAGCTTGAAGGGCCAGAGGGTATACCCCCCAGATTGTGCTTATGTCCCTCAAACACGCTATGAGACTTCGGTCTATGTATATGACAGGTAAGCCATTACTTGCGACTATACGGTGCGCAACTGTGGTGGCAAGCAGTTTGAAGTCTCTGATTCCTCAAGACCACAGTTGATATTAACCTACCAAGAGCTCGCCCGATATTATGGCCAATTCTGAATCATAAAATAGTTTAGTTGCACTAAGTGTAAGGAGATAGTTGAGTCATAATATTTAGTTCAAATTCGTATTCAGAGTTTTCCGTACTAAAACTAATTTAGTTAGCTAGTTCATTTTGACACCTTAGTACAACTATAAATTTCGAGAATCTATGGATTTCGTATTTAGAACGAAATTATAGTTGACATCTGACAACTACAATTAGTTGTATTTGGCAGAATTTTATTCGCGACTTTTAATGTGCGAATATTATTAGTTGCTGTCATTTTGCCTCAGAATATTGCTATAACATAACATAACATAACACGTGTAGACAATTCACACAGACCGAGCTAGTCCCAAACTAAGATATGAATCTTGTATTATGGGTACTAACACGGCGATACACATATACAATGCACTAAACACATATACATGTAACACCCAGACCCAGGACAATCTGAAAAAGGTCATTCTTCATTTTGCCCTGGCCGGGAATCGAACCCGGGACCTTGTGACTCAAAGGCAAGTGCGTTAGCCTCCGCGCCACACCGGTCGCCGAAGTCACCTATATTTTGGAAGTTTAAAGTTGTTTTTTCAATTAAAAGTAAAAATGGCTATTTTTTGGGTCCTCGCAACTCTTGGCATCTATAAATTGTAAAATTATACCACCACCGACGCAAATGCGAACGTCAAAATATACCGGCAAATCTGACTGATTTCACAATTTTCACGCGCGACCTCTATTAAATTGTTGCGAGAAGTGTAAATCGGAACGTGAAAAACATTTTTTATTGCGGCATCACCGACTAATATTTGTTTGTCCCATTGATTTTACCGTTTGCCCTTGGTGGTTATCGAGTTTATAGTTGTTTATAGTTCGTAACTAATACTGAATACGAATTTGTACTATAATGACTAATATTAGTCAACTATTATTAGTTAGTTCATCAAGATTCAGAATTGCCCCTATTATGATCAGGTAAGCGTCCCGAAACTTAGCAATAATAAAATGGTTAAAACTAGACCCTTAGGCACTGAAAACTTTTGACATCCCTGGTGAAAAAATGGACGCACTGTACAGTGTACATTGATCAATGGAAGCCGTTCTGTCACGACAATTGATGCAATAATGTTATTAATTCAAGTGAAATAGTGGTGCGTGTTTTGACAACTCAATAACCTATTCAATTTTTTGTGTTTGAGTTAAGTCATTGGAATATAGGATGTACCTAAAGCAATTTCCATACAAATTAAATCTATTAATACTTAGCGGATATTAAGTGTAAAAATAATGTTTTTCCCCTTTTATGTAATATTTTTATCTCCTAGACCAATCTTACAAAATAAATGTACACAGAAAATTCCCTAAATAGCAAATTTCTATATTTAAAGCAAATATTTTAAAATATAGAAAAAATATCATAAGATAAAATAATGTAAAGCGACGGCAATCAAATTATAATTTACTTGATTAAACGGAAAGCTTTTCTATAGGAAACCTGGCTATTCGTGTATCAGAAACAAATATCGACTATGTATTTTCTTGTAGTTAAATTTTATTGTATTTATTTAAAAAAATGATTATTATTATATAAAAACTAAAAAAAAAAACAAGAAAAGCATGTACAAAAACAGAGAGTGTGACGCTCAACTTTTCATGTTTGTCTAGGAAGAAAGAAAGCATAAAAGTTAAATCAAACCAATATTGATTTGCGGATAACTTAAAAATGTCTCCTCTCATATTTTATATTTGCATGACAATGATTTCATATTACAATGAACCACCAAGAACCGTCGGTTAAGTTAAACGTTATAACGTTATAGTTTTCGCAATCAAGCTTTTACTCTTTGATATTATTAGATTTAGATATACAGATTTTTCGGAAAACAAAATACTTGTCGGTATATAAATATGTACCTATCGTATTTGATGAAAGTACAACCAACCATATGAAAATCGTGAAATTAGTGTAACCAAACGGTTATGACACGCTTCGAAGAAAATTGTCATTGATCATGAAATCGCATTATATTTACTCGATAAATTCTTTTCACAGCCTTACAAATCATTTGGATGTTCTAAGAATTAACTGTCGCCGTGCCTCTCTTTATATTGTACTAGTATAATATAATGTTATTATCTAATAATTGACACAACCAACAGCAACGCAATGCTTTGATGTTGGTGAAATGAAAATGTCATTTTATTCAATATTTATTATTTTGTGAATTTATTTAATATAAATCCAACAAATGATCATAAAATAGGATTCTATATAATGTAATTGCTTTTCTAGGAAGAAAATCGATAAAATTATTTGCCGGCTTGCTATTTACATCAATAGAAATAATTTGATTAAGTTTATTTCAAATTACCACCTCACTTGCGGTCTTTTCTAAACCATTAGTATTGTTTTCAGGGCATTCTAGGAGTTTGTGAATGTCTCGAGTGGGTTCTCGGTGGAACCTTCTGCGTGAGTCGGGCTCACCCCCAGTTTACCTGGATAAGTTTGATGGTTGATTTTGTCTTGTGTGATCATGACTGCCGCGGGCGAAATCGTTTTTTCATTTTTGTGTTGTCCTGTCTCCCTTGGTGGAGAGTTTTAGGTCAGGGAGGGAAATCCTTTAGGGAGGGAAGTGTGTCTGCGAAGACTCCAGAATCGACGACCCTCAGGTTCACCGGCATGAATACCAAAAGAAGTTTCCGGACATCTCAACTCGGCTTTCTGCCCATTTTTGTTTTGTTTAAAATATTAATTTGTTTTTTGGTTTAGGAAATGCCTTTGTAAATTTATTGTTTGTTTTATATTCTCTGGGATCGCATTGGCCGAAGGCTGTAATGGCCCCAGTAGAGTATGGTGTTGTTTTAATTATAATAATATTGTGAATGTATTTGCTTCTCTCGGCTAGAGGGACATCGAAGAAGTGTAGTCAAAAAATTCTACACGTGGAGGTTATGGTAGTTTGGCCGGCCAGCTCCTCAGGCTGCCCACTATGGCGCCTCCGGTGTGGACAAGATTTGTGTAGTGTAGAAATCGGACAAATGGAAGTCCTCAGATTTCTGCGCTATACGGGTGGTCGGTGGGTCTCCTTCAATGTGTTGCTATATTCTCTATATTTTGCATAATCTTATTTTTAATGAAAATCGTAGTTGTTTTTATGATGAAATTACCTTTAGACATGAGTATGCAATGTTACATTGTAATCTTGATTATATACCTGCCCAAGTACACTTGATCGTAACGTTGACGTAATCTTAACTCTTAATAAGAGAACAACAAAAGAAAGAGGATTTGCAGAGGTATTTTGCTGGATAATGCAGTTAAATCACCAGAGGCTACTTACATACATGCAAATAGTAGACCTCCCTGAATACATCATTGACAGGTGCTAAATAATAATACTGTAACTTAATGGGGCATACAACGTCGGGAATATATAAAGATAGATATGTATTCTATAAATTACACAGAATAACTTTGTTTTCACTACGTTTTAACGATTTATGTAAGTGAATTGACGAGAGCAACAATAAGGTTATTTTGATTATAAAAGTTTCTATCGTAATTCAACTGCGTTCAATAGATTGAATTTCAGTTTTCAGTAAGAGAATCATACGAAGGTTTTATGATAGCGGATATCAGATATTCTGTTTTGAAGTTATGCTATGATACTTGCTATTAGAGGTATTTAATATTGCATTTTTTTCTCTATAAATGGATAATATAATAAAGTTTTGTGAACGTACTAAAAATGTGTTTCTACAGGAATTTAATTCGATATTTATGTGCATTTATTCTTATAGGTATTTGACAATTATATTAATTTTGTGAGGAATGTTGTCCTATGTTATTTATTAAAACCCTTGTTTCCGTATTATGCCTAAGAGAGTAAAATAATATAAAGATGTGTCCAATTACATTATCTGAGAATAATTACTTGACTGAAGCGCAACAATATCCCATTGCACATCAGGTGTAACATAGTGTACCTACCTGGTAGTCTAATGTGTGCAATACAGCCACGGGTAACAAAAGATATTAATAATAAGGTTCTCTCTTGCATTATATGACTACCAAACACAATATTCCATACACAGGTATCTGGCTAATATAATTATTGTAATATTTCGTGTTAGTTCTAGATAAAAGGCAATATTCTCCACATTGCATACAGGTAGTCATTAGCGTTTCGATGTGATATTTCAGATTACGTCGTATAACAAACCCATTACTTATTCAGTATAAGATACATTATTATATATGCGATGGATTGTCATTATGTAAAAATATTATTTGAAATTTAAAGTAGATATATATCTTTAGTACCTATCTTAACTAAATGTCTTATCTCTCTAGGGTGGGTCTTTGTTATGAGTGTTATTTCTTAGGAGGCTTTTTGGTATTGTACTTGATTTCAAAGATAGATATACGCAAAGAAAATTAATTGTATCAGTTTACAATGAATAAGGAATCAATCTTATACAGGTATTATAAAATGCACTCTTTTGTATTATGTAGATATAGAATAGATATCTGAAAAAATAGGGTGGATTACAAAGGAACATATTTATAAAGTATAAGCGATTTAAAACTCTTGTTATAATCTTTTGTAATTATATATCCTTTTTATTGTAATTATCCGTATATTTCCGTTTGGTTCATATTTTTGTATTCAATTTTACAATAATTAACTCAATCATACTCTTTCAAAAATATTATTAATACTTACATATTCAAAATCTTGCATTAGTAATGGATGACGTATTGGAAATGAGCGATACCGAATAATAATGTCGAAACCCTTAATCATTAATTATAATGATTACGGTAAAAAAATATTAATACTTGGGCTTAAGTAAGAAAATGAATTGTTTCATGGAGCCATAGCCATATATATAAAGTAGAAGATAGGTTTACAAAATGTTTAGAAATTGCTTAATAGACAAACGGGTATATAATTTTATTAAATGGAGCGCATTCTATAATGTACCTAACATATACGGAAGCCCAATACTCGTAAGTGGTATTAATTTCGTTCATTACATCGTCGTGTTTGACCTTAAACCAAAGTGTATGTTTATCATCTGTTTGTAATAAGCTTAAAATTGAAAATTATACGGATTTCAACCGACAAGCAATTGATTTCATATTGAGCACAGAATTAAAATACAATGTTCAATTATTAATATAATATATATCTATAAACACCATACTTACGCATAAGTTTTAATTAAAATTATTTTTCATATCCGTGAGATATTTTGAAATAAATTCTATAAATATGTAAAAGTAATTCTATAAATAAGTAAAGTAAATGTAA
The DNA here is from genome assembly GCA_947579605.1 of Athripsodes cinereus. Lineage (NCBI taxonomy): Eukaryota > Metazoa > Arthropoda > Insecta > Trichoptera > Leptoceridae > Athripsodes > Athripsodes cinereus. The sequence goes on along the minus strand of OX388305.1, from coordinate 22,508,530 downwards.
ATCTAATACCAGACATTGAATTTCATACTACTATTCAATTAACCTGTATAGTTTCATACATACATATAAGTACTTGTTGGATCCAAATTACACATATTAATATGCCCATACAAAATGTTTAACGTTGGTAACGTTGTTAACTTTTTACTGGATTTTTTACACCTGCATGAGTGAAGATATTAAGAATTTTTAATAAATATATACGAATAACTTTTTTAGTTATAACGTAGTTACCATAGACTCGGCCCGTCATATTTTTCTATGAATGCCTGTTTTACTCTTTATTTTATTCTTGATGATTATACTCTTTCACCTTTATCAATTATTGTAATGTTACATCTCTAATTGATATATGAATATGAACAGGAACAATGAAAGTTTGAATACAATTATATATAATATTAATCAAATATACTTAATTTAAGATAATATAGGTACAATACGTAACCGATATTATTAAATTATACGGTAGATTACTCGTGTTTTATGTTGTGTTATAATGATGTGGTGTGACATGATACTGTTTAATAATAATATATTCATCGAATAAAATTTCCATAATACATACGTACCTAATGTATAATTGTAATTATATAATATGTATAGATAGAGATGTGAGTACTTTCCTGCGCAGTATTAATATAATAATATGTTCCTAATGTTGCTGTAATGAGCATATCTAGGTAGGTAGGTACCTCTTGTGTTTGATGAGGTTTGGTGTGTGTTTATTCACCTATTAAATGCTAACCAAGGCGTGAAATTCAATCAAAGTAACATAAAGTTAATATTAATTTATTATTTTTTATGGTATAATTGAGGTGGTCGGTAGCCTGATAATAGAGTCTTGAACTTTTACATCCAGATTTCTTTTAGCAACATGTTTGTACCGTACATACCTACATAGATACGTAGCATGACGGAATTTCCCACAAGTGAGGTAGTCAACAGACTAACTGAACGTAGGTATGTAGTACCTAAATATGCAAGTTACCCTCTTTGTGCCAGGAAAAGTTAAAACTTTCAGGATAGGTGGCATACCTCATCGATGAACTGATGATGTTAAATATTTTTAATGTGATGTTTTACGAACACGCTCTTTTTAAAGGACACTCGAAAACTTACAGAGAAGTATGCCTACTGTGGTTATACTCGTACATGTATTCTTCATCTTTATTACCTACTATGGTTAAAAGTGAATTATGTTCAAATTTCACTAATATTACTATTTTAAACCAAATTAACAAGCTAGGCACCTACATTAAAGAGAATAGGCTAACGCAATACAAATAATAATAGATAACTTATTTAAGATGCACCGTTTTGTGGAAAAACCACTGCAAGGCCCATTCAAGAATCATAAAACCTTCTGAAATACTTTATATATACTTATTTCACATATTGGATCAAAGATGAAAGAGTGTTGCTTATTTTTACTTGATGTACCTATTTACATTTACACAATGTCTAGACTTTAATAATATAATAAAAAATATCACTTCTTTTTCAAGAAAGATATCAGATCCTTTTGATGCGCTGAAAACGAATCTTGTTTCCTGCGTCTTCCGAAATAGCTACAATCACCTTATTCCTGTCCATTATTGCACACATTAACTACATATAGATATATTATTCATTATGCTAGTGATTTTAAGCTTATGTATACCTACTGCTATCTATCTATTCGTATGTATCTTACGAGTACCTATACATCTATGTTGGTAATAATGATTCATTAAACTGACGACTTATTATTTACTGTGGGATCATCACACTGATTGTTCTGACACGATCATGTACTACATATTATATACATTCATTTCAAATATACCTACTACAATACCAACTCAAGTACCTACCTCCCCAACTTGTAATAATCAAAGTGGAATCAATTCACATAAAGGTACAACCATACCTGAATAATTTTAATCTAATTTCATATGTTGTAAATTTAATATCCCACAAAGGCTTTCCGTAATCTGTTCCTTAAGAATTTTGCGTTGTCACGGAAACATCGCGCCCAGTGGAGAGTATCGAAAAATTAATCATGACAGGAACTACAATGATCCAGATGCAGAATCAAATCAAATAGGCTGTAATTCCGTCAATTTACAATGCGGTAGGTATATTGGTTGAGAACAGAAAAGGATGGCGATTATCTAATAGTAGGTATTTAAGGAAAGGTATAATAAGATCCGCAAATAAGTGAACCTTTCCTAGCCTAAGAACACCTTGCTCCAGGAGGCGATCTAGACTATAGGGCATGGAAAACTATGAATCGTCTAAGATCTGGTGTAGAAAACTGCCGTGACAATAGAGAACGATGGGGATTCTTACAAGACGAATCCATATCGTGTGACTGTGGTGCAGCACAGACCATGCAACATTTGTTGGAGTGTCCATTGTGCCCTGTCACATGCACTATGGAGGATATTTGCACTATGGAGGATATTTTTGACTCATCTCCACCTGCTGTGCGTTTTGCACAGTACTGGAGATTTACAGTTTCATTGTTTTTTTTAGTTTCTCGACACGATAAATAAATAATAAAGAATAATAATAATAATAAACTTTATTGAACAAAATATTTGGATACAAATTTTGCACAATGAGCGAGTTTATCGCAAGGATGCGATCTTCCAACTATAATCTAAAAATATTTTTTCCTTTCTATCGGTTATGGGTATTTTCTTCCTAAAAGATAATTTATATTATAGTACTATACTATACTATACCCTCACGCCATGTCCCAGGAGGGGTAGGCAGAGAGAACGGAACGCCATATAGATCTATCCTTACATACTTCTTTCGCTTCCTCTACATTCATCCAGTTTCTCATACATGCACGCCGATTTCTCTTACTCAGCACGCGTCCGTCCTTAAGAATTTGGTCCACGTGATCAAGCCACGTGGTTCTTGGACGACCGCGCTTCCTCACACCCCTTCTTTCAGATAAATACATCCTCTTCGTCATCCTTTCATCTTGCATTCGCTCAACATGTCCAAACCATCTCAACTTGTTTACACGCATTCTGTCCACAACACTCCTCACACATCCGCTCATTCTCCTGATATCCTCATTCTTCACTCTATCTCGCAACGTTTTACCAACCATTCTTCTCAGTGAACGCATCTCCACAGCATCTATTCCACTCTCATCCTTTTTCAACCACGTCCAAGTTTCGCTTGCATACATAAGTGTCGGTACCAGAATGGTATTGTGCACTAGCATTTTTGCCATGTTCGACACACTGCTATTGCTAACAATGGGTCGAAGTGCACCATTCACTCTAGCACCGGCGACTTTTCTTCTTTCAATGTCCTTATCAAATCTTCCATCCCTCGCAAACAGACTTCCCAAATAGACATTATATATTATAGTTATCATTAAAAAACTAAAGAATCATCATCATCATCATCATGATCATAATATCCAGTGAGTTCGTTGGTTATTTCACACCATATGACATATAGGTCGTTCTTTTTGTGCCAATAACTAAGCTTTATTTATTTAGTAGCGTAAGCTTTGCTCGCAAACAGACAATCTCATAATTTTTTTAAAAAATAATAAAATGTTTAAACCCAAATGTTGTGTTATATATCTATGTAGACAAAATTCAAACAGATTATGTATGTATGCCTAGATCGCAGTGTGAACGGTCCATTGGTGGAGTATTTTGTTGTATTGTGGCGCATAGTTATATGTATTATGACTGAACCTATATTGTAATATATATATATTAGCCGATATCAAATACCAGGGCGGTATATGATTTATGGTTCATGCGTTTTATATCAATACGTGATACAATTAATACCAAACTTCACTTCGCTGTAGGTAAAATAATAAAATGCTATAAAACGCTATACAAGAAAGAAAATTACTATATTAAACAAAAAATAGTATTTTCTGATTTGATATATATTTTTATTCATAAAAAACAACATAATTATACACAATTTACAATATTAACAATAATACAGTACCTTCTCCTTCTACCTCCCTAGTAGAAATATCTCGTGTACAGGGAGGGAACACGAAGGATTCTCTAATAAGATACATTTTTTAAATTCTCCAAGCTATAGCATACACACAAATATTATGAAAAGTTACATTATAAGGTTGATATTTATTAACTGATTACAAAACGAATAATTAATTATAACAGAAATGAAATATTGTCTGAAGTCTTCCATTTTTCCTTTTGAGTACTTACACGTTTTCGATGTATTTCTAGCCGACACAAGTAAACACAATTTAAATAAATTCAAAAACATATTAAATATTATTAACTTGGGCTAAAATAAAAAAAGCAGGTAAGTAAATAAGATACACATGTTTATTATGGAACAAAAGCTATGTTGAAGTGTCCAGAAAAAAAATTGTGGGTATCAAGTATTCATGTGGGTACCCAAGGTCGGTGGCATGAATGAACTAATAATGATTATTGCAACGTTTGATACATGCACTATTTGAGAAACAGTGTTAGAGTATGAATCGAATGAAAGGTCACAGTGCTGGGAGGGCTACATGTTATATTTCGATCATTCGATTATTCTTATTGTTATTATTATTATATTTTATTGTTAATATTTCTTCTCGATTTGATTCGATTAATCTCCCCTTTCTGTATGTGTGTGGCGGTCACACGGTGGATGTTAGGTTCTGTTGTTTGTTGTGTTGTTATTAGGTATATTATGTATTATTGGTATTCATGTTTGTACACTATGGATCACACTCTTTATATATTCACACCGATACATTTACAATAATGGAATAACTCCTATTCTGCCCTGCTAAGTAAAAACACAGTAATTAACAAACACATATGTGTCAGAATCGCAGACTTAGTTTAAAACTAATTTTTTGTGTGTATTTTTTCAAGTATCAAAAAACAAACTTTCCACAATCGTCACAAATATCTATTATAAATAAGCTTATTAAAAGGAAGCATATTTCAAAAATTATTGAATATCTTAGATATTTGTGACGGCTGTGGTTTGTTTTTTTAATACTTCAAAGAATACACACAAAAGGTAATTTTAAACTTGGTCTGCGATTCTGACACATACGTGTTTGGTAATTACTGTGTTTTTACTTAGCAGGGCAGTATTACAGTCGTTATTTATTTGTCTATTATTTACAATGGATCATACTGTTGTAATAATAAATAATTTGTACTATTAAATTAATTATCATGATACCTTCCTTATCAACTAATTAACAGAAATTTGAGGTACCTACTTTATTTAAAATTAAATAAGGAAAATAATGCCAAAACATACATACCAAAATGTAAAAGTACTTATTAAGAATAAACATTTTTTTTTTTTAAAAAGATGTATCTGGATTTTGTTATAAACCCAAATACAACCTTATACACCTTTCACACTAAGCTAAAAGCTTGTGCCGTGAAAGGGGAGTTTGCCGGCACCTGGGATCGAACCACGGACCCCTTGTTCTGAAGGCCGAGACTCTACCTCCAGGCTACCGACGAACCCTATAGAAAATAAAAAAAATAAACTAACACAAAATCCAGAAACTCAATCCCTAAAAATGTAATAGTGTTTACTGTGTCAATAACCTATTCAAAACCACAGGAAGCAGAAAAGCCAATTACTGACTAACTAATTAATAGTTATGTCTGACTTACTGATTATGTTCCCGGATAGTTGTTTCATGGTTGTCATCCTACTATCACGGTATTTGCCACAATCGAGGTAGCCACTAGATTGGCTGAGTATAATTAGCTTACATATTTTTCTTTTTGTACCATAAAAATATACAAGATATTCAGGACCTTTTCCCTGAATTGAATAATATAATATCTACGTGTCTTATACGAACGGAATGTTTTCCTAATACAGTCTTTTACGTGACACTTAAAAAAAGTCGCAGAGCAATTCTTTGTTGTGGACTCCCTGCTATTCCATAGCTTTCTCCTGCTAAGTGAGTACAATATTATTTTTGAAAATATGTAGTTATTGTTGTAGAGACCATGTGGATCGAATGACTGAAAACAGAATCGTACACATAGCTGCAAAGGAAACACAAGTCGGTTCACAGCCCCGAGAAAGACCACCAAAAAGATGAAAAGACAGCTGGTCTTTAGCTTCACAAGGGGCATCAACTTCCAAACTAACAGATCAATGATCTTACAACATGAGGAAGAAGAAGAATTATTCTTCTTATTATTAATTGACAGAATTAATAGAATTATTTATTTATATATTCTACAGAGACACACACAGAGAGTTGACAAAACATTCATAAAATAAGAAGAAAAAAAAAGACATATTGATCCGGTCAGGCCAACTCCCCAATTAAGCGTGTCTACATTATGCACGTTCAAACAAAATTTTACAAAAAAATAAAAACAAACTGTTGAGAGAATATATCTTGCTGTGAAATATTTTTCTTGTTAGTAAAATTTATTCATTGGACTGATAGGGTCACAAATGTAGAGGTGTTAAGAAGAGCTGGAATGGACAGAGAACTCCTGTTGGATGTCAAAGTGCGTAAAATCTCATATTTGGGTCATATAATGTGTGTAGAAAGTACCACATTCTGCGTTTGATTATGACAAGCAAGATAGAGGGACGTCGGGGAACTGGCAGAAGGCAGACATCGTGACTGCGCTATATACGAGATTGGACTGGAATGAGAGGTGTGGAGGAGTTATTCCAGACAGCGCAGGACCGAGAAGCCAGAGTGATCGCCAAGGTCGGGGGGACCTGACAGGGCACCTACAGAAGAAGATTGATTGAATGGTGCATTATAGGACATAAGAGGATTTCATTTCTATTTGTATATCTCACAAGTGGGGTAGCCTATGAACTACCTGTAACAGTAAACGTTTAACAGTTTTCGAGGATATTTATCTTTTATTTGGTAAATATTTCATTTTTAAATTCTATAATTCTGTTTTTATGAGTAGAAGCAGTGGAGGAATTATAAGTAGACATATAAGTAGAGTTTTGGACATTCAATATAGAAATCCATTTACTACCAAACTATTCCAGTTTCACGACACAAGTGTATTGCTTAGTGTGGGGTATTTGACGTGTTATAGAGATTTTATTTTATTTTTTAATCCAGATTCTACAACTACTGTACCATCACGGCAAATCCCACAAGTGGGGTAGCCAGCAGCCCAGCTGCATGTAAGAAACATGCAAGCTGTCCTCTCCGTGCCAATATAAAATCAAGATATTCAGGATGGGTGGCAAACCTCATCGCTGAATTTATGGTTAATGAAATATGAATAAAAAATATAGTTGGGAGAAATCTCACGCACTCTGAATTTTCAAGGATAGGTAAGTGTGTTCTTTGTGTGACAATTTTCCTTTTTAAAATCAAAGATAAATATATTCATTCTAAGATCTTTAGCTTTAGTACTAATATTTTACCTAGAGTGGTCTTTCTTTACAATTATAAAATCCGACAGAAGCACAAAAACTGAATTAAAAAAAGGTTTTCCTGAAATCAGAAACATTAAAAACAAACAAATTTAGCTTGGTTACTAATAGGAGACCAAACAGAAAATATGAGTCATGTATGGTTATTGATAAATATCTCTTTAAAAATAATTATTAAATATAAGTATTTATTTCATATTTTTATAATACATATATATAAATTGTCGTTGGGATATTACAAATAATTTCGCTGAAAAATATCAAACTTTCATGAATGTGCAATCACTTGTTGAGCCACCACCGAAAGCACATTACAAAACAATACCAACCAGAGGATATGTTAAAGACAATCATAAATACAATATGACATTATATGTATATTATGTAGTAATCAATAGGTAGGTAGGTACCCCTTCCCACGGTGCGGCGGGGAGTGGGAGGGGCGGGGCTCGATGGGTGGGGCCATGAAATGATACGCCCTCGCAATGAATGCAGCAGTTATCTATTGCCTTATAACAACAGCCTGATAGTCGATACAATTTTATTACTATTTCATTCTCATACTTATATTCCTACAATTGATACCAGAGTAACTTTGTTGTACTGTGACATAGGAAAGCCCTCTTGTTCATTTGCATTAAATATTTATTTCTCTGTTAAATATTTATGTATGATATTTTACGCAGTGCTGTATTCATTTGGCATTGAATTTATTTCCCTATTGTTTGTTTTGTGCACGTACCAGTGGCAACGAATAAATAGTAAGACTATTGCATACTTTTATAACTGTTCATTTTATTGCCTGCCTACATTCTACAAACATAAATTATCAGTTCTACATATTGTGCTAAGAACATAGTTAGGTATCTAATCATTAAAAAAATCAGATACCTATTAGAAATTAAAAAAAAATACAGTTATCAGAAAAAGTTCAAAACAACTTTCCAAAACTGTTTTTATAAAATATTAGATATTGTTTAAATTCTTTGCATATCCTGCACAAAAAAAATACAATTCGATGATTATTAATAGCCAATTCAGTGGTTATAAAAAGATTTCCAATACACGAAACCTACTTCACATAACATAATTCACTCGATGTCGGGTGCCTTGCCGGAAAAAAAGAAAGAAAAGAAACCTACTTCAATTTTTGATTCAGTCGCATTATATAGATTTGACTCAAAGAGATTAAATTGGAATCACAACATGGTTAATTAGAATGAATAAGGTACCTAGTAATTTATTTATTTATAAAATATACGTTTTTTATAATTAAAAAACAATATAGGTACATGGTAATATCAAGTTAAAAGGCAATCCAATGATATAAAGGTACTAAATAAATAATACAATAATGCGTTTTAACGAAATAATGTTAATACATTTTAACGAAATAACACCAACATACTAACGCAATAATACAATAAGGCATACCTACATTTTTTTTATTTTATTTTTTTATTTAAATAATTTTATAAAATTATAAAATTTACAGTATTTTATAATTTAAAAACACAATTAATTAACTATTTTCTACAATCTTATTCAATATACTGTAATTATAATCTACACTTAACTTATACATAACATACTTATTGTAACTTATATTCAATATACTGTAATTATAATCTACACTTAACTTATACATAACATACTTATTGTGACTTATACATAGAGAAACTACGTTGCATCTTGGTCAAAACTTGTCCTTCACATACTGAATACACAGCTTGCGAAATGAGGAAACGGTAAGAGCTTCCTTTATGACCAGAGGAACATCATTATAGATTTTTATTCCCTTACAGAACAAACTATTTGACGTCCCCCCTAGCCTCACTTTTGGTGCCCGTAACTCGCCTCCGCCTCTCGTTGGGTACCTACCTGTGAAAATCTCGATTACCTATATGACAAGTTCCGACCCACACTGCAAGGTGAAATACCTTTAACAATTTTCTGTATGAAAATCAGGGTATTTAGGTATATTCTTTGTTTCACAGTTAAGTACTCCAATTTTTCTAACATTAAACTAATCCTTACGTATCTATTATATCCTAATATTCCTCTCATCGCTCTATTTAATATTACTTGCAACTGTCCCACATGGGATTTATTATTTAGAAATAGTAACGTAGAACAATAATTGAAGTGTGGTAAAATAATGGCATTTGCCACAATTTTTCGTGTATTCACATCTAGGTGTTTTTTAATTCTTAAAAAGAAACCTGTTTTTTTGCTTAGTTTTTTTGTAATGTAATCAATATTTTTTTTAAAATTTAACTTATTGTCTATGAATATTCCCAGATACTTTATTCACTCACAAAGTCTATATCTATTTCATGTATTTTTAATGATGCATTATTTTCTATGTTTTTACCTATTATCATTGCTTTTGTTTTTGAAGTATTTAGTTTAAGTTTATTACAATTAAACCACTCTGCCAATATGTTAAGTTCGCATTGAAATTTACGTAGTCCTTCATTTATGTTATCACTCACAATATATATCAATGTATCATCTGCAAATAATTGAATTTTACACATTTTTAAGCACTTAACAATGTCATTTATATATAAAATAAAAAGTAATGGTCCTAACACTGATCCTTGAGGGACACCAAGTGGTACTTCCAATTCTTTAGATTCCATCATCCCAACTTTTGTTTTTTGTTTCCGTGACATTAAATACTCAGTAAACCATTTCGACTCTGTTCCTTTAATGCCATATTAATTAAGCTTTTTTATCAAAAGCGATCTATCTATGGTCTCAAAGGCTCTCTTTAGATCCAGGAAAACTGTTACTTTTATTTGTTTTTGATCAAGTGCCCTTTTCCACGAATCGATTACATCATTAATTGCAGTCTCACAAGAAAACCCCGATCTAAACCCGGATTGCTCTGGTACCAACAATTTATTATTTTCTAGATATTCACATACTTTACTTCTTGTATGGCTTAGGTTTGTATTAATAATTATACTATACTATACTATACTATACCCTCACGCCGTGTCCCAGGTGGGGTAGGCAGAGAGAACGGAACGCCATGTCGCTCTATCCTTACATACTTCTTTCGCTTCCTCTACATTCATCCAGTTTCTCATACATGCACGCCGATTCCTCTTACTTAACACGCGACCGTCCTTGAGAATTTGATCCACGTGGTTAAGCCACGTGGTTCTCGGACGCCCGCGCTTCCTCACACCCTCTCTTTCAGATAAATACACCCTCTTCGTCAATCTTACACCATCCATTCGTTCCACATGACCAAACCATCTCAATTTATTTACACGCATTCTATCAACAACACTCCTCTTGCATCCACTCATTCTTCTAATATCCTCATTTCTTACTCTATCACGCAATGTTTTACCTACCATTCTTCTCAGTGATCGCATCTCCACTGCATTTATTCCACTCTCGTCCTTCTTCAGCCATGTCCAAGTCTCGCTTGCATACATCAGTGTCGGTACGAGGATGGCGTTGTGCACCAGCATTTTAGCCATGTTCGAGACATTGCTATTGCTAACAATAGCTCGGAGTGCACCGTTCACTCTCGCACCAGCCACCTTTCTTTTTTCAATGTCCCTTTCGTACCTACCATCCCTTACAAACATACTTCCTAAATAAACATATTCGTCCACTTGCTCCAAACATTCATTTCCAACCTTTATTTCACACATTGTTCTTTCACTCTCTCTTTCAAATACCATCACTTTCGTCTTTGTCACATTCATTTTCATCCCATTCATACTGCAACTTTCATATACAACTGACACAATCTTTTGTAAATCACTTTCACTCTCAGCCATTAATACCAAATCATCTGCATACATCAACGCATTCACACGGTTTCCATTCAGTTCAATGCCAACATCCATCTCTTTCAAAGGACGCATACAGTAGTCGAAAAAAAGGTTGAACAGCCATGGAGACATGACACAACCTTGCTTCACTCCTTTGGTGAGGACAAACCACTCGGAGAAGGCGTTATTTACCCTCACGCAGGCGGAGCTCCCAACGTATAGCGAAGAAATTGCGTGGATCAACTGGCTGTTCACCCCATACTCCGACAACACGCGCCACAATCTCTCCCGATCCACACGATCATATGCTTTCTCCAAATCCACGAACGCACAGAAAAGCTTCTGGTGTTTACCCAGAAGCTTCTCTACGACCATTCGTAGGGAGAAGATCTGATCAGTGCACCCTCTTCCATTCAAAAAAGCTCCTTGTGCATCCCATATCTTACACTCTGTTGCCTTTCGTACTCTCTCAATCAGAATTCTTCCATACAGTTTTCCTATTGAACTCAGCAAACTAATAGCCCGATAACTCCCACATTCAAGCCTAGAACCTTTTCCCTTATATAGCGGACAGATGATAGCCTTCCGCCAGTCCTCTGGAGTCGCGCCTTCTTTCCAACAAGTGTTGAATAGTTCTAGGCACCATGCGAGAGTCTTCTGCCCACCAGCCTTGATGAGCTCAATTGAAACACAATCATATCCTACAGCCTTACCGCACTTAGCTTTCTTCAACGCATTCGTAATTTCCGTCAAACATATCTCATCATTTACACTCATGTTATAATTATTCACTCATTAATAATTATTCCGAATCAAATCCTTGGATCCCTTCCAAAAAGCCACGAAACCGCCTCTGGAGTCGACCTATGGATGTCCATCCAGTCTCTCTTGTACTTTTTTCCTGGACTCTCTTAGGCATGCTAAAAAATATATGCAATTAGGAAATGATATTATTTAACTAGGTATATGAAAGAGAAAAAAAACAACAAGTAACTACTGTAAAAAGTAAAATCATAACTTCTATATACCTACTTACATATAAACTAAATCACGCAATATCTACATTAGAGAGAAGGCCTAAATGTTATACATACTTACCTATTGGTCTGGAAGCTATAGGCAAGTGAACTCAAACATTCAATATGTTTAGATCACTCACGTAGGTAGGTATATATGAATGAGTGAATAAATTTATGAATGAACTAAATTTATTCAACTCTCATGTCTCAGATTTCTATATACACGGTGATAATATTTTTATGAGAGCAAGATATTAACGGTTAAGAAGCCAATTGACTTATGATTGTTATCTAAAACTTTATAACGAAAACCATTCGTTAAATATTCTTTCTGTGGGTAAGGGTGTCACCAGTCATTTTTCAAAGACCTGGCATCCATCACATCTAATGGTATTTGTAAAGTGTGTCGAAGAGCTTATTTGGTTTTATCTTCCTACTTTTTTCCACGCTGGCGATCTTTTAGTCTTGGAATTATCTGTGAATGTTGCGACACATTTTCAAAAAGTTAACGATTAACGATTTTTTCGTTAGTGGATTTACCATTAACTGATTAGATATTTGATTAACAGTTCACTGGTTTCTATATATTTTATGATATACATGTACATAATATCTATCTACCTAATCCCTACTTACTAATTATTACATTACATTTTACTATTATAAAACTTGTTATTCTAATTGGCGATACTACATATACCTACCTATTATTAATGAAAACATATTAGAATATTATTAATATTCAAATATCAGCGTCACATTACACATGTGCAGAGTAATGCAACAATGCGTTAAGGCAAAACATTTTTTGTTAGAATTCAAATCTAAGAAAGGTATTTTTGCTTTGTAATAATTAAACGGTAAGCTCAGTAATATTATATTAGTTAGTAATTTTTAGCCGTTGATGTTAGCTCACGATCCATACTTATGTTAGATACTTCAATGCAAAATATAAATAATTAAATCAGTTTAAGGTTGATTCATTGTTGAATATCACCATCCACATTAGGTACGTAACCTCTCTGTATAATGTTACATAGCATTTAAATGAGGAGCAAGTATTCAGTGTAAATTAATTGCCACTTAAAAAGTTATTATTACTATTAATATAACTCTTTGTCACCCGGCACCTTGCTGTGGTGAAATTATAATAATATCTATATATATTATATATTATACATCAAGAGTATTATAATATTATTTTAATATTATAGACTGTACACACGTACAACAAATTACTTCTCATTGTAAAACCAGTTACATTTGCATATTACAATCGAGTTCGGTTATAACGAATGATAATTTTGAAAATAATTTATCTATTTTTTTATTAATTTATTATTGTAGTTTGTATCAAATTAGTAAAAATAATGAGGGCGGAAGTTCTTGAAAGCTGGCTCGCCATTATTAATAAAGTCACTGTGGAGGTTCCAAGTACCAAGTTTTTTTTATTAATTGAACACGAACTTTCACCAAGTACCGTCGGTTGAAAAATATTAACTACATAGTAGGCAGAGATGTGCAAAATACTTTCAAAAAAGTATTTAAATATAAAATACAAAAACTTTTGAATTTTGGTATTTTAAATACAAAATACTAAATACTTTTTCAAAATGGTATTTAAATACAAAATACGTATTTTCAAAATACTTTTTACAAATAGTCGAACAAGGTGTAAGACAAGGGTATTTAATGTTTCCAGCACTCTTTAACTGTTATAAATATATACAGCGAGCCATTGATGAATTAATAGAAGAAATGAAGAACTGGACAAGAGTAGGTATACATAGATAAATCAAGAAAAGGTTGACATGACTCGATATAGCATTGCTTGCAGACGATGAAGATGAGTGGAATATTTTTTTTTCAAGATTGGTATATCTGAAATCTTGTGTCGTGAAAGAAATTGTTACTACACAATAAAAACGACGTGGATGTTGATCCTAAATTATGTACAGTGTCTTTGAAGTGATATTATCACAGTACGGCGCTATATAAATTGTCATAATATTATTATTATTACATAATACTTTTTCGATTTTTTTTTGGAGTATTATGTAGGTAAATAATTGTTTTTAAAGATATTTTAACTGTGAATTTAAAATTTTCTTTCAATCACTACATGAGTGTGTTCTTGTACATATCAGCAAATGAGCTAATTCCAGTAAGTTCTTAGGAAATTATTTTTGCATTTTGATAATTGAAGTTTTTGGGTCAAGGCTTACAATGGCTTATGTTGTTACCTAACAAAAGTCATTGTTTAAAGCGGGATATTTCACTAACCGAACTTTCAATATCCACATTGTACTAAACACAGGAAGTAGGTACTGCGTACAACCTCAACAAGTGCCAGTACGGTTGACAGGTAATTGAACTTGACATTGACACTTCTATTGGGTTGCCTAGCGATCATTCATTATTATGCCACTATTATTAATTATCAAAACTAAATGTACTTACCCTCCAGACAGATTGTATCTAGCAGGGAAAAAAGCAAGAACTTAGATTTTTACCACCACTTATTTTATCTCGACATGTTCCACAAACGAAGTCGTTTTATGATATTAAGAGGGTTATTGTGATTCTTTAAACCGTATATTTTTTAGTCAAAATATCTCTTGTTTTTAGTGCTAACGCAGGAGCGCAGCAGTTTGAAAGGTATAAGAAACAAGAATCATTATTATGATTATGTGATACGAACTTGTTCTTGAGGGGGGACAATATTTGCATTAGTATTAATATGAATATATTATTGAGTAAATTGCTTGTAATCACTGTGTGGTTAATAAATAAATATCGGGGGTAGTTATAAGATATTGCATAGGCTTGCCATCTGTGTATTGAATTATTGAACAGGTAATGTTTCGATACATTGTATTATAATTATTAATTTAATCAATGTATGTACAGTATAGAATGAAATTAATTGTATGTCTTTCTCGACATAAGAGATGCCTACTCAAATATGAGTAGATCGGACAAAAAGATGGTTTGCTAAGTTCAACAATCACACAGAATTGGCAAGTTCTGCAGAAAAAAAAAATTACCCACGAAATATTTATTATTATATCCTTTATTATACTAATCCATGACTGCAGCCAAACGCTAAAAAATAGATTTAGGATAGTAAAACATTTTTGTTTCAAAATGCTTCAAAAACAATATCTCACGGTTGGCATATCTATTAACTATTATCTATACGTACTTAATAATATATAATTGCTTTGCTTCTAAACATCAGCTAATCAACTTAATGTGAGTAGGTACCTGCCTGCCTAACTCTTACTTAAACACAATGCGCTTCATATTGGAATTCAATCGATACTATAATAATAAACATAGGTAGGTACTTACCTTACATACTAACTGCATACCGATATATCATTATTGATACATTAAGATCGTATATACATACATAACACAAATAAAATAATATACATTAATACTATAAATAAACACAATGCTCTAACGTAGGATATTCACTTAATAAGAATAATTTGTGTGAAAATAATGTGCCTGAGCAATAAAACCATCAGTGAAATACTGTGAAAATTCACGTCAATTTTTTGTAAACTCTTTAGAATAAATATTTTTAGGAGTTTCTCTCAAACTAAGTGGAAAATACAAAGAAAAGGCAGATATTTGTAAAAAAAAACACATTTAAGACGATATTAAACATGTTCAGTTTAGCGATGACGTAAGTTATTCATTCTGAACGTCTTATCATTTATTGGCACGAAGAAGGTAACTTGAATATTTGTTACATACAGTTAGTCCGCTGGCTACTCCATCTGTGGGAAATGTCATACTGGTATGTATATATGAAAACCTACTTTGTATTTTCAAACGTCATAATTACAGAAACATCTTCTCACGTTAAAATTTAACTTATCTTAACTAGGTAATTACATGTGTGTTCAGTGTTTTATGAATAAAGAATCGGAATTTAGCGACAGATGTATAGTATCTGATTTTAAATTATGTCTTTATTTCGGAGTAGTTTTTACTTAGTTATAAAAGTTAACCTACTTCAAGAATACTGATTCAATACTTATAATATGAAAAAAAGAAACCGTAGAATGTTAAACATTGCCTTAACTAAATAAAAGTATTTTCGACTCATGATCCATTAGTTGAATCCCGATCATATTCCCAGGAGCACATAATCAATAAGAGAACATTAGTGAAGCAAATTTTCACAATAAGATTCCATCTACTTCAATATGAAGATAATTATTATTATCATCATAAGCCATCATTAGATTTTCAATAGCTGTCATTAGTTATCCATCTATCACTACACCGTACATTATGTTACTGTCCATACTTCTGTCTATCTGTCTACAATATTAGTGAATTCCTATATCAAATACCTTCTTATATGAACCTTCACAAAATAATTGATTATATCACCTTCTTGCTTTTATAGACTCCTAATACTTTTTAATTACGTTATTAATTTACGTATTGACGGGAAAATGATTATGGCTACGTAATTAATTTATGTATTGACGGGGAAATGATTATGGTAAATTTATTGAGGGAAATGTTAATTCGATTCTTTAGTTTGTGGAAGGGAGGAGGGGAAGGGGCAGAGCGTCAATAAGATGGAGCGACCAAATTAAGGAGGCCACACAAAGCTCACTACACGGGGCCTTGCACATGGCGGAGGATCGTTCAAGATGGAGACAGACGGTCTACAGAACGAAGCATGATGGTCACGATCCTCAGGATTGAGGGACCGACGGAGATGATGAGTTTGTAAAGCACCACACAAGCATACAATATTATTATAGTGAATTTTTTTGTAAATTTAACTAATTACGTGTATGGTATTTTCAATAAGTTGGTTTGTCAGAGAATTCATGTTCAGTGTATACCTACCCATTTATTAATTCATCGTTGTGAACAATCTACGCTTCACTTCAACCGAAATTTTACGAAAATACTTCAGAAACATACATAAACATACATAGTTAAAACAAAACAATCCTTTTCGTGAAAGAAAAGAGTCTGCAGATAATGACGTTATCTCGCATTGTTTCATTCCCAAATGTATTGAATGAACGTTGAATTATTGAAAAAATGTTGACCCCCGTTAGTCTTAAAAGTCTGAATATGGATTATCAAGTATTTGGTATGTGTAGTGCGAGTAGTTATAAGTTCCCAGGAGCGCATGTGTGTCGAGGAGGTTAATAATATCCATTAGTATCGGTGAATAAACAATAAGGTGCCGTCATTAGGTCGGCCTCGACCGAGGCTGTCATTAGCCGTCCAATGATCTGTCAACCAGGCTGACAGGGATGGTGGACTTAATTAACTTTATCGGGAACAATGAGACAGCGGCTCGATACAAAATATGTCCATAGATGTCGCGTACTGAAATGTACTCCTACCGTGTGTATCTGATTAAACGTTCAAGTGATTTGTATTCAAAGATACGTGAAAAATTATATATTTCACAATACTAGGTAGGTATATCTATATGCACGTAACTCACTAAATACTGTGCAAGATTTATTTCAATAAATCTGGTTGTAGGAAAAAGTCATCTAATAAATATTTTTTACGAACAAACTGCAAACTTCTTTGGAAAGATGCAAAAGCGATCTTCTGGTATTGAGATGATTAGCCTCCAACCGATACGTAAAAATGGAATAAGTGTGACGAATTTTTCTACTGTAAGTACATAATATAACGAGGGTACCTATCACAAAAATGTACTGCAATGTAGGTAAAGTCAAATTACATTGATTTATTAGACATTATAGATTAAGATTTGATAGATTAATAATTAAAAGAAAAAAATAATAAAAATGACTTGAAGTACTTTCATTTCAAGCAATGAATGAGATAAGTACATACATTAATCTAAAAGAAAGTAAGAATAATTTATATCGCTGTACAAGAATAAAAATAATAATTGAAATATGCGACTGCTAATGATTTCTCTTTATCACAACGATCGACACTAATCATCGTGTGAAAGTGTCGCAGCGTGGAATAAATCAAAACGAAAAGACGTAAACGATAACATAATATTATAATTAAATCGTCAGTCTATAGTGTATTCGTATCCATATTGATAATACATTGATACATATTCTTTTCTTGTCATATTTTGATCAGGAGCCCATTGTACCTTAACTCTAACTAGATCCTAAAGAAATCCCTCTCCATTGCTGCTGTTTCCCGAACCTCAATATAGGTAGTATGTGTTTAAATTTGACCTTCAAGAGGATAAATAGAATCTCTGACTCTATTGTGGAAAATAAGCTTAGTTTGTCGATAGCCTGGAGGCAGAATCTCAGCCTCATGCACAAGAGGTACGCGGTTCGATCCCAGGTGTCGCCAAACTACTCTTTCACGACACAAGCTTTTAGACTACTGCGAAAGGTGTATAAAATTGTATTTGGGATTATAATGAAAACCCAGATTCAACTTTTATATGAAAAAAAGGTAAAATGCTAGTGTCTAGGGAAGACAAAAAAATTAAGAAAGTTCAATGAGAACTAGCAATATCCCAAAAATACCTGGTTTGTTTATCTTACAATCAATTTCAAACTTTATATACCTAATAAAAATCATAGGTGTTTTCCATATCCATATTGTTTCAAATTAGTACATGAAAACAGATTACAACAAACACTTATATTTTTAGCGAAATATAATACTTTACCACCCACAATACTAATTTCAATCCTGTGATGAATTCTCGGAAATATAATCATTGTAGAAAGTATGTAAATCAGTAAATGTACTGCATCTATAAGGACTGACATTACACTTGTGCAATACTTACCAATATACCTACATATATCACATTTTAATGATTGCAAGAATATCGTGTTTTGCACACAAATTATTTATTGGTTGTGTATTTATAAAATATTGTAATACAACGTTTTTTCTCCATGAAATTAAAAGTAAGAGTATTTGCAAAAACTTAGATTTTGTTTCTGTATGCTCTAGATTTTAGAACAGTTTGAAATATTAATTTCCTTGACATTCGAAATCATAGTATGTGTAATAAAGAAAGAAAGATTTACTTCTATAGATGGCTTAAAAAATGTGGTACTGGAGGCGTCTATTGCGCATACCGTGGATAGAAATAGAACAAATTCATCCATCCTCGAAGAACTTAAAATAAAGGAACGATTGTCCACCATATGCATGCGCCGTGTCCTGCAGTACTTTGGGCAAATCGCACGGAGAGGACCAGACAACCTAGTGAGACTTGTTCTGACTGGAAGTGTGGAGGGCAGTAGAGCTAGGGGGTGCGTACCAATGAGATGGAGTGAGCAGGTGAAGGGAGAAACAGGGGGAACCTTGCATGAGGCGCTGCGAAGAACGGAGGATCGGAGTCGCTGGAAGCATTTTGTCCATACCTATACAAATGATGGTCACGATCCTCGATAAGTTTATCACAGTATTGAGATAGTCATTCAGTTCTATATAAATAAATACCTTTGAATGACTCACGTAACAACATATGTATGGTTTTAATAATCAAGTTGTCGTATTTTTTGTGTAAAAAATGTAAGTATTAATGATTTTACTAACCTGAAATTAAAATACACCTCATATTATTGTGATCATATAAATAACGCACTGTTATTGAGGGGCTATGCATATTCTCATGGCTTTTATTGGCTATTTAAGTTATTATGAGAAATATATTCTATGCAGTGATGCTGTTCTTTAATAATATTGCATACAATATTAAGTGCTTAATGATATTATTAATTCATTCTCACTAAGTTGGTAGATATTTTATTGAGTCTTATAATTAAAATACACCTCATATTATTGTGATCATATAAATAACGCACTGTTATTGAGGGGCTATGCATATTCTCATGGCTTTTATTGGCTATTTAAGTTATTATGAGAAATATATTCTATGCAGTGATGCTGTTCTTTAATAATATTGCATACAATATTAAGTGCTTAATGATATTATTAATTCATTCTCACTAAGTTGGTAGATATTTTATTGAGTCTTATAATTAAAATACACCTCATATTATTGTGATCATATAAATAACGCACTGTTATTGAGGGGCTATGCATATTCTCATGGCTTTTATTGGCTATTTAAGTTATTATGAGAAATATATTCTATGCAGTGATGCTGTTCTTTAATAATATTGCATACAATATTAAGTGCTTAATGATATTATTAATTCATTCTCACTAAGTATGTAGATATTTTATTGAGTCTTATAATAATTTCTTAGGATTGGTTAATAATATACCTATACAATACTAACATCTTGAACGTAAGTAGAATCTAAAATATATTAGTATGTATAATAATAGCATTATGTAAGATCTATCTTAATATATGTGTTTAGAAAATCCTTTAATCTTTGTTAATGCGCAAATATATGAACGTATTGTTATTATTGATTGCAAACATATTAGCAATTCTATTGTAGACTAAACCATTTCATAATGATCATTCAAGTGAATTTGTAGGATTAACTATTGTACTGGCCTATCTAGTACCTATCTAATACGTATATATGTAATAATGAGTATTAGTGAACAATAAAAGATCACCTATGATACATGTGTGGATGTATATTTAGATAAAATATCAGTTTATTATTGAACTGTTTTCTTCACGAAACTTATTCCTAGGTACGTAGGCATGTGCAGTGTCGGATCAAGAATATTTATGTTGGTGAACATATCAATGAGTAATTTGATGATTTTGTCTTGAATTTTGAAAAAATAGAAATCAACTTTGCTTAAATAAATTTTAACTCAGTAGATGAAAATTCACGTATTATAGCTTTGTCTAATTTTTGTTATAAATGATATTACTTTTGTATTGTCCATTTGGTATAATATGATTGTTTGGTGTGTTGAGTATCTCTGCTGGTCATTTCAAGCCAAGAAATATTGTTATTTGATAGTGTTAGTTTCAAATTTATTGAAACTCAATCTGTCTTTACGTTTTAAGCACATTTCTTATTGCAACTAATTGAACATGCCAGTAAAGTTCACATATTATCATAAATTTTGAGATATATGCCTATGTGAGTGGAATGAGTATTACTAAAATATACTAAACTAATATATAATGCAAGTAGAATGTAATACTTCTGAAACGACGTGATAAACTTAAAAAGGTAATAAAGGTTCTTATTGTATTGCTTTTGGGTTGCCTTGTATTTGGTCTCATACGGAAGATCTACCACTGCTGGTATGGTATTACATATTGGTAGGTACATATTATTGTTAGAATGGATCATACATTTGCCGGTAGTTAATCCTCACTAAGTGTAGGATTATACTTTATATTATACACCAAACCACACTTGGGATATAAACAATATAACATTATACACGTAGCAGATATCCTAATATTATTTTTATCGTCAATGAGGAATATCAGACTGTGAGTAGGTACTATCAAAGGACAAAATTATAGAAATTTGAAGTACTTACTACCTTTTAAACAGAGATTTCGTCAGTGTCAGTATTTTTTATTATGTATTCATTATCTTAGGCATAGTTTTGTTCTACATGGTTTAAGATGCGAATAACAATCGGGGCAAAATTAATTATCGTTCATTGAGTACCACACTTGTGAGAGATATAGGGTTGATATTATAATCATTTACTTGATATAATGAGATCAAACTAGATTTAAAGTTATGGCAAATTAAATTAATAACAAAAGTAAAAACTATGCATCTAAATGCAAATATGAAACATAAAACGGGGTAGTAAACAAATAATCATATTTGTCTATCTAAAATAATTTAACGGTCGTATAAATTAACAGATTATTTTTTTTTTATTTAAACAGTTGTATAATTTTTTAGGCTAATTATTTTTAATCCAAAAAGTAATATCCATTTTTAGCCTAAATGTTTTTAATATTAACAGTAGTACCTGCCTATAACTTTAGAGTCTAAAAGTTTTATTCTCACACGAATTCAAGAGAGGCATTTCAAGTAATATTGTGATAATATTATGTTTTTCTCAATCATCCTTTATGCTTTGTAACGCCGTTTTTTGATTACTCATATTATTATAATTTAACGTTTTTCTTGTGATAAATAAATAACAAAAAAGCAAATAACACAATAGCACCTCACACGTTGAATGTCGAGAATAAAAAATGATGTAAAGCATTAATAATAATAATAATATATACAAGCTCATGGTCGGAAACGAGCCGTGGACAATAGGTAGTGATCATTTGCAATAATGCATAGCTAATTCATTGTCTACTCGCAGCTATTGGCCAAACGCAACGAGCCGACTCGCTTCGACTTGCGAATAGGTATATTATGCATAATAATGTTACCTATATTATATTATGTAGGTATGCATATAATAAAACAGAATTATGCTAAACTTACACGATAGGATTTAATACTTTACTTTACAAAGATAATTTCTCATAGAAAACTAGACCATTAACACCAATGAATTTGATTTTGAAAATAATTTATAGCATATTTATTATTTATCGTGTCGAAACCCAGAAAAAACCAAACAATCTCCAGTACTGCGCAAAACGCACAGCAGAGATGCGTCAAAAATATCCTCCATAGTGCATGTGACAGGGGATAATGGACACTTCAACAAGTGTGGCATGTTCTGTGCTGCACCATAGTCACACGCTCCAGATTCGTCTTGTAGGAAGCCCCATCGTTTTCTATTCTCACGGCAATTTCCTTTAATTTATACCATTACGATTTCCCTAACAATTGGGGTAATCAGTTGACTTAATTAATGCAATAAACATAATATGGGGTGAGCACATTTGAGTTTTTAAGTTTCCATAAAGTTAACTTACAAAAAGTAGGTTTACTCAAATAATCAGAAAACAATTTCAGATATGTCGTGCAAAATAGTAAACCCCAATTGATGAGTCGATGTAGTAAAAGGAAAGAAGCAAGCTATTCAGCGGTGGGGTATTTCACCATTTAGAATTATCTTGGCTTTTAATGCCATAAAAATATTTACAGAAACTGGTACAAACAAATAGGTGTGTATGTATAAAGGTGAAAGTATCTGCAAGTATGAGTAGGTACCTACATTATAACAGCAGAACGAAATAGTTTTACCTCTGTACTTATACAAAAACTATAAAAAAAATGTTTAACGTTCTCACTTACCTGAAACTGTGTGCTTAATTTAACAATTTAAACACTTTTTTACGACATTTTTACAGTTTTTTACACAACGAAACATAAAACATACCACGTAAAAGTTGTAAACGTCATGAATGATTTGTTTACAAATCAATTAGATGGAGCACGTGTGTGTTATGCCTGTCTATATAAAAATATATTATTAATTGGGCAAGGAATTTTGGTTCCAACGAATAAAAAAAATATTTTGTGCTATTTTATCACTTGGTGGCGCTAGTGTTCCCTGTGAAGAACACAGTATTTTGATAATTAGATATACATATTAATTTGAATGGGTGCATTTATTTTGAATAAAATGATAGTACTAAATGCATATCAATCTACCAATTAATAGAGTAGTTGGTGGACTAAAATCATACAATGAACGCATATATTTTCAACTACGTCCCAACATTATAATAATTTAACAGTTAATATATGGCGCCGTTAAGTGATCCGTGACCATCTCAAGGGCTCCGTGACATCTCCTGAAAAGCAGCGTTTTCAACTTGGTCCTCTATGTGGTGGTAGACTGATTTCCTCTCAAGTCTGCAAGAAATCTATTGCAGCCAATATCCTTGTACATTCGCTATCGAACCAATCAATATATTTGTACTGTAATTATTTATTTATTGTATAAAAGAAACAATGAACAGCATTACAGAAATAAAACCTTTTCGCTGTCATTGTACGTAAGCAGTAGGTAAACAATCAAGACAATAATAAAATATAACACGAAAATACATTCACATAGAAATTCTATGACACAACTATATGTATATGTAAGAATAAGGAATACCTACCTATTGACTACGTGAATGGTGGAGTAAGTGAATAACAGCTGAGAATTCGAACACGGAATATCCCGATTAATTTTTGAGATTTTCTAATTTCCACGTTGGCATGTTTATAGTGAGTTTGTCGATTCACATCTGTTTGAGATAAATAAAGTTATACAATAATCTAGATATAAATAATTTATTTAGTCTTCAACATTTCGTCTGACATTTCTAGGAATAAAATATGGGAAACACCTATAGCTTTATTTGAAATGTGAAATTTAATGAATATTTTACACTGTTCATATGTAAATTTGTATACTTGTATAATTATCCCTACTAGCGGTCCTCCTCGGCTTCGCACGGGTAGATTGGAGGTTTAGTAAAGATCCCTAACTTTTTTGAAATTATAATATTTCACCCGGGGATAGTATGTAGCTTTCCAACAGTGAAAGAATTTTTCAAATCGGTTCAGTATTTTCGGAGCCTATTTAACGCAAACAATCAAATCTTTCCTCTTTATAATATTAGTATAGATCAACATATCTGCATATTTCTGGATATCAGCTGTGTTTGGATTAAATTTATTTATTGAGTTGTTACAAACCCAGTACGACAGATTTCCTTATAAATGTGTATATTCAAACTTCATAAATAGATTAAGAACTTTGCTAAATTTAATTTGAAGGTTTCATGATAGATAGTGATGGTTTCTACTTACTGCACGAAGCTCCTTATTATTGCTTACACGGAAATATGTGCTAACTGTAATTTAGCTATTTTCTACTGTTCGGTTTGGTATCAACAAATTCATTTGAAGTAAATAATGTCAGTTGAGCCTAAAAAAACTAAAGAGAATTTGATTGAAATCCATGCTAATATTGATTTAATTCGACATTATTTATTCCTGCAACCACGTGGCTTGATCATGTGGATCAAATTTTCAACGACGGCCGTGTATTGAGTAGGAGGAACCGACCTACTTGCATGAGAAACTGTATGAATGTGGAAGAAGCGAAGGAAGTGTGTAAAGATAGATCTATCTGGCGTTCCGTTCTCTCTGCCTACCCCACTTGGGACACGGCGTGAGGGTAAAGTATAGATAGATAGTATAGATATATCTGACTTTTAATTTTGTTTGCGTTGAATTTTATGAGAATCTGTATTAGGTATGTATTGAAAATAAATAAAACCTAACGTTTGTATAAACTTTTTGAAGTAAATATTTATATGTTTGGCATAATATCTATAAATGAACTACTGATTCTCATCAATAATATTATTTCTAAGAAAGCACGTACGGATGAACTGATAAACTGGTGAGTGCCTGAAAGGGAAATCGTTATAGTGTATGCCAACAGCGAACTGAAAACTATGTCGGTAAATGATGATTTCATAAATTAGTGCCATCCGTCGGATCACTCTTTAATAAATTGAAATAATATTTTAAGTTTTAATAGTGCTGACATATGTGTAAGATTTTACAATAAGGGGAGTATCAATTTTCGAGAAGGTTTTGCAGAGTGAAAGCCTATAATTTAACACTGAACCCATTCTTGGATATAAAAAAAGTGCTCTAGACTGAGACATCATACGAGAGTTGATGTTCTTGAGGCAAATAAGTGGTGGGAGCCCTACCCTTAAAGTAAGTTTTGACGTTTATAGTTATTTGGCTTTATTACTGTGTTAAATTTTTTCTGTTACGTAAGTGATAAAATAAGAAGATACTTACTTAATTATGATTCTTTTTTTTATTTCGCCCTTTTACTTTCCTCTTAGAAGGTGGAAACAAGTACTTGCTATCAAATTGAATCATTTTTTCCCAGAACGTTCCTATGCTCCGATGTATAATGTCGTTGCTATAGTAAAGGTGTATTTTGAAAAAGGGTCGTCCAGGATGTCGAACATCTCACGAAAGGATAAACATTGTTCTATTTAACTATAATAGTCTTTTTAATTATTAGGATAATATGACATCGCCCAGCTAATACCAACATCTATCTCGTATGACAGATCTCTGCAGTACCAGTAGGAACTTATAAATTTATCGGAGTATTGCGTTTGAGATAATTTTAAAGTTTTTTTTTCACTATATTTTATAAGTAATATAATAAATTATATAACTAATAATTATTTTTGTATTTAGGTTAATGTCGTATTAGGTCAATATATGTATAAAGTATGTTATAAGAGAACACGCCGACAAATCTTTTAGATTTGGCGTGACTCATTATCATAAGATGTATATATTTATTATTCAATGTACTATTTTCATTAAATAAAAAAAAAAAAAAAAAAGTAGTTATGTTTATTGGTATGTTATGTTTACCATATTAATAAAAATGTAATGTAAATAAAATAATAAATTTATATGGCAAACGATTATAGGATTAAGTGTAAGATTGATTAGGATTGATATTAGTGTGACGTTGTCAATGTTTCATTGGATCTTCTGTGGGCGGAGTGAGGTGCATCATGAAGATCACCAGTAGACCGCGTCAAATTGGGCATGCTAATGAAATGATTCTCCGTGTGACGCGGGACTTCTGGCCTGGAAATATAGGGCCACTACAAATTAACTACACGCAAAAAAACAAGGTTTAATATTAATTATTATTTATTCACAGGGAAATAGAGGTTACCTCAAAAAGATAGGCCAATGATAGATTTCAAGCTATTCTGACAGAATAGAAGCCTGTATCCACATGTAGAGAGATCGGGTCTAGAAGAAGGTAGGTACCTACAGTAAGTAATTGTTTTAGGCCAAATACGGTCGTCAATGGAAACTCGAAATCAATACAAGTCCTATTTTATTCCGAGATTTGGTTTATTCTGATGAAATCGTACAAATTAAAGGCGAAAAATGAAATATTTAGATTGGCAATGTCATTGTAAGATAAAAGACGTCTCTCTCGATAAAAAAATCAATATAGCGTAAATAAACATTTATTTTTAATTTCATTCTGGAGCTTCACTATCTAAACTCTTACAGAACATATAAAAGTTGTGTAATTATTATTTAATGCTCACCCTATGGGGTTAGTTTATAGGTATTTGCAGTCGTCAGATTATGTTTGTGTAAATGTTTCTCTACTGAATTTTATTCCCTGTTCACACTTCACTGTGTCCGGACTAAGATGATGAGTCCTGAATCAAAATGTTGACTCATCCGTTACAGGTAAGATAATCCTGGTATTGATTTAAATGCCTCCTTTCGATGTCAGCCATTTGATGTAATCAGGTATATTACGTGAATGTGGTCAGATTAAAATTTATAAATAAATGAAAAATACTTTAAAAAGGGGTGCTGAAACAATGAAATACTTTTTCAACTGTTAAATAAGTTTTTATACGTTATAATATGCAAAAAGTTTAAAAAAAAAATCAAAAACTTATCTTTATCTTATAACATATACCTTAAAACTTCGGATTTGTTTTTTTAGAGATATTCGATACCTACTATAGACATTCACTGAGAAAAATACTAACGAAATTTCACAACGAATCATTGGTACGTACTATCAGATTAGGACCAGAGATCGTACAAATGATTCATTAGTACGAAACTATAATACTAACTCTTCGCAAACAAATTGTTGGTAAATTTACTAACGATTTGTTTGCGAAGAGCTAATATTATAGATTTATACTAATGAATCGTTTGTACAATCTCTGGTCCTAATCTGATAGTACCGTACCAATGATTCGTTTTGAGTATTTTTCTCAGTGTTCGAGTTTATTTGTTTCTACACTTTGATATAGTGCTGTACTTCATACATAAAACTAAAAAGACTCGAAGGAGATAGAAAAACCAAGTTTTTGCAGATAAATCCAATGTATTGTAAATCAAAAGAAGAAGTTTAACATCAAAAGCAAAAATTATAGCTAAAATCATTTTTTTTCTTATGCTGTAAATAGTTGTCGAGCGCTGCTTTATATCTGAGAGCTATTAGGATGGTCTTAGTCCATGTCAAACCAATTTGTAATCCAAAATAATTGAGGCTTAAGGATTATTAAGCGACACAAACACCATGGCTCCGAGGACAAAGCGGTTAATCACATTCAACAGGCACAATACCTAGCTACATAATATTATACAGATACAAACCAATCTACATACAAAACACACATCACTAACACGAGTATTGAGACGTAATTTAGATATTCGCACGAGTTTCAGGTTCGATTGATGGATTTTTTAATTCATGGATAATATTTTTCGTGGGGTAATGGACGTTGTGTCAATATAAACTACATATAACAATAGTGTTGTATGAATAGTTGACTTAGTATAAATAAACTAACTAGCTGTCAATTGTATAGAGATGAATGCACCATGATGTTATATAAACTTGACCTACATATTATGTAGATTTAATAAAGAAACAACTAGTCTTATAATTATTAACAGGTATCTACTCGCATATCCACTTATGTTTAATGTACATATCTCCAATATTGTCATCTAATAAATCTTTTTAGATATCTATCAATATAGGTACATATTATTATAATTACATCATTATTAATAGTAGGTTTTTATATATTCTATATTTATTGTACAATAGAAACTAACTACTCAGTAACACAATGACACATATATAATTATTTAATAATGAACAAGAAGTTGATTAACATACTAAGTTAAATTAACCATCTCCTATTAGGTAACATATTTATTTATTCTTCAAGTAACACATACTTATGAGGTATATAACACAAATGTTTTTTTTAAGAATTTTTCGATTATGTTATTAACTAAAATATATACTAAATTAATTTCAGTAATCAAGTATTTTTAGATATCTGTGATAGGGTTGGCAGAGCTATTATTTATTGCTTTTGAAGTATTCCAGATAGGTAATTTCTTCTTAAAGTGTCATGTCAGGTTCCCCCGACGTTGGCTTTCACTCTGGCATAGGATTTTCTGTCTCGTGCTAGCCGGAATAGCTCTTCCACCCTCTGGATTCTGGTCCGCGGCAGATGTCCTGCTAAGAAACATCAGAGAGTGGACCGGATAAGTCCTGGATAAGATAGGTAATAATGGATATATAGCTGGAATCGTATTTTACAGACGGATTTTCACGATAAAGTGTTGCATGCATTTGTAGCGTATACTATTTTTCCACTTGACAAGCATGTTCTAAGTTTTGTTCTCTTCTTCTCAACCTAATCATGTCTTCCTTCTGATAGAAGGTCTCTACGGTCTGAGATGTTTCCTCTGAGTTAACACCGATATATCCTGAGAAATCATCCCTCCATCGCAAAAGTGATCACTCTTGATAAATATTGATAGGCTATCGTATGAATAATACAATTCAATACTAAGGAACATCAATAAATAATCATTGTCCTATAGATAAACATAGACTAGTAGGAATATAGTGTCAATAATTTCTCAGAAAACATGTTCCAAAATTAATAATTATTATACCTATTGTTATGCTGTTTCATTTCATATACAATTTTGTACTTTTTTTATAAATTTAACCTGATAATGTTACACTGTTTGTTAAACTCTCGTTTTCTATTAATTTAATTGTTTGTGTCTTTTTTTAAAGTAATCGTAGGTACCTTTGTATTCATGTATTGTAAGTGGGGCTCGAATTTTGGTAGGGTCACGGAGATGCATGTTTGCTGGAAAACATGTATCATTAAAATATCGTGTAACGCCATAGTTGCATTCCATCGGCAACACTACCAATAGTCCTACTCCTCAGCGTCCACGAGTGGTCTCTAAGGCCCCACGAGCCCTGGGCAATGTGGCCACTTGCACATTAACATCAGTGTCATAGCAGATGAGGAGAGGATGAATAGCGAGCGTCCGGCGCCATGAAACCGGGCCCCACCAGCTAAGGGTAGGTAACCCTGACAGAAAATCCCTGGAGAAGGCAAGGGGAAACTACTCCAGTACATCCCCAGGAAATCACTATGGAGAGAAACCAAAAAACCAAGGTCCCTAGTCCCGGGCGGCCCTTCAATGGGTCAAGGGTGCTAAGAATCTCCCAGCTCAAAGTAGTGAAGTCCTATCTGCGCCTGGGAACGTGGAACGTGAGAAGTTTGTTTGCTGCAGGAAAATTAGATAATGCCATACAGGAGATGATGAGTCTGAAAATAAATGTGCTAGGAATAAGTGAATTACGATGGTCTGGTGCTGGTGTGTTTCAACACGAGAAGGGAAACTTATACTACTCTGGAAGTAACCCACAAGATACTCAAAGAAGAAATGGGGTTGCAGTATTTGTCTCCAAAGAGTATGTTAAATATGTTAAGAACTTTGTACCCATCTCAGATAGAATCATGCTGCTTCAATTGCATGGTCAGCCATTTGACATCAATATTGTACAAGTATATGCACCCACGGCTGAACCTAGATTTGATAGTGATGTAGAGGCTTTCTATGAAACGCCTTCTAGTGCCACCAATAGTCTAAAAAAAGACGAAATGAATCTTATAATTGGTGATTTCAATGCTAAAGTTGGTGAAGGTCGCCGATCACCCATAGTTGGTGATTATGGTCTGGGTCAGAGTAATCTAAGAGGTGACAAGCTCTATGAATTTTGTCAAGACCATACATGACCTCCAAGAGTTACTTAATAGTGTAGGTGTAGCTGGAGAGAAATTGGGCCTATCTGTAAATGTCAGCAAAACTAAATGGATGGCCTTTGGACGGTTGGATTACTCCGGATTATGCCTTCAGTTAAAGGGCATAAATATTGAGAGGGTGGACAAATTCAAATACCTTGGTAGTATGATAAGGCAATCTCTTGACCCGGATACTGAAGTGAAGTGCAGAATTGAGGCAGTCCGTGCTGCATTTAATAAAATGAGAGTGCTCTTCTGCAACGACAATCTTAATCTGAAACTTCGACAGAGACTCGTAAAGTCCTATGTATGGTCTGTATTGCTGTACAGTTCTGAAACCTGGACCCTAAAAATGAATACGATTAATCGCCTGGAGGCATTTGAAATGTGGCTTCATAGAAGAATGCTTTGTATTCATTGGACTGATAGGGTCACAAATGTAGAGGTGTTAAGAAGAGCTGGAATGGACAGAGAACTCCTGTTGGATGTCAAAGTGCGCAAGATCTCATATTTGGGTCATATAATGCGTGGAGAAAAGTACCACATTCTGCGTTTGATTATGAGAGGCAAGATAGAGGGACGTCGAGGGGCTGGCAGAAGGCAGACATCGTGGCTGCGCAATATACGAGATTGGACTGGAATGAGAGGTGTGGAGGAGTTATTCCAGACAGCGCAGGATCGAGACGCCTATGCCAGAGTGATTGCCAACGTCGGGGGGACCTGACAGGGCACCTACAGAAGAAGAAGATTGTAAGTATACAGGGGTTTAACATGTAAAAGGCTTTGGCCGTGAATATATATAAATAAAGTTGATATTTTCAACCGATGGCACTTGATGGAAATTCATGTTGAATTAATTATAAATAAAACACTTATTTATAGTATATCCACAGTGACTTTATTAGACGCGAGCCGGCTTTCAAGAGCTTCCGCTCTCATCATCAGCTGGCGAAAAGCATAAATAATTTATAATAATTATGTAAATAAATAAATATGCGATTTATCCCAGCCAATCCAGCATTGATAATGCCATAAAAAGACGAAAAACGTTTATCACGATCTAATTAAATTTTGATAGCACAAAATAAAGGCGTGTCTTTTCGTTTCAATCTATCAACTTGAATAATCTAATTTGTGTTGGTAATTTAAATGCTTGCAGATTGATTCGATACCTTCTTAACGTAATCAATGTTTTATACAGAAGGTATATGTATATGCCGTAGTTTCTGTCATTCGTGTGGTTTACGTGAAATACCTGTCTAAAACGAGTTTTACATTAGAGTAACATAGTGTTGACATCAATCATTTTGAATTAGGAAAATTATATTGCAGCTCCGAAAATTGAAGATATATTGGTTTAAGTAATTCGGCATGGATAGAATATGTACATATTTAGTATGTAAAAAAATCAGTATGGAAAGTTTAAGTATGTTGAAAATCAGAAAGTCATAACTTTTATTAATTCGTCATGAAAATGTGGAAAGTATTGAATTTTAAGTGTAAGGTATGCAATATTGAGTTAGATTGTTTTAAAAATATTCAATATCTGGCTTTAATTTTTTAATCAATTGCTGTTTGGGGAATACGAAGTGTTTATTGTTAACTATAATAAAATATCAATTTAAATGTATCGAAATATAATTTGTGTATTAAATTAAATAAATAAATAAAAAATAAAAAAAAAAAATTTTCTTCATTATATAAATTTAATACCTATGTATTTATTATATTACAAGCGTATGTAACCCGGCATCGCTCGGGATTAGTTAAATAGAAAACCTTGCAAATACATGGGTTAAAGCGCCCTTGGTTTGAGCGCCCTTGAGGTGGATTTTTTTCCACAAAACTGCGCTTTACAAATCATCCAAATAATAATTATAATAAATTAAAACGACAAAATCTTATTGAAAAAAAATGGAGTAAGCACTTACGTGGATAAAAGAAGTAAAAAGCTCTTCCCAATGAGAAAACTTAATTTTTGACTCCCTTCATGGTCATATTACGGTATTATATAAATGATCATCAAATAATATTTTTGATCCTAGTCACCGACCATCAGAAAAATAAAACGATAATCAAAAAAGTAAAATTAACACCAAAACAATACCACCAAATATTTCATATTCCGATCATCAAAATATAAAATAAATATCATCAAATAAATGAAACTAACATCAAAATTATTACCTACAAATATTAAAATCCGATCGTCAAAATATTTCGGTATGACCACCAAAAAATACATTTGACCATAAAATAAATAGATTGATTGCCAAAATAGTAGATTGATCGCCAAATTTGTTATTATAATAACAAAAATCGTTCATAATATTTAAGTAAATTCATTAGAAAGTCTCTTTCTTCACTATCGTGATTTTTTTAAGAATGCTTAAAATGACATGACCCTTTTTATTATTTCACTATTCACGACTACAATGATAATATTTGAATACTCAAACCCGTTGCAGATGCACTATTATCGGAACTATGATACTTAAGCGGCACCACCCGTATTCGAGTATTTTTTCCATAGAAAAAGTAATATTATACGAAACTTAAGGAAATTTATATTCGAACTAGATTTTATTTTCGCCGGTTTTATTTTATTTTTGCCGGCAAAAATAAAATAAAACCGGCGAAAATAAAATCTAGTTCGAACATAAATTGGCTCCACCAGTTGTCGAGTATTTTTTCCATAAAAAAAGTAATGTGTACGAAACTGTAGGAAATTTACATTGGTACTAGATTTTATTTTTGCCGGTTTTATTTCGAATATAAATTGTCTCCAACCGTTGTCGAGTATTTTTTTTCTATAGAAAAGTAATATATGTACAAAACTGTAAGAAATTTATATTGGAATCAGATTTTATTTTTGCCGGCAAATGTTTTATTGTTTTGGATTCAATTTAGAAATATTTGAGGATCACGATTTGATGATCAATCTACTATTTTGGCGATCATATTGAATTATTTGGTTGGAATATTTTATTTTTTAGGGTTCAATTTAGAATTATTTGAGGATCACGATTTGATGATCAATCTACTATTTTGGTGATCATATTGAATTATTTGGTTGGAATATTTTATTTTTTAGGGTTCAATTTAGAATTATTTGAGGATCACGATTTGATGATCAATCTACTATTTTGGCAATCATATTGAATTATTTGGTGACGATTTTGGTATATTTTTGATGATCACTTAAATACAAGCCATATTTAAGTAACAATAAATAGGTAGGTACCTACATCAAAAAAAGCATTGCAAATCTCTTCTTAATGAAAAATCTTGAAGTTTGATACCTCACATGCCCATATTTAGGAAAAAAAAATAGGTAGGTACCTACATCGAAAAAGTGCTAAAAAACTCTTCCCAATGAAAAATCATGAAGTTTGATACCTCGCATGCCCATACTTAGGTAAAAAAAATTTAGGTAGGTACCTATATCGAAAAAAGTGCTAAAAACCTCTTCCCATTGAAAAATCTTGAAGTTAAGAAATCCCACATATTGGTAGGTACCTTACATGGAAAAAGTGCTAAAAACCTCTTCCAAATGAAAAATATGTGAACTCGACACCCCGAATGCTCATATTTTATTTAGAAAAATAGGCGGGTACTTACGTGCAAAAACTACTAAAAACCTCATCTTAATGTAAAAACTCGAAGATTGTCATCCCAAATTTCTATAAGAAAAAAAGGGTAAATATCCCATTTCGTGAAAAAAATTGTAGGCACGTAAATGTTAAAATATAATTGTCCACATTCGAATTTCTATTTTTGGTTTGCAGTACATAAATGGGTATTTGAGATGAAATGAAATTGCTATGAAATTAAAAAAAGTCAAGAATAAATATTGTCATCTATGTATGTACTCTATATTCCCAAAAAAACCTTAAAGAATGGATGTATCTGCATCCTTCAATATTCAAGAATATTTTACTATCAAATATTTCATAATGCATGTAAAAATAAATAGGTTCCCACTCATTGAAAATTCATTTAACATTATTTATGGATTTTATAAGTAAAACTATTATTATTCTACAAGTATAGTTTTCTATGGTTTCATAATGTCTTCCATTATAAAAATAGCCCAATATGTAAAAAATATGCAATTTTAACACAAGTAATTAGAGAGCTTTTCTCATTAGCAAACACGATATTTTATTACGAAAATAAACCCTAATTATTTAGCATCAGAACTGTTGTATTTTTTGTTACATCCATTTTGAAATTAATTCAATACAATGAAAAATGTTTGACTGTGAATATTGCTCTTTACTAAACCTTGCATATATTCTTCATACATTTTGTAGCAAATTTTGTGACATGGTTGCATTAAAATTAAAATATCTTTATCAATACGTAAGATATTTAAAATGTTTTTAGCCTTAAACCTGCCCAGAAGATGAGACCTCGTATAGAGTGTATTATTTTACTTCGGTCTTTCCTGATTTCCGAGTCCATTAAGGACATACGAACATACATACATACGAACGGACTCAAATATTTATGTGTGGATTATATAAACTTAACATTCATTTATCAAAAATATTATTAAAATCCAATTGTGTGTCAAAAATTCATTAATATAATGTATTTATCAACTGTGAAATATTAATATTTATTTTATTAGTCCGTGGACTAGGATAATACATAGATGCGTGAGAATTAAATTATTAAATGTACATAGGTAGATAGGAAACCATTTCCTATCATAGAAGCTCTTGAATATTTTTGGGACTATCCCACAAATAGTTTCAAGTACACAATATGTAGTTCTTTATATTATTACTGTGTCTTTCTTAAACCTTTGACTAATTCCTTTATAAACATCCGTATCGGAATTTAAACAAAATTGTTTTAATGTTGTTGTTTTTATTAATACTGTAAAGTAAGTACCTAACTACACGTAGTGTAAAATACTTTGATCACTGTGTTTGTGGGAAGTGACCGTATCAAAGTAAATAAACTTCATTCAGTTGGGAAGTTATCAATTTACACTATAGAGATAAAACTGCATTAAAGAAACCCGGCAGTTGGACCCTAATGGCTTCAATATAATAATTCCTACCTAATTGTTAAAGTTTATCCAACCATGTTACATACCTACTACTTAAATGACACAAATAATATGTTATTCACCCATAGCAATATGTGGACTCGTTGAAAAAAAATTGTGCCTTTTACAAAGATCCTAAGTCAAGTATTTGAAGTAATAAAAAAATATTAGATCTACTATGTATTACGTAATACTGGTATGCAGTTAATAATTTAAAAATGAGTAAACTAAAT
The DNA here is from genome assembly GCA_947579605.1 of Athripsodes cinereus. NCBI lineage: Eukaryota > Metazoa > Arthropoda > Insecta > Trichoptera > Leptoceridae > Athripsodes > Athripsodes cinereus. Next base: position 22,472,477 of record OX388305.1, on the reverse strand, counting down.
AAATAATTAGATATGAATTTCAGCCATGGAGAGAGGTCTCTGGAAGAATTGGTCTGATCTAGATACAATGAACTGACCAAACTTCTTTTATTAGCATAATTGAAGAATATTCCATTCTATGCTTTTTAGGGCCATCCACGAGTGTTTTAGAATTTGTGTAGGTGAGAAAATCAATGTTCAAAACAGAATGAAGGCGTGTACTTTAGAAGTGTTCTAAATTATTTTTTAGTTTCTGTAATTAAAAACTCAAAATTTTGCTTTTATTTTCAAGAATTTAAAAATAGAACTTTCGTGCTCACGAAACAATAGTTCTCTAAACATTGTATCTGAAACATCATTACGTACCTGTTATTTATTCCTAACCAAACATGTTTAATAGCCTAATCCTTTTTTTAGAGAGCCGCGTTGTTACAATTAGGCTAGTATTTAATGAACGTTCTTTATTCGACGAGTTTTTATGGTTAATTAGAATGTGATAAAAATTCTGAGAATAATTTTTCAACACTTACGCATTAGGTGCCTCACAGTATTCGAATGAAAACATAATATGATTATTATTGTTTGTGTCCTAGGTGGTCTTAAAGGGAAAACGAATTTTGATTAAGGCCAGGGATATTAAAGGCTTTTTATTACTTCTTAATGTTATCAAGATTAAAATGACTCTTCATTTTTAATATCAACACATATTATGACAAAAATATTAAAGTAATTTTATCTATTTCATTACATATAACATATGTAGGTATATAAAAAATAATGTTGCATATAAATTGTGTACCTACATAAGATATGTTGTTACACATAAAAGGTACAAAAAACATATTTAGTTTTTTACAAATTTAAAAGAAAACACAGTTTGTGATCTTTCTTGATGGCCTGCAAACTTCAAATCATCCCTTCAACATTTTCCTGTCCAATATTGTATGTACACGATCTATGTACGACATCTGTTTTTGACCATTTCTCGTCAATTCTACCTTCTATTACAAGTAGGTATAAGACGATTGACTTATGTTTAAAATTACTTTGCATAATGAAAAATCCTTTATAGGTTTATATTTTTTTTTTATTTTGAATGCTAATATATTTGATCCACACAGTCATCTAACAAGCATTATCTCTCCTTCAAGCAAAAGGTTCTCTGAATTGGTTCGGAGTATCGTGCACCCTATCAGGAGCTTATTCAATGAACTGAGTATAATATTATTATTAAGCATCTTGATACTTAATACAATTCCCATATTGTGTGTGGTACAATACATCAGACCAGTTCATTAAGCCCGAGAGTCATGATAAAAAGGCAATTATAAATATTGGATTAGAAACACTCGTCTTGATTCATGTACCCAATATTATACATAAAACACTAATATAGTTAGTGAAGACTTTATAAAACAGCATCTTTACTTATCACTTTTAATTAGGTGTCCATTGATTTATTCTTTCGATATTGTCCTAGTTCATGATATAATAATTTATTAATAATTGTTCCTTACTATAAGGATATCTTCTTCTTCTCCTCGTGCCGTATCAGGTCCCCCCGACGTTGGCAATCACTCTGGCGAAGGCTTCCCTATCCTGCGCGACCCGGAACAGCTCTCCCACATGTCTCATCCCGGTCCAGTCTCTTATATTGCGCAGCCAAAACGTTTGCCTTCTACCAGGACCACGCTGATAACGATATAACTCATCTTATTTTTTTTATAAAAATTATTTTAAATAGTATTTTTTCTCGATGAGTATTAATTGTCCGAAGAAAAGTAGGTTTCTCACTCTTTTTTTTTACAAATTTTGAGTTTTCCTGAAAATTCAGATATAAAATATTGCATGTAATACATATTAAGATAGTTTCAATTCTGCGATATAGAATCGCTACAACCTGCTAGGTACTTTTACAGAGAAATTTCATATTCACGAATCTAATCTTAACCTGAAATACATACTGCATTCCCTTTTCTTAAAACGTCATAGTCTCCTCATTCAGAGATCTTTGTCCATTTCTGCTTCCAGGATTTCGATCATTCCAAAGTAAACTTAGCAGTCATTTTTCTCTAGGTACTAGCTTTTTCTGAGGAATCTTACAAAGTAAAATTCTGGGTTTTAGTAAACAAGATCTTTAATTCATTAAATATTTTTTTTAAGGGGATGGTCGACAAGGAGTAGGAAAAAGAGAGACATTTTCATAGTGATCGCTAAAAGTCGGCGGGACCTGATGCTGCACTCGCAGAAAAAGAAAACGGATGATAAGGTAGGTTTATACAAATGGATTGCACAATCAGATACATGTACATTAACTAACATCCTAAATAAATATTTTACGTCATATTTTCTGTAAGATAAACAGAATAACAACAGTAAGTAAGTAAATTTCCCATAACTGTTTACAAAGCAATTTCCTGATCAATAATAAATCCTCAAAGACAAATACCTATAACAAAATAACAAACAAAATTCATTACAGAATTTATAATAGTGTTAAGGTAGAGATGTGTAAGTTAAAAAAATGAAATAATATAATATTCTATGGAAACCTACCTGCTTTTACCTACCACAAAGTATATGAGAACTAGCTATTAAACACAGCGTTGCTCGGAGAAGAATAATAATTTATCTGTTTAAATAAAAAATATTTTTAAACACTTTAATTTCCACTATGTCAGATCTCAAATCCGACCGTTTTCGCCTATACTTGTCTATATCTTCAGGGAAACTTGTCTATATCTTGTCTATAACTTGTCTATAACTTGTCTATAACTTGTCTATATCTTCGCATATATCTTCAGGGAAACTAGAGGCTTTTTATTAGTTTTCCTAAAGCTTCCTCAAGAAATATCTACAGCCCTACAAGCATAGGCGAAAACATTAGGATTTAATATCCAATATAGTGAAAATTAAACAGTGTTAATAACATTTTTTTTATTAATTAAAATGAAAAATGGAGCGCCACAGTATAAACAAAAAAACTCTTGAATTATTTTAATCGTTGCATTTATACCATGACGACTAATAAATAATAAGCTTTTTTAAGTAAGTTTTAAAAATTATTTATTTTATTTTTTAAAGTTTCTCTCGAGACCACTGGGCGTAGACTAGACTCCATTATTAAAATTTAAAAAGAGTAAAGATTCTTTAACAGGTATTTCTTCTCGTGACATTCCATACAACGTCTCTGAAAACGTCATAATTAGGACAAAACAAATTATGCAAGATGGCTTACTTGAATATGGACAGGTTTGATTGACGCTTTGGATGACTTCACATCGAATTAACACATAGTGAGCGACTGTGAAGCATATTATGATGTATTATATACGATAGTTATGATTTTAATCGCAATATATGCATCACTTGCAGGGTAGATAAGAGAGTATTACGTGTTCCGATGCTTACGAAACGGCCTTGGCTGACTTAAGCGCTTTATACCATGCCAACGTTCACCAATTCCACCTATATCTCTTAAGCTTCTCTCATATCAATCTTTTTCAGAGCGGGTGACTGCACTCATCGCTGAAAAGCGACATCGTCCAGCTAACCGCACCTACTGGGATTTGAGCCCACCACCTCCGTGTTACGAGTCAAATACTCTAACCATTAGGCCACGGAGGTAAGTATATAAATATAATACAAATGATTGATAACTGTACGTGAATTTTTAATTATTAAAATTATTTTAAGCTCGAATAGCTCAGGTAATGCCTGACTTTTCGACTTATACGGAAGACATATTGTTAATGTTATACATATTACACATCAATTATTGTGTTTAAGACTCATTCAAATTCGGGTGGCAATAAACATTATTCTGAGAAGATATATATTCATTTCACGTTCATTAGTGTAGTCATATAAGTTACAACTTCATTATTATTTGTTCTACACACACAACATACACCACTAACACACTAGAACTGTTGGTAAACACTTTATAATTCGGAATGAAAAATATCATATTAATACTTTTTACCGCGCGTCAATAAGTATGATTGTTTATGATATTTAGATATTTTATACACTCTATTAAACTAACATTCATTAAGCGTGTTCTTGGATGTTTGCACCATATAATGAGTTAGATAGATCAGCTGGAAGAAGTCATTGCTTTATGCAATAAACTGTTCTGTAATGTAAATGTCTTGATATTTAACGTGAGTGTAGTTTTGTACATGATTGTTTTGTACTCAGTTTAGAGTAAAGAATAGGTATAAACATATTACATAAAGAGATGACAGTCCTGGGTCCGTAGTCAAAACACATTTTAGCGTTACGTTTTGTATATAGATGACGTTACGAGAAAGTGTATCTACTTGTGTATTTTAGATACGAAAATTGACATTTTCTCGCAACGTGGTCTATATTCGAAGGAAAACGAATCAAAAAAGTAACGCTAAAATGTATTTTGACTACGGGCCCTGCACTATGTGTCTCACCATCTGTACATTCACAGTCAGGGGTATCTCTGTTTCCGAGTAAGTAACAGCATCAATGATCTGTCCTCACTTTATTTTGGTGTACCCAAGCCTTTCTCGGCAGATCAAAAGCAGGTACTTGGATCGTTTGGAGGACATCCATGAACCAAGACCGGAGGCGGTGAACTGGCTGTCAGCGCTGGAGCCAAGACTTTAGAGAATACGACGCAGCCCACACGAGTTAAGATTTACCAACACACCAAGCAACACGAAAAGTAAAGAAAGTAAGTAGGTAACTCATTTTCGTGTAGTTCTTATGTATTTCTACAGATTAAAATAACGTCTTAAACTTAAATTAAGGGTTATTTGGAAGACATCGCATTGCAGTAAATAATTTGCCCTTGTATATTGTGATATTGTGATATAGTATTGATTATTGGCGCCGTGTAATGATTGATATTGTAACCAATGCACAGTGAAGAAAAAATAAATAAATATACGCCTTTAGAAAATCTATGCAAATTAAGTCGGTAAAAATAAAAAAAAAAGTATCCTGGATACCTTCAATGAAATCTGAAATGCTACTTATAGCTAATAATCAGCTAGCAAGCTACACATCAATCGATTAATCTGTAAAATATTTATGTAAAAAAATATGTAGAAATCCCTAACAATATCGGGCTAATTGACTCGAGTTTATAAACTTAATGTAGGCAGTGGTTTAATAGGTACTCAACTTAAATTAGGAGCCGAAAAACACCTTTATAGGTCTGTGTTTTTTTATTCAACAATCATCCACTTGGGCGGTATGAAGACCATTCAAAATATTTATAATAAAATTACACTTATTTTACCCTTATTAAGTGCCCTATAAAAGTTATGATAACATAATTCAAATTATATTTTTCGCCTCAGTAAAGTGTGAAGAATCTCACACTTGAAATAACAAAATTGTGTGTAACTTATTTTATACTTCGTCGATTTTTTTTTACAGTAGATGTTAAAGTAAATAGGAAGTTAGAAATCTATTGTCAACTTAGTAAGCTCACTGAAAAAAATGTGTCAATAAGAGACTGAGCGGTGAAAACTCATGTTATAGTTTTAGCATTTTTTGTATCTTTAGCATATTTTTCGTATCTGTCTAATAAACTGATGTCTTGCTTCAACATGGTTATATAGGAAATTCAAAACTATAGAACCATGTTGAAGTAAGGTTGAAGAAACGTAGGTATGTATAGCGGATATAAATGTGTTTGTAAAAATACTTTAAGAAAAAAATTATACTAAAAAAATTACAGTTGTGTATGGGTACCGTACTAAATAGCAATCGAATAGTCGAATAACATCGTATCACTTTTATTTTCATGTTTCATTTCACTTTTCAAATCATATGTTTTTAATGATGGTGATAAGATCAGAGTGACCTATTTTCTCTACGCAACAGCCAGCCGCGGCAGAAGATTCCTTTATACTCCACTGACCTAATAATTGTACCCGTTACCTGGTCAATGTTTGTCCTAATAATACCTACCACACTTGTATTACTATTATAGGTTGCATCGCTTTGCGGAAACTAGCTTAATAGATAATTTAATTTTTATTAGAGATAGATAATCGTAGATACTTAAACACGTGCTTCATAATTTTCTCTGCAATCAGTAAATGTGTGAAAATTAAAATTTGAATCAGGTTATTCGATTTTAATCACGAATAAGTATAAAAAATAAGAATTGCCAGGACGAATACACAAAACTAGAAAAATTGAAAGGGCGTTCTTATTATTATACTGGTATGCCCAGTATCTATTGATATTTTTTATAGATGATAAGAGATTTCATACTTACTGCATTTTGCTTTAAATAAAAAAAAATCAAAAGGATATCTTCCACTGTACAAGTACCTACCTATCCAAGGAGTTGTAAAGGTTTTGGCAAATTAATAATTGTGAATGGTTTTTATTTGTAAGCATTATTTTTTTATCGTGTTACCCAGAAAAAAACCAACTAAATATGGACATGACGGTTTCGGTATCGTATTTTACTAAATCTAACGAAACGTGATACGAGAACTACTCGTAAAGCAGATGTTGTAGTGTGATACCTGGTGGCGGTCTACTTCAAGAGTGTTCAATGGTTGAATGGTCATCTTGTGTACATGTAGCATCGGCGATGAAGCCGTCACACTGTCCTATAATTAAGTTTGCCGCACCGCTTTCTCACGCCCCTATTACACCTTCGTCTCGCCACGCACGCCAACCAACACAGAAACAACCACATAACATACACACATACACAAACCTAATAACACAATATATCTATGTCATATTAAGTAGGTACTAATAACACTGGTACTTACTTACCTACTATTTCATGACACTTGCTTAAACCACAATTATAATATTTTTTATTTATTTATTCATTCTTTAACATTCGTCAACTAATACACTTACTACTCGCAACTAATATCTCTGATGATGAGATTAACTTCAGTTTCGTTAGAAAAACTCTTTAAACCGAGAATAGTTCAAGTAATGAATAAATCGAATGAATGTAGAGGAAGCGATAGAATTTATTAAAGTAACTAAGAATTAAAATCTCAAATATAAAAGACAATCCGGTGAACTATTATTTGTGTCTAACATGTCAGTGAGGAATAAAAATAAGAGTTTGAATCTTCAGCTGAGATAAAGATATTCACGGAGGTCTTATTCGTTATGAAAAAGGATATAGTTAGGTATATTATGTTGATACTGTACCTGTTCATATAAGTGCTTAGCCCATATTGAAAGCAGCCTATCAATTAGTAACCACTAAATACAAATTAATTATCATCATAGAAACAATTTTACATCATTGTTTGGTTTTTCGACACTGAACTTCTAAAATATTTACCAGTTTTTTTAATTCTCTAACGCGATAATCCGGTTTCTCTCGTGAATGTTACTAGACCATAAATGAAGGTAATTAAGCAAAGTTCTTGGTAGATAACATCAATTCTTCATAACATTATTATTATCATCATTCGAGTTTAATAATTTATTGATCAATTAACAAATACCATATAAATTTGTACTTGTAAATCCTTTGATACATTCTTTTATTATTTATTTATTGAATATGTCATTCACAAGTAATAGACGTAGTGTGTATTGTTAATAAAATTACTACTGTAATATTCCAAGTATTCTAATATGCTTAGAGATTTGCATAAGCTAATCAATGTTTATTTTTATAAGTATGCAAAACTTTTTACTAAACGAATTTTCTGTTCGTTAGTCCGAATATCCCAATTGTTAAACTCTTCTTGGGGAGGATATCAAGTGACTGGAATTATAAATAACATAATTAAACAGTCTTTATTTAATTTATTTCTAGGTGTCTTCGATGAAGGATAGGTCTCCCAATCTTATCTGTTAGTTTTTGAGTCTTCTGTAAGAGAGAGGTATTTTCTGCAGGGCTACTCTTGACACAATCTAAATACGATCTTAATCTAGTCTTGATTTTGATTATACGACGCACGAAGTGACTATTGGCCAAAAATACACGCAAACCGATCGCGCGTTAGCGGTAGCGCGGTGTTTTTGACCATAGTCCCTTCGTGCGTCGTATGATCAAGATCAAGACTAGATTAAGATCGTGTTTAGTTTTGTCAAGAGTAACCCTGCTGTCTGGTATAAAGCATCACGTTCAAGACATATTTATTTATTTTTACAATAAACGGAGTAAAAGCCTTTTTACAATGCAACACAAAGTCATTTTACATACCTACTTGACAATATTTTTTTTTTGAATTTTTAATATATGCTACTACTGTATTATTATCGTAGTATACCAGCTATATGTAAGAAACATGAAAGCTGCCCTCTCCGTGTTAATAAAATATAGACATTCAGAATGGGTGTCCAACCTCATCGATGATTTAAGAAGTAAAATGTGTTTATGCTTTTTTATGCTGGCTGGCTATACCTATCTAATACATTTCCATTAGTGGGGTAGCCGTGATGGTACCTATGGATTAATTCACATGAAACAAGAGTGGGGTACTGTCATTATTACCAATGGGCTTATTGAAGAAAATTATGTCAGACAATACTTTTTGCTTTGGACAGGGGCCTTACTGGGTGAAAGGTAGATAAAAAAACGGAAAGTGTTTCAGCTGACACCCTGTGTGACCGGCAGGTGCCTTAAAAACCTGTGATAGATACCTAAATGTTTTAAGTTGAAAATCTACGTTCTTAATTAAATTTGTGTTCCACATTATTTTTATGATTGCACCATTCCAGATCAGGTTTTGTATGTAATTTAGTAATTTATACTTCCAGCTACCTACCGAAGGACGTTCCAGTTCATATGAAATGATGCCAGTCAAGAGATGCAATTCTGAGTCTAAGACTTGTTCTTGAAAAGAGAATAACAGTGAATAGAAACACGTATGTAGCATTCATCGACCTAGAAAAAGCATTCGATAAAGAATGAGGAAGATGAAATGATGCCATCGTGAAGATGCCATCGTGAGAATGCCATCGTGAAGATGCCATCGTGAAGATGCCATCGTGAGAATGCCATCGTGAAGATGCCATCGTGAGAATGCCATCGTGAAGATGAAATGATGCCATGAAATGATGTCATCGACCTAGAAAAAGCATTCGATAAAGAATGAAGAAGATGAAATGATGCCAGCCAAGAGATGCAATTCTGAGTCTAAGACTTGTTCTTGAAAAGAGAATAACAGTGAATAGAAACACGTATGTAGCATTCATCGACCTAGAAAAAGCATTCGATAAAGTAGAATGGGAACAACTTTTTAAGACTCTAAACCAGATAGGAATGAGCTATAAGGACAGAAGAGCAATCTGGAGCCTATACAAGAATGAAATGGCTGTAATTAAAAGCGGAGAGAGCTGCGCAGAAGCGAGAGTAGAACAAGGTGTAAGACAGGGATGCTCAATGTCGCCAGCACTCTTTAACTGCTATATACAGCAAGCTATTGATGAACTCAGAGAAGAAATGAAGAATTGGACAGGAGTAAAAATAAATGGGAAAAAGGTTGACATGATTAGATATGCTGACGACATAGCACTGCTCGCAGACTCCGAGATGGAGCTGAACGAAGCCTTAGGAAAAATGGAAAGTATACTGTTGTCAAAGTACAACATGAAAATAAATAAAGATAAAACAAAATGTATGGTCGTTGGAAGGGAGGAAGCGACTGCGAACATTGCCATAAATGGAGTGAGCATCAAACAAGTAAGAGAATTCGTGTACTTGGGCAGCAGAATAAACCAGGACGGACGCTCCAAATCAGAAATTGTGAGCAGAATAAACCAGGCACGAATTGCCTTTAACAAAAAATCCAAAATATTAGAATCCCCTAATATTGATCTAAGCGTGAGGAAGAATCTCACTAAAGCCTTTGTGTGGAGCATTCTGCTATATGGATGCGAGACGTGGACCATCAGTAAGAGGGAAAGCGGACGGTTAGCGGCATTTGAAATGTGGTGTTATAGACGCATGCTGAAGATTCATTGGTCGGAACACGTCGAAAACGAAGAAGTGTTAACCAGGGTTGGCGAAAAAAGGCAACTCCTCAAAAGAATCTGCCAACAACGAGCTAATTGGATTGGCCACAACATCAGGCACCCAGGACTGCTCATCGCAATCGCAGAGGGCAGGACCGAAGGCACAAATGGCAGAGGTCGACCGAGAGACGCCTATATGGACCAACTGAAGAGGGACATGAGCTGTGGCTCATATATGGAGTTGAAGAGACTGGCTGAGAATAGGGAGGAGTGGAGAAATAAGTCAAAACTCGTTGCAGACCAATCCAATGGATTGTAACTCATTATATATAGATGCCAGTCACTATAAAGTGTTATGTGGCACTGTATAATAATGCGTTACTCATACAATTTATTAGTGTTTATATGTTAGTTTTTAACCTTTATATTATATCTCTATACATATAGGTACTCGTAGTATTGTGCTGCATGCGTAGAATAATTTTATTCAAGATAGTTGGAAAATATTGCGCCTCTGCAATAAACTCCCTCATTGCACAAAATGATAAGACAATTAGCATCTACAATTTAGTTTGCCACCCACTCTGAATGTCTTATATATTTTTTATTGGCACGAAGAGGATAATCTGCATTTTTAGTGTACGGAATAGTCTGCTGGCTACCTCACTTGCGGGATATGCCGTAATGGTATAGTACAAGTTTATTTTTATCTGATTTCCGTTTTAAATGCTATATAAAATTACAGACATGTTAATGTATTTCTCATTACATGTATGGATTTACGTGATATATTATATAATACGGATATATATATCATAATAATGATATAATAAGTGACTACATACATAATATGTAAATGAATGAATCAATCATTACAATATTATTATAGGAGCAGATGATACGGGGTATTAGATGCAATACGTATGAACGTTTTGGACCATCTTTTTAAAAAAATAACACGTATCAAAGTACGTAGGTACCTAATAATATTAATAATAACATTGTACAGACTTCAGCGGCACACATAATAATGTAGGTATTATTCGTAATACTCCAATGGCCTCAGGTTGTATTAGTCACTGTATATTATTAGACTTGTATGTACCTACATAATACGTGCTGCTGCCGATTGAATCAGCTACGAACAATATGCAGTGGAAAAACCACGCGAGGAACGGAAGATCGGAAGTGATTTCATCTCGAAATTCGAACGATTTTTATTCAAAATATTCTATAAAAGTATATGAAATTAATATCTGATTCAGAATACAAATTTGAGTGATTCCTAAGAAATGAGGTGACTCCTCCAAGTATAGTTTAATGTTCGTCATTAGGACCTAATTATTATTGGGATTCTCAACAGTAATTTTAATACAATGCATTCTTTTCAAAGTTTCAAGATACATAGAGGATGATGATTGATCACCAAATTCCAATAATTTTTATGGAAAAGCCAGGATCATGCTACCTGCTACTGATGAGAGGAATTTTAAATTATTTTATTATGTTATTCATCAAACCAAGTCATTCACGTTTCTTCTGGGATGGCTCACAGACTATCTTGCATCTTCAACAATTTTATAATAAAAAGAAAAGTGTCATATATGAATCTAATCAGTCGGTATTTTGAGATTACAAATTTATTGGAATTTTCCAAGTATATATTGATATAATAGTTTTCGATCTTGTATTAAAAAGATGGAATGGTTTCTGGTCCGATGAACTTTAGTATCTATATCAGCGTGTATTAAAATTCTAGGTATTTAGTATATATAGAATACTAAAGAGTTGCACAATATATCTACGAGGTGTGTACGTTTACAACATATTTGCACGATACTGTGATATGACGCAATGTGTGAATGACCAACAACAGATATGGTGAATCAGACATAAAATATTATAACTAATATTATAAAACATAACCAATAATTATCAAGATTTTTTATGAAAAGGACAAAAGTGAATGAGGGAATATGGGTTTTAAAGAATCTTTTCATACGTAATGTATTGTTATTTTATTTTACTAATATTATTGAATAGAGATTCTGAGTGGCGCCAACGGAGTAGCCAAGAATGGAAAGAGAATCGCCGCCGTGAGAAAATATACGATGAAATTTTTAATTTAATTATTTTGAGATTGATATTTATGAATTTATTGTTAAATACTATGTTCATCATTGCTGGATATACGCTTCTCTATGTGTATGCCACAAGTCTTCGCCCGCTGCTTTATACATTTTATTGATGTCATCGCTTCATTTTCGTAGTTTTTTCATACTACAAATTAAAATTTGGCATTTATTAGTCATACATAGGTTATTTGAAGAATAATGGGACACTACATTAAGTAAATTCATGTGAATGGATAAATTAAAAATGAAATATCCATAAACCTATCTACACTTATTAAAATTATCTCTTTTATGAGTTTAGATAGTATTCGTTATTAAAAAGGAAATTATTTGCCAATTGAAATTAAATTAATTTTAAAAATTATTGTTTTTCTATTGGTGGCTTAGGTTCTAGATTCTATTATAATTAATATTTTTAGTATGTTTGATTCACTACAACTCTAAAGTTCGATTCTAATAATTATATAATTAGTTCACTAATTTCACCATAATCACCAAAGTAAGTAGTTATGCGTAATATAATAACATCTTCATCTCATATATATATGTATACTCTCCTAGAAAGATATTTTTATGATTATTGTAGGTATTATTATTTCTCACACTGTGTCCATATATTTTATTTTGGCAAATCTTAATAAACCAGTTATTTAGGTCTATTAGCTAAACCGCGGAATCCTGCCGAGTTCACATTTCAATTCTAAAACAATGCTCTGTTAAATACAATATCTAAATTTATAAGTAATTTTCTTACTCAATTTTTACTACCTATCATCAAGGCTTAAAAATATTTTTCAGCTGAATTTAATGATGAACAGTTTCATGTAAATACTTCTTGTAGATAAATCAGTAATAAATGATCATTTTTAAGGGTTAGGGTCTTATTTCTTCTAATAGAAGTTGTAGTAAAATAATTTTGAAAACTGTTATTTACCAAGTTTTTGATGAAAAATATCCTGGGAGAGAGGTCTAAACGTAAAGAAGAGAGTTAACAAAACACGTAGGTACCTATGTTTTGTTAATTTTTTGGTTTTTATTAAACTATAAAAAAATTCATCAAAAATATTGTTCTCTTGGATGATATTCGCATGTTCATCTTTTATAAAGACCGTGAAAGCCTACAACAATATTATAATAATTATATCCTTATAATGTAGACTTAATATTTAAAATTTAGAATTAAAAAAAATATATCAAGGTTTATATTTATAAATCTTATATTTACAGGAAATTAAATTTTATGTTTATTGAATCAATATTTTTATCGATTCTATTTGCAAAATTTAATTTAAATCAATCCCTTTTTTAATTTGTAATGCTATTAAAGAAGAAAAAGAAAAAAAAACTGAATTAATTCATTCACGATTTCTATTTCACGCTAATTATTTAAGATCAAATTGAATGCTTAAAAATAATATTCTTATTCAATTTATTGTTTTGATTTGTTGGTTGTTGCTGAGATTGTCCGCGTTGTCGGTTTGGAATTAAAAAGCCATTAGTGTTGAACAATGGAGATGACAACCGATTCAGTATATCTCATTGAATAGGGTTGGCCCCTGCTTATATCTTTACATCTCACTAATTGATTGGGAAATAATATTATTATAATAAATACATTCATATTAAAACACACCTCAAATATATCTATACCAACAATAGGTTTTATTAAATTATTTTATTAGATAAGTTTATATTCATTATTATACTAAACGTCTAGAAAATTCTTTCAATATCTCACCATAAATCATAGAACTCTTGTATTTTTACATAATTATATCTTATATATAAACATAACTCTATAGGTATGTATGGAGTCATTTGTTTATCACCCACAAAAGAGTTGAAGACAAATCTCTTAGTTGAAAGTTTTATTGTTTACCAGGATATTATAGATTGTGGTCATAGGGCCTTCGAAATCAAGAAAAAAATTAAAAAATCTGATACACAGAAGAGGTGATATATCACATCACTTTAGTATTAAACATGTCTTATTTGTGATATTATATATAACATCTGGTTTTTATAATACTCGTATGCTATACTGAATAGATAAGGAAACCCGGAGAAGTCTTTATCTCCACCAGGGACTCCACGTGGAATAAAGTATTGAAAAGATTTTGAATACCTATAAGCAAATGCGAAAAGCTCATTGACCTTCTCGTCATAGAGTTTAATTGAAATTATCTTATTTTCTATTTCTGTAAGGCTATCTATTCGTTTACAAGTAATCTGAGCCATTTAAGCTATCGTATTCATTTAGCATTTTTGTAAATGTACATTTATCCTAAATCATCTTATCCAGAATTAGACGTAATAAAAAACTAACAGAAGTAGGCGTAAAATAGTAATATTTATGAATAATTATAAAAAGTTGGTTAAATTTTAATTTTCAGAGCGCCAACAATCAAATTTAAGTCAGTTAAAAATGGATTTCTTGTTAAATAGTTAATTTTTTTAAAAAATACCACAAGGTACAGTTAATCGTTATAGTTAAATCAGGAGTTAAAAAAGGAAATGTAGGTCCTAAGCGTGAAAAATTTTTAAAGAAAAGGAAAAGAATGAGGACATCAGACACGTAACAGAGGCCACAGATATCATGGATCATGTTGCAAAGCTTAAGTGGTAACGGACGGGTCATGACAAGACGGAGCGATGGTAGATGAGCACCTAGAATCCTCAAATTGCGGGATGAAATTTATTGAAAGCAGAGATTGCAAGATCGAGGCGTTTGGAGAAGTTTGGAAGTCCAAAGTTTGGCAAGTCCTTTGAATATAACTGGGGAAACCCACCCCCAAAACAATTAATAAATTAATTTAACGAAAGTTAATATGAAATTCAAAGAACAGAGATTATGTTAAAAGTCAATTACAACGGTATTTCATTAACTCGCTAATCGTTAATGTAGTGTTTCGATAATTATCATTACCTTACTCTATCAAATGATGATTTTATTAAGACGTTTGTTATCAATTAACGCTATATACGATATTTAAATCGAGTAATAAAACATTCACAAAACACCCACAATATAATAAATACAATAATCCAACTTAAATGATACAAGTAATATTCAAATATATGTATAATAGCTGATGAGTGGTTAATGTTGGTGTTTTTAAATATAAGATTAGCATAAATATTAAATTTTCAACAAAGTAGCATTTTACAAGGAATCTAACATAATCTACCATGTACGTGAAAAATACATTATGAGGAATCTTACTTTTCTCGTAGGTACTAAACAACCCTTACCTGTTTAATCTCCGCTATGTTAGGTTAAATACCGAACGTTTTCGCCTATATTGCCTATATCAGTTTCCCTGAAGATGCCTACAAGTATAGGCGAAAACGTTCGGTATTTAACCTAACATAGTGGAGATTAAATAGTGCTCAATAATATATTTTTATATTTTATTTATTAAAATTAAAAATGGATTTCCACAGCGTAAACACAAAAACTCTTCAATTATTAACCCTTACCTGAGTTATTTTATTTTTAATACAATATTCAAAAATAAAGGAGGGGTAAGACAGCGCGATATCCAACAATATTATAAAGATTTGATTATTGAAGAGCTTCTAGCTCCTGGATACCTCAGGAGTTGTAAACCCTTTTTGTATTTAGAACCACCATCGTGCTATTTTTTTATACTAGGTACTTATCACTCTGTGTCTTTTTGAAGGGCAGAGCCCACAGAAAATTGATTGAAAAAGGTTGATTTACAAAAATTGGCGTGCATTAATAAGAAATTGAATAAAAGTACAAGAAGCGAAAGAAGCATGTGAATACATATTATCAAATTGATGCTTCGTTCACTTCGCATTGCACTGACTACTGAAAAGTTTATGAACATAAGTTTTTTTTATGTTGTATCATTTTCTCCGAGAAGTACTAAAATAGAATCTCCCATTTTGTTCTGTAAATTATCAAATGTTTTGTTAATGGTAGATATTCATTTTACATCTATGACAGGTAAATATAAGATAATAGGATGTAAATTGATTGCATAACGGGTCGAGCAAAATCCATGTTATTTATACAAATTACTCATTGCTTCATATGATTTAGAGAATATTTTTATAACCATGTAATTTTAAAACTAGATTCATATCCGACTTCAAACAGACGCAATATTAGTGATCTAGAGTCTCTCAGGTAAGATTTACCACTGCATTTACAATAACATCATGGCTTATCCCACAACTGGGATAGCAAGCAGACCAGCCATAAAGATTAAAACTGTCCGCATAATGTCAACAAAAAATTAAGATACTCGGGACGGGTAGCGAACATCATTGGTGAATTTAATTGTCTTAACATTTGCATTTTTACAGAACACTCGAACCGGCACAAAAGAATGAGAGACCAATTTTTTGCCAGGTAGTCTTCAGAGATATATAAGATATAAATAAAAATGAGTTGACCATGTATATTCCCCCATAACTGAAGAACGGCTGAACCGAATTGGCTGGTTCTTTATTTGTTGTGTTCAAAATTATCAGGAGACGGTTTGCATGAGAGAAATTTTTGGAAAATTCAACGGAAAAGTAGGATATTTGGATTGTATTTTTGTATGACAGTTCCGCTCTCACGTGTTGCCATATCGAAAATTCAAAAGTTTTATCCACCATCAACGACTTTTTTTGTTATGATCGTAAATGGTTTATATGAAAGAAAACTACCGGAAAATCTCTTCATGTTAATATCACAGTCAAAAAATTAATATTAATGTAATAGAATTCTTTATTGTTAAAAATACTGAAAATGTATTGAAATTGTTTTACGTTGGATAATTTTACGTTACGTTACGTAATGTTTTAATATTATCAGTATTGCTATTTGCTTTTAGAAAATATGGCTACTATTTCATTGGGGGTGGATAAAATGGATGCATCAAGCCCTCAAAAGAAAAGTGTAAAAAATCATGGAGGAGGCCTATGTCCTAAGATGGATCCAAATAGTTTGAGAAAGAAAAGAAGAAAACTAACCGGCGCTAACTAAGTACAGGGAAACGGCGCCAAAAATCGATTTATCCGTCATCGTCTTAGCAATACGATGAATGGATGCAAGTTTGCATGAAGGCCATTGGTTTCTTGTGATAAATTATCTTAGAAATGTTTCTATAGAGGAAACTCAATACATAATACATATCTATAGTGGGCTACATTTCATTAGCATGGTTGGATTCTATTCTCCATTGAATTGAATTGATTAAGATGCACGTTTTTTGGATGGGAGCTAGTAAAATGTTTCCCACTTTTTTATATCTTTAAAATGTACATATTAAAGTTGTCATTTGTTATGTGTTTTAAAATTTAAATTGATAATTAAAGATATTTATAATACGAACGGACTAAAATATTTATACGGGGATAACTATTATTCCATGACTAATAATAAAAACATTAACTCCGCTCCTTTTGTGCCCGAATTACAAACTACGTTTAGTGTTTATCATTATCCACAGATTGTGATTAAACATTTTTATTAATAAACGCCCAACCAACATGTTAAGTTTTTGAAGGAATATCAGAGAAATATGTGAAAAATATTGGTCGTGTTTAGCTTCAGGTTGCTCAATAAATTGGTTATTATAAGGTACTTATTAGCGATTTCATGCATTGTATACTGTTGAGGCTGTATGTATGGGACACCATTATTTTAATACATGGGTACAATACCTCAATATATTGTATGTGAACTAAAAATGAGTTTATATTAGCTTATCATGCTTCTGTTTTATGTAAGAGGGTTATTTGAAAACTATCTAGTCTCATTGACTTCAGTAGGCCTAGTCAAAACACATTTAAGCGTTACGTTTTCGTTTTGTTTTCGTTCAAACGTGGACGACGTTGCGAGAACGTGTCAATTTTCGTAGCTAAAATATACAAGTAGCCCCACTGGTGACTGTAGAAAATAATAATAATTCATCGTCAAAAAAATGCCCTCGATACGATCATAGAAATTTAATGTCATTCTGACAACTACTTCGTCTGTACCTTACGTACGTCTCCTCCAGAATTCTCAACTGATATTGTCTGTGAGCTATAATCCCATAATTAGAAAGGATTAGAGAAACCTTGGATCAAATGTATCGATTTGAAGATTAGACCGGGAAATAAATTTTAAATTGTTTCAAAGATTGTTTTATAGAAGGCAAGAAACTGATCAAACAACCCTCATATAGAAGGTCATCATAATCAAATTGCTTTAACGTTCCTGATGGGAACAAAAAGAGCGAACAATATACTGGGTTAAGAAAGACTTTTCCCGAAAATATGAACACACACAGAGAGAGTGCGAGAGTTTTTGGAACACCTCAATATTCTCTTTACCATTTAAAGAGACTTAGAGACTTCTCCTACATAATATACCTATACTAAATGTTCTTCAAACTCAACAATTGCTAATTTTGATTGGATTGATAGATATGAAACTGTTTTTGTACCTACGATTCCATTGGACTCACTATCAATTTTTCTTTTGAGTTCCTAGCTTATATTAATTTGTCTATGGTTAAATGCTATGTTCTGTATGGAGTGATGAAAGTTTGAGGTACACACACACACACACATATATTTTCATGTACAAACATGACATAGTTTTTTTGCGAAACGAAATCCAGAGCACTGAACATGTCAAGAATTTTAAATAACAATAAACAAATCATGTTAAAATTATACATTTTCAACAAATAAACTAGAAACTTACTACAAAGATTTGCATAGTAACTTCATTGGTATGTAGAGCGAGAGATGTAATATAATATTTCTCTTCAATGAGGTAATCACTAGGTACTACTTAGCTTTTCAAGATATATGAAATTATTATTCAGACTTGACATGTCTTTCTTTCTATCTACATACGTGGTATAGGCACTTTCTACAATTGGGAAACCAGAGAATTAACGAGCATGCATGTCAACAACTATCAAATCGTTGAATCGAACATGCCAAATGTTTTATGGTGATATTTTCTAGAGAGCAACAGAACGTTTGTAAGCGAAACATAGACGTGATTAAAGAAGGATGAAAGTATCTACAGTTAACGTTGGTAAAATGTTGTGTGATGAGTGAGGAAACTGAGGAATTCCGTGGAGCACCCGGCAAAAAATTGATTTTCCACTCTTCTCCTTAAGGTTCGTAAGGTTTCGAGTGTTCTGTAAAAGACGGGTGTTCAAAAAAATTAAGACAATTTACATCAAAAAATTAAGCGATGACGTTTGCCACTTGTCCTGAATGTTTTGTTTTTATAGTGTTACGGAGAGGACAGTTTGTATATTTATTAAATGCAGTTGGTCTGCTGGCTATCCCACTTGTGAAATATGCCGTGATGGCATAGTATAGTAGATAGTCGTAGGTGAGTAAGGAATACGGATGAGGGAGGAATAATGTGCATAGAATACATGTAATTTGCCGCGTACAGACAGCTGGATGCGAACGTCAATCATCAAGCATCAAGCAAAAATATTAAATCTTTCGGCGACAATTCGGAGCATTCTCCGAAGAAATACTCGAATAAATGCCTTCTTTACGTCTCATGGAATGGTAACGAAGGCATTCATTAGAATATTTCTTCGGAGAATGCTCCGAATTGTCGCCGAAAGATTTAATATTTTTGCTTGATGCTTGATGATTGACGTTCGCATCTAGCTGTCTGTACACGGCAAATGAGGGAAAGTAGCTTTTACAGAACTATTAAAAGCATTTATTATAAGATATATTAGATGTGTACTTTTAATATTATATCGATGTCTTCTACGTGACTTTTTAAGTATTCCTGCTTAGAGGCATTAGAAAACTTATAAAAAAAATTAGGGATAATTTTATCCGGGGACTCCACAACGAAGTAAATAAATAATATTTTATCATTTACGTTTTATTATTGATTCATCATCCACTTGAATCAATCAGTAATGATGTTATCATCTGCGAATAATCTAGATCCATCTTTCAAGGATCTCTCATCATTGCAATGTCTGAGTGATCTCTCTATGTATAATGATCTTTATCATTATCGATCAGGGATCATTATACTTCATCATGCAGTAGTATAAGTTGTTGACTAAATCGTTGTACAGTGAAACTTTGATAAAGGTATAACCTTGATTGCTAAATATTTCGCGGAATATGTTAGATATATTCTATTTACATGTCTTTACGTGGGGTTTCATTTTTCACAATATGATGAAAACTCGAAGTTCCAAACTTGACATGTATTGTGTACTTAATTGAAAAATTGTAGATCCTAACATTAACTTGTGGTGGTACAGAAGTGTTTAAGGCACGTTCGTTCTTCATAAATGGTTTTTCACATTTTATTTCCATATTCTGCCTCGATACAGGCACTCGCCTAGTGAGGTTGCTGCGGGTTATGATTGCATAGTCCTGATTAACTTGTTTGTTCCAGCGTGCATGCGCAGTCACATTGTCTGTTTTGGCTGAAATTTTGTCCCCTATCATGTATATGTATATCACCAAATTTTTAATTTATATTTTTTTTGGATGAGAAACTGTATGAATGTGGAGGAAGCGAAGGAAGTGTGTAAAGATAGATCTGTTTGGCGTTCCGTTCTCTCTGCCTACCCCATTTGGGACACGGCGTGAGGGTATAGTATAGTATTGTATTTTTTTTATTTTTTGTTTGTAGCGTTGTGGTACTTTTTGTTACCCGATTCGAAATTTAGTATAAAAATCATTATTTTGGCATCGCAAATGTTCTCGATAATGAATATTAAATAAATTATAAAACTTTTATTCACTTCACAGTACCGTATATGTTTATTCTCCATAAACTGAATACACTCACTCGTAAACCGAAGGACTTACTGTGATATAATATTTAAACAGTTACCGGATGATTTGCGAATTTAAAAATTATATTTTCTCACACATTTTTTGTTTCATATCCAACAATTATTAAGTATTTCACTATTTTTGTAAATTACTGAGATGAAATTCGTGAGTTTTTGACGTAAACTACGCCTATTTATGCCCAGGATCCTCTTCAAGTGAAAGCTGTATTAGTATCGTAAAAAAACATTTATCACCCTCAAAGTAAAGAAAAGTGATTAATCTTCTTTTTACCGATCAACACTTCTTTTAGGCAAACAGGGTAGCAATTGAGGTGGTGGGTAGCCTGATGGTAGAGTCTCGTATTTTTGAAAAGGAGAACCGTGTTGGGTTCCATCTGTTGTGACTTACTCCACCTTCACGACACAAGCGTATTACTTACTGTGACGTCGTATTCTGGTTTATTCCAAAACTTGTCATAAAAAACCCCAGTAAAGTGATTTTGCACCAAGAGTTACTTATTTCACTACATCCATCATGATATTTTGCTAATCCAAACTCAGTTACTTGTCATTGTGCTGTTTTTGTTATTTATAATAAAAAGAAAATTGAAGTTAAATTGGTCACCAAGTGTACCTACTTTTTTAAAGTTTCGTAGAGGAAAAATGTAGTTTAAAACTTCAACTTGTGGAATGTAATATGTATCCCTTCTTTTACAAATGTGTTGTGACATTCAAGTTTTTATTATTACCTAATGCTAATCTAAAACACCAATGGAGAAATGTTTTGTGTAATAAACAATTATAATGCAATTAAAAAAAAAATATGAATTTGATTATTATTTTGATATAAAATTTAGCTCCCGCTGTATTCTAAATATAAAATAAATAAATAAATAACAAGTACAATGATAGTTGTTATTTAGGTAGGCACCTTCTTGATCTAATAATATTATTATTAGGCTGAATTGATTTCATTGACGAATGTAGACCTGTCATAATATCTGTCAATGATGAAGAGTGTCAGTGTTGATTGTGATGCTGGCGACACAATGGTATCTCGGCGTGGAGTAGTGTTATTAGTGTCATCGTTGAGTGGCCGTGTTAAAAGGGTTCCCTTGTACGCGAGGACCGCGACCACTTGAAAGTGGAGTGGTCTCGCTGGTTCCATTTCGAGAGCTGGTAAATCATGTTGGTCAAAGCATTTTATAACGAATATGTTTATGGGAAAAGTTTCAATACAGTGATTATTTTACACACGAGAAGCAGCAGTTATGCAGGTATTGCAATTCAAACAATCAGATTTATTGGTTGAAAACAGATTTATGTATATTTCTTCATTAAAAATATTATTGAATAATTAATTTAAACAAGCAATTTTGATCTAGAGGAGCTCAATGTTAAAGACGACTGGCAGTCCATTGCTCAAGATAGAAAAGCTTGGAGTACGGAAGTAAGTGAGTTTTTATCTGTCTAATAAATTTCGTTATAACAGTTCTATTATAGAGATTGTGATGTTATTGTAAGCACTGTGCATACAATATCTCATCCATTGTATTTGGAGTACAACTGATGGACATTGTGCCAGATGGATCAACAGGTAATCAGGTATTTCTCAATGCATGTAGTATGTAGGTATGTTTGTTTACACACAATATTATTATGTACCTGTATTATATAAATAAGCTTTTAGTTCAAATATTATCAAACATGTATCTGACCTGTAAGATATGGCTTTACTGAAATTATATTATAATTATTATTTTAATAAAATATGTAAAATATTATACCAACTGAATTATAGATATAATTTAATTATGTTATATGTTATGGTGTTGTCATTGTACTTTCAAGATATTCAAACAGAGAGAGAGAGAGAGAGAGAGAGAGAGAGAGAGAGAGAGAGAGAGAGAGAGAGAGAGAGAGAGAGAGAGAGAGAGAGACGGTGTGACGAAAAACACAATAAAATGTTGAATACAAAAAACACGCATCTATAGAGAATAGGAAAATATTGAAGACTTCACTGTATATTGGCGCCCTTAAGACGACCTAAGTTCTGTGAAAAGGTGCCAATATCAAATAATCACCCTCAATTCCATGTAAACTTTTCACATAGAAACTTTATCTTGCGTGCTTACAAATAAATAATAAATAACTCGTGGTAATTAAATTAATTATTATTTCAATAATCATTACAAATTTTATCTGTGAACATCAATATGGATCAAAACCCCATACCTATGTGTAAATACATAACTTTAATATTAAAACTCCATGTTTTGTAAGTTTCACCTATTTATATAAAATGTACCTACTAACTTATTTCAAAATTATTTCTAGTCCTACGGTTTAACGCTTTTTTCTATAATTGAATACTATGGTATGTACATATCCTTGTCATATCATATTATATCTATATTATAATACCTAAGTGGGTAGACATAATATTTGTTCTTCATATTGTATTGTTTGATGTTAGCATCGGAAAGATGAATGAATAATATATAAATAAATAATCTTAAAACACGAGTATTAGTATTATTAATTATATAATAAATATTTTTGTGCGTTCATAAGTACAAAAAACACGTTAAAGACGAACTATTTTCTATTAGCTGATTGGCAGAACGCGCGGTGAATTTTCCCTTAATTATTCCTTCCTCCTTCCTTTTCGTGATATGTTTTTTACTGTATACCTAATATATATAAATATTTTCCTTATTTTATTCTCGTGATGAATATGATGAGCAAGTGCAACTGTGGATGGATATTTCAAGACGACCGCAATCTAACCAATGTTCATGTTTTACATTATCTGTGGCGCATGGTTTGGATGACAGTTGAATTATGAATGTATCTACCCTCATATTTTTTATATAGTTGTCATCTGTTTTGTGCTTCTTTGAATAAGTGAAAAAAAAACAATTATGTTTGTTTATTGTTTATTTATTTATTTATTTACAAGAACAAACATACACCAACCAGCACATCAAATACATTATAGCAAAACAACAGAAACAAATTAAGAAACAAAGATGCACCCTATTACAGGCGTAATTGGTTAGTCTCTGAATCCGCTGCAAGTCCAGGCCGGCTTACCGCCCCAAAGTACCCGGAAAACCCCATTTATTAGTAAAATAACAGGGAGGTAATAAGTTATAGATAATGCTCTCCATTCAAATTCTCGTCTGTTGAGCATGTTTCTGGCTAAAGAAATACTATGTATGTATGTTCTTCTCATGAGCCCGTGCCATTCACTGCTGGTTGGAATCCTCGTCATTTTCCATTTATATTTTTATGCCGTTTATTTAAACTTGATAAAAAAAAATATTCACATTTTTTGTAATAGGTACCTTCACCTTTTCCTTCCGCATGTAGAAGATCAATAATCTATTCGAAATCAGATTGCTCCAGCGACGCAGAAAATTCTTTGTAATAGCAAGTTATATTTGCCAAAAAATTGTAAATTAAATATATTTCAAAGTTTTGAATCACCAAATTATGATTATATTCTGAGCGAAGCCGAGCTTGTAGCGAGTATATAAATAAATATTCCGCCTCGTTGGTCTTTCTTTGCTCACCAAATATTCAAGTTGTTTTTAAATGCAATCTCTTAGTCGTGGGAATCTTCATACAAATTATTGTACAATAAATAATATATCTTATATGTAATACGAGTGTGTGCGATATTACCTACTTGTAAATACTACAGGTAGATCTAGATAGGTACTTATATATGGTTAACTCATGCAATAAGAAAATGTTCTGTAATACTTTTTTAGCACTGGCTAAATCTATATATGAAATTAAAATAGATATTATATTAGCCAGATTATTTTTTCCTTCTCAATTCTGTCTGCCTTATTTTATATTTGTTTCTTTCTTCCGTAGAATAAGGTTTATTGTTGCACATAGGCTTTTCTTTTGGTGTTTTACTTACTATCAAGCATTTGTACTGATATTTTACATCTTTTTACACATATTTTCGATACAAAAAATTAGAATAGAACAACAACAGTTTTTTGCACGTCATTTTGTTGTAAAACAGCTACCAACTTTTCTACTTAAACCATCATAGTATTTTTCATAAGTGGGGTTGTCAGTAGGTATACGTTATATTTAACAGTTATCCCTAATTGAATCGATTATTTCGAAAACAACCAAATTATGATACAAGTTCTATGACACTTTGGTTGTTTTCGAAACAATCGATTCAATTATTATAAGTATCTTCTATGTTATCAAAATTAAATATGATCTTCAGGTTTTTGATCTTTATTTACAGCAATCCAAAAAACTATATCTTAAATTCAACAATGAGGCTTACAACTCATCCTGAATGTCCTAATTTTTTGTTAGTACAGTCTATTATATACAACTAAACTGCTAGTTATCCCACTTTCGGGATATGCCGTGATGAAAGTAGGTATAGTATAAATAATTATTTTTGAAACTCTATTCAGTTAAGGATGTTTCATTACGGTGCTGTGACTATTGAATGTATCTAAAAAGTTAATGATATGATGTACCGAAGCTATTAATGTATTATTTTTTTTTTAATATTTTGTATTGTATAAATTGATAATTATACAATTTACATTCATTTACTTATAATTATACAGTAAGCAAAACAATTCATTCCCTCAAATATGAGCAGAGCTCGTGCTTTGTGGGATATAATTATAAATCTGTTGACACATAATACTGAGGGATACAGTTCCTGTAAAAACATATATTTATGCTTTCGCAATATAATAGAATGAACTGCAATATTTGGAAAAGCTTTAGTGTTTCTGCTATGAGATTAGATATAAAAAACTTCCTTCTCAAATTAAATAGACACCAAAGCTGTTTCTTACAAACTGTTGACTTTTGTACGAAAATAAATCATGTTAACATATTTCCCATAATATGAGAGAAAATTTAAAAATGTACATTTTGCAGGATGAAAATGTTATTACGATTAAAATGCTAGTGGGCGGGCAGCGGGGGACGAATACACCACGACGGTTCGTCAGGAGATCAGTTCGCGCCCGCTCGTACAACGTATTGCCCGCCGTGTTGTGTCTGCGCTCTATATACCCATTGCCAATATAATATAATTAATAAACCCAGTGCATTTGTCGTATAAAAGGAGAATCTGCCCATAAGAAGAAGCGCCGTGAAAATAGGATCGTACCAACCTTGTCATGTGACCTCTTTGTCAAAGGGTTGTGCGCTTGCCGTCGGAGAACTTGTCGCGCTTGTCGCCGACGTCAACACAGGAACCACGTGAGTCTAGTACTACAAGGCAGTGTACCTTCGACACTATACAGGTATGTATCTACCACACATTCTATAAACTCCACATTGTCACATATCTAGAACGAAGATGCCCATTAAAACCAATGATATAATTTAATTATCTACCTTCAATAATAACATTCCAAAGGTAACTTTCCCTATCTATGGTGTATAAATTATTATTGTCGTTTAAAATGTCAATTAAGAAAAAATGAAGATAAAAGTGAACTAGGTTTGTAGCTACAATTGCAATTATATGAAATCAAATGTAATACAATCATTTTTATTTATTGATTGCAATGGCGATGTTATCACTTCATCGAAGATATTTTTGTTGTTAACTGCCTTTGGTACTTTGTACTAATCATTTGTACACAAATATAAGTATTCAATGTTGTCCCGAATAATTATAAATTACTAATGTTTATATTTGCTACAGTTGTTTGTTAAGTTTGCAATCGTTAATCCGTTTAAGGTATTACTATATGTTTGCAAATTACTTCTATAAATAAATTGTACCCATTATTGAAATGATACACTTATCTGTGTAAGTACCTATCTTAAACTACATGTAAATGACACATTTTAATAAATAATCAGATTGTATATAGGTACCCTAAGGAGAGGATATATGACTTTTCTAATTACTAATTTATTTTCAGTTAGCACATGTCGTTTTTAATTCCAGCAATGAAATATTGGCGAAAGTTGAAGGTACAAATTCAAGAAATCTCACGGAATAATTCAAGCACAACCTTAGTTACTAAAGAGCGCCCTTGAGGTGGATTTTTTTTCACAAAACGGCGCTTTACAAATCATCCAAATAATAATAATATTAATAATACAGGTTGATTATAGGGACCTATAGGTAGGTAAAATTGCGTCCGCACTTCTAGAAATGCCTACAATGTGAGACAATAAAATGTGGTTTGCAATATTTTTCACGAAAACAGAAAGTGCGATTAACTGCTTGTTGATAAAGAACTAAGGCTAAAACCGCTAGCTACCACACATACCATAAACGCCTAATGTTTTTAATGAATGATAAAGAACTTTATCCTTAGATCAAATAATACATTTAAGCTTCCTTCTAGCTAATTGTAGCTTATTATTTAGCTAATTATTTCAGATGAATCTAGAATCCTCAAAAATATTGAATTTGCGTGATTTTTCGTAATGCAGTCTTGTAATTATTATGTATCTATTGTAAATAATCATGGGTAATTTAATTTTGTTATTATCAATTTAACATTTTGGTAAACAAGTTGATGTAAGAGTAAAAACTAATAACTTGAAGCGCCAACTTCTCTCTATCGCTTTCATTGAGATCTCTTAGAACAAAAACGAAAATGATTATGCTTCATACATTAATCTACTTTCCTGTCTCAAACGTCTCACACTTTATCTCCGAAAAATATTGTGTGAAGAAAATCGCTCAAAGTAGAAGCAAAGTAAAACGTAATAGTAATCAAATCGCAAAACCTGTTGCAAAAGCGTATAATATTGTGTTGAGAGAGGTATACCTGATATGTAGTTTGGTGTGAATATATTTTTCACCGGATAATTATATATACCAATCATATGTTAATTACCACTATTATCATTCCATTTTAAGAAGTTGTCCTCATGTCTTATCATCTACTACAATATAATAATAACGTCTCCTGTCTTCCTTACATTTACTTTAAACAGTAGCGCCACTTATTAAACTTTTATATAACAAGAGAGACTTTACGAGTTAACACTTTTTTTGTTTGAATGTGATATATTTTAGCTTTCGTGCAGGCCTTATAGAGATTCACGAAAGTTCTTACAAAAGTTTTCATTAATTCAAGATCTATTCAACTAGTCTGCATTCCATAATCCCATCGCTAATCAAATCAGGGATCTTTAAATATAAAAAAAATAATGATTCGGGCATCTGGGTTTTGTTAAAAACCTAAATATAACCCTAGGTTTCATGTCGTGAAATGGGAGTTTTAACGGGGAATTTACAACGTGTCGTGAAAGGGGAGTACATTGTATTACAAAATATAAAAATATATTCAAATTCAAATATATTTGTTTAATAAAAAAATACACACTTAAAACAATAAACAATAAATATAAAATAATACTTAAAACATATATCTTTCTTTTAATTGTTCCTTCAAAATTAAGCATAGCTCATGCTTTGAAGGATATAGGGCCATTCTAACATCATAAATTCAGCAATAAAACATGTACATAACTATAAAATATCCAACCAAAATAATATAATACATTTTTAAAAATGAATATGAGTTTGTAAAAAATACATAAATACCTGGCGGTAATCAAGATGCATGCGTTGTAAAGGTGGTTTTATTAAAAATAAAATAGAGATTCCCATTATTCGAATGCAGGAGTAGAGTATCAATGAAAACTCAATACAGTTCTCTGCTACTGTTACACCATCATCACAACTTCTGGAGGTAGGATGATCAGTGGACTAACAGCATGTGATAAATATGCGAGTGTCAATAAAAAAGGATCAACATTCAGGATGGGAGAGTTAGATTAAATTTCAAACAAATAAAGGCCATTATTTCTAATGAAAAAATCTAACACTAATAAGTTTGTATTAAAGATACGCCACTGAGTCTCAAGAACGGTCCATAGTTTTGTAGGCTCCAGCGCCCACGCTCTTATAATCTCATGTAAACAAAGTGTTTTCACAAAATGACATTTAGTCTCCCGCATCATTCTCGTTCTATCTGTGTGCACTGTGCATGTAGTATCTACTACATAATACACAACTACCTACCAATATGTAATACATACAGTTATATTAACGTCACTCAATCTTATCTCTACTAATCATTCTTATCAAACCATACCTGCAACATTTATTTACTATTGTTATTACATACTTTATTTATTCATTATCTCCAGAAGTGAAGAGACGTAAGGCAGAAGCTAGTTAAAGTTTAATGTATCGATCGACGGTTCTTAGTGGAAGTTCATATAAATAATTTATTCATAAAACAAGATATATATTATAGTTATTTCACTGTTAACTTTGTTAATTTTGCAAACGGGCATTCAAGAGCTTCCGCTCTCAACGTCAGGCACTTTACTTTTGCCTGACGATGAGAGCAGAAGCTCTTTCTTTTACTGAGACACACTCAATACAAATTTTAATACATTCTCAATTCTCAAAAAATAAATGTACCTACATCCTATTTTGATAAATTTCTGCATCCATCTGTAAAGATAAATGAATGGTTTGGAATATATTAATTACTTGAATAGTTCTATAAAGAATGCATTTTTCTGATTATAATCATGAATTGAATTAAAATAATATTTTCCTTTTTCACTGCAAATTATAATATCTAATATGTAGTTAATTTAATATGACGATATACAAGTCCATAATAAATAATCCGAGTAGATAATGATTTCATCTAGTGAGATGCATCTGTGCGGCCGTTAGCAGATTAGTGGTCTTGTTCATAATAATATGATATCTGCAATATTTTAAAATAATCTTCACATACGTAAATATGTTAGTCCGTCTGTTTGTCCGACCTGTGAATGCTTGCTTAGGTATAGGTATACGTTTTTCAGCCGCTTTTACCAGCTAAAAATATTTATTATCTTTTTGTAAGATAAATTTGGATTTGAATTACACCCAGTTACACTCCAAACACTATCATAGTAAGAAATATGATTGTGTTGTGAAGTTGGAGTAAATCAGCAGTGGGTAGAATTCCCGGATCTCTCGATTGAAGATCTGAAACTGTACTATCAAGCTACCTACTACCTAAATTTGTTAACAGACATTAATTCGCGACAATGTAAAAAAAAAACAAATCTTACGATTTTTATTTCATTTATTAGGTTTTCAAAATATATGGTTGCAGAATATAAAAAAAAATCATAGGTTTACAACACATTTTATTTCAGTGATTTACATTTAACAACTATTTTAGCCGTGGATCATTTTATAGGTATCCAAAAGCTGTTTATATGTAATGCAAATACGCATGCAATGATAACAAATAAACGTAAGAACGTCATTTGTATGGTGTTGTCAGTTTTTAATCGGTATTTGTAATCTATTTTACTATTTTCTAGAAGTACATCTTTTCAATTAGATATATGTTTACATAATCTCTGATTAAAGCTGGGTTTTTAATATGTTATGAAAATATAATAATATTGATACTAGCATTATCTTTATAATTTAATTGGATCAACGTTTTAATTATTATAATATTCTCTAAATGGACATATTTATTGCACGCGTGGGCTCAGTTTATTACAGCCGTGAGAGAACTCATATTATTCTGATTGTATAATGAATATATTGTTGGTAGGTGCACAAGTATTTGGTATTAATATTAGAATTAATATTGCTAATACTACAGTTATTCGTATATACAGTATATATTATTTTTTTTATTAAATTTAACAATATTTGAAATAGTTCGTGTTTGTAAATTTGTAATCCTTTTATGGCCTTATTTTTTAGATCGTTAATTATCGAGTTTTCTACGAGGCATGTGTTCCAAACAAATAATAATAACTCTTCATTGTTGCGATAAAAAAACAGACAGATACAGTAATAGGCGTGATTATTGCCTGGAGACAATCCATTCCAGCAAACCTGTATTGATTTTTGTGAACAAAATGTTACATTAAACTAGTTATAATGTGTTTCGTATCTTCAATTCAACTATTTTATAGATATTCCATTTTTTTGCAAGATTAAAGTTTCTTTCATGACATGGGTGTCTTAAAACACAATGAATTCAACATTTAATATCTATTTAGTAGTGATGATATAATATCTCCACTAAAACTTAATGCCTTATTCTTAATAGTATTTAGAGGATAACCAAGACTTCCATTACATACATATGGTTTACTACTGACTAAACAATATGTAAAAAATGCTGTTATAGGACAAATTTTACAGATAGAGATATTTTTGAAGAATATGAAACAATTATCTATCTTCTTGTGATCTCTCTCACTTTGTATCTTTTGGGTTAGAAAAAAAAAATATTTTGTATTGTTTCAGAAAGCTGAAGTATTGTGATTAAAGAACCGCTGAAGCAGTTGTCGCTCTATGAGGGGGCGGAGGTGGACGGCACAGTGAAGCGGGTGGCGGGAGGATGCGGGCCGCCCTCCTGGCAGCCTGTCTCCTGATACTGGCACCCGTCACCGGCTCCTATCAGTAAGTTTAAAATGTTCTCTAAATTCTTTTTTAAGAAACGCCTGGGTTTCTTTGTAATAGTGAAACTGAAAAGTCACCAACTAATATGCTCACTGATGGGAGACGAATGTAGTTTTGATACGTCCTGAAAGCCCTGAATTTAGAAAATGACATGGCAATGTTAATCGCCACTTATTTGAGTGGAAAAAAATAGATCAGACGTGGAAGGAGAAAATTAAAAAGACGAGAAACATGAGCAACTGAGCAACGTATTTAGATTAGTCGCCAGTATTGAGCCAATTGCACATCAGCCGGAGGGGTATCGAAAATATCTTCCTTCGTGCATGTGACTAGACCATGAAGGTACTCCAATAAGTGTGATATATTGTTCAGCATTATACATACAATTTCGATTACCACATGATTTGATATGTCGAAGATATTTTTTGTGTATACTTAGTTATATTGTTATGTAAACGATATTTGTTAACCTTTATTGTCAATGGCCAATGTGCCGTTTATGATGAATAAATAATAAATATTATATGCAAAAGACAGCATATATTCTCGATGAACCCAATATGTGCAACTGTGACGTTACACTTACTTGAGTTCTCTCAGTGTTGAGTCACATACGCAATTGGAGATTTTTTCGCTCCTCCGATAACTGCGCATTTTTATCGGTAGAGAAATATTTAAATGCGTGGTTCAACACAGGTTAATATGCAATTAAATAAAAAGTAGATATATTGGCATTACTACTTATTAGTAGAACTAGACAAGTAAATAACATTATTGTTTGCTTGTCTAGATGACGACTTTATCAAGGCTGTCTATTCGTATTACCTCCACCAAAGTTATGCTTCATAATATAATGCAGTATGTAATACCATATGGTATGGTATGTATTGTACAAGATATTTGTATTAGAATTTCTCCATCACGATCTAACAATGTTATTGTTATGATACTGGTTTACATATTAACACGCATGCCTTACTGCAGTAGGTAAGCTTACAGTATAATATTGGAAGAGTAACAATTATACCTATCTATACGAAGATACATAAATTTAATTATAACGATAACAATGTGTAATACGTCTCTCTTCTTTAACTTGTTCCCATACAATTCTATGTATTACAAGTGTCATCATTTCAAAATAAACCGTTGATATTTTCTGACGACACTTTCCATTTAAATCCTATTATTATCTGCCTTTTCGGTTTTCCATCAATTGATTTCTTGCTTCTTTTTCATGTGTTTAAACGTAAAATAAAATAATTTTGCATATATTTTACCAGCATTGAACTGGTTGAGGTTATTTGAGTATTTCATATTTCTTCTTTGTATTAATTGTATGTTAATCATATAAGTTTAACTGTAAAATACGTGTATGAAATACAGTTGTATTTGAAATTGCTTGTGTGAGGTCCGTTGTTATGCAATATGCGATGGTTTATATAATCGTGAAAATTAAGGTAAGTATATAAATATGATTTATTTAAGTAGATTTTTAAGTCAAGCTTTTCATGAGAATAATTCAACATGAAGAAACCTATTCATTTAATAATTTAGTTTTCTTTGTACATAATTCTAAATTTCTTGTTTACGTGATGTTAATAATAGATTATGTGTGATAGGAATATCGTAATATAAAGTGACAGATAGGAATACCAAAGAGATTTCATATAATATGGCTTGTGGGAAAGGCACGCCACTGATGTTAATAATATGAAGGTATATTTTTAACGTTTGAAATTGAAAGTGTTGAATATTTTTAAGTAAAATTTCTCGTACTCATTGTTGTCCGGACAATGAAATAAGTTTTCATATCAAACATTATGTGGGTTGGTTGCATTAGCACACTTGTGATAATTTGATTAACATCGCTTAAGAAGTTACTGCCGCCTTAATAATAAATTAAATATAAATAAAAACATAATATTTTAAATAATATTATTTAAAAACCACAGTCGGTTGCTAATTATTTGATATTATTAGTCACACATATCTCTCCAGGCACCCGATACTATTATCTATTTATCTATTTTATTAATTTCTCATATATGATGTGTCTGGAGGATGTACAAATGTTATATAAAGTTATATTTTGAATAAAGAAAAAAGGAAGTATCTATATATCATTTTTGGTAAAAACTCTTTTCTTCACAAAAATATGTATTCATTTAGGACAAATCGCTTACGTTAAATATAAATGATTACGTTAGACGTGAATATTAAATAAAAATCACCCCTTTGCAATAATAGAAGGTTAATGTCAACCATAGTGTTTTTTTACATTATTTTAATGACCTCAATAGTTCTTATCAATTCAATCTTTGTTGGTGTGGAGGTTACCTTTTTGCATTTGAGTAATGAATTTACGATTATGATTCCAAAATTGCATGACATAGCAGAAAAATACGTAAATTGAATGTATCTTCTGGGAAATTTATAATTAAATTTTCGAAATTTGCGAGAGATTTCGAAATTTATAATTAGTTTGTTAAATATATCGAAAATAAATCACGTACATTATTTACACGGTTTAAGTCTTTATAATTGCCATTGACTAATGAATGCTTTGACATAAATGATTAAAATCTTAGTTTTACAATTTTGATAATTTATTTCAAAGCAATTTGCAAATATTTACTATAAAACACTGACTGATTAATGTCAAAGTCCTCAAACTGTTATTTGGGTACTTGAATAAAGATATTACCTATTAAATGCGACGCAAGCAATAAACTATACATAATTATACCTACTATACAAAACAAAAATGAACACACCAAGTCTGTAATAGACGTCTCGGGAATATAATCTAAATAATCATTTAATAAATCTGCTCTTATTAACTCCTTAGTGTAAATGTTGTTAATATTATCTTTATATTATTATTATTATTACTATGTTTAAAATAATTATGTTAGCTTTACTCAACCAACCGAGATGTACCTGCATTTCCAATAGCACTAAGCATTATAATGTTTGCAACAGGTATCAGTAGGCTATTGACATTTTCTATGAAATTCATTCGATTCGCGATAAGAAATTAAAGTACCTGCTAGAAACAGATTGAAATATTTATTTTCTTTGTCCATTAATAGGTAATTAATATATTTTCCACACTTGTTGGAGTGTCCATTGTGCCCTGTCACATGCACTATGGAGGATATTTTTGACACATTTTCACCTGCTGTGCGTTTTGCACAGTACTGGAGATCAGTTTGATTGTTTTTTCCTGGGTTTCGACTCGATAAATAATAAATAACATATTTTCCATGTATATAGGATTCTATATTCATATAAGAGTATGCTCGATTTATCTAAATTTTACTGAACAAAGAAGTATGTGTGTGATTAACTATGGATTTTTATGCGAGAGACATGAGTTGAATAAGTCCAAATAAGTTGGTCTGCATAAAGATGAAAGGAAAAGCAGTAAGTTAAGGGAAAACTTTTTTCTAAAGTTGGTTTTTTAATTAAGAAGTCAAGTAGTAGAGCCGACTCGAAATTCAATGATTAGGTACATCTAATGTACTCGTACGTTAATGAAAAGTACCTACTTCTTATTTAAGTATTTCAAAGTAGGTACTTGTACATCTTAATATTTGAGGACTATTATCTCTATCTTATTATAAGTAATTACTTTGATAGATCGGTTGCTGTACAGTTGTGAATATTGAAGGTTAATGTGTACGTCGTTGCAGTATATATTATTTTACAGTCTACGAATAGGTATGATTATTAATATTTGTTTAATTTATTATTTAATAGTGATTTTAACAACCGTATAAGTAAAAGTGAGAGATAAACTCATTTATATACAATAACAATTTTGTCATGACGTGAAAATTTCGAAGATGTGATGATGATGACGATGATTATGGATGATTTTGTTTTGACGCCGTTTAACAGTCCCTAGACCGCCTATTATTTTTATTTAACTATTATAAAATTTTGATTGGGATTGTCACAAATTTGATTAAAATGCGAGAATTTTATGTGAGTTCCAATTGAAGGTATTATTAATTGTCACAAATATTATTCATTAATTCACATTTTTAAATTTGAAACTATTTTAAAAATAATAACACCCAAAAATTTACTTTATAAAACTATTCAAACTAAAAAAAATGTATTAAAATTTTGTTAATTTGAACAATTATAAGATAATGTGATATGAAATAATTAATTGCTGAAGGGTGTTTGTGTTCACACAGTGAAAATTCATATTAAATTTGTAAAGGACATTATACTGATTCAGTACTCTTGAGAATGCCCATTGAAGTGGGCGAAATCGAAAAAAAAGTTTAAATAAATAAAGTGAAAATATAACAGTGGTTTTAATTATTTATAAATTATGAAATAATTAAAGTAAATATATCTCGTGATGGCCTAGTTAAGTAGATACATAGGAAGAACATGTTGAAATAATCTAAAATACTTAAGATTCTTCACGTCTTCCATTACGGCAAACTCAAAATTAGCTGTCCACCCTTAAAACTTTAAAAAAGATAGTAAATAGTTGGTAAACCCCGTTGCAGAAAGTAACTTCTTTTTTTTTTGTTAAAATGAACCCAGCTGGAATCAAATGTTGTTAAATTTTGAAGTGATATAATACTTAATTCCTAAATATTTCAGGAGTCAGAGGGCTCCTATTTATCAGAACATATTCAAAGGTGATTTTTGGAAAGTTCAGATTTCACCTCTAGAGTTTTACCTTACTGAATCTGTCTACATTATCCCGGGTCCTAGAAGATGAAGATATCATAATGACGTCGTGTGCAAACATGCACTTATCAGTTTTAGTGTAAATATTTTTTCTTTATTCATGTTTCTATTTTGTAGGTGTTCTAGCAAAAAAGCATAAAATGTTTATATATTACCACATATAACAGTAATATAAACATTTTATGCATTATTTCTCATGGCTTTGTGGTTAATAAGTAATAGATGAATCAACTTATATGGTTTATAATATTACTATTTACTTCAAATTGATCTGTCACCCATGATGAACTTACTGTTGTTTTAATAAATAAATTATAAGATTTATACACACCATAATATTAAATTATAAGAGCCTTCAGGTTCTCTATTACTTAATAATGCCTTCTTTGCAAGTTCCAATATGATATAAAATATACTTCTTCATTATCAAACGTATTTCACAATCATAGAGTACATATAGAATGATAAATGCTTTGTTTATTGTTGTATATTGTTTACTATTTACTTCATATTGAACTACTATGGCAATACAATATTGTCTTATGATATTAAAGTAAGAATAAAATAATGCAATACCTGCTGTACCGTACCTAGGTAAGTACTGTTGATAAAATGTCTTTCGGAACTTCTTGGTTAACAAAATAATATTTTACGAAATGTAATCTTGAGAATAGATATGTTCGAGTATTATCTTGGAATTTTGTGCAAAATCTTTATAAATATTGCAGATTATTTAATGTAGGGATCTTAGTAGGTATGCGTATTTATGAAATAGGTGAATACGGAAGTATTAAAACTTGACTTTTCAATTGAATTGATTATTTGATAAACCCCATAAGTCATAAGGAGCTAACTTTACAGGAGACGAAAAAAACCTTTCTGTGAAAAAAAAATGTATGAGCGTGGATAGGTTTTGAATGCAATTTGACTCATTTAAATGATATTGACATTAAATTAAGCTGAAATCTGTAAAAGATTGTCATTTTCAATGAA
Source organism: Athripsodes cinereus (assembly GCA_947579605.1). NCBI lineage: Eukaryota > Metazoa > Arthropoda > Insecta > Trichoptera > Leptoceridae > Athripsodes > Athripsodes cinereus. The sequence goes on along the minus strand of OX388305.1, from coordinate 22,435,422 downwards.
AAATTCATGCCTGAAAGTCATTGACTTAAGGGGTTTCTCAAATAAATGAAAAAATAAATAAAAAGAAGACATGTTTATTCATTAAAAAATATAATATACAGTATTATATTGAATTGTCATGTAATTTAATATTATATTCATGATATTGTTTCATCTGTTTCACGGTCTGTTACCGGCCACTGATATATTTCTCCGAAAAACTCTTCTATTTCTCTCTCTTGAGGCAAGTAATTTTTAAGTTTTAGTAAATCGTCTATTTTTTTCTTGTTAATGGGAATTTTACCCTCTGGATAAGCCGTGCCATTTGGTAAGCCTAGCCTATCCTTGTTTGAATTTCGTAAAGCAAACGAATGTTTATTCATACCGTCAATGAATTCCTTTACGACTACTACTCTGTCTCTTTCATGAGAATGAGCAAAGTAGCAATATTGGCTGATCTTGAATGATGTTTTCTTTTCTTTCGGTACGTGTCTACCTGTTGTTTCCATTGATAACATATTTTTCTTAAAAAAATGTGGCCACCATTTTTTAAAATCAATTATGTCCTGAGACGTAGGCAAAGAGACCAGGATTTTTTTAATAGCCGTTGAGCTTAGAATCAATGCTGCAACTTCCTTAACTGTATAGATGCGATCAGATCTTCTTATTTTTCTTTTCAAGATAGCAAAATCTCGGTCACAAGGTAAAAACGAGTGGCCTCGAACCGGAAAATACTGCTCAATGGTCTTGAACATTCCTAGCGATACCAATGCTGATAAAACCCTTACAACTATGTGATTCCTATTCTGTCCACCGCAGCCGTCGGAGAAAATATGTAAGTTCTCAACATTTCCCATATTTTCTTTCAAATATTGATAAAGAAATATGCTGACTTCGTTAGCGCCTTTACCTCCAACCCCTTCGTGATATACTATAAAGTTAGCACTGTCATCCTTAAGGTTATGAATACAGAAGACACTCACAGTTAATTGTCTTAAGTAAAAGGTTTCTTGTACTGGTATAGAAGGAAGGCTAATATTTTGCATGTAATCTATGCACACAGCTCCAGTTTTTCCAGATTCATCTTCTCGTACTAGTTGCGTAACAGATTTAATTTTTCCATAAAATTTTTTTGCCCGTCTTAGATGCACCAATTTTTCAGCTACCGCCACACGTTTGGCAGTATTATGTAAAAATTTACTTTTTATTTTCACCTCCAACTCTTCACAAGTACAGCAAGTATCCACCTGGGGCCGTCCAAAACGAAGGGAATATTGTTCCTTGAAAATTTTAATGTAAAAAGAATATTTCACATCAATATTTGGATGTTTTGCTCGAAACATTGAGTGCATGATTTTTACATCGAGTCTAGCATCCAAGTAATGGCACTCTTGACTAGCATAATGAGATACCTTCTTAGGAAACGACTCAATATGCTCCCTCACAGCTTGTATTACAGCACCATCTTTTGCGTTTCCAGGTGTATTTAGTCCCCGTCTATCTATCGGTGCTTTTCCTTGAGATAACATAGAGCACAATCTTCTCACACGATCGCTGGTGACACCATGAATATTAACAAAGGCTATCTTGCAAACTTGATGTTTACCAGAACATGTCGAAATAGTATACTCGTAACTAGACCCACGCGACGGCATTGAAGTTCGAGATTCGAGTTTGCGCGGTCTTCTCTGCTTGATTTTAACTACAGAAATTTGACCCTGAAGGTAACTATCTTGCTCGTTTTTTGTGTTAAAACATAAAAACTTATTAAAGATTAACAGCCGTTCTTCTTCACTGATCCTTGCATAGCAATTTCTCCTACAACTAAAATAAAAGTGGATAAATTTAGTAAATAGAATAAAAACTAACATTTGTTTGTATATCAGGATTTGTAGTGAAGCTTACCGGCAATCTTCTTTAGGTTTCATTGGGCTTACAACTCGTCCCTTCGAATCAGTGTACTGAAGTCCTTTTACACGAGCTAATTTTCTTTTTTCCGATTTATATGAAGATTTATTAATTACGCCTCTTTTTCTCTTCCTCGGAATAACGGAGCTACCACTTGAATCACTATTTTCATCCATTTTCAGTTTTTTTTTAAAATAAAATAACGCAAGAAAGCAACACCAACGAGATGACGTGAGAATATAACCTCAAAACGCTGACTGACAAGACTACACTGGTCATTTCTTAGTGACAGATGGCTCGGTGTTGCCACTCATTTATTTGACAAACCCCATTAGTCACTGACTTAGGGGGTTACTCTACTAAACGAAAAATCTGACATCTTATAATTTCCATTCTATCATGTTGACTTGTGGGATATCTCTCCGTAACGTGTATTTATACTTTTGGAACACATCTCCGTCAAAAAGTCATTTTGTCGAAAAACCTGACTTGTGGGGTTTCTCAAATAATCAATTCAATTATGTGAAATGGTAGTAATCAAGTGTTGTTTTCGTTAAATCACTTAAAGGGTTTTTACTATAGTAGGTATTTCCTTTATTTTTTGATGAGGTAAACTTAATTGCATGAATTTTTTATTGTAATAAAATGGTAACGTATCTACGACAACGAGTGCTTTAATTCACTGCTTTGATTCACACTCCTGAAGATGACGACAGCACGTTCGCCGAAAGCTAGAGTTAAAAACTACCACACGGAGATCCTCTAAAACCACCGAACACAACGAGTGCTTTGGTTTAATTATATAACTGGAAATATATTATTGATGATCATAAACCATTAATTTCTCATAAAAAAAGTTCTTTGCAATATATGAATTTCTGACTATTATTAACGTTTTTTGCTATTCCAACATAGAAAGTATCACATGTTAAGATTTCCTCAAATAAGTTGGTAGTTTAGGTGATTGTGTATACAGTTCTTTGCTTGCACATACGCTCTATGCAAAATTGATATAAGTAGGTATATATACTCGTACATACATTGAGAGATAGGTAGGTGGTTTTGTTATAACAATATTACGGATTAAATAATAAGTATAGAAATTCTTGAGGAATAGAATTACTTTACTTCGGTCATAGGGAGGTAGGCTCCAACTTTTCAGTAGCGTATCTACCATATACATGTATGTAAATATGCACAGCATCTCTATCTTGTTGAAATAAATTTATTTCTTGGATATTGCAGGAGTCCAAGGATTCCTATTTATCCGTTTAGGTGACGATTTATTAATATTTTAATTCTCTCTAGTTTAATACCACTATGCCAGTGTTGGCATTTCCGATCTTACCACGTCAATGGGCGGGGGACCCGGCTGACGTAGCAGATCTCATCTTGAGACACATCCCAAGTATGAAGCATCTCTATCTGTAACACATATTTTTTCTTCATCAAGTGCCTTGTTGGGTCCCCCAACGTTGGCGATCACCTCGGCAAACCTGTCTCTGTTCTGTGCCGCTTGGAACAGCTCGTCCACATCTTGAATATCGGTCCACTCCCTTGTGTTTCACAGCCAGGACATCTGTGTCCTTCCGGGTCCTCAGAGTCCCTCAATTTTCCGCTTCAATATCAGTTGGAGAAGGTAGTATTTTTTCCTACGCAATCGTGACCCCGATGTGAAACCTTCCAAAGCTTGATAGTTGACAACAGCTCCCTGTCAACTCTAGCTCGCCTCAGGACTTCGGTATTAGTAACTATGTCTGTCCAAGAAATTCTGAGCATTCGGCGATAGAGCAGTATTACAAATGCTTTTAGTCTGTTCATTGAGTTGACTTTGAAGGAATGAAATACATAAAAAAAAAACAAAAAGTAAAGTGGTACTCAATAATTCTTCTTTTGCTTATAACAGTATTATCATAACGAATTTAAAATTTGCGTACCTACCTATTTCGCTATCGGAGGAGCATAGCTAGTTTTACCACTGTTTCCTTATCCGTGAAATTCCTGGAACCTGGAATGTGTAGAATATGCTTAGAATCGGTCTTTTAACGAAACAGAGAGATCGACCTGGAAGCATATTTATTACACGCAATTAGTCTTTTCGCTGCTTCACTTGTAATGGTAGAGAGATACCTATACGAGTATAGGCTATTTATACAAATTTTTAATTTTATTATTTCACAAAAAAAGTTTAAATATCGGTTTAAGTGCCGTAATAATCCGTTAATTTCCATTAACTTTTTAGAATATTTCTTCTGAACCTTTTGTGCAACGATAATTTGAGAATAATAAACCTATTATGATTAATTTTGCGAGATCTTGTTTCATTTTTGCACGTGTTAAATTTTCTGTATGATTAATATTTGAGGCACTTATTGTATAACATTCACGATCTACAGATAACTGTTAATTATTGTTATACATTAAAAAAATATCGTCACCACGATTTAAATGCAGTCGTCCATCATTTTCAGTAATACACCTATCATTAAAATTATAGTTGCACCACTGTCATCTACTGGGTATGGTACAAGTAAGTAATGTAGGCTGCATTATTATTAATAATAATAATAATATAAGGTACATAATATAATTTTGTATATAGGTTCATACTGTAGCGATATTATTACTATTCTCGTATTGTGCCCGAGGATTTGTGCAAAGTTGTGTATCATCATCTTCACCAGCATTAGTAATGGTCTATAAAACATAATAATATATTATAATATTATAAAGTACATAGTCTTTAGCTCTCTATCTCCTGCCAACATCAACTGCAATAAATTATCTTAAGATATTATATCACGAATGATCTACAGCGCTACAAATACAACTTATGTAGGTTTGTAACTACACACAACCGCACAAATGCAAATAATAAAATACAAACAAATACTATACCTACATTTATCTATCATAATAAATACTTGTAATATTGTAAGAAAGTTTTATAATACAGATTTTTCAGCCACAATGCTGGTATTTTGAACCCGCATTTTGAGTCCAATCCTTTGATATTCTGTATATCCGGATAGGTTAGTTTTTCCCTGCAATTCACGGTTAAGATTTTGTGTTATTATGACTGATAATATAGAAACTTATCTGGTTGTATAATGATGGGATTTCAGCCGCCACGTTTATAAATAGATTTTTTTATTAATAATTTTTTTATTAATTGGTTACAGCAATCCATCCGATTCGAGTGATTTGTATATAAATAGATTTATTTATACAGAAAGCAGTCAGACTGCAAAAAATATCTATAATGAAAATTTACTCAATAATTAGGATTAACTATACATACTGCTGTTTTTTTCTCACGCCGTATTCTAAGCGGAGTAGGCAGAGGAACGGAACGACATTATGAGCCTATCTTTACATAGGTACTCATTTCTCATCTTCCACATTCATGCACTTTCACGTTGATATTTCTTACTGAACCCGCGATCGTACTTCAGAATTTGATCTACGTGATCAAGCTACTTATTTCTCGGACGAACGCACTTTCTAGCACCTCCTCTTTCAGACATTTTATGGCTTACAGCAACGATGAGATTTACTACCCATCATGTGTTGTCAAAGTGGGAGATGGGCATAAAGAGGAAGAGAGATGCCGGCTAGGACAATGAATAAACCTTCTACATATTGGTCCGTTCCTTTGATATTTACTAAAAAAAATACTCAATTGGTGTCCAGATGATCGGAATGCTGGAGGTTGATTTCTGTTAATGAGGAGTGTTGAAGGGTAATAAGATTAGATTATAATAAATATGTAGGTCATCCTCAACCACTACTACTTCTTTACCATCACGGCGAACCCTACAAGTGGGGTAGACAGCAGACTATCACAATAATAAATATATTTCTCTCTTCGCCCTTTAATACTCCTCTCAGGAATATAGGGCAAGAACACATCCCGTCCGTTTAATTCGGATCATGTCAAGAGTAACTTTGCATGGATTCTCAGTTATTCATGCTTTAAAATAGCTATGCTAGAATTATATACCTACTTATGAAAATGTTGGAAGCGATGTGAAAAAAGAAATATTCTTTTTAGTAAAATATGTTACTAAAATTATTTTGGTAATTTGCAAATATTCCGAACAAAAAACTACTCGTGCATTCGAAGAGAAATATTCCCAAAGTAACATAATATCATGTATATCTATACCCACTGTGTATGATACATTATCGTATGAAGGATCTGTATGTGTCAAAATAAAACTGTTATTTTTATTACTTACTCACTTACCTATAATCCTTTTGATACTTGACATAGCTACCAGTCACCGTGACCACATACAAGAACCTGCTCTAACTGAAAACACCTGCTAAAATTAGTTTATAAAAAATTTAATTAACAATATTTTTATGCTTTATCCGTTTATCCTAATAAAAATAATAGAAGATAATAATATATTATGTTTTCTGTTATGTACAAAATGTAGAAAGTATTTTATCTTGGATAAAAATGCAGTAAGTTTAAAGAAAATTAGAAGAATTTTTGAATACATAAGAAAAGGCATTAGCCGTTTATTAGATAAATAAATAAATACGTAGTTAGATGGAAGAAATCACTTGATAATGTGCAAAAAGAATGAAATAAATAAATAAATACGTAGTTAGATGGAAGAAATCACTTGATAATGTGCAAAAAGAATGAAATAAATAAATAAATACGTAGTTAGATGGAAGAAATCACTTGATAATGTGCAAAAAGAATGAAATAAATAAATAAATACGTAGTTAGATGGAAGAAATCACTTGATAATGTGCAAAAAGAATGAAATAAATAAATAAATACGTAGTTAGATGGAAGAAATCATTTGATAATGTGCAAAAAGAATGAAATAAATAAATAAATACAATGACGAAATGAATCAATATTTTGGACAATTCCAAATAAATCTTGAAAATATTATAGTATTTCACATATTTATTTTTAGTATGTCTATTTAAAAGTGGGGTAACTATATGTACTAAAAATGCAAATTGTCTTATCCTTTCCAATAAAACATTTTGATAATCAGGATGAGTCGCAAACTTCATCGCTAACTAATTGTAAATAATATTAATTATTTTACATGTGATGTTTTACGAAAACTTTTACAGGACACTATGAACGTACAAAAAAAGTGTGAGACCAATTTTGTATTTGTCAAATTTAATACTAAAAGTATGTCATACTCACAAACTGAAATCATTCCATGAATAGTAAATACATGATTTGCCACGCCCACATCCTGCTAAAAATATGTTAAACTTTAAATTAGAAACTGAATCCTGCTAAATATCGCCACATTGCTACCTATTGTATTTTCCTATATAATCATTTTATTTTAATAAATTTACCAAGTATGTATAATAGAGTGTGCACTCATACCAAATGATATCTTGAATTGATATGTAGGTACCTATCACACTTGAGTTCCCACCAACTTACGTGATTTCTGTAACAACATCTTATTTTATAAAAATGTATGATATTGCCTTATTATGAACGATTTTATAATCAGGTGCTTTGACATTGACGATTCAGCATACATGTGAAAATGTTTTAAATCTGTTGATGATAAATATCTTATGGTAATATGTATCTATGTAGAATATTATAAACTTACGGTAGAAATTACGCCTGTAGATCAAATTATTAAATCATGAAGACTCCACAGCAGGAAATCATGAGGCACTTTAAATTTCTGTGTTTAGCTGCTGCTCTCCCAAGAGAAAACCAAGCACCCAGTAAAGAATTGGTCTCCCACTCTTCTCCGTAAGTTTTCGAGTGACCTCAAAAAGCAGGTGTTCGAAAAAAATATAATACATTTTACTCCATAAATTGTGCGATGAGGTTTGCCACGCATCCTGTGTTGATTTTATATTGGCACGGAGAGGACAGCTTGCATGTTTCTTAAATGCAGCTGGTCTGCTGGCTACCCCACTTGTGGGATATGCCGTGATGGTATAGTAGATGTTAAAAAAATCTATTAAAATTAATTAAACAGCAACATCATGGAGAAAGATGACACAAAAATTTAACGAATTCGTAATTTTTTTATAGCTCTCCCATAAATTAATTTGATCATGAAACACTTAACCACGATACCTAATCGAATGAAATAAAATGATAGATTTAAAAAAAATCGTGTATATGGAGTCACAGTCCGAGGTGGCGTACGGTGTGTCCTGGTCATAATATTGTATGACAAAGTATGATACTTAACCGCACGTAATATTACCTATTCAAACATACAAATAATATGTAATAGGCAGACGTAAATAATCTGTACAAAGGTATTATAAGTACTTATGTACTTGTATCTTAAAAAATACGCACATGTCTCACTGATATTTGTATGATTTGTTGGAATTAAGCCCAAAATTCGCTTTTGTAATACGAACAATGTCCGAAACATGGTTTGTAAGTATATTTTTTTATAAAAGTATTTATTTGAATTAAAAAAATTAATATTATATATTCATTGAAACATATGACTAACAAATTGTGTAATATACTAAATATAAGTGAAATATATATACACATAAATAAAGTCCAGAGTTTGAATATTATATATCAATAATATTATTTGCTCATTTACTTCCGATGTCCAAACAGCCCTTGAATCAAAACTCTGTCTTATCTCTGAACCTTTAAATAAATGAAAAATACTAATATTTATAAAAAAATAGGTTTTCACAAAAAATCGAATAGAATAACATATGTACACATAGAAAATAAACTGTATATCACCATAAACAAAAACACAATTTTTTACAATGTCAAATATGTCTTCTTTTCCTTAAAATTGTCAATGTTCAAATATTTCGAGTTCGAGTTCGTCGGTAGCCTGGAGGTAGAGTCTCGGCCTTCAGAACAAGGGGTCCGTGGTTCGATCCCAGGTGCCGGCAAACTCCCCTTTCACGGCACAAGCTTTTAGCTTAGTGTGAAAGGTGTATAAGGTTGTATTTGGGTTTATAACAAACCCAGATACCTATATCTTTAAAAAAAAAAAAAAAAAATTTATACTTAAATCGAAATATATTTTTTTCCATATTTCATTTCTATCGGGAATACACTTTACTATAATATTGTTTGAGATCGACAGTCAATAGTTACGTATGTTTTTTAAAGATTTCGGTCTTTGACATGGCCAAAACACATTCAAAGACATTTGATAGCGAACTCAAAATACTGAGTACTAAGATTAATACACCTATTGTGTACTGTCTGTAAGTTCAAGGTTAGGTTATCTTAGTGTGTTACTTGCCAAATTCCAGAACATTCCTTCCTTCTTAATAGCTTCATACAATGTTGATGATGGAATAGATACTTGATAATATTAGGCGTGTGTGTCAGGTTTGTATAAAGGTATTATTAGACAGAGTTGAGTTACTTCCAAGGAAACAGTTATAGCTTATTATTATATTAATTTTTGTTTATTTGTTTACAATGAACAATTATTTTGCCTAATTATCTACGATTGCTCTTTGTCTATTTACATAATGAAGTCATCTATTTCACAGATTTTTAGTTTGATTTGTAGTTTTGGTTTTCTTTAGTTATTGCGCCTTCCATAGTTATTCATCGGGAATTTTGGCATAATAATGTTCATCTTCTAATTTAGTTATTATTTTGAAACAATTACATTCTATTATGTAGAGAATCGTAATTTTGTCTGTAATATTTGAGTCGAATTTTTTGCGGCCTATAGACAGACATCTCTTACATTAAGCCTGTGACTCATAAAAATGCCCTGAGGTAGGTACACCACTCAATTGATTTGACAATATTAGTTCGTGCATACATAATACATAGTTTAATTAATCGACTGACAGTTTTTGGTGAAAATTCAATAAAAGAAAATATTAAAATGAAACAAACTATTTAGTTATTCAACTGGTGACTTAATTAATTTGCAAAAATGAAATTTAATCAAGTCACTAGAGGAATCAGTTAATATTTTGTTTTATTTTCTTACATTCAATAAGAAAGTAAGTATCGTCAATGCTATGGAATAAAACTATTCTCAAGACTTGTCTTCTTTTTCTTTAGATTTAGGTTTAATTACATTTGAATTGACAGTTTAACAGCATTGTGTGAAAATTCATAACACATCTATGCTAATTAAAGGTGAATAATTAGTAACCTGCGTATTTCCAACCCGTAGTTAGGTCTAATAACAACAACTAGGCAGTATTACCTGTAACTGTCAACTTATTAACACCTTTACGTTCTTACGTAACATGCTTGTATTAATGTCATAGTCAATGTCTTACTTTAGTATAGATATAGGTAGTTAATATTTCATCCAATTTTCACGCGCCTTCTTCTTTAGCCCAAGTCTTTATTTGGAAACTTTACGATATACGGGGTTTTCATCGATTCGTGAGATTTTGTAACCTTCCTTTTCATCTCATATTAATTAGAGAAAAAGAATGACACTGTGAAATGGATATTTCATCGAAACCATTTTTTACAAACGAGGTTATCACAAGTCCATTGTGTATTTATTTGATTTATAATTAAGTATTTATACATAACATAACATAACGCGTGTAGACAATTCACACAGACCGAGCTAGTCCCAAACTAAGATATGAATCTTGTATTATGGGTACTAACACGGCGATACACATATACAATGCACTAAACACATATACATGTAACACCAAGACCCTCAAGACCCTCAAGAAATACAAGTCATATGTAATTATAGGCGACATGAGTAAAATATACAGTTTTGCAGAGTGAAGATACTGGTTGTGATGTCCAAGAAAATACTTATTTACATTCAAAGATGTATATAGTATAGACTAGAAATTCGAAGGAAAAATTGGTAATACAGCCAAATTGGCAATCAAATCTGTCGGTCAAAACATTTTCAAATCAATCAGTGTAAAACTAGTGTTAGTTTTTTTTATAAAGGTTCTTTTTATGACTTTATCAGGTGTTTAGGATGTAAAATACCTCTGTATTGGAGTGAAAGAGACCATTACCATCTAAATATTATGGAGTGAAACGGCAAACGTTTCTTGTCTTGTTATTAACTTAAAAATATAATTATATTCTCTGAGTAAATTAGTACTGCGGTACTAATCTATATTACAAATGTCATCAATTAAATGCGTTTTTTTTAAAAAATTGACGTGTTCTTATTTAAAGAAAAAAGAAAAAGACATAATTTCTTATAAATATGATAAATTGATTGTTCTCTGATAATAGCTGTGCCCATGTAGGTAGGTAGGCATATGAATATGAATGTACTTTTGTATGATTCATCATTATAATAATAATATATATTACAAACTTGTCTCTTACCAAAACATGAAATCTTATCTTGATCACCATTTTACGGACAACAACAATATGTATCAAAATAATTTGTTTTAACAGTGATACAATCAATATTTGTGTATCTAATAGAAATATAACATCTCAGTTGCGATCAACTTGAAATTATTCATTATTTATTTTATAACTTAGGTATTCATTGCCTAATTCGTGGAGTTCCCGGCAAAAAATAATTTTCCTACTCTTTTATGTAAGTCATCGAGTGTCCTGTAAAAGTCTGGAATTTGTAGAACATCATGTTTGAGACATTTGCGAGCAGTTAGTTTGCTTGCTACCCTACTCGTGGAAAATGCTTGTACCCATGACATGTTTGTACCCATTGCCTATGAAGTTCAGAGTATAAGAAACTTTATTTTTATTCCACTTAGATAAAACTGGATACGAGCTTCTTTATTAGGGCCAATTCTGAATCTTAATGAACTAACTAACTAAAAAGTTGATTAATATTAGTTATTATGTAGTATTCAGCATTAGTTATGAACTATAAACAACTATAAACTCGAGAACCACCAAGTGCAAACGGTAAAATCTATGGGACAAACTAATATTATTCAGTGATGCCGCAATACAAAATGTTTTTCACGTTCCGATTTACACTTCTGGCAACAATTTAATAGTTGTCGCGCATGAAAATTGTGAAATGTCAGATTTGCCGATATATTTTGGCGTTCGTATTTGCGTCGGTGGTGGTGTAATTTTACAATTTATACATGCTAATAGTTGCGAGGGCCCTAAAAATATAAATTTTTACTTTTAATTGAAAAAAAATGACTTAACACTTCCAAAATATAGCAATACTCTGCGGTAAAATGATAGCAACTAATAATATTCGCACATTAAAAGTCGCGAATAAAATTCTGCCAAATTCAACTTATTTTAGTCGTCGGCTGTCAACTAAAATTTCATTCTGAATACGAAATCCATAGATTCTCGAAATTTATAGTTGTACTAAGGTGTCAAAATGAACTAATGAACTAAATTAGTACGGAAAACTGTGAATACGAATTAGAACTAATTATCATGACTCAACTATCTCCTCACACTTAGTTGACTTAGTTAGTGCAACTAAACTATTTTATGATTCAGAATTGGCCATATTGTCTTATTTCAATAACTTCTCTATATTAATGTTTGTCCTTAATCCATTAATTTGCTGATCAACAATTGATTTCGCATACAACTGATAGTACCTAGTACTAACAAATCTAGTAACCTGACTGAACAATATATTACGTATTTGCAACTAACTTCATCACTGTTCGAATGTAAAGTTACTACCTGTCATAACATATTATATTTTAGGACTTTAGTCATCTCTATATTTTTCTATTTTCTATGATTTGTAGAATGTTTTGAATACCATGTTTGTACACAGATATATAACTTGATTAGACAAGACACAACAGGTAGCTAATATGACAGTAGTTAAGAGTTATCTCACAAGATAATATAAATCATCTTAATCGCCAAATAAACAAAACTCATTCACTCCATACACCTTACTCTATATTATTATTATACTAAGTTATATGTAGCCATAATTGTTGTATTTGATATTATCTACTTTACAATATTTTTCATTTGAATTACACCTACGTGGATGTTGTTTTTTTAAGCACATTTGATTTAAACTCTAAATACAACCTTGGGAAATATAATATTATACATTCAAACGCATTTGATTTTGAACTTTGATTATATCCATAATATAATCCATACACTTTAGGTAGTACACTGTTGCCACCGAATGTGACTTTGGCGATTTACTTGCATACAAACTTTTGCTGATTTCAAACTCCGAATATGTCTTTGGCCGAATGCCAATGTGTGCATAGCTATCATTAGTATTCTACAGTGGGTCCTGTTGAAAAAAAACACGGTTTTGTTGTTATAAATTTACCAACAAACTTTCCAGGACGCACAAATATCAAAATAGGATATCAAAATGGAGTAGTCAGCGGACTGAAAATATGTTAGGTACATGATATACTATGTCTGTACCACAGAAATTATATTTGAATCCACATGTCTGGCATTGTTGTTGCATTCATTATTTTGTATTACATAATATTGGAAATGATATAGAACTTTACCAGTCCACTTATGGCTTTATGCAATTTTGTTAGTATTACCTATATATGACTGTTTGTATCCTTGTAAAAATGTAATAAATAAATAAATTGAATATTTTAGATGCGACTGAATTTCATATAGTATCTACTAAATTGGCGGAACTAGAAAAAAATGACATTTACTGGATGTACGTCCCTTCTAAATATTATTCCTTCCGAGATGGTCTTGATTACCAATAATGTTTTTAGTATTTAAGTGTATTGTAAAATAATATTTTAAAATATTTAAACATTGCAATAGACAAGTGCATTCGAAATATTATAAGAATGGTGATAAAAAATATTCATTTTATTTAAAATTAAATTGGGTAACAATAAAAAAAAAATCTAAATGTTTCCTTGCGGTGGTTCATATCGCAAAACGGCGCTAGATAAATTGTCTAGTGAATTTTTATTAATAATGTCTAGATTTCTATAATTAAATATTTTATGTCGCGTAATTGGTAGCACATTCCTTGAGATGAAATAAATATAATTAATCATAATGGTGCTCGGTATGCTAATGGGACACGGAGAGTTTGCTTTGATATTTATTATTTACAACTATTACGACTGCGTAATGATAACAATAATAATAATAAACTTCATTTTACCATATTATTATTTCAGTCATTTATAAATAGTGCGTATCACCAAAGCGTTCTCTGATATGAAAGGGAATTGTACAAGTGACTATGCAGGTAATATGATTGTATACATATATTTACCTTCATCTGCATTTGAAGCATACATACCTTATATCTGCATTTCTATGCTCTTTACGAGTACATATTTTAAAACGTTTTATTTAAATGTATTTTAAAACGTTTTATTTAAATGTTACTTTCTATGATTCAACGTTCTAGAATTCTAGATATAACAAAATTTTATTTGTTCGTTCCATCAAAATTGATAATAATTTATTTTTTATCAATGTGTGTACCTACAGGTCTATGTAATATAGTACAAACAAGTTAGGTATGTAATATATTATAGTAGGTACATATAGTTGCAAACCTGATCGTTGAACTTAAGATGTTAAATGTCTTAAACGTTATGTTTTAGAATGTCTGCCTTACAGGATACTGGAAAATTATCAGAAAAGATTCTTTACCAGCGATTACATATGGATATAAATTATAAAAAATGATTATTAAATATGCATATTAAAATATTTCGTTTTATTTTAACATCAACAATCACCGACATAAGGCATCGTTTATTAAGGCACTTGATTAAAACATAAAATTTTAATAAAATATTTAATATGTACTTTGTACATGTAATTTTTCTGTAATGATTTTATAACTTATATTCTTTTGTAATACATAATATGTTTACTCAGAATTGAATTACTATACAAATTAATTACATGCCGAATTATGTTTGTCAACAATATTATTGTATATTTACTGTTTATGTACAAAATACCGAGGCTATATTATTATTTATGTTACGGCACCAATAAGTATAAACATTTTTATATCATTCCAATAAAATACAATATTTACAGGGCCCACCTTGTATGGAGGTATAATTATTTTGTAATGTAGAAATATAACGCTGTGTTTCAGGCACTTTTTACACTCTGTGGGTCCGAAGCGATGTCTTAATTAATATTTGAATGTAGAAGTAATTGATTGAAAGAATTTTTAATTGAGTTTCCAACCTTTTTTCATCTCTATGTACTTATAAAATAATATGTTTGTTCATTGACGTGTTGTATACTTTGATTTTTACTGTTTTCAATTAAATTCTTAAACGTTTATATGAACCATTAAAACCTTGTGTGATCACAGAGTGCACATTTTTATGCACTCTGTGAGAATGGGATAGAATAAACATACATAGGTAGGTATATTTCTAGTTATACATATGAAAAAAAATCTACAAAATATAAACAAATAATTAATTCTACCTTTAACTATTACCAAATTCTATTTAAAAACCACCTTTTTACAGCACAAATTCACTCTTTTTTCTTAATGAACGCAGTTTATTTTTAAATATTGTATGATCATTGCCACTTTTCAGTTCTTTACGCAATTTATCAAAGCACCTTGTTCTTCGATAGATATAATGGTGTTGTTAAATTGTTTTGCTACATACAGGCAAAGGCAAATTTTCCGCAATATGATATCTTCGACTACAGGCTATTCCGGCGATACGGCCATCAAAAGTCTCTTTAAGCACCTATAACACCGCCGCATTTCTGTATAGTTGCCGTGACGTTTCTTTCTTTCTGTCCATCCTACTTGAGAGTATGGTGTGGTGTGGTATGGTACACTATGTTACGGTATGGTAAGGTATGGTACGAAACGGGATGGTTTAGTACGGTATGGCACGGTATGGTACGGTATGATACGGTATGGTACGGTATGGTACGGTATGGTACGGTATGGTACGGTATGGTACGGTATGGTACGGTATGGTACGGTATGGTACGGTATGGTACGGTATGGTACGGTATGGTACGGTATGGTACGGTATGGTACGGTATGGTACGGTATGGTACGGTATGGTACGGTATGGTACGGTATGGTACGGTATGGTACGGTATGGTACGGTATGGTACGGTATGGTACGGTATGGTACGGTATGGTACGGTATGGTACGGTATGGTACGGTATGGTACGGTATGGTACGGTATGGTACGGTATGGTACGGTATGGTACGGTATGGTACGGTATGGTACGGTATGGTACGGTATGGTACGGTATGGTACGGTATGGTACGGTATGGTACGGTATGGTACGGTATGGTACGGTATGGTACGGTATGGTACGGTATGGTACGGTATGGTACGGTATGGTACGGTATGGTACGGTATGGTACGGTATGGTACGGTATGGTACGGTATGGTACGGTATGGTACGGTATGGTACGGTATGGTACGGTATGGTACGGTATGGTACGGTATGGTACGGTATGGTACGGTATGGTACGGTATGGTACGGTATGGTACGGTATGGTACGGTATGGTACGGTATGGTACGGTATGGTACGGTATGGTACGGTATGGTACGGTATGGTACGGTATGGTACGGTATGGTACGGTATGGTACGGTATGGTACGGTATGGTACGGTATGGTACGGTATGGTACGGTATGGTACGGTATGGTACGGTATGGTACGGTATGGTACGGTATGGTACGGTATGGTACGGCATGGTACGGCATGGTACGGCATGGTACGGTATGGTAAGGTATGCTACGGTATGGTACGGTATGGTACGGTATGGTACGGTATGGTACGGTATGGTACGGTATGGTAAGGTATGGTACGGTATGGTACGGTATGGTACGGTATGGTACGGTATGGTACGGTATGGTACGGTATGGTACGGTATGGTACGGTATGGTACGGTATGGTACGGTATGGTACGGTATGGTACGGTATGGTACGGTATGGTACGGTATGGTACGGTATGGTACGGTATGGTACGGTATGGTACGGTATGGTACGGTATGGTACGGTATGGTACGGTATGGTACGGTATGGTACGGTATGGTACGGTATGGTACGGTATGGTACGGTATGGTACGGTATGGTACGGTATGGTACGGTATGGTACGGTATGGTACGGTATGGTACGGCATGGTACGGCATGGCACGGCATGGTACGGGACGATATGGGATGGTATGGTACGGCATGGTACGGTATGAGATGATATGGTACGGCATGATACGGTATGTAACGGTATGGTACGGCATGGTACGGTATGGTATAGAATGGCATAGTATGGTATGGTATGTTGCCAATAATAATTTTTCAAGTTATTGTTTTTTTATGATAGGATTCTCGCAATGCATTAATATTTAGTTGAAACTTGATCACAATCTTTATAGATATTTAACTAAGGGGTTAAGTTTTTATATTACGATATTATTTGAGAATAAGAAAATAAGTGAAAATTAAATTAAAAATCTTGTCTGTAAAATATTTTGTTATGAATGGGTGACGGACATTTAACGTATTGGCATGGAGAGGAGCGCTTGGATTTTTATTACGTGGCTACCTTTCTTATATGTTGTATGCCGGGATGGTATAGTAGCAGTAGTAGCTGCATACGTGCTTTATGTTATTTAAACATTTATTTACCTTAAAATGTTGCTTCCAATTGAATGATCATTAGTTGCTTAGAGAAAAAATATTTCAACAGAATTTAATGGAAAAATAAACAAGAATTATCTCTTACAAATAGACTATTTCATTATTTTGACAGGAAAATGAAATATTTGATGGATATATACCTTTTGGAGATCCACTATCACCCCTAATTCATTAAATAAAAAACCAATAACACACGATACAGACATTCAATCCAATAAGCGTA
Source organism: Athripsodes cinereus (assembly GCA_947579605.1). NCBI lineage: Eukaryota > Metazoa > Arthropoda > Insecta > Trichoptera > Leptoceridae > Athripsodes > Athripsodes cinereus. Next base: position 22,417,740 of record OX388305.1, on the reverse strand, counting down.
TATCAAAAGAAAAAATAAAACAATTTCCCAGTACATTGTTTTCTCCAGTTTCTTATATTTTTATTTATATGAGATAGTAATACGTATATTATTTTTCTCTTGTGTATAAAAATGACAAAAAAGGTATGAAAATAAAATGTATATCGGTCGATCGGAGTATGCGTGGAATTCTCTCGTTTCTGTAAGGAATATATTTGATTTGCGATAAGGGACTTGAATGCATTTATTCATCTGATCCCTTCAAGCAAGAAATAGTAGTACAATTAATTTCAATACTACCTAGGTAGGCACTAGAACGTTGCGAAATTACACACAAACGCACATAATACGTTATTATAATACGCACAGTGACATTCTTTATTATTTATTCAATCACGTACCTCACTTATAGGTAGGTATGTAGTAGACACATTCACTATAAGCTTCTAGGTTACATTTTAAACATTGACTTTGTAGAATGATTTAAAGTAAAGATTTATAGATGGACAGAACTCTGGGAACAGCAATGGGCAGGAATATTTGGAAGAAGAATCAAGGCAGATTTATATTTTTCTGTTTGCTATAAAAAAATAAAACATTCAGGGAAGGTGGGGTAGATATCTATTTGATGAGTAGATATTGAAAATTATTATTATACTATACTATACCCTCACGCCGTATCCCAGGTGGGGTAGGCAGAGAGAAAGGAACGCCAAACAGATCTATCTTTACACACTTCCTTCGCTTCCTCCACATTCATACAGTTTCTCATACACACACGTCGGTTCCTCTTACTCAACATGCGGCCGTCCTTGAGAATTTGATCCACGTGATCAAGCCACGTGGTTCTCGGACGCCCATGCTTCCTCACACCCTTTCTTTCAGACAAGTATATCCTCTTTGTCATTCTTACTTCGTTCATTATTATTATTCATTAAATTATTATTGATATGCTGTAAAAAATATATTGTCGCTTTAATAATGTCCTTAAATTAAACTTCGAAAGTCCAACGTGTTAATGCATCCATCTATATACCTACCTATACTATCACCACTTATTGAAGTGTATAGGAGACTGAATTCGAAATATAAGTAAGTAATATATTAGTACTATCCATGCTTATGATTTTTTTTAGTGAGATATGCATGATTTGGTGATTTAGGAACATAATGTTTTGTTCCATTGAGTTTTCTCTCATAGTAGACAATAATATAATGATATAACAATATAAAATGTGGTTGGTAACACGATGGTAGATCACCTTTACGACCCAAGAAATATGCATATTGTGAGGGTGTCTGGGATGAATTTGTGTTTTCTCCAAATCCAGATTCATCTTTTGAAATAAAATAAATAAATATAACTTTATTTTTTTATCAGTGTAGTGTGTTGGGGATGACAGTGTTAAAGGATTGATACGATATGCATCTGTCAGTTGGAAAGACAATTGTTCGTTGACAGTTCGTCAGGCGACTCAGGTAATAAATCCAATGGGCAAACAGCCCGAGGCGCGTTACTGACTGACCAGCCGTGATCATTCTTCATGTGATAATATGTTCGTGTCCCTCATGCTTGAATGCCATGTTATTTTCAAAAACTGACCACATAAATATTTATGTATTTTGCAATTTTATAATTATTATATTTTCCGAAATTAATATATTTACACACATAAAGGTTTGAAATAGAACCATTTGATATTTATTTTTGAATAATATACCTAAACATACGTTATAGCGTTTTCTATAAGTGTGATATTTACCGGATTATCTGCGTATATAAATCTTGCAAGTGGTTCTCTCTGTGTCATTAAAATAATAGATTCAGGAATAGTGTCGTGCCTAACTGCTAAATTTAAAGTTATACTGTAATATACTTTATTGCACAATACATAATTAAAAACTTATAAATCTTCTAACTTACCCACATTTCAATTTCTCATAGTTATAATGTACGTATTTTTACAAATACCTATCTTTTACAGTACGAGACAATTAGAAAAGTACAAGTCATACTAGAGTGGGAGATACATTCTGTTCTGAGGAATAATAATTTAATCATATATCTTTTGAAATACATAACAATTCTTTTGCTAATATTTTTGATCTATTATTTTGTGAAAGATAAAATTAAAAAAAATCTGTTTGTTTCTTCAATAAGTTATACTAGTTTTAAGTAACTCTTGCCCTGAAGATGCCACAAGGTGAAAGCGATCGGCAATTAGCATTTAGTCATTATAAATTGACTAAATAATCGTACGTGAAAATTAAACAGTGTTTAGTTTAAAAAAAATTAAACTCATAGTAATACTAAATTAACTATTGTACAAAAGAAGTATAAAAATATATCTATAGCTATATAAAGTAATCAAATCGATGTAGAACGTAGAATGTAGAATCAAAAGAATGTAGAACGATAATTTGAATTTTATTTTCACTGACAATTTTATTTTCTTTTACATGACAATTAAATTTATGACAATATTTCTACATATTACGAGTATAATGTGCGTGATAAGTAAATAGTTTGGTGCATTCGGGAACAATTGCTTGACTATTGCAAGCTCATGTAAATGAATCTGTATGAGATCCATAAATCCTTCTTTTTGCATTCAGCGCACCGCCTCAGTAATAAAGAACAGCTCTTGAATTGTGCTATTGATGTTGAATCGAATTACTAATTGAATCCGACATTGTTTTGTGGCATTCACTGTGGTTGCGATTGTTTTGTGGAATATTATTTTATAACCTGAATCAACTTTACTTTATGACAGAACCTTCAATGCGATAGAGTATTTTACTCTTTCAAAAGCCTGTAAAAATACGTCAGCTAGGGTTGTGTTGAATTACTACGCTGTAGATTTTAGGAAACTATGTCAGAGTTTATATTCGGAAGTTTATATCCATATAGGTATCCCAATTAAATATTTGAGTAACAAGTACTTATAATTAATCTAGCAAAAAATCTCAATCAAATAAAAAAAAACAATATTTACATTATTTGCCCATCATGGTTATCAGGAAAAATCTTTTTTGGACGAATGCACGAATTGCACGAAAGACGTTCTAGGTTTCTCCCAGTAATTTTAGAAGAGATAATAAAACAAGAATAAATGCAATTCTTATCATTTTAAATGCTGAATATGTCACAATGAACCCTGAAATGTCAAATTGACTTCATGGGCAATTTAATGCCTTTAAATTATATTAGGAGCGCATAAAGATCGAGGGAAATGTCGTAAGTGAGTAAAACAATTCTGTGCAAATAACAATATTATAGTTATATGTATGTACGAGTACATTATACATATAATATGTGGGATGCCCAGAGTAGTGGTACGTCTCACTTGTTTGCATGTCTTCTGAGCGGGCAGCACTTGATCGTCGATTTATTTATTGTTAAACGTCATCATTTTTCCATCCGTATAGGCTCTTATTCACTTATGCGCTCCCCTTAATGGACATTTGCATTGAATCGTCCACCGGGATACATGGATGGCTATTTAACGTCGCCACTGAGAGTATTATCATTTGGTCACATCAAGCAAGCACTACTGTTTATACAACATTGCACATCTTCACCCGTATTGTATTGTACCAGATAAGAACATGTTTGGACGTTTGGGTATTCACTTTATTATTGTATTAATACGATTATAATTTTTATTAGTACACTATTCAGTACACTATGAAAGTTATATTAATGAGTATTCCACTCAATTGATTTGTAGATTGTAATTGTAATCGATATTTTAAAGCATCTTCTTCTTCTTCTATCAGTGCCGAATCAGGTCCCCCCGACTGAATGCCTCCATGTCTCGCGCTGTGCGGACTTCTTCCATCCGTGTTATTCCGGTCTATTGCCGTATATTCCGCAGCCACGACATCTTCATCCTTCCTCCTCCACGACGTCCTTGTCTTCTATTATCAACTGCATTATTGTTATCAGCATTGCTAATATTTTATAACACTATTAGCGATATGGAATAAAGGTTGACAGTCTGTATATTGGTAATGAGAATATGGATGTACGAGTATATTATCTACTAATTCTAAAATTACCAACCTATCTATGTATTAATTAGTTTTTCTACAGTTTCATTAATCATAGTAGATATATATTTCTTTCTTTCTGCTCATTTCATCAACGTGCTAATATGTTATTCCAGAATTGATTGAGTTTGGTTTGAATTCTAAATAGACAAATCATGATTTCAATGCGATGAGTATAAAGGTACGGGAATAACGATATTAATAAAGCCATAGCTTAACCGGCAAATAATTAGTTCGCACTCTTTCCTCTAATTTTTCGAGTGCTCTGTAAAAGGCCAGGTGTTAGAAAAAAAGACAATTTACATCTTTAATTCCGTCATGAGGTATGCAACTCATCTTAAATAAGTTCTTGTTTTGTGGACGCAGAGAGGATAGCTTGCATGCATAGTAAGTTTTTCAATAACATAACAATAATTTGTATTGTATATTTGTTAACCAAAAATATATAAAAACTTTAAATTTAGAATAATCAAAAAATATTATATTACGATCATCTTCGTCTAAAATAATAATCATCTACCTATACAAGTAATTAAAGAAAATTATAACGTTCTTTAATTTAATTAATAACGAGTACAAACACTTAAGTGGCGATTAAAATTTATAAGAGTAATAAATAATAAATATTTCACACGACTGTAGTACAATATCAATCTACATTGTTCTTTATTAACGTTTACATAATAAACCCAGTGTAAGTATTATATGAGATCTTGAATCTTGTAACTTGTGCAATTTTTAAAATTTATATGCGATACCTGTGGCATGATATGAATGGACTTTACTCGTAATGCTATGAATTTCATTAAAATACTGATCATTATCACTCATCATTGGTTTGATTATTTATTTGTTAATAAATTGAATACTCTCAAAGAATGTCTGAAAAATTACGCTATAGCTTCAGATTTAGTCTTTTTGGAAAATTGTTTCTTGTCTTAATCAAAACATGATTTTCTCGCCAAATTAAAACATCGGGTTGGTTGGAAAACATTACTTCATACGTTATTATGAAATATTTTCTTTCGTATATGTTGCTTACTTTTAGGATGCTTTTATTTAGTTTTTTTAACCACATTTCATAATCAGTATAGATAGCGTTGGTAGTTGGTGAAAATTTGAAATATACCTATGCCTACAATATCAAAGATTAATATTCTGTATATGAAACGAGCATGCATTTTGTTGTCATTGCGTTATTAAAATAACTGGCATCCAAATGAGTGGCATACGTTATCGATTAATTGAAGATGTGAAACGTCTTGTGATTAGAAGATTTTAAATGTCTTATAATACGGGCTGTTGGAAGGCATCGCATTCTAGAGATAAACTCGACATCTGTACTTTTAATTGTAGGTATAACTGATATTTTTTTAATGCTTTGTATTGATTTGAAATATTGTAACTAATGTACAGTGAAGAATAGAATAAATAAACAAAAAATATTATTATGTGAATACAAGTTTCAAATATAAAGATTTAAAAAATAAGCTATTTCAACTTCTCTAACTGGGTGAACTTGTACTGGTTCGTTTTAATAATAATAAAATAATGTTAATTTAATATCTAATATCAAACTTTTATCTATTTATTAGTCTGCTTTACTTCCGCTAATTTGAATATTTAGAATAATAATATTTTCTATAGCTTCTTATCATTTAAAAAAAATATCATCACAAATCATTTGATTCATCCGTTGATATAAAAAAACAGTGGATATAATAAATATGTACCTACTATGATAGTCGTAAAGTTATAATGTTCTTTATAATAATACATATTAATTATGTTATTAATTTTTAAGGTATAGTGAATTAAATAAACAACAAACTATGCTAATAAATATATAATTAAGAAATTAAACATTTCATTTTGATAAGAATTGTATAACCATAACCATTTTTGCGTAATGCAAACATTTTAATAACATTTTACAGTTGCGTATCCTATTTATTCAGACATATCATTCTATTTTGTAAATAATTAATTTTACTTAGAATCACTAGTTGAAGCTTAACTAACAGAATTTTATTAAGTAAATGATATATTTTTTTCTATCTTTTTATCTTCAGTATCTCCCAAAAGTGGGATACTTAAAAAATATTACCACCATGTCATTATGTCATATCTTGCAAATGTGGATTATCTTGGAACATTAAGATGTAAAATGCCTTTTTACTTTTTCGAACAACTACTTTTTACAGGACATTCTCAAAATTACGTTTAATTTTGGGGAGACCAATTTATTCTTCGTCATTAATTCCGCGGAAAACAGGCAACTAACTCCACGAAGAAGAAAAACAAATAGAAGGACATTGAAGGGAGAATAATTATAAAACGATGGTGGTTTTGGCCAGTCGGGTGTTCAAGCCTGCCCAATGGCCTATCAGTAAAGATAACTATGGTTTGAATGTGCTGATAAATAAGAGTTTATGACTCCTGAGATATCTGGGTGGAGGTGGGTCTCTCTTTAATGCACGAAAAATTTAAAAACAAAAGTTTAACTCATTTCATCACGGACACAGTGAACTAACTGTATAATTCTTCCTTCCACGACACAAGCTTTTATCTTTCTGTGAAAGATGTCTAAGGTTGTATTCGGACCTATGTATAACAAAACACAGACACATCTTTAAAAAAAGTTAAAGTTAAAAGTATAAGTAATCGGATCGGGTGGTAAACCAATTATTATATTAAAAAAAAATTTAGAACTCTTATGTACCAACTGGTTTTGTATTCGTATTCCGTCGAGGTCACCAGTCATTATGTTGGTCCCATAATACACGCAGACCGTTTAATCACTGTGATGTAAGATTTAAAGACTGCTTAATCACCTAATAATGCTGGTCATCGTAATATTATATCAAGTCTATTTTATTAGAAAATATCGGTCACCTGGTGATGACAAAAGTCTAAAACTATTTTATCACCATATACCAAATTCACATTAACATGATCTGTAACAATATTATGTCCTGAAGGTTATATTCATAGAAGGTACGAGTTGATGCCCACACTAATTTGTAAACATTATGAGTATCTGTTATTCATACTACTTATACGAGTATACATAGACTTGGTGTCTACGGTTGTCTTCCACTTTGTATATTTCCAATTTATAATATTATGAACTAGCGGAATATAACATTTTCCAGTAGGGTTATCAATAAAGCTAAAATAAGATAACCCATCAAGATTTCTCAGATATTAATTTGTTGGTCACTGTTTTCGAAATTTTCATTTCCGGCATATCTCAAGAAATTCATAACTCATTGTAGAATCGAACTGAAACGTTGCGTTCTAAAAACATTTTTGCTTATGATTCCTTCTTAGATGACATTAACATCAGTATTTATCTTTTTCTTTCATCTTTTGACTTCGAAAACCTGGTTGGAAATACGTCTCCTCCATTCAAAATGATTCTGCATCAACCTTTTCTTACGACATTTTTCACATTACAATAAGAACGTTTTATTATGAAAGAGTATCGTCCAGGCTATCGGGATGAAATAATAGCTGAGACATGATCCAGTTAGGTCGATAATTCAATGTAATAGTAGTTGCAAGTATTATGAAATATATTTTTCGTAACAATGATTGATGTCTGACGTAAAAGTGACTTATTAGACGTAAAAGTACTTACAAGAGAGCCTACTAAATGTTAGCATTTCCTTTTTGAAAATCACCATAGCCAGACTAAGACTTGAATTACAAATTCATGTAGGTCTGCTACTTGTTTGATGAGCATTAATTTCCTGATGTTGATACTACGTAAATGTGTAGGTAATGCTGTTGTAGTGTAAGCCCTGGTTGATATCGATAGTTTGCATGTTGATCCGTAGCTGTTAATTTATTACAAACACTAATCAAACGTTAATTAATATTTTATTGCGACGGTTTTATGGTCATTAATAATAACAAAGTAGTCCATGTGTTGTGTTGAATGGAACGTAGAGCTCACCAAATACCAACCAATCAACAAATCGGGTTTATGTTTTAATTGCTCGCGTTCATTCATACAATTATAGATATAACATCAATACTATTTATTTATACATAGAATTTATCTACAGTATTACTATTAGTTATCTCACACTACATCCGTTCTTGAAGGATAGGCTGAAGGAATGAAACAGCAACGAGTTTATTTACACAGATAAATCCATAAGATTTATAAATACTGGCATTTAGAAGGTCCAGACATTGTTTGTCTATTGTATTCTCTAATTTTTGAAGAGAAGAAAAACATACCACAATAATTTTTCGTTTGTACATTCAGTTAGTTTGAAGTATCTAGAGATTCGTTTTCAATCAGATATGTTAGTTTTTGAAAATGCGTTATTATGGATACAGAGATTTTGAATATTGCTGGAAATACATATTTGACTTAGTATCTTGCTGAAAAAGTATTGTTGCTTGATACTTCTTAATAAAGCTTGTCAATCAGCATTTAAAGATTTTATTCATGAGAACCAATCTGTAATATTTATCACAAATAACAGTTTTCTACCAATTATTATTTGATTTAATATTAATATCTTTTTCAAGATAAGAATATCTTGAGGAAGATATTAAATATATTATATGTGAGTGAGTACATTTTCGGCACGTCTAATATTAATTTATGATCTTATTCCTGTCCCTAATCTGACCCAAGAGGAAACATGTTCGTATTGAGTTTTATTACGATCCGTTAATGAGGCAATTAAGTAATCATACGCAACAGGTATTAAAACTTCAATGTTTACAAACTATCTTTCAGCGTACGATGAGTCTGGTACTACTCCATCAATCCACCACATCTCCATAGTGGATCAACAATAAACATCACTCTCGTCTTCCGTCAACAAGTGGCGTACGTAGCCAGGGAATGTTATATTAAATACATACAATATACACTCACTCATATTCGATTATGATTGATACAATATATTAGATATTGAGATTAAGGCACGTATAAAGAAATGCAAAATTTTAGAAAAAATAGAATAAATTCTTTATCTAAAATATTATAGTTTTGTGAAACCATCTCATCAAATCCGTTTCAATAATGGAATCTTAACTTTTTTCAAATATTATTGTAGAGTTCAGTTTCAGTGTGTAACATCAACGTGCTAAAGTTGTCAATTTGAAAATAAACATCGCATTCAAACGTTTCTAAATAAAATCTTCACACCGATTCAATTCCGAAAAACGAATAAAAACATTCTGCTGAATCAAACCCACGAGCCCTTGTTTACAAGGCGAATGTGTTAACCATTAGCCGCGTGTTAACCATTGTGACCGAATGTGTTATCCATTAGCCGTGGAGAATCCGTGATACAGTCTAGAATTCTAGATACTTATGAATGAACGTGAGGCTGGTTGAGAGTAATTATTGATCCCGTGCGACATTTTTAATCTCTTTGCATCATGCTCATCACATTACTGAGAAAATTTTGAAAGTTTTATATTTAGTTTACATATGAAAAAAAATCATATGTTGCGTTCGATGATCAGAATTTTCATTAATCGGAATTGAATCGATGGGAATAACTCATCTAAAATTGTAAAATTCCAACGATGATTAACATCTATACTTCTGAGTAAGACAAGCGATTGTTTAAAAAAGTTAACTTATTTGATATCATACAACTGAAATAAGATGTAATGATTTGTAATTGAATCTCATTAGAAACTATTTGCAGTTCAGTAAAATGATGAAATTAGCTGATCTATATAGATATGAAAAGTTTTAATTCATGGACGATTTGAGTTTACATGCTCGTCAATTATTAGTAAGTCAAATGCCAGTAAAAATTTCCTCTTTGATGTGCGAAAATAAATAATAACCCATCACTTATATAAGACGGTAGCCGAAGGCCGAAATCAATGCGTCAAAATATGCAATGTTCGAAATATTTCTGAGAGATAACTATTTCCTCACTATAAGAATAATTACATGACGATTCACAATAGTGACTAATAGGAAAATAAACATTAGTTAAAGCAATGTAAAATGTTATTAACTGATATTTCGAATTAAAACATTGTTAAAAATATTTTTTCATGTCGCCATTGTAGCAGCCTCTATAAATAATTAATTTATAAGAAGAAAACAAATTACCAACAGCTTCTGGTTTAGACCGAATGCAATATCTTCATTCAATATAATCATGTTTCGGACACAGCTTTTATGCTTAAATATAAACATTGTATTATTTGCACAACTGTAATATGGATCAAGAACTTATATCTTGTTTTTTGTATTATGCGAAAATTATATAATAAGTGGTCATTCAAGTGCCAGTTATAATATATCGTCTATGAGGCGGTACACATGTTGTAAGAAGAGATGCATTATTTTTATAATAATCTCTTTGAAGTACTTTTTGTGTATGGAAAATTGTTTATGTACGTAGTCAAAAAGAAGAAATGTTTGTTTATTTTAATATTGTTTGCAATGATAAGATGTAATATACAAAATAACAAGTCTAGGAAGTTTGGTGCTTTTGTGCAAAGAATAGATAAATGAGAAATTATTAATACAACATTTTATTTATCTTTTGTGTTCTTCGCAAAGTGGTGAGTAATGGACTACAAGAATCGCAAGTCTTCTCTGAAAATATCTGGCAACAAAGAGTCGATACTTTAACATATTATAAGTAACTAGTGAATGAACTTTTTTTATTATTAAAATGAATTTAAAAACACTGTATAATTTCCAAATTAAATTTATTCACCTCAAACGTTTTCGCCAAGGCTTCTACTTGGCATCATCGGTCGTCCTGATGATGCCAAGTAGAAGCCTTGGCAAAAACGTTTGAGGTGAATAAATTTAATTTGGAAATTATACAGTGTTTTTAAATTCATTTTAATTATAATGAATTTCCAAAATGTTAACACAAAAACATTTGATTTATTGAACTTTTTTTACCATTTTAACTACCTACTTTACTAATGAGTTTTCTTTTTATTAATATCTCAAAGAAATTATCACTCTAAATCATTACGGCGTCTTCTGTACACGGGATTACCAACTATCCACATGTAATGAACCCACAGGTCATCATTTTATTGCCATGAAAATAAGATATGATAATGAAATTAAAGATGGATAACATACATATATCTTCATTTAATTGAAAACGTTTGTTTAATATACCTACGAGTGCAAATTACTTAAAATTACCTAACCTTGGCTAATTATTAATGAAACATCAATTACCTTTTTTCTAGGTTTATTTTTTAAAGGCACTGTTATATAATATTTCAACAGTGTCCTCGGCAAACAGGTCTCACTCGCTTTTTAGGTAGGTTTCGAGTGATCGGTAAAAAGCAAGTATATGGGGAAAATCACGAATCATACATTTACAATATCTTCAATCCAGCGATGATGTATATCCCCCATTCCGAATATCTCTTTTTCATTAGCATGGAGGGACAACATACATATTTAAATTATGAAGTTAATTTACTACTCACATTATGGGAGATTCTGTGACTATAAAGATAAATACCTATGAATATAAAACATGTAAAAAACCAATAAAATTACATGGACTAACCATTAAATACACTTGCTGTATGCAATCATTATACCAAATATACGTAATATAATGCAGTTGCAATACCCTGTTTGGGAAACATCTGGTTCAATTATCCAACACAGTATGAAATAATATAGGTAATTCGTAAGCCATATTTTCTCCTACGTCAAACGTCAATCATCAGTACAATGCCTTTGAGCGTTTCAGTATAAAGATGTTAAGTGATTTGTTTACAGCATTCTTCGGGAATTGTGTTTATAATATTCAGACACTCAACATATGGGTTAGAAATATGTATATTCGGTAAATATCTAGACTAGATGAACTATTCAAAAAAATTATTATGAATTTTCAAGTTATATTTATGTGAATATGTAGTTTTCTACCTGAGAAATGATAATCCATCCAAAATAAGATGATTTAACGCACACAAAATTAATTATTTGCATATTTTGCACACGATTTACACATCACAATCAAAACAAGTATCTGACGCCATGTTGACACAAAAATATAGGAAATGAATTGCAGGATTACCAATATGACAAAAACAATGCATACCATAGAGAAAAATGATAAATTTTCAATAAAAAAATTAATTAAATCCATAAATACCATATATATCACTAATTTTATAAAATTAAAGTAATAAATGTGTTTTTGCATATATTAGCACCGTACTACCTAACAAACCTAACCCGCAATCAGTCAACGTAATAAATGTGTTTTTGCATATATTAGCACCGTACTACCTAACAAACCTAACCCGCAATCAGTCAACGTAATAAATGTGTTTTTGCATATATTAGCACCGTACTACCTAACAAACCTAACCAGCAATCAGTCAACGTAATAAATGTGTTTTTGCATATATTAGCACCGTACTACCTAACAAACCTAACCAGCAATCAGTCAACGTAATAAATGTGTTTTGCATATATTAGCACCGTACTACCTAACAAACCTAACCCGCAATCAGTCAACGTAATAAATGTGTTTTTGCATATATTAGCACCGTACTACCTAACAAACCTAACCCGCAATCAGTCAACGTAATAAATGTGTTTTTGCATATATTAGCACCGTACTACCTAACAAACCTAACCCGCAATCAGTCAACGTAATAAATGTGTTTTTGCATATATTAGCACCGTACTACCTAACAAACCTAACCAGCAATCAGTCAACGTAATAAATGTGTTTTTGCATATATTAGCACCGTACTACCTAACAAACCTAACCAGCAATCAGTCAACGTAATAAATGTGTTTTGCATATATTAGCACCGTACTACCTAACAAACCTAACCCGCAATCAGTCAACGTAATAAATGTGTTTTTGCATATATTAGCACCGTACTACCTAACAAACCTAACCCGCAATCAGTCAACGTAATAAATGTGTTTTTGCATATATTAGCACCGTACTACCTAACAAACCTAACCAGCAATCAGTCAACGTAATAAATGTGTTTTGCATATATTAGCACCGTACTACCTAACAAACCTAACCCGCAATCAGTCAACGTAATAAATGTGTTTTTGCATATATTAGCACCGTACTACCTAACAAACCTAACCCGCAATCAGTCAACGTAATAAATGTGTTTTTGCATATATTAGCACCGTACTACCTAACAAACCTAACCCGCAATCAGTCAACTTATTAAATGTGTTTTTGCATATATTAGCACCAGACTACCTAACAACACAAATACAGTATATAAGAAAAAGGATTTATAATAATAATATGAGGTATGTCTATTTTCAATTTAATAAATTGTAATAATTTTCCCATTTCATTATTTTGACTTTTTTCCCCATTGTCTAATTTTGACTTCCGTTGTATTTTGTCCAGTAAACATTGTTTTTGTTATGTTGGTAACAATGAACCATTTCTCTGTGCAAATTTCAACATGGCCCCCGATATTTATAGGATACTTGTGATACGTCAAGGGCATACGAAAAATGCAAATATTTATTGTTGTGCTTAAAAAATCCACAATTGTGCGACGGATTCTTGTTCTCCAGGTTGAATACTACATATCTACATAAAAATAGTTCAATAATATCAAGTATTTATGCGTTCATTAAAACTAGATAAGTTCCGTATATTCAATTGAATGTATGTTACTTCAGAGGTGATGTCTAGATTTATAATATGTTAATATTGACAGAGCGGGTAAAGCCCGAATTTTGTATTAGTATAATCTGAAAATATTTGAACATACTTTTTTATAAAAAAATGATTTTCACTTATTAACTAAAAATGCTCGAGCGTCGAAACAATATTTATGTATGTTTTTAAGATACAGTAAATTTTCGGTTGAATATTGATAAAGTACACGAGAAAGTTATTTCAGTACATTCTAATTATTTCAAAATTATAAGTATAGAAAATTCTTTGAATAAAAGTTTTGACAAATTATGGGAATTATGATATTAAAAAAAAAGTTTTTCGGGCTTTGTTCATACATAAAAGATTAGTAATCGGTGACCGTTTTCGAAATACCAATGTACGAATTTATGATCCAAATGTGTATAAATTTCAATAAAAAAGTGTTCGAAAATTTTTAAAATAGTATTCCATTGAAGAAATGCAACATTGATTTTCACAACCATTATAAAATGCGTTTTTTTTCTCTAGGATGGAAATTTTTTAAATATACATTTCTTTACAGGGTTGCCGGAAATCACGTGGTGATGGATCCTTACCTGATCTGTAAAAAATATGCTAAGCAACGTGGCAAGTTAGCTGACATCTGTAGGAACGAGACCGCCTTGCTCAAGGAAGTAAGCAAAGGAGTAACGATGGGAGTCTCTGAATGTGGTTACCAGTTCAAATCTAGAAGATGGAATTGTACTACAGTGAGGAAAAGCATGAAGAAAATACTATTGAAAGGTAAGATTGACCAGTACCAATTTTTTTACTATTACTCCTGTTACAAAAATTTCACGATATAGCCTACACATGGGGTAGCCAGTGAATTTACTGCTTGTGATAAACATGCAATTTTTTTCTCCGCACCAATAATACTTTTAAAATGGTTGGCATGTCTCCTCGTTGAATACTAAATGTTGATATTGTCTTATGCGCGAGGTTTTAACCAATACCTCACATATTATAAGTGTCGCTGAGTTTCGAAATCCGCTATAACACATACATTTGAATGTGTTATAGCGGATTTCGAAACACAGCGACACATATTTATTATTTAAGACAGTTAATATTTACAATTCAGCAATCAGATGTGCTACCCATCCTGAATGTCATATTTTTCTCGGTATGAAGAAAACAATCTGCTTGTATATTAAAAGTTGTTAAACCGCTGTGTATCGCACTTGTGGGATAAGCCGTGATGGTATAGTAGTAGTAGTAAATTATCTAAAAAATCTATGAAAGCATTTATTTCAAAACAATTTGTCGTTAGTTAAATAATTTATTAAGACTATCAAGTGTGGCTTTAAAAATAAACATCATCCTAATTCGTTGAATCGAATAAATTATACAAAGGAGATATGTATGTATATATATACCAGTATTTAGTTAATTATTATTCCATTAGCCATGTCTATCGCAAGTTTCAATCACACCAAAAACTCTCAACAATCAAATTGTTGGGGTTCTTCATAAAATAAAGTTGCTACCGTCAAACCTGTCATTGTGTTATCAGTTTCAGCAATTATACTGCGTCCGGTCTCTGACTGTACTTGGGGTGCCCGTTTCTTATCTCAACTTCAATATATTGAGGGCTATAAAGATAAGCTCCTTAAGACCTCACGCATGGACTCTTTAACGATAGATATTCATAACCATAATGTTGTCTTTCTTCACATTATTGTATTATATTAAGGAGAAAAAATCTTAATAAACACTTTATTTAGGCTTTAACAAATGTTCCTTTTTTCGATTTGATCTTCAAAACACCTGTATGTTTTATAAGAAAAACTCGTTCTATAGAGATATCAGCTTATTTTTTTGGGGAGATTTTATTGGAAAAATTGATCGAAAGAGGTCGCTTAATTGATATAATGTTAGTAGCTATTTGATTTTTCGGTAATAATATTTAAAAAATGAAAGTTTTAAAGTTAAAGTGGCTAACTAAAAATACATCTCAAAATACTCGCGCTAAGCGATTACATAATTTATCGCCAAAATTATGATCCACAATGGACTTAAACCAAAGGTTTTCTTATCGGAAGTCCAGTTCTGTACCATCAAATAACGATTGTGCACATTCTTTTTTGGTAGGAAATAGAAAAGGTGTTCCGATGCATACGATTCGGCTTGGGCTTGAGTGCACTTTATCTTCACTCTCGCAGTTGATCACGTTCAGTAAAATGCGAAAACATGCTTCACATTGGAATGGAATATCTCTCAGATTTAATAATCTTCTATGATTAAATGTCGCAGATTTTGAAAAAATCGTGTTCTATTAGAATTCCTAAAATAAATAAATTATAAAAATAAATAAATAAGTTCCTCTTCTTTTCCTTCTAAATTTTATGTGAGACCCAAAGTCTGTTCACGCAAAAAGGTCCTCTTGCGATGTGGAAACCCAGCTTTCTTTATATCGTTTTTCGACGTGTTCGTATTAATATCTTCTCCATTGTCTTCACCATCTTACAATATTTTATACTTCACACATCTCCCAGATTGCAGTATTTCTGACACTGTCTCATAGGGTTATACCAGCAACGGCTCCCAAAGTTCGGAATCGTTGATCGAATCAAATTTAATAGAAATTTTAAATGTTTAAGACCTCTGTATACCATCACTATTCCTTTGTTGAAATTTGTTTTTATTGCGTGCTTCTTTTATTTTATTAAAAACGTTTTTTTATTACAACACAGAGATATAATAATGTACCTACCTATATTATAATACGGGGTCATTGTAACAAATATGACACATCACATTTTATTCTATTAACTCTTGTTTTATAATAGCATCTTTGCTGCATTTATAAATGGAATATTGTTTCCGATTAGATGAACGTATTATAAACTATTTAATGGTGCGATCTACTCATATCTACATAAGAACCGGTGTTGTATTTATTTCTAGAAATTTCGTCCGATTTGAATGTTCTTTATTTGTTTTGCAATAATTCCTAATACTATATTTCTAGCTACGCAGTCAATTATTAGTTACACATTTATTGCAATATTGGGCACTTAAATACAATCTATCTCATGAAATAGATTGTATTTTCAGTTATTGAAGAAATTTTTGTTTATCTTTATTAATTGATCTTGTAGAATCCTTTTTTTTTGTACTCATTTATAGGAGCTATATAATTGTTGCTTTGTTTCATTTTTATAACTCCACAACTAAATAGTAATGTGTTAATTTATGTCTCAAAAATAACTTATTGCTATTTTATGCATGATACTAGAGAATCGTCAACATGATCATTGGTACGTCAAGTGAATTCATTTGCTACCCACGTGTGGTTTTTAGAAACTTAATATGATTTTTGCACTCCCCATAAGTTCAATATTGGCTTAAATAAGTTAAATATTGATTTATCAGTATAGTATAAAAAAATATGATAGTAAAAGCTAGTGACATACCCGTCTAGAAATATATGGGGAGACTAGTCTTATTTACATCAATAGACAGTAATAACTGTAGATACGAGTACCTATGTAAGTAAGTGAAGTATACAAACTGTATAAAGTCAAAACTAAAAGGCGGACTTCATGCCTATGTGATTTCTTTCAATTTCAAATTATTACGTATGTATATTTAAATTGAAATGTTTCGAACCACTGTATCAAATGATAAGCAATTTTCATACCTCTGTGTAGATAGTGCGGGTATTTAGAAGCAGGTGTCAACAGTTTACCTGACGCCCTCTGATAAGAGACCATTCACGGGTGCTGCCAATATTAATACCGCAAGTAGATTGATAATAATTGCATTCTGGTCATCAACTTTATTACAGGCATTTTTATACCAGCGTTATCAAACGAATAAAGATTTCTGTAATCTGAATTACTTCTATCTATGGTCGATGAATAATATTAATTTGATCTTAATTAAGTACATATGACATTTAAACTTTAATTTATTAAATTTGCACCTTTTATTGGGTAGTTTATTTAAAGATATTCTCAAAATATTTGTCTAATTGGGATATTTTTATCGATCTAATATTGCATACCAGAAGTGGAGTAGGTAGGTAGTTACTTAGATATGGGACACATTTGGAAGCAACTGTGTCATTTGTCTGCTATTTAATTCAAATTAAAAGCATTCAGTCTCAGTAGAATTTAACCTGTTCATTAAATTTAAACAAACATTTAGAAACAATAAATGCTTATATGTGAAATGGGGATGAGTATGCGTACCTATCAATAAATAAAAATATTTTAAGCATTTTATTTTGAGAAAATATATTCAGTTACAAGAATGAATACACAAAGTATAAAGTATACAGTTTTTTGAGGAAAGTTGTTATTGCTTTCCAAACATCCCTGAGAAACATAACTCATTGAATATTTTTGGTCTGATTGGTGTTGTGTATGTATTGATTCCTTGTTTTTCATATCATGAGTGAGATATTATTTTATATTAAGTTTTTATAATATTATTATTGTATAAATTCAACTCACATGCAACCTTGACAAATATTTTCAGAGAGACATACTTACAATCACCTCACCATATTAAAGGCAAAACTAGTTTCTTAAATCCGCAATCTTTCATGAAACCATCCATTGAAAGACAAATTAATTGAGACAAGTTACGAGCCTAGCTTTTGATCTGATTTTGTTAGGAGCCTTTCCCGTCTATTGAAAATTATTTTAAGTAAATTTAATGAATTCCTCAATTACTTTGAGGATATACTATCACATTTTTTAGAAATTAGGTACTTCACACCATTTGTTTTCCGTTTTTGTTTTTCCTTCCCAAATCTGAAATTGCAAATAAATTGCTTAACGGATGCAAGATTTTAAAAAGGGTATTAGTTTCCTTATCACTTTTTTTTAATATGATGGAATTGAATTTGCATTGAAATCAAATACACCATAAATAAAAAACAATATGTTTGTGCCGTGAAGGAATATTAAATGATCGGTAGCGGAAATTTTTTAAGTCCAAAACTCTAACGTCATAGATTACATACCATCACAGCCTGGAAAATATGTCTATAATGGATATACAAACATACATGTAAATATATAGAATAAACATTTTTATAAGAATTATAATGATAAGTAATACGTACCTGGTGATGCATGTGAAGATAGTTTTTGTTCCATTTCATGTTTATATTCGCATTCCACATGAACAATGGACCTTGATACTGGAGGAATGCGTTCAGAGTTCCCACTTGGAAAGGGATGGATGTCTGTATGGATGGATAATGGAGGAAAAAAATAACTCGTAAATTGGAAATTATTTTAATAGAAGTCAACACACACAACAATAGCACTTTATGTTTTTACCGGGAGTGTTCCTGATTGCAATATAGTTTTATTACTAACTTTTAATAAAAAAAATATTTAGAATATGTACTTTAAAAGATTTTTTATTTATTCATGACATTATTGGACGCGAGCCGGCTTACAAGAGCTTCCGCTCTCATCAGCGTAAAGTGACGCTAGCCTGATGATGAGAGAGGAAGCTCTTAAAAGCCGACTCGCATCCAATAAAAAGTCACAGTGGATATACTATAAAAAAGTGTTTTATTTATAATTAATTCAACATGAACTTACACCAAGAACCGTCGGTTAAAAAAATATAAACTTTAACATATCGATGTTATTTCAAGAATTAATTCTTGTATGAGAACAATTTAACCAATGAAACGTCAAAAATCATATAGGTAAGGCTTTGAAAAGACAACGTCATATTATTTATTAATGAATATTCTAATCGCGAAAATTGAAACACACACACATTTACTTACATGTAATATAGAAACTTGGAACAATTTGTATAGGTTATTTGTCATATTGCCCTGGCCGGGAATTGAATCTGAGACCTCGTGACTCAATGGCAAGAACGTTACCTAGGTGACACACTAGGCGCCAGAAATATGAATAATTTTTACGAAAAGATGCGCTTGATTTAAACTAAAAATAAGCTGAAGTAGGTATACTTAGACCCCTGTACATTATTGCTTCTTGGACCTCAGATCACTCTACGTAGTATTTCAAGACACATGTTACATTTCAAGAAAGTATCCGAATATCAAAATATGATAAATACAATATGTTCAATGTAACGAAACTCATGTTTCTACAATAAAGTATACAGTAGACAAAAACTGAAACTTGCACAGAAATAATATGTATTGATATTCGACATAATAATTTTCTTAAAGTATTTTTTGTAAGATATTTTATTCCATCCAAATGCTCATTTAATCCAAACAGTCTCACCAAAAAGAATGACCAAGAAAAAGTTGGAAGTATTTTTACTGTAGGGTCACCATGAGATGTAACATATATTAGTGACTGGAGGTAGCTTGATGAAAACATTTCTAAATTACATAATAATAGTTGGTAAACTTCTGTGGTTAAAGTTGACGTATCCGATTTTTAGGTAAAAACTGATGAAGATGAACTTGAAGTGCCAATAATTTTAAATATTGACAGTATAGGTCTAGTTGATAGGTCTTTCGGACCTATAAACTTTTGTCATATTACTACCGACTTCATGTTACCTTAGTGTTACAGTTACATAGAATTAACAATAATTTATAAATATTTTTTTCCATTACCCACTATATCTTTTAAGAATCAAATGCTTAACAATCGCGTTTTGAATACCTTTCACTTTCATTATATTTTTAATAGGTATACATTTTCTCCAATTTAAAACACACGTTTATCCTTGATAATAATATTATATCATTAATGTAATCATTTATGACGAGATTTTAAATGGGAATCAAAGGTGAGATAACTACTTATCAATATCATATTTATTTGCTATTTCACACACCTTAATTTCTCTGCGCTTTTATATGGGATTTACTTAAAAAAGTATGTACCTACTGAGTATGATTTTTTTATATACATAATAAATAAATGTAAACACTATGAATGTTTCAATATTTATCTAATGGTTATCACATTTGTAAATATTTTTCTCATCAAAACTGTCTTGTCGTCAATCAGAGGATGTCATCTGATGTTTGGAGTAGCTGCTTTGTTGGCCCATTTAGTTTGCGATGTAGAAGCAAAAAACATCGTCCCAAGGTGATATATTGCAAAGGTCCAGACAGCAGGACCGCGCACACCATTATAATACTGACTATCATATATTATATTCTATCTTTCTATACGAGTATATTATCATCATAATAATATGATGCAGTGTATCTATGTACATTATCTTTTTCGTTATAAGGAGACGTGCATTTAGCAATAAAACAAGCAAATAAATATTTACTTCAAACGTAATTAGATTATGCAACTTCTAAAAACTCTCAAATACAACAGCCTTATGAAACCTATGCTTATCTACATAATATGTAAAGATTTCGAATTTTTGTATTATCTTTTTGATTTTTGATGACATACTCAACTAGTTATACGTATAGGTAATATTACTAAACAAAATATAGTAGTAAAAACTTCAATCCAATCCAAGAAAATCCAATCGTTAAACAGAAGTAACTGCATCTTTAATTTCAAACTTCAGACGACATAATAAATACATATTATTTACAAACACAATAGTGACTTTACACGATAAACTGATTTATATTGTATTTTAGCGAGCATTTTGATATCTTGGAAAGAACCTTAACATACCACACCACATACTCCTGGTCACATAGTGGACCAGTCACTAATAGCCCCTACAGACAATTGAAGGTCGAAGCTTTTGGAATTTAACTCATCTGCTTTTTTTATTTTTTGGTTTAATTCTTATTAACAAATTGTTTGCAGCCATTTCAAGTTAAATAAGACTTACTTATAAGACTTATATCCAAGAACCGATGTATGTTATTCGAACGTTGCGTACCCACATTTTACTAAAAAAAAACTTAGTTAAAGTAAACTATAATATTTCATGTACCTATCTACTTAATAGTTTGTTAATTTTTTTTTATTTAAATTTATTTTGATGACCGTGGACTTCCATCAAGTACGGTCGGTCGATAATATTTACAGCATGAATTGATTTATTAGTGAGTATACGAGTACATAAATATAGTAAGCCAGGTGACGAGTTGCCCAAGGACATAATGGTATGAATGAATGGACTCGCGCGTGGAATTTTAACTTCTATGGTTAAATTAAACGATTAAAACATTTCTACATACATGGGCATCATATACCATTGATATCGCATCTGAGCAATGTGCAATTATGCAATGCTTAACCAATCCTTAATTTATATTACACAGAAAACATATATAAATACAATACAATGTAAATATAAATTAAACAGTGGTGTAACTAAAGCTTTCATGTTGGACCTTTGAAATGAAGAATATTGTAATAATGCGTTGTACTATGATGCATTCAATAATCGACTTCATGTGTATGTTTCTTAAGTTGTACTGAAATTTTCGACGAAAACATATAAACTGTATATTTGTGTGGTTAGGATATTTTGGATGCATTAAATGATTTTTTTCATTTGCAGAATATGTGTTACGAGTTGACCAAAATCCTATTTTACAAAAAATATTACAACTAAATAGGAGAATGTTGAATAATATAATAATTAAATTTTCGGAACCATCCATAGTACCTACTGTATGATAACTATGTAAGGTACATTATCAGATTTTTTCTTTTTAAAGAACACGTGTCATCTAAATTAATTCATAAATTTATCAATTGGGCTTTTTTAACAAAATACTTTTGTCAGGTAATCATGTCATCAAGGTTTGAAAAATATCTTAGACATGTAATGTTTTTTGTTACGTCACTGGCGTCTTCATAGTTTGTGTTGAGATGGTCTCTTCGTTTATAAATTCGTTAAATGATAGTTTCCATTTACAAAATACTATTGATGAAAGAAAATACTTTATTTCCTTGAATGCACTGTGAGTTAGTAAATATTTTTTCAGGTCGGCTCAATTCAAACACCCCTTTAAAATATTTTTAGACAAATTATTTGAAATTGCAAAAATAAATTGGAATTGTGTAATGCAATCAAATAAATAACTTCATCGAGTTTTTTTTTAGTTGTACCACTTATCCTGAAATATAAGAAGAAACTCACTTTTTCTATTTAATATTCAAAGTAATCCATTGAATGTGTTTTGAGTGATAGGGTCGAAAGCTTGATTCTAGCTCTAGCACATTATTTCCAGAATTATAGACTAAAAACACTTCATAATTAAAGTTAGTCAGGTAGGAGAAATTGCAAAATTAAATTATGCATAAAAATAACTATTAAAATTAATACTTACATATTTCTTTTGATCTTACTTAGGAGTTGTGTATCATTACAAAGTCTTCTAATTCGGTGTAATATTTTTCAAGTCCAATGGAGAGTTATTTGTATTATGAGTTTGAATTCGTTTGAAAAGGTTGATTAACCCTGTCAAGTTTGTTTGTAAGATAATCAGCAATGCTAGTAATTTATTCCGATGTACAAAGTGAAGTCCTTGCTAGCAGCAGCGGTCAGGGACAAAGCCGCTCCTCCGTAATGAGCTTGTGTAGCTGTCTGTTGGTCGCGCATGTCCCACATGTTGACAACCACTGACTATCCTATGGACCGATGTCGCATACTTGAATTACTGTTGGACTAAGAGAGTAATTATATTAAGTGTTCACGTGGTTTACGTGTATCTGTAACCATTATTAATATTAATATACCTACCTACTATGTGCGTAGCTATACTACCTACATATATCTATGTATTACTTAAATTATCTCTTTCTGTCTTAATACCGTCACGGCTTATTGGTAAAAAAACTGCCAATTTGCATGTAATAAACATGCAATTTTCTTTCACGTAATAATGAAAATCTAAAATAATTGAGATGGATGTATGTTTATTGCTGAATTAAAGATGTTATGTGCCTAACTTGTGAAGTTGGACGATCATCTGCCTTTTACAGGACACTATAAAACTTGATTCGGTATATTATTCAAATAGGTGAAAAAAAATATGGTGTAGTACTTGAATGCTTAGTTAATCGATGATAGTATTTCGAGCTTTCAATTCGCAGGTCCGTATTTCTGTATTTACGGTATATGATGAATTTCACAGTAAATGTGTTTCAAGTTGACCAATTAATGAAATATTGCTTTGTCGTTTCAGTCATATGGTCGCCAGCGATGATATATTCCATGTAATCAGCACGTAGGTCGTCCTCTCTAAGTCATAAAATATTGAAGGATATCCACGGTCCATCCTAAGTCATAAAAATAAGAATTCAAAATGCTCATTACTGAATTAATGTATCCATTAGCAAAGTTAATGATTATATTGTGTGTTTTTACCGCTTCTGCACCAAAACATACTGTAGTCTTTGTATGTATGTATGTTTGTACCCATCTCCTCCAAAAGCATGAAATAACTGCCAATATAACATGCATATCTGAAGAAATTGCATACATAATGAACCGATATAGTAAGAAAATATGCAAGTACATACTAACTTTTGTACCCGGAAACAATGAGCAGTTATTTCAAAAGATTCTTTTATTTATTGAATTAAAAAACAAAACAAAATATCTGGCAACTTTTTTTCTGCGCAATAGCTAATTCTTAGTCTTATCGTTGAATGAAGATGTCTAATGTTTTTCAAGCACATTGTCTCTGGCTGAGTCCAGCATGAACAAATGGGAGCTTTATAACTTAGCCTTACGACTATTGATAACGAATGTATGTTTTTTTTCTTTTATTGTAATTACAGTCAATGTAGAAGTTGTTTTGTAATTACAGTCAAAGTAGAAAAGAACCAACGATTTTTTTTCTATCTTCTTAAACATATAACGCTTATAATATCGATAATATACAAATATTCATTATTTAGAAGTAGCATTTAAAGCAATAGTTACTGATGAAGAATTAAAAAATAGGTTTTAACAAACACACTAAAATAAATATATTTTGTTTGGATGGTCGTAGCCCTCCCAAATGGTGGACATGGTATTGCGAATGATTTTTGTTTCAACAACCGACAACATCATCGGGTCGTAAATTATAGTTCCAGTAATGCAAAATAAAATAAGATAAAAAATGAGCGAACACAACAACAATCAATAAATGGTAATAATGTTGTTGCAGCGTAGCCAGTGTAGCCAGTGTAGCGTTGTGATGTGTGCGCGTGTAATGCGGCCTCTCATAACAGTCACGTGGAATTATTTATGATTCAATATTAAATATAATAAGAATATCATTATTTTATTGTAAACCACATACCACCACTGAACTTTCTCACATATTATTATTATTACATCTAAATACAAACTATAATGGAAATTATGTCTTTGTTTCGTTTCACTTGCAAATTCTGAAAACATGAATTTTTTTTTTTTCATTTCAAAATTATAAGATAATAGAAAAAAAAACACAATATGTAGTTAACTTCCAAATGACTTTATTAACTTCGCGTACTAGTATTCGGAGACTCTCGTCTCCATCATCAGGCGATTAGTAAAAAAGTAAAATAAGATACAGAGACAAACAGTATTTATAGGATTTGAACAAAAGAAAGTTGGGAGAAGCCCGTGTTGATAAGTAAGTAATTACAATTCATTGATGAAAAACTATTGGAAAATGAACCGCTGTGGACGGATTCACGAGAGAATAATTTAAGAAAAATACTTATAAATATCTAACTTCTCCAGTATTTACCTTATTGCGAAATGGGGAAACCACAGAAAACCCAAATCAGAGAAGAGCAAAAATGCTAGATTATTAACTAAAATTTAAGTTTCTTAAGGTATGTAGGTACACGTGAATCAATTATTAATAGAAAAAGGAAGCATTACTTATAAAAATTAACAATATGAGTATGTACAATGACTTTAACATTGTAATAATGATGTGAGATATTTGATTTATAAAAACAACACGAAGAAATGTAGTGTACAGGTAAGGTGCTGAGTTGAAGTAGGCAGATCGATGGTTGATGACCCCCAACAGCAAATTAACTGTAAACAAGGAAAACAAAGGCAGTAATATTCTTTTTATAATATTATATTGTTATATTATTCAAAAGGCTTTGATTATTGTACAATAATCAAATAATCAATAATACAATAATCAATAATCAATTACAATAATCAAAGCCTTTTGAATAATATAACAATATAATATTATAAAAAGAATATTACTGCCTTTGTTTTCCTTGTTTACAGTTAATTTGCTGTTGGGGGTCATCAACCATCGATCTGCCTACTTCAACTCAGCACCTTACCTGTACACTACATTTCTTCGTGTTGTTTTTATAAATCAAATATCTCACATCATTATTACAATGTTAAAGTCACTGTACATACTCATATTGTTAATTTTTATAAGTAATGCTTCCTTTTTCTATTAATAATTGATTCACGTGTACCTACATACCTTAAGAAACTTAAATTTTAGTTAATAATCTAGCATTTTTGCTCTTCTCTGATTTGGGTTTTCTGTGGTTTCCCCATTTCGCAATAAGGTAAATACTGGAGAAGTTAGATATTTATAAGTATTTTTCTTAAATTATTCTCTCGTGAATCCGTCCACAGCGGTTCATTTTCCAATAGTTTTTCTTCAATGAATTGTAATTACTTACTTATCAACACGGGCTTCTCCCAACTTTCTTTTGTTCAAATCCTATAAATACTGTTTGTCTCTGTATCTTATTTTACTTTTTTACTAATCGCCTGATGATGGAGACGAGAGTCTCCGAATACTAGTACGCGAAGTTAATAAAGTCATTTGGAAGTTAACTACATATTGTGTTTTTTTTCTATTATCTTGAAATGGACTTCCAACAAGTACCTTCGGTCAACAACATTAATGTTTCAAAATTATGTTTACAAATCTGTAATTAGTTTTTGAATCATTGCTGGTCAACTATTATTACCTATATCATTTCATCGTTATCGATTTTTTTCAATTATATTTCTTTTTACCAATGGTGGGAATAATTTAGAATATGAGATTTTTTACTACCTTATCGTTTTTGTATTTAGCATTTTCAGAACATATCCAAAAATATGATTACATGCAATTGCTTAAGTATAATTCTATCTCAATTTGTGTTACCAGTGTAAGAACTACGCGTAAAAAAGAAATTAATGTGATTTTAGTTTTTTTATTTATTATCAATTTAATTTATTTTCTTATTTTGAACATTAATTCAGAGATGAGGCTTTCAACCCATCCAGAATGTCCTAATACTTTGTTAGCAAGGAGAAGGCAGGTTGCATCTTTATAACATGCAGCTGATTTTCTGGCTACCTCACATGTCGGATGTGCCTTGATGGTATAGTAGTTGTAGGATAATTTTATTTCATTGATTAAACATGCTACTAATAAAAAAAATATTCATGTATTCACTAATTACCTACTCTTTAAGAGTTTATCATGGATTATGTAAATGAAATATACCTATCCTATGAAATATCGCCCAAGGAGATGCATAAAATAATATAGAACGGAGTCTAAAACACACATTGCATGGAAATATGCGAATAATGCACCACATCATTTACGCAATAAACTGAATTTGTTCTCCATCGCGAAGGAATCGCAGAATTTATAGGATAATATTATCATCATTATCATTGCTCGTAATCTAGTTCACGCTAATAATAAATAGTTTAAGTCAATCAGTTACGGTTTTATTAATAAAATAACCATCGCGTATAGACTATAATATAGAGAAGTTTGATTCTGCCAGGTGTTATCGGATCAGATGATCAAACAACCAGGATGACGACAGCGTGAATAGAATACGCTGCATCCTCTGTACATAATATTATCTACGTTAATATTCAATTTAAAATAGGTTGTAATAGTTTACACCGGTTGATTGCTGCGTTATTCCGTATTAAATTTGACAGTTGATATAAATTCAAAAATTGTCGAAAAATGTTTTAGATGTTAAGTGTGTTTTAAATCATGTATTTTATCTTATGGACTTATGAACTAAATTGTGTGTATTTAGCATCATTCTCAAAGTCACGAAGGACACCATAAATAATTATTTATAATATCATTTGTTACACGGAGCGGAAAGGTTTTCTATTTTTTGTTAATATATTCATTTTTTATATCAACTGGTTATTTAAAATCTGAAATATTGAAATGAAATAGTGAAAGCTTTTTAAGGTTTTATGCCATTGGCAGATATTGGTAAATGATACAGAGTAATTATTTATTAGTAATCTTCGACATCAATACACCAGTCTTCATAAAACTCAAGATCCAAAGTATGTATATCTATAATAAAATAGAAAAGTTTGGAGTAACATGTAAATAAAAACTCCATATAAACTATTTTACAGCGTTACAAAGTAATTAACTAAAATTAAGAGAGAAGCTTTCAATATATGCACTTAGGAAGCTTGTAATTAGTAGATTGTTGGTGGGTCAGTGAAAGTTTAAATATAGAAACACTTTTCAATAATAAAGCATAGTGACTATTCATTGTGTATGTGATGACAAAAGTGTTGGATACCTACCTAACACAAAAAATGCTTTGATTTTTAGTTTTAAATTAGTTTGTATGCATGTTTGCTTGTTTTAATAGTTTGTAGTTCTTTTTACGATAATTTCATAGTTTCCTGTGTATCTTAGTATTTATGTACCTAACACGTCTTGGTTATACTGAAACGGTGTGCGTTTCAGATTCCATCTATTCATCTACTCATCCATTTCATCATGCCAACCTCCTCAAGGGGTGTAGCCAGCGTATCAACTGCTTGTATTAAACATGCAAATTGTTCTCAGAAGAAATTCAGGATGGGGGCCATACCTCATCGTTTAAATAATAAAAAAAAAACTATATTTCCTCTGTTATGATGGTATTTAATAATTATAGTGTAATTTATAAGCATAAAGTGTCTTTCCAGTGATCGGGTTAGTTATTAGTTAGTTAAAAAACATACTACGTTAGTTGGAAGACATCGCATTTTAGTGATAAACTCCCCATCTGTACATTGAATTGTATAACTGATATTTTCTATGATGACTGTTTTAATTTGTATGATTGAAAACAATGTACAGTGAAGAATAAAATAAATAAATATTTCACATCTCTACCATTAATTGTATATTTGAAAATCAGTTCTTAATCTCATAAAATTTCTGCCTTGTATCAATTTCTTACAATTATTAACATTTCGAATGTTCTGTGAATTTCTATATTTATTATAATTTGGAATTCTATATTTATTATAAATTTATGCAAAATAAAAGAAATATTGTATTTTCCACTCAAATAAGTAATAATATACTTATAATAAATATATAATTATTTTGTTATTATTCACACTTCGCTTGCTAATTCTAGATTATTTTCCAATGTTACACTGACTGGCTGCTGCCAGATATATGATTTTTCATAATTCTTTCACGTTTTTCGATTTCCATCACAACAATAGCCTTACTTCTGACTAAGCACGACGGCAAATAACTTGCTTTTGTAGGTTGTTACTATAAAATAATGTAAGCCTATCGATGTAAAGCGCTGCACAGTTTACGCTGTAGTATTTATTTTGGGCAATGTCGGGTGAAAAAGAAATATATTCAGTAGGTAGGTATAGCAATTGTTCATTTCATGGCCGGAGAGCATCAGATGTTAATTTACATATTGATTTTGTTATTCACACCACCTAGTAGGCAACTAATACTGTCAGCTACCGTGTCATGTGTTATATTCCTATTGTTACTTCTGTACCTACATATTGTGTACACATATCTAATAATAATATTGATAAAGTAGTAGTAAAGACAACAATAATAATGACTGTCACACTGTGTTAAGTGACAACATTGCGACAACTATTATACCTACATATCATACTGTTCATGTAACATTACTTACTAATATAATATGTAATGTGGTTCATACCACAATACAATAATCGACTTGGGAGGTGTGAGTATTGAGATAATTGACTCGTGTTGTGTTCTAGTAGTGATGCAATCAAAAATATTTTTCATTCTATATGTTTCATCAAGTCAATAATATGAGGTCTACAAACTATCGATATATCGATTTACTTTCTCATGACATATTTTCAGTACCTTCTTACTTACTTTGCGGGTTCGAACTTCAGACCTTGCCACTCCAGTAAACAGCGACACATATTGCCTTGTCGTTGGCCATCCATCAGGTCAGCCATCATATTTTCAGTGAAAGCCTATGTACCTATAAATAATTAAATATATAAAATAAAAACAAGTAAATATGTTGATGTTACATTTGACTTTTTGGTGCTTTGTCTTATAAAAAAAAGGAAGAGTGAATATGTCGTTGTATGTGCTGGTTTTTATATTTGTGATTTTTTTTAACAATTTAGTATATCACTTTAGTTACGTTTTTGTAAGCATTTGTATCAAAAAATGCAAACATAGCACAATAGGCTTGTACTAATTACAAGTTATAAAAATTCTTTTTCGTAAAAAAAATATATCTCATAGCTAAACATACAGTGGCGAATAAATGAAAATATGTACATAGGTAAAAAAGAGTTTATTTGAACATAATATGTGGTCTAGATAGTATAAGTTCCAAATTTTATTGATTTGTGCACATTTAGGTATTCGTGGATGTGTGGGTCTCAAGGTGGGATCTGCTACGTCTGCCGGGTCAACCCACTGACGTGGTAGGGTTGGAGATACCAATACTAGCTTAGTGGTATTGATGGACTTAAAAGAGAATTTTAAAATAATTGTCACTTGTCATATACTCAAACGGAAAAATAGAAGTCCTCCTGAAATATCTGTAAAAAGAGGTTATTTCAACTTTGTTCGCATTTTGGTAGAAAAAATGTGGATAAAAGTTTACGAAACACGTGCATTTGTATTAGGTATCTATATAAGTGTAGGTACATTGTATATTTGTTTGTGTTGTCACTTAGCAAGTAATTTTCCAATAATGATGTTACCACTTCGCAGACTAGGAGGTAGATATTTACTGAATCACGGATAAATAATACAATAAACATAATAAGTGTTAATCTTCTGCAAATAATGCAGGAAAATATTTTAACACTTCTTCAATTCACATGCAATTTCAATATTTGTTTACCTGGTCGTGTACATACAACATTGCCCTATCGAATTCTTTCAAGATATTTGTATACATACTCTATAGCTGAGGTGTCAGCAGTTTTGACTGTTTTTTTTATATTTAATTTGACAGAGAAAAAATCATTCTTACCCTAGAAGAGCGACAAAGTACTTAGAATGTTTACTATTAAAGAAATGGCAATATCGATTATATAAACTGATCTAATCGACGTTAAGTTGATGACAGGTGTTCACTAATTCCGTTTTTCCCACTATCATGCAATGAGAAAAATACTAATGAAATTTCACAACGAATAATTCGTTGTGAGTACGTACCAATGATTCGTTGTGAGTATTTTTCTCAGTGTGGTTAAAGTTCGAAATGCTTTATAATGAAACAGAGAGATTTTATTCGGGCGATAAAGTTATTCTTTATGAAGTTTAAAAATTGAGGATTTTTTCGTAAAATAATTAACATTGTTGTCTAATACTGTTTAATTCTTTTTTCAGACACAAGAGAAACAGGATTCGTAAATGCTATAACAGCTGCTGGAGTCACATATGCAATAACAAGAGCTTGTACTAATGGAGATTTGATACAATGTTCATGTGACAAAACAGGAAGAAAACGTCAGCCAACTGGAGTGACCGCTATGTCTAATTCAAAATTTCCTCAAAAATTCTCTAAATTAGACGTAGCCAACAATAATCTAACTCCAAGAGAATGGCAATGGGGAGGATGCGATGATAATATTAGATTTGGATATAGGAAATCAAGAGACTTTATGGATGCTAGATTCAGAAAGAGGAGCGATTTGAAGACTTTGATTAAATTACATAACAATAATGCGGGAAGATTAGTGAGTTTAACAACAAGTTATTAAATTATAATTATTTTTATTTTTGTAAGTAATTAACGTACATTTTTTTCCCTTTTCAGGCAATAAAAAACTACATGCGACATGAGTGTAAATGTCATGGTCTTTCTGGTTCATGTACTTTAAGAACGTGCTGGTTGAAGATGCCACATTTTAGAGATGTAGGAAATCGTCTAAAAGACAAGTTTGACGGTGCATCGAAGGTAATAGCTGGGAACGATGGAAGAAGTTTCAAACCTGAGGGTCTGACAATAAAACCACCTGGTAAAGTTGATATAGTTTATACGGAAGAATCTCCAGATTTTTGTAAGGCAAACAGTAAAAGTGGTTCATTAGGGACTGAAGGTAGGGAATGTAATGCAACATCTGAAGGAGTAGATGGATGTGATCTTCTTTGTTGTGACAGAGGACATAGCAGTCGTATTGTCAGTGAGAATGTTAACTGCAGATGCAGGTTCAAGTGGTGCTGTGATGTATTGTGTGATGTTTGTGTTGAGAAAAGGGAAGTCCATACTTGCTATTAAACTTTTATGGTACCTATAAATAAGTAGTCTTTATTTATAAATAAAATGAATCTCTTTTCCCTTATTAATTTAAAATATTCATGATTAAAAAAAAAACAAAAATACTGTTCCCCTGCATTACAAATTCTGAATTTTATTCATCCTCAGAGATTTTTTTATATGCAATCTGAGTATTTAAAAAAAGAATGAACAGTATATTTGTGGTTTGAATAATTTAACATTTTAAAAATTGATTTTGCAGAAGGTTGATTTATAAAATATTGAAAAACTATGTTGATATTTTATATATAATCTCATTGTGTTACTCATACGGTTCTCTTTTTCAGGGTTTGTTTTACTGCTCGTTTAGAAAGCGATCTAAGCAAAAGTTTAAATGTATTATCCATTTATTTTCAAACCTTTTTATTGCTAACACTGTTCTACATATTTTAATATAATATTAAGTATTATTGTATTTATTCAAAGAAAATATAATTTTCTAATAATAATGAACACAGCTGATATTTTATTACTAATTCTTCAATAGTAAGTAAATGGGTCAACAGTTTATAATATGATATTGTTCAATCAGTAACGGAGTCTAACAACAGTATGTTATTGCTATTACTAATGATATTATTGTATGGACAATACATGTTTTAATCTTTTGTTTTCACACGTTTTCACAGCGCTTTTAAATAATACCCAATACCTGACCACAACAATGAACAATATCTCTGATTGCTTAGGAAAAGTTGTATACGGTTTCTTATTAAAATATTTTAGTGAAACCTATTGAATAAAATGGATACAACAACTCTAGGTGGTCGGTAAAGTTCAGAGTAGTTATTATACTTTCAATTAAAAGATTCGTTTTAGTCTAGAATCTTATCTTCTATCTCAATTACTTATTACTATAAGCCTTCGTCTCTTCATTGTAATCCAGAAGTTAGCCTCATCAATACTTTCCTATTCTTCTTTGAACTCTTCTATGAGCCAGAACCTATTTCATTCCTGCAACTT
This sequence comes from Athripsodes cinereus, assembly GCA_947579605.1. Taxonomy (NCBI): domain Eukaryota; kingdom Metazoa; phylum Arthropoda; class Insecta; order Trichoptera; family Leptoceridae; genus Athripsodes; species Athripsodes cinereus. The sequence goes on along the minus strand of OX388305.1, from coordinate 22,384,610 downwards.
GTACAATGTAATCCATCCATCATCTTTCTGAAGTGTTCTTATATTTCTGTTGTCTTTCCATGGCCTTCATTGTATTATCTTCGGCGTTCATCTGCTATCATCTCTTCTAACTTTGTTGTCAGCCCCTTCTGCAGATGCTTAATCAAAAATTTCTTTCAAACGACAAATTACATACAACTCTTAATGAAAAGTTGTCTAGCCTCGAGAGTGTGTACCAAAGAATATACTAAATGAGTAGACTGCCAACTGAGTGAAGACCCTTTATTTATAGACATTTTAATTTGACCTTTCAATGATGCTATGAAGAAAAGATTATATATTGATTCTGTGTCCAGAATAACCATATCATTAATGTAAAAGCATATCGCTTACTGTATGAGTACATTATTACCATAATGATTCAATGTACCTACACGGAAAAATACACATTAAGGTTTTCATGTACGATCCTATCAATGATATTGTATGTTTATTTGGTAGTAAAAACGATATAGATTTTTTTACTGAGAGACACGTCTTTCTTCTTTGGACATTGCCGATCAGATTCAATCCTTGAAAGACGAAAGACATCTTTCAACAATAAAAAAAATATTGAATTGGAAAAAATAAACATTTGTTTTTTTATTTCATTATGGATTTGTTGGTACTGCCTAAACTGAAACACAGTTAATAATAGAGATATCAACTAAAATCTGCTTAATATAATTTTCTCATATGTAATGATTAATTCAGGTTCGTCGGTAGCCTGGGGGTAGAGTCTCGGCCTTCAGAACAAGGGGTCCGTGGTTCGATCCCAGGTGCCGGCAAACTTCCCTTTCACGGCACAAGCTTTTAGCTTAGTGTGAAAGGTGTATAAGGTTGTATTTGGGTTTATAACAAAACCCAGATATATCTTTTTCAAAAAAAAAAAAAATTAATATTGTATTTCTTTTTTACTTTTTTTATTTGTATCAAATATGAAACGTTTTACCTATTTATCTAAATTTTATGTGATCTATTGTTAGTTATTTTTTACTTTTATAAGTAATTTGGATCTCTAAGAATTATTGTGTATTTTAAATACAAAAGTCATAAACAGAAGAACTATGGTTATATGTGATTATTTTTGTATAATAGTCAGTTTATAAAAAAATATAGTATTTTATTTGTTATATTTAATATTAAATGCCTTTGTGAAATGAAATAAAGATATTTTATATATTTATTTGTAAGCTTGAAATAATACTCGCTTTGTATACTTATTGAATTTCTAAGATTACACTATACATTTATTAAATTTTAGAAATATTATATTATATATGAATGAAATATAATTTTGGAATCAATATTCTTTTATATGTATGTTGTTCTCATGCATTAAAAAATGTGTTGCGGTATATTGAAAAACATTGTTTTCTTTCCCTTCACTATCTTTTGATAGAATTTCAGACTTTTGTTTCAAGGAGTCTTCAACAAAGAATGAATCTCTCACTCTTCCTGTGGGGTTCGAGCGAATGAGCTTTAATGAGCGAATTAAGAAGTAAATTGAAAAAAAAACATAGCAGCAGTTAACATCCAAATGACTACATGTACATATGTACTGTGTTTTTTTTTCAGTTCAACTTGAAATGGACTTCCAACAAGTACCTTCGGTCAATAACATCGAATTAAGAAGTGTTGAAATATATGTAAGGCAAAATACGGGCGGTCTTCATTGTTCATGTATGTTTAACAACATAATGATTATTGAATCCTCTGTATATAATAGGACCTACCAATCACCAATGATTGGATTAAATATATAATGATATGTACCTACCAGGTAACTACTCCACCTTCACATACATGGTAAATAATAGCTATACTGTATATACTTCATGTCACGTAGCCAAGTAGGTATGTGCTTTTATTATTCATAATGAATTTATCTCCCATATTGGACATACAATTATTATAATATACAAGCTAGGTTTAGTAGCCGGTGTCGTCCAGGAAGTGGATAGATAGGTACTAATAAAAAAAGATATGCAGGTGTCTAAAATATAAAATAAAGAATAATGCCGAAGTGTTATGAATAACTATAATTAATTTCCTTTTACATTTAATTAACATAAAATGTTATTAATACAAAAACAAAATGTATTTATTTTCAGTTATCCATTTTTTTTGTCACGAATGACATCTGCAATGAAATTTTAGTTATACAAATTAATATATTTGAATTAATATTATTATACAGCGGAACACAACCAGTGTTACAAAGTATTGCCAAATTAGATTACTTGCGTATTTGATACCTAAATAGTGGAATATTGAAGTGGAGGAATAGCGTGTAGATATACCTACTCGTAAAATTGTGTTGTATATGACCTTTGAGTAACGCAAATGTTCATACTAAATATGACTGTCATATGAATCATTGTTTCTTTTACATAAATTATGAAATGTAAAAAAAATCACAAAAAATGATGCTAGTATCTACAGAGGGTATTAATTTTCTAAGATTACACAAACATAATATTATTCGAATATACCATCAGATGACTGCATTTATAAAGTACATACCTACTAGGATCAGAGATGTAAGGTAAAGTGTTTATTAACATATTATCTATTATAAAATATGTATATTCCGATATGCGTTTTATTTCAAATGTATGTATGTATACATATAAAACGTAAATAATATATAATAATGTGTGTATATAAAATGACCCCGAGCCACATTTATTTATGATCTCGGGTCAAAATCATTTCATGGCATTGAATAGAAAGAGAAGATGATATACAACGTGAACGTGTGCGAGAAGTATAGCTATACCTAGTGTGTATATTATATTATTATAATGTGTAGTAAGTCTACATCTCACGAAGTCGTAATTTTTGACCATACCCGTTATTATTATTTGTATATGTATGTATATTAGCTCGGAGCAACACCCAAATAATTGGCGTACCCCAGTCAAGACCACCCAATAGGTGAGCGTGATCGACCAATCGAAATAAGAAGATGGCCTCCGTAGACGATCATCATCAACAAGTTCATCATGACGATGCTGTTGATTATGTATGTATGTAGGAATTGAATGCATATTAGGTTGGTGCGAAGTGTAGTCGACTTATGCAAAAAGAACAGATATAAACTTACTAACATATTATACAGTTATTCCTGTCCACTAATGAACATAAGCCTCTCCCAAATTTCTCCAGATATATCTGTCTGATCGATTATTCTAATATCTAAAACATAGTGCAGAAGGTCTCACTCTAGTTATTATGTCTTTAAAAATATCACCTAAACCTAAACAGTAAATTCATAAGGTACCTACGTAATTCATTTATGCATGCCTTCACGGTATTTCCCACCACAAGTGAAGTAATCAGCGGTTTAATTGGATGTAATAAATATGAAGACTGTTCTCACCATGTCATAACAATGCAAGACATTTAGGATAGGTCACATTTCACATCGCTGAATGTCTATCTTAGATAATAATTATGTGTATGTGTATTTAGTTTGGTAGGCTAACTACTCAATTGTGTTATATAGGTGTGCCTGTAAATGGGGCATTTAATTAATTATAGGTATTTTTATGTAACATGCATTGCTGTATGCATATTATATGCCTGTTGGAACACTTAAATGTAAATAAATGTAGATTGCTTTAAAAGTAATGTTGTCTCTTACAGTGCACTTGAAAATTTGGAGAGTATATCGATGCCATTCTTATTTTTTCAATTGGATTTTGCACAATTTTGTTCTATTGTTCAGTGATAAGGTTTGCCACCCATCCAGAATGTTTTAAGTTTTTGTCGGCACGGAGAGGACAATTCACATGCGGCTGGTGCGCTGACTTCCTCATTTGTGGGATATGCCTTGATGGAATAATAGTAGTAGTAATTACACAGTTTTTGCAACACTGTAAATTGATTAATGAGTGTTAAATTGTAACAATTAATGAGTGGGAATGTATAAATTCGCCATATGTTACTACAGAGAACATGAAAGGTAAAAAGCAAAATGCTGAAAAACTAATACCTTCAAGTTTTGTGAAATATGTTTAGTTGACAACAACAGAATATGAAATAATATTAAAATGCACTATTTTTCTATTGAATGGCTACGTACGAACGTTATCACAATTTAATAAGATAAATCAGTGGTGAACGTAGTGTCCAGGGTTCCCACAGGGTCCGAGCTGTAGCGGGCTCACTATAACGCCCGCGCCCGGGCCCCCGTCACATAAATAACACTACGGCGGAGGATGCGAAGCCCGCTGCAACCAATATACGATATAGGTACATAATATTATTATGCTGTGCTATTTATATTTCTACAATACGTATATAGGTATGTAATATGGGATGTAATTCCTTTATTGAATATTATATTTTAATACCATATTATTTTACTTACCACAGTTACTTCTTTACATACGAGAGATCGATCTTAGTGATTTTATGGGAACGATTTCCATTATTTGAAAATTAGTCAAAATAAACAACTACAACTTGTACAATGCCTTGACGCTGGAACGGATGGAAGAAGAATAAAGTCTAGACGAAGCAAGACTATATCACCCTCTTGAAACAATTTAATTCTCATTAAATGATGATTGTTTTTTTTTTATTTCATTATTACATGGGTAGGTAATATGGCATACTTTGCATATGAATTAAGTTAATTTTTTTACCCAAATGAAGAAATTATGGAACTCAAATTTCATTATTTTCTCGTCTACTTAAACTTCAACGGATATAACTTCACTTTATTCACAATTCATTTACTTACTTCTTCCGATTGGATTTTGCACAATGTTAGATTGTGTAAACATGGTTCTCCAATTGAGATATCTGATTGGTTTTGTCATCTGCACGTTGTGACTAAATCCAGTTAAATAATAAAAAAAAATAGTAAATAATCTCTGTATTTATTTCTTTCATCAAACTGGTGTATCCTGTGTTACTAATATTACCAAGATACATTAGAGGAGTATTAAGTAGTGTAGGCAACCAGCCACAGCAAACAAACAAAGCAGATATATGTATGAAGATCTGTATGAGATAAATTCACTATGATCACGATAATATATAAATCTATAGGTACCTAATATTATTATTATTACTAGTAACTAACTAGTATCTTCTTATTACTTGTTACATACTAGTACTAGTTACAAAGAACAATATTACTTACCAAAGTTCAATAAATAATTTCTTACGTATTATTTCACTAGTCATAATACAAAACCTATCTACCTATTATGTTGATATCCACTGGATGCGAAAGGTACGGGATCAGGAAACATCAACACAGTGATGGAGAAGACTTTCATTCAGGAGCAGACAAGAGTTGCTGAGGAGAAGAGGGATACTCTTTTAGAAATTTTATTTAATGAATTTTCTATTTCTTTTTAGGGCATAATTATGTAGAAAAGGTAGTAAAGCATTGAATCTTTAATAATTTTGGACAATATTGACAACGAAATTTATAAAAAAAATGGCAAAATAACGTCTCAAAATATCCTATCACACGATACTATTATTAATAATAAATACACATCAAGTAAGTGCACTTTATCTATTTAAATCAAATTAATAATTATGTAATGCAACCCAATAGCTGAGTCTACTATCGTATAATATTTCTATAATTAATAAGAGAATTATCCTCTAGCAAATAATTTAGAGTTCTGTTATGGAGCGATTATAACAATATACATAATTTATGCCTGAAGATCGCCCATCATTTGCGTGTTGCAACTGATATTTATGTGAAATGTAAATGTCTTCATTTATATTATAAGTAGATCGTTCACGATCATCATTAGGCCTCGTCTCAGTCTGCATGAAATGTTGTACATAAAATCGTACTCGTATTTTTTTTCCACACGATGCTAAAGTGTGTTCAAGGAAATTTTTATGTTCTCCTGGTATATTAAAGATATTTTTTTACAAGGTCTCAAGAATTTTCAACAAATCTATTAATTTTTATTCTATGCTTTCTTGGTAAATTTAGTTTTCGTATTTGTATTTTTTTATGTTGGTATCACAGAGTGTCTTGCTTATATCTAAAAAACAATCTTATTAATTTTCTGCTTTCCTGGTAAATTAACTTGTGTATTATGCTTTCCTGTTAGGTACATATAAGGCTTTGACTTCTACAGTCATTATTGTGGAGCTGAAGTGAATTGAAAATATCATCCTCTTGAATTTCTGTTCTCTTGGTAATCTCATTGCACTTTCCACAGTATTCGCCATATTAATTTTATACAAACACAAAATTTACAGACATGAATTATTAAAAAACATAATGAAGCATGAATGTTTTCACGGAATTGAAGTATTACAATAACTAGTAACACCATTTAGCGATGGATTTCCACCAAATGTTCAATGCGTGTATCATCCCAATTCTTCTATATGGCTGTGAGTCTTGGCACTTAACCAAGGCTCAAGAGCGGAAGACACTCAGCTTTGAAAACAAGTGTCTTAGAAGGAGTTTGGATGTCAAATGGTATGAACATATCACAAATGATGCTGTGCGCCGATGTACCTGGCAGAGATCTGTAATCTCCGTAATAAGAGAGACGATGGTCCTGGCTGTTCTGTTCTGTTCTGAGTTGTTCTGTTCTGTTCTGTTCTGAGAATGCCCAATGATAGTTGGCCAAAAAGAGCACTGTTCTTCCGTCCACAAGGGTTCAGTCGGCTCGGGCGTCCCTCTTTGACAATATACACCCTTCCTATAATAACGACATCAGAGCGCAGGGAATGTCGTGGAAAGAGGTGACGCAATTGGCGCAGAGACGCTCTGAATGGAGGAGGCTGGTTTCTGCCCTGTGCTCCTGAGAGGAGCGTTGAGGGCGAGGAATGAATGAATGAATTCCATCACTACCTTAGACTTTGAATACCTTCACTTCAGACAATTTTATTCTGATACTTACAATATTTCTAATATACAGATAATTCATCATACCCGTGGAGAAAACCAGTTTTTTTGCAAATGCTTCGTTATCCTAATGCCATCCCTTTTCATGCAATTTGAAACAAGTGTTTCTTTCTACTATTGATTATTAATTCCCAGAGAGACGTCTTTCGACTTATAAGGTCATTATCACTCTACTGACCTTATAAGTCGAAAGACGTCTCTCTGGGAATTAATAATCAATAGTAGAAAGAAACACTTGTTTCAAAATACATAATTATCACTCTAATGACCTTATAAGTCGAAAGACGTCTCTCTGGAAATTAATAATCAATAGTAGAAAGAAACACTTGTTTCAAAATACATAATTATGGAATTCTACTACGTGTGCACCGACACAATTAATAAAATAAGCCAACCCTTTTATTATTTTTCATAGATCCATTCATATTGACTACAAGCGCTATGCCATACCGAATTGTATAAACAAGTCAGTATAAGAAAATTTAGAAGATTTGTAATAATGACGTCGCCTTTCATTTTTCAAAGATCTAAAAACACAATTACTTAATAAACACTTAAACATAATGAAATAATTTATTTTAAAAACACAAAATAAACATAATTTCGTTTCATCTGACAAAAACAGAGAAACGATAATTAATGTCATTTCATTCTTATATCTTTTTTACATGCCGTCTCCATTAGTTGCCAAAAATCAATCCTAATAAAAAATCAATTTCAACAAAATAACGAAACGGAACAAAATGAAATCGTTCAAAAATTCAAAATTAAAATTATCTTACTACTACCTAAGGAGAGTACCTAGTTACTTATTTTAAAATAAGAATAATCTAACAAAGTAACAACTAAGGTAAGTACCTAGGTACTTTCTTATATGTTATATTTGAATAATGTCAAAAGTATATCTATAATCTGCTGATTAGACTTCTAGAGGAGAATCATAATATTGTCTCGAGGAGTTAAAATAAAACCAATTATCAATCACCTTCAAGGTGAGAGCAAAGGTAGTCGCAGTTAATAACAGTAAAAGTGATACTATGTAAATTATTCAACAATACATACAGTAAATATGAAAAAATATTAAGAAAAATACTTAGTAACATATAATAATAATATTTTATTACTCTATGCGGTAGATCTCTTCACGGTATTATGATCATAAATTAATTGACATGTTCCAAAATACACATAAACATTTCAAATTTTACTCACACTAATGATAATTAAAGTTTTATTTTCATTTAATTATGGATTTATTCGCTTCGTATGATATTATTCAACATCTATATACCTGAACGATTCATAAATCAAAACTTCTACGGTCAATTTGAATATTTATTAGAAAACATCTATTAAAAATGTATTGCCTTGTTCAATGGAAAGAGATGTTCAAACTTACTTACATACATTTATTCATTTTTTTTTAAATTTTGCTTCACATTTAGCATTATTTCAGACTTACTACATGCTGACTTACTGCTAGCGCTTCCATTGCTAGATATAAACCACTTGTGTAGGTTTATAAGCGACATACAAGCGCTTTAATTTTAAGAGAAACTGCTTACTTACTCTTTTGCTTTACTCAACAGACACCTCCCTCTAGTAATAATTTTTAATCACTTCACTCATGCAAATGTAGATAAATTCCGTAAAATATGAAAACTATGTAAACATGTACAGTATGTTTCCCTTTCTCTCTTCTTATGTTCTCTCTTATCAGTGGTATGGAAAATATCATCAACCCTAGGTGGGTGAAAATATCATCAACCTACCTATCCTGCAGCCATAGTCAAAACATATTTTAGCGTTATGTAATCGTGTAACTATAGACGACTTTGCAAGAAAGTATCAAATACACAATAACTTGTGAATGAAGTTAACACATTTTCGCAAAGTCGTTTACAGTCGAACGACTACATAACGCTAAAATGTGTTTTTGGCTGCTGACGTTGATTAATTTTGTTTTTTCCCTCCTATAGTTTTATGATGGTTAGGTTATTTGAAACAAGTGTTTCGGTTTCTTTCTACTATTAGTTATTGATCACGAGAGAGACGTCTTTCGACTTATCAGGTTATTATCAATCTTGAAGACGTCTTAAAGACGTCTCTCTCGTGATCAATAACTTATAGTAGAGAGAAACACTTGTTTCAAATTACCCACCTAATTATAGAATTCTACTACGTGAGCACCGACACAATTAATATCTTATGATGGTGTTAATCCATAAACTACATTGTGTGTGTGTGAAATAAAGATGGGAAATATATTTATTGATACGTCTTCATAAGTACGTAGGTATCCGTATGAATAGTTTCGTAAAGAATAGAGAGATTAAAAGGTAAAGTTGAAGAATCTTTGAATATATCGATAGATTTATTATAGAGCAAGCGTCAGAGGACTTAACAGAATTGTAAAACACACAACATTCAATACACCACTAAAAGTCAAAACAATTTAATAATATATTTTATTATTATGTATACACAAAGTTATAAGCGTATCTAATGGAGAAATTGATTATTTTCAATTATGAACATATGTATTCATTACTGAATACACAAGTTGAGCACATTGGATACAAATTATATTTTGTATGCTACATTTATTAGATTGTTGTATGATATTGAAATTATAAAGATGTCGATATGTGAATACACGATGAAATTAAATGAAAATTATTAATTTTGAATGCGAATTAGATTCTAGTCGTTTTGAAAAATTCATATAATATTCCAATACAAAAGGTAAAATGGCTTGTTTATTTTTATTAATTTGACCTCAAATTTATTTCCAGTTTCAGGGAATATAAGTATTGGATATTGAAAAATACATTTTCAATGTATTAAACATCAAAGAAATAGAGAAATATAGTAGTGAAATTAATATATTCCTACATCTTCATGTTATCTTTAATTTACAAAAATATATAAAGATTTTTATCATTTTGTCTTTAAATTTCTTTACAAACGAGCTTGTTCTATTTAGAAGAATTCTATACAAATTACTAATAAATTATATAATTCTTCTCAAGAAATCTTAATGCTCTGATATTGTTATTATAGGAATAGTGTTTTGTGAAATAAGCTCCTTGATATAAAAGTATATTTGAATATAAGATAATATTTATATCATAATAAGAAACATTTATTGAGTACTGAAGTGACAACTAATGAAATGTGTAAAATACCGATTTCGTTGAAGTAGCCCGAGGACCCAAAAAGAGAGAATACAACAAAAGGAACAATAATATCAATATGATAATATTAATATAAACGACAACAAGGTATACCTATATATAGAATAATAATTCTCGAATACAAAGATGATTTACGGGTCCATGTCCTTAATGAGGGCCTCACCAGAGGCTACATATCGCGGCCCAGAGCCCACCCTGGGTAACGCGTACAATGCACTAAAATAAAAATATTATTATAATATATATACGAAATAATCAAATGTTTGTACATAAAAATTACGAATAAAATTTAATGTTAAGAAATTTATGTTGAGAATCGATGTGCAATGATTTTCTCAGAAGAAAATCGATATGTCGATATCGGTTCTTTGACAAGTTATTTTGATAATAGGATCATAACTACAGTTACATATTTGCCTCTCCAAATGAGTCGTTTACATTCACTTCGAAGAAGTAATAAATGTTTTGATAAATCATAATAAGAATTAACTTTAAAGGTCATCCATAACTTTCATATGAAAATTTTCGGTGCATCCTGAAAGATAAATTAAGATTTGTATAGATTAAGAAATTACATTTTACCAAATTATCAATACTGTTTAAGCACTCAATAAATATTATTAACCACTATCTCGTTATTAAGATCTGTGTTTCTAAAAAAACATATCTGAACAGTTTTGATTTCAAAATTGTATCATATTTCTATAAATTATTATTTTTGTCAACACAAATATTTTGTGTCAAGTTGTGTAATTGAAGTTTTTGTAAATGTTATTTTTTGTGATTTAGCAAGCGATTCAATACTCACGAGGAATAAGGATATAATTTTATTTAAAAGTATTTATTATGTGCTTACATATTATATCCAGTTAAAATTTCACACATATTTACACACACCAATTACTTACAAGTTTAGTGAGAACAACGACATTGTATTGCAACTTTACGAGTTTTGATAATTTAGTTCATAAAGAGCTCTCAAGCGGAGAATATAATTATACAAGATGATAATAATAATATTATCTAATATTAATGTTGGTAATGATCAAATAATCTGAAGGACTATAGAAACGAATATCATTCTAAGTCAGATTTTATCAGAATATTTTATGCGTCAAGATACATAATATGTCAATAAACACCAAAATCACGCAATAAAAACAAATTTTCAGCGATAATACATACGTTTGCCCAATTAATTTCGCAATATTTTTTTTAATATGACATACTTAAGTTTTATTTCCTTCCTGTGTCTCTGTGACAAAAATTGAGAAAATTAGTAAGTTGGTACATAATATATTCTCAGGAGGTCACAATCTGACTGAATACAATCATCTGTACCTGCCATTAGATAATCACCTGTCAATTGCTCAGTATTAATAGATAAAGTCAATCTTTTCACGAGGAGAACTTCAAAAGCCTGAGGATTCAATAACCAAGAAAAAATCAAAATAGGTTTCTCGAAAACTGCAATTTTTTTTTCGTAATATTAAAATGAACGCATTTCGAAAGAGGTTAATGAAGTTACTTGTTTTCTTTTTCAGATGCCAGATCAATTTTATTCATCAGTCTCGTTTTGGATCATTTAGACTATTATAATTATTATTCAAAGGTTTGTTGATGCACATTCATATGATATAATTCCATAAATAGAAGTCGCCAGACTGGTGGATCTTCTTCAATGATGGAATTCTAAGTTCTGTACATGTAATTTAGCAATATATAATATAAATTAAAAATGCATACCTCCAATCGAGTGAAATATTTCTTATTGTATTTTTCCTCAAGTCTGTGCATGATTAGAAGATCCTGTTATCTTTTGAAAGATATCGTTTGTATTTGTGATCTAGTTTGTAAGCGTTTTAGAGAAAGATTTTTTTCTATTCTAGAATATGTGTAATTAATTGTTTCAATCTTCTAATGCTGAATGTGTTTTGGTTGCTTAATGTAAGAGGTCAATACAAAAAGTTTACGCAGTCTTGCTTGAGCCAGGCTGGCTAATTTTATAATATTTCAAAAGATCTATTGAATAGGTTAGTCCATATAGAGTATTTATGTAATTTTGTCGAATCATCACCAATAATGTACACCATTACCCAGATCTTGTCAGATGCTAATATTTTTTTTGGGTAAATTTGAACATCATCAGCCAACTTTTATTTTTCATCTTTGATTGTTTGTGTTTATGTTTATTACTGTGTTTTTTCCACTTGTCTTTCGCTGTGCACCCATCAAATTTTTGTGGTGTCTTGTCGTAACGTCTTCTTCTTTTTCTTTAGGTCAATAGCCCTTTATTCTTATAAAAAAAATACATGATGCCAGACAAGGACGTATTTAGGATTTTTTCTAGAGAAGGGGCTGGGCAGAAGCACCTAGTTTAGTAAAATTAGGTTGTTCAAACTTCGAATTTAATGAAGACGGTCTCTAAAACAAAATCTCAAATCCAGCTGTACAAGGGAAAAAAGAGGGACCTATGCAAAAATCGTATTGAGGAAAAATTGACTTTACAGAGACCGCATAAATATTAAAAATATTTAACTTAGTCAATAATTGTTCTGTTTCCTCTATGAGGGACACACCAACATTAGTCTCTGAGAATAATGCAATGACCACACGGATTCCTAGCTGTCAGGTGTATTACATTACACAGATACCAGCATACATATCGTACTCTATTCATTATTATTAGCTACTTCCATTATAATTATGACCATTGTTTCAACTAATCAGATGATCATAAAGGTATTTTACATCCACTCACACGAATAAATAATTTTAATAACTAGGTATACTAGAAATGTTCTTATACTAGGTACATACTAATCATAAAATGATATTTATGATTTTAGATTTACTTCGCTCGCAGATATCTGACTGAGATTATTAAGTTATATTATACCTACTAGCTTTAGGCCCAGCCAGACTTTACTCAGCCATCAATATCTTTTAGAACAGTTCTTTTATCAAATTTATTATATTACAGAGCTGTTTACATAGTTGGGGTATACGATTTTTTTTGTTTATTATTTATTTATTTATTTTATTCTTCACTGTACATTGGTTACAATATTACAAAATAAAACAGTATCACAAAAATATCAGTTATACAATTCAATGTACAGAGGGCGAGTTTATTGCTAAAATGCGATGTCTTCCAACTGACCCGGCTTAGCTGGGAGTCAGTGTACTGGGCAATAAACTCTCCAGTTAGTCAATTTCACTTTCAGCGTGGCATATTTATTTATCTTATTCTTACATAATATTACGCTTAAGACATTGAATAGCGATGCTTAACTTTTGCTGGCACGGAGAGGATAGCTTGCACGTTTATTACATGCAGTTGGTCCGCGGGCTACTCCACCATATTACAGATGTATGGATGATATAGGAACTGACATTTCTGCGACATCCATTAGTGAGGGAGGGTACAACCCTTAATGTGTGTGAGATGTACATTTGTACTGACTATTTATTGTAAAATTCAAAAAAAAATTGGCTTACAATTTTCTAGAAATTTGGCTAATGGATGCAACTATTCAAAAAGGGCATAATATTTTCTTTTAATATGAATCCAAAGTCATGTATATCCGGAACATTCACACATTAAGGAATAGCTTGTATAGCTGATGGAATAGATCTGCCGCGACCATGACGTAATTTTTTTCTATTGATTTGTTGTCTAGTCAAGTAGTACAAACAATTATACACCAACACGAACAAGTTTAAATAATATTTATGATGAGATTAATAGATTGGAATCAAATAATATTAATTTTATTCTGTCCATTTTGTCCTATAATTAAGATATAATTAATTTGATATCACATCACATAATACTAGACGTTATATAATGTGGGCAGAGGTCTAGAAACAAATAAAAATCATATAAAATTAATAAATGAAGACAAACCTTATTTTGAAATTGTCTAGGTAGATACTGACTAATGATAATAAGACCAATCAGAAACCGCGATTGGAGAACCATGTCTAGAGCCAATTCGTAAGCGTTGGGACACCTTTCTCATTTCTTCCGATTAGATTCTACACAATGTTGCATTGTGTAGACATAGTTCTCCAATCGAGTCAAATCCGGTTAAACAATAAAAAAAATAGTAAATATTCTAAACAATGATAATAAGATATACGATAGTCCTGTAATTGAGACCCTCAAAATTATTGGACGTTGGTCGTCGCCAGTTGGATTTGGACAAAGTAGTCTTTGTAGGTAGTGGAGTCTAGTAGACTACTTCTGGTAAGATGCAGAATTTTGTGTCATAGAAACATCACCTTGGAATTCCTGGAACAAAACTGAAATCATTTTAGTATACGAAGATGAAACTGTGTTTTAAAAAGAAACTTGAATATACCCCCGAAAAACTTTTAGTAAAATTGGAAAAGGTAAGTAGTTAAATTTCAACATTAGATGTCAACCAAAATCCTAAGATTTAGCCATTCAGCTATCAACCATTACGATATTAATATGTGATCTGGTTGGACATAGTTCATTTAATTAATTTATTTATTCTTTTTAATTTAGTTCTTATGATCAAATCACAAATATATTTTATTTTTGATGAAGTGATTTGCACACAACCCACACTCGCCCCAGGTGGAAATTCTTCATCGAGCTTTATAGGTACATAATATTATGATTATTATTATAGACCCGTATTTCCAAATTCTTTCTTAATGATTCAATTAGCCAAACTAAAGAACTACAATCATATAATATATGGGGAAACTCTGCAATCATTGACAGATACATTAATTTAGTTACAGAGAATTTTTTTCTGTAGGTATAATTATTAGATTTGTCATAAAAGTCAGTTGAGTTTTTATACAGTTGGATAATCTGCAGTTTCAAAAATTTTCACCAATATTCTATAATCATTTTTATTTTAAAGTGATATTTACATAATATAATGTTGTGCTATTTTATTATATGTAATTAGACTGAAATACTTTTGTTTTGTTTTATTAATACTTAAACAATACTAATAAATGATCCGTGATCATCTTAAGGGCGCCGGGACTTCTCTTGAATAGCGGCGTTTTTACTCGATTCTATATGTGGTTAGATTGAGTAGACTGATTCTTTGTCAGGTCTGCGGGCAATCTGTTCCAGGCAGTTAGCGCTGCGACTCTGAAGCTCCTTACTGTAAATTTGAAGGTTTTCGCCTTATCCGGTATCAACGAGTTTGTTGGCAGCAATACATAGAAGCTGAGCGCAGTGGTCGCCTCGGAGTTTCATCAACGAACATCTGTAATGGTCCCAGTAGAGAATGATATAATTTGGGTTAGTTGGAAGAGATCGCGCCTTTGCGATAAACTCGCCCTCTGTATATTGATTGTATGTAATTTTGATGTATACCTTTTATGTAATTGTATTTTATCAATGTACAGTAAAGAATAAATAAATAAATAAATAAATATATTTTCAATAATAATAATAGCGTGAACGATTTTGATTCTTTTTAGTACCTATGTATGTATCATAATATTGTTTCCATAATTTACAGAATTGATGTAAGAATCAAACAAAATAAATGATCTTTAATTGAGTGATGAGGCATGCCTTATGTTTTACGACAATCGGAGGATGACCCGTATGCATTTAATTCACTTATTACGTACCTCACTTTGATAGATATTGTGATGGGCAAATAGATAAGATTTTGTCAATAACTATAACTTTTACCCTGTATAAAAACGATGTAAAAAAACAGGGCTAGCGGCG
Source organism: Athripsodes cinereus (assembly GCA_947579605.1). NCBI lineage: Eukaryota > Metazoa > Arthropoda > Insecta > Trichoptera > Leptoceridae > Athripsodes > Athripsodes cinereus. The sequence goes on along the minus strand of OX388305.1, from coordinate 22,368,748 downwards.
GCAATAAAAACGTATGAGGGGCAGGCGGGGGAGCCTAATAATAACAGCATCGGTGTGTTGTGGTCTGTAATTTAAGATAATTTTCAACGCGGAGAGGTGTGAAGAACAACAGACCGAAATATTTTGTGGTGCTGCATCTTTACGATGCATTAGTGGAAATATGTTTAATTTATTAAAGAGAAAGGTGGTGAATCACAGGGCGGAAATCGACTAAAGTTTTTGAATAAACATTCAAAACTTTACCGGAAAACAAAATAAATTTATCAAGCAAAATTATTTAAAGACGGACTAATTGATTATCATAGCAAATATTTACAGTCAGCAGTTTAGAAAAAAATCAAGATATAATTTAAGGTGTTCTTTATAATGTAAATGTTTTCGAGGATCCTTTAAAAGACTTTTATGAAATATAACATAAACATATATTTATTGCGGATTCCATTAAAATAAATTGCCATTTTCATAAAGACCCTTTTATTTATAGTCCAAAATATCAAAATTCTATAAATTCTACTAACTAAACACCGACACAATGAATAAAATTCTATAAGTTACTGTGACTTACTATGTTTACTACTTAAATTTTTTTCCGCGAAACTTCAGAGACTTTTTAATTTTTATGGAACTGGCCGCTAATATTTTGTTTACAGATGAAAATTCCTTTCAACAATGCAAAGTTTCGATTATAAATTTTAATCCAGACTTGTAGATAAAAACGTACCTACCTACCAATAATACATTTCCATAAAAAGTAATATAGAATATATAAAAACAAATATGTTTCATTTATATATACTTATTTACTTCCGTTGGTTGAACAGCCTTTGTTCAATCTTAGCCACCGATGCAATGCTTCTCCAAACCTTTCGATTTTGGATAATTGATTTTACTTGAGGAGGGCGTATTATCCTTGATGACGAATTGCGACAGCAATGGTATTCTGGAACAAATAACAGTTGTGATAATTCCACCACCTATCTATCTCTTATTATAATTGTTTAGATGTTTTCAGATCGACAGAACTGTTTCAGATTTCCCTAGTTCCACTCTGCAGTGAGTGCGGTCTGATTATGTGTGGCAACGTGTGAATAGGTCCACCACTATCCACTACACACGGGGTGGGTGGTCTGCAATGTTCCCATTGATCAACTCTCTGATGCGCAATCGATCCTTTGATCGTGTGAAAGTGCAATTATTGTTATTATTATTATTATTGCATACATACCTATTATATACACTACTCACACTTACCTTTATTTGTATTACCTAGGTAGATACACAGTTCTAGGTTGATTGATGTTAAACGTTTTCTTGCGAAAAGTCTAGGGCGATGTGTCTGTAAGTACCTATAAGCAGAAAACTGATTAAGTTGGAAGATTGCGCAACACAGTATAAACTCGCCATCTTATCAAATTTTAAATACATATTGCTATTTGTTTTTTACCAAAAATGAAGTAAGTAGTACCCACCTATGTGTGAAGAGAATAAAATTAATAAATCAGTAAAAATATCTTTTAATATTTTTCTGTTATCTATCTAAACAATACCGACATTTCCTATAAAAGAGCTAGCTAGAGGACTGATCGTATCATCTAAAACTATATTTTACCTAGATTTTACGACACATGGCGTATTTTCTTTATTTAGACTACAACACCATCCGTGTATTGATATTTGTATAAAAAGCATATTGAGCTACATTTGAAATAAATGGCATTGCCTGTAGTGAGGTATTCATTTACAATTTATCCATTCTTATGCCAACATCTCAAGTTGAAGGAATTTCGTAATCAGGTAAGTAATATGCGGAAATATTTACCGAGACTTCGAGAGCATATTTTTTGGTCTGTGTGTTTGCACATTTAACATAAAAAAATCAACGGTGTAAAGATTAAAAAATAACGGATATATAAAACGTTAAGTTTTGTTCAAGAACTAGCATTAACCTTGACTTCCATCAGAGAGTATTTAGACATATCTATCAATAAAAATATCAATAAAAATTTATACAAGTGAGAGTAACAGTGTTTAACTCTATCATTTTAATATTAATAAAAATATCCTTTGAAAAATGCAAATCATCTTTCACATATTATATTATTGAATACCATTCATTTTGTTTTATAATAAGAAGTTTAATTTATTGACTAATGGATCGTGGTGGAAGTTCATCGTAACAAAAAAAACAACATTATTTGGTCACTCTACTGTGACTTTATTAATTTACGAAGCGGGTTTCGCACTAATCATCAGGCGAATTAACAAAGTCAATGTAAAATTTCTGAATATTAATTTCTTACATCGTATGCCAACATTTTTTTATATATTTAAATGCAAGTACCTATTTAATTAAATGATTATAACGAAGCTAGCTAGCGATTTCGTAGTAGATGAGATGTTATTAGAGTCGAGGCGAGGGCTTTTAGAGTACATAGGTACCTACCTTTGGCGAGAGATGCCCTAATAATGTAATCAAAGCGGTGCATAATAATAATAATAGAGTGCATTGTGTAATGATCGGCTCTGGACAAGTCACGCATGCACAGGGTTGATATCACAATAACTATTGCGTATTATTTCTTTAATTATAATACACGTCATGTAGATGTGTGTTTCATTACAACTATAAATAAATAATATCATATTAGCGAGGAGGTATGCCCTCTATCATGAATGTCTAATTACATTATTGAAAGAAGAGATGGACTTAGGTGCATTTACAAATTTCATTTATACCACTCTTATTATCATCACGGCATTTGCTACAAGTAGGGTAGCTAATTACTGCTAAAGATAAAGTTAAATTTAAGAGAGATCCACCTCATACCCAGAAGTCGTAGACTCTTATTCATCTGCACATTCAAACCAATATGCCCTCATGAGCGAAACATTGAGCCTAAATTGTAATTCCGGGAATCTTATTTACTACCAACTATTATTTTTTTCAGTATCCATTTTGGATAAATAAAAAAACTAATCACGATAGAAAAATTGTATGCGAAAGAAGAAATTTAATCAGTGATCATTTGCAAACGAACCGGTACGATAATCTTTAAACATAGAATAGAGAAAAATAAATAGCGAATATCGCACATACATTTTATGATAATTACATATACTTACTGAATATAAAATTTTTAATGGAAATTCGTTGAAACGCGTACCTAATACAAAACAAGCGGGAAACATATTACATACCTACATAAATGAATACAAGCAGTAGATAACATAGTGTATTGTAGTAATGATACATAATATTGCATACTGGTACGTAAGCCGAAGTGTTATGCGTCCATCCCTCTCTGAATGTAATGATGGTTATAATGATGAATCGCCCAACTGAATAGCCCAACTTACAGCACTATGATGCGACCACCCAGATTAAAAGAGTGCCTACCTTTACATTATCCAGTACTCAACATCCACTGCACGAAAAGACCGTTGGAGTACATTGTGAACGGTTTGTATAGTTCGGTAGTTTTATACACCACGGAACTATAATTTTTTTCATAATTATCTTAAAAACTGACAATTATCTACTGCCTTTAAATTTTAACCACTCACCTAAGGCCTGAGTCAATAACACATTTTCACGTTACGTTTTCGTTCCGTTAGCGTTCAAATGCAGACGATGTTGTGCCAAAGTGTTAATTTTCGTAACTATTGTGTATCTTAGCAACGAAATCGACACTTGCTTGTAACTTCGGCAATGTAAATTGGCTGTCACTGCTTTCCTGACCAGCATTATAGCTAATCGAGAAGGTCTGAAACCTTGTACTAGAATCTCGGACGAACTATCAAAATCCAAATCTTCAAAGCCATCCAGTCCCAACCCTACTTCGCCTTTTCGATATAAATTTATTATTCCCCTAGATTTTCCCTCATTTTTAAATAACAGCAAGAAAATGATTTAAAACATTATGTTTCGGCATTGCGAGTCAACGGTCTTACGATCTAACAGTTTATGTCGTTGATTTGTTTGGTCTCCAATGGATAATCCTTTACAGTGCAGTCTGACTAGCTCGTGTAGTATGTAATAATAAAAATATGTTGTAATACGTATGTTATTTACCAACATATCAAATTATCTCATGCCTGTCTATTGATTATAGGAACAGGAACATTTCCAAGTGTAAGCTGAAATAGTGAAAAAAGTGTGGAACACACATGGTTTAAATATTTTGAAAATATGTATGTTTTTGAATTTTAACCGTAAACAACTATATTACATACATCTTTTTTTTTTAAAAAAAATGTATCTGGGTTTTAACTCTTGAAATATATACAGCATCACGTCGATAATCCCATTAATTACTCTTTCAAATATTTACAGACAATTCAGAAGTTTTGTAAGTGTACGTCAAAAAAAATTAAATGTCCAAATAAAGTTGATATATTCAACCGACGGTAATTAGTGTAAATTCATGTTGAATTAATTATAAATAAAACACTTATTTATAGTATATCCACTGTGGTTCGATCTCAGATGCCGGGAAAACTCCCCTTTCACGACACAAGCTTTTAGCTTACTGAGAAAGGTGTATAATGCCGGGTTAGTTGGAAGACATCACATTTTAGCGATATACTCGCCTTCTGTACATTGAATTGTATAAATGATATTTTCTATAATAAATGTTTTAATTTGTATTATTGTAAACAATGTACAGTGAAGAATAAAATAAATAATAATAATCTAAGGTTGTATTTGGGTATATAACAAAACCCAGATATATCTTTAATTTAATTTAAAAAAAAATCTAATTAAAAAAGATACTTGTCTACTTACTTGTATACGCTTGTAAAATGTGATGTCATCTGATGGTTGTGTGCTTCAATTGCCAAACTTTTTGCGCTTTTCACACAAAAAAGGATGTCAAAAAGGAAAATTAATTCAGCTTTTGGTTAATACAATACATGTTACATAAAACTTCACAAAATCCTGCTTTTTAGCGCTTACTTTTATATGGGAAAGCGAGACAAAATTGACACATTTTACAAGCGCATTTTCATAAAGAAGTAGAAAGAAAATAATAAATCAAATGTTTTTGTGTTAACACTTTAAATTCATTTTAATTAAAGAAAGAAAATATCTGAAAAAAAAAAAATCAAAAATAACTTCACAGACAAAAAAGAAAAACGTAAGGAAATCATTATAATTTACATTGTTTTAGAATTACGCTAGTTTATAATCCTTTCATTTTTGTCATAAAAATCACCTGTGATAAGAAACAGCGATCCATAGTTCTAGAGCAGTGTAATTTGTTCCCGGTCTATCTCTATCAGCCACTTCCATTACTTTTAATATAATTATTATTTGCGGGCAGTTATTGTATATTACTCGATCTCGAAGCGGTCATCACGAAGGTCCTATGCTACAATATATTTTATTGTTAGTAAAATAATCTCACTTATTTTATTAATCTTATTTTTTATTTATTTATTAATTCTTTACTGTGTATTGTTTACATGTAATTCTATAGAAGAAAGCCACAAGAAAAGGTGATTTCAGAACCCAGATGTAGTAACTTTTAAATATTTTTACACTAACAATAAATTAGAACGTCGATTATGTGGTAGTGATAACTTTGAACGTCAAGACTCTTTCAATATTTGTGCGTCCCGATAACAGTGTTTTTCATTTCAGTAAAACTTTTACATGAAAAATAATATAAATAAAGTTCAAATACTTCCTGTATTATTGAGAAAAACGCAAAAAAACGAAAAGTGATTATAAAAATAAAATATTTCTATTTTAAAGTTTTTTTTAAGTTTTATTTTTCAACATTATATTTGTACTTATGACCATTTTCATTTCCACTCACCACAAGATATTGATGGTGTTTTCGATCGCCTATTGATGTTGATCGGTCACGTGTGTTGCCTCTTATTTCGTTATTGTTATTCTATGTCATTTTTTTTGTATATAATATTGTTATTTGTTATTTTATACTTATAATAATAGTATAATGTATGCATCTAATGATTCACAGGCGCCTGAGCAAAAGGTTAGAAGATGAAGAAGAATAAGAATGCTATCCTTTGATCCAATATCAATTTATGTTTGATTGTGACGATTATCAATATAACGACATTTTCATTAAAACGAATATTTTTTGTTAAGCTTATCACATCATGTTTTAAAAATGCTATATTATTATTTCGATGAAGACAAAGTATATGAGTAATAATACGATATGCAGTAAAGTCAGTTTGACAACGACTTTTTAAGTCAAAAGCAGGTCAATCTATTAATGAAAAGAAGTAAAATTTTAAATATCTGCGTTCTTAAAACTATATTAATACTGTACGTAGTTTCAAAAAAGAAACGTCATCTCGAAAAATAAGAAAACAATTAAAACTGCATTTTTGAACACCGAGACTGGTTGGTATTAAAGTGACGCGTTTTTAATAAATTATCGGGAAATATTTGAACTGATGTTCTTGAATCATCCGGGTTATATGTTGGAAAATGTATATTAATATTATTCTGTAGACACTATATCTTCACTCTTTAGAAATATAAAAAATGGCTTGGAGTTCCCAAATTCCCCCATTCGGAGTGACTAAGACGATGAGTCATCTCTTTCCATATTAGCTTTGACATTCTGAAGATGCTGTCATTGGACGGGTGTGTTGTAAGACAGTGTTGTCCAAGTTATTGGAAATTTAGGGGCCAGAAGAATACTACTCTATTTGGGCATACATAATAATAATCTTTATGACTTGATATACGTACAACATATTTTCATTGTCTTTTGTGTTTCGCTGTAATGAGACTTGCCTCAGCGTGTGTTGGTGTGTAGGTATGCATATTAATATATTTTATGTTTTATGTATGTAGGAGGAGAAGATTGCTCAATTAATGAGATCAAGGGTATCATTACTACGCCACCTAGGTGTTGAGCAATTTAAAACAATACCAATGGTCAATTTTGATAGATTATTTTGCTATAATTTGTCTTATGCCACACACACGCACTATAACCACAAAATATTTTAGTTCGTTCTTATGGTTCTTTGAGCGTGTAGAAATCTTTTATCGATCCATACATAGAAATACTTATAAAAGATCATACAAATAATTCGATTCGACTTAGATCGTTTTTAGAGGTTTTCCTTTTCCCCGTTTCCTCTTTCCGAATCTCTTCAAATAAAGTATTTTACATACTAATTTTTTTTTATTCTGATTAGATGAGAGCACTACTAATACTATACCATCACAACATATCTTACAAGTATGTAGGGTAGCTAGCAGACCAGATGCGTGTAAATATTTAAGCTGTCTTCTCCGTTCCAAATAAGCAATAAGACGTTCAGGATACGAGGAAAACCTAAGTGATGGATTTAGGGTGTAATTTGTCTTTACTTTTTCAAACATCTGCCTTTGTTTGAAAAAGTAAAGTGGAAAACTAACAGAAAACATTAAGGCATCAATTCTTTGCTGGGTGCTCCGCTGTTCGGAACCAGGATGAATTTATCAAACGAACTGTAACATAAGTTTAATTTTTGTTTTATATAGGAGAACTAGCTTCACGTCATAATATGCTCCAACCACTTGAAAGCGGAATATAGGGCAAAAGGAATAATGTCGAAAATATAATTCAACTCAAATAATTTCACTAATGAATGGCATATTATTTCATTGCTGAATTCAAAGTAATGATTTGGTTACCAGAAGAGTTGACAGGATTTTTAGTTTTAACGTTATGAATATAATTTTACAGACTGATGTTTCTGTCTATGGTAAAATGTCGGGTATAAACACTTATATAACTTATTTATATTGTTACTTAACGTGTCAAACCGGATGCAAGAACTGTAATTGGGTATAAATATTACCTATATGTTTTGTATGAGAAGAAAGGAAATGCCTATTGCCAATACTAATATTTGATAGATATATAATAAATAATAGGTATATATTATCTAGCCATGCCAAAACTGTTATTAAAATAAATATATTTTTAAATGTTGAGCTTTGGTGTATAATTATTTATTTTTTATTATTGTTTATCTATCGTAATAACATGCCTTGGGTTCCAAGGACGCTTAGTTTGTATTTTGTGTAGTTTTTCATGTCTTTCTTGACAGTGAAATTTGTATTTAAGGGACGAGTATATTATTTTGTAGACTTATTTTATCTATATTATTAATAATAATAATATAGATAAAATAAGTCTATATTAAAGATCTATATTAAGAGCCCTTGATAGGTAGGGAACTCGAAATTGTCACATGATTTTACGCAACCATTTTTCAGCATTGATTATTAATTAATTGCAATATTTTCGTGATCGAGATGATATTTTTACTGTTTGTTTTTGATAATATCAAAATTTGAACATATTTTAATGTATTTTTAATAATAATAAAAAAAATAACCGAGAGATTCATGTAGAAATTATCGATTGAAAAACACCTTCCGAAATTTCATCACGACTAGCAGAGGTATTTTAAGACAATCATCTTAGAGGTTACATAAATGATGAAGTAAATTTTGCTCCAAGGATGCTTTAGAAAAAACCTATTTTTCTTAAATTTGGGTAATATTTAGCCGTATTTTTTTTAATATGCGAAAAAAATGGGATTTGTGACGTGCACATAAGAAAATATAATTTTTAGTTCGTCAAGTTCGAATAAGGAAAACATATTTAAAACAATTTTAATTGAATAATTTGTCATATGATTATAATAGCGTGATGTGTTATTTATATTTTGAAATTTTCATTTTAAATTTTCCGCTTGCGGGAAAGTTTTTATGAAAATTTCCGTAGAACTCAAAAATCGGGTTAGTTCGGCCAGCCGAGTCAAAGAGTCGGCACGCTGTTGAATCTGCGTCTGATTATTTATTTAAAATTATTAAAAAATAGAGATGGTTTTATGCTTGAAACTACATAATTACAGCACTAGATTACTTGATTTTTACCAAGGAAACATATTTTTATATGTGTCATCAAGTAATCCCTATATAAATGTTTTTTTTTCATAAAAAAAAAACATTATAACTTAATATACCTAAATAATATTTATTTCCATGTCTGTCAAAATGCGAATCGACGAATACGAGAATGAGTGTTCAGTACTATAGATGAGGAGTTCACAAGTAAAGGCACACCGATCCATTTTTCACAAATATTTAACTATGAATGAAGTAAAATAAATCAGTGAAGTTGATATTTTCAACCGACGGTTCTCGGTGGAAATTCATGTTGAATTACTTACAAATAAATCACTTATTTATATTATATCCACTGTGACTTTTAATCAATAAAAAGTCACAGTTTAAACACTACAAATAAGTGTTTTATATAATTAATTCAAATAAATTAGTATTTTTTTATTTTTAATTTAATGTTGGTGAACTTGTTTGTGTACTTAATAAAACTGTAGATTGACCTCAGCATATCCGCCTATTTCTCTTTTTGCTTATTAGTTGCAACATATTTCTTTTCTAATGATAAACGCAAAGTGCCAGCTAATATCCAATTATTAAAAGATGAATACAGAAAATATGCTCTTAACACTAAATTACAGTTCGTATACCTTACAAAGACTATGATAAAATAATACAAATACATAGAAATATATCCGGTATCAGGGATCTAAATTGCTGCCGGTACCTACTCTGCAAAGAATTCACCAAATTTATTTAGGTATGCTGTTTTCTTAGTTTCAATGTTCTAGAGTTGATGTAGGTAACTTTGTGTATGAACTCCTCAGAATGACATTCACCGATGTCAATATTGTTGTCATAGCAACATTTTGTTATTTTTGTGAGTATAAGTATTAAATCAGAAATATACTAAATACACTGATTTATAGTTTTATTTTAATTTTTTCATTATTTAAAATGACGAAAGAGTCATTACGAATGTTAAGAAAAAATAAATTAGCTACATATTATTCACATGATCAAAATGAGTGAGTATATTATAATGGTTGATTTATATAATATCGTTTGTGACATATTTTTTTTTTGTAACGTAACCTTTCCTAAAGTAATTATTAAAAATAAAATATTTTAATACGCGTGAGTAAGCAAACAATGCAGCATCACTCATATATTGGGTGCAATGCCAAAAAGAGAGAGAGAGAGAGAGAGAGAGAGAGTAAGCAAACAATGTTTCTGATAGAATAAATTAATAAATTCTTTATGTTTTATACTTTCCAGATTATCAGATGATTAGATGATTAGTGACATTAAAACGGTGATGGAGAATTACTAAGACTTGAATTATCATTTGCAAATGTAAGTACATAGTTCTTAACTGATATCCTGATATTTAGGTATATAGTAAAATCAGCACGTATTATCTTATTTTCATGTTACTATTTCAAATAAGCTGATATATGAATACACGCAACATGTTTGAATCTCGGATACATATGTATGTTTTAAAACAAGCTTTGGTACAATTATTATTATTTTATTTTATGATTTATTCATGATGCTATTCACTAGTTTGCGAATGATTTAAGTATTCCATAAATGTAATAAGTAATAATATAAAATTAGTTTGTGAATCAATAGTGAGAAAATGGTTTAATGTAAAAATATATCTCAGCATGCATTTGATTTTTAGATTATTATGAGTATTCGAAGTTTTCTAAATATGCATATTATATATTTACATATTTGCAGAAACCACTTTGCATGTATGGTTACTATGGAAACATATAATATTTATATTTTGACATTCCATTTCCACGTGAAATTTTAGCACAAAGACATTGTACTTTAATAAGACTGTGCATTATTGGCCGGTTTCAATAATCTATCTATCCGCTCCTGTCGATTGAAATCTATTGTGTTCTATATTTTGAATCATACATTTCAATCGATAGTCACGGATAGATAGGTTATTGAAACCGGCCATAAGACACGATTACACATTAAATCACTTTATTGCTATAATTTTGTTTTATTTCGATGATGAAAAAATACTCTGCAAATATATGGACAGATTGTAAATTTATCCTTGGATTATGATGACTCAAATCTTTTTTTGTGATACTAAAGATGCATGAATCATTCTCTCCAAATCCCGGCCTTTTTGTTGTTTGCAATTTAATGGTGGAGTCAAAAATAATAAACAAGGGAAAAACATATTAAATATTCTTTTATACTTTTGCAGCACTGGTGCCACAGTCGCCGTTTCTTAAGGCAGCCATCATTGTCACTTAATTTGACGTCCCAGAAGAAAGAATAAATTATGGTCAACTCAATGCAGAATGGTGCAACAAATTATGGATAAACTCAAATATACCTACTTTACGTGTACTTTTTAAGGTGTATAATATAAATTATATAATTGTTGCAGAATAAAACTGAGTATTATTAAAAAAAAAGTATTTGAGTACTTTATTGGAAATATACCCACTTATACGCCCACATATATGTACATACAACAAGGTAGACATGTAAAGCTAATAAGCTTTTTTATGACCAATGATTTGATGAATCTATCTATACCCTCACGCCACATCCCATGTGGAGTAAGCAGAGAGAAGGGAACGCCAATTAAGTAAACACCTACCATTATCCAGCAAAAATAATAATAGTCTACCTACCTACGTGTTTGCTATATTCATGTATAGGTATATGTAGGCCTATTTATAACTCTTGGGGCATGAATGCTCTCTCGCAGGTGGGCCTTGTTGACCTCTGGTGCATCAATTGCATTATACATGCCGTTTTTTCAATGGAGTGCACAATCTTGTTAAAAATTATGTCTTTGTACGCAATGATTTTTGTGTCATTTGGTGTCATAGATAATGAGTGAAATATACATCACGTACGTCGCATTTTTTATCTCCTTTTTCACTTACCGCAAAAAGAGAGACAGTGATTTTTTAATGTTCGTAGTTTTTCGGACATAATATTAACTATATTTACGTGTGTTAGTGACCAAGTGGTGTATAGATAATGAGTGAAATATACTTCATTTCTTTATCTCCCTTTTCACTTACCGCAAAAAGAGAGACAGTATTTTTTTAATGCTTCGTAGTTTATTGGTTCGTACGTAGTTTAAAAGTTAAAATTTGGAGTAAACACCTGTTTTTAGGCAATTTTTTGCATATAGTCGAACGATTTCAAATTAAATTCTGGCTGTGAAGTCCTGTTAAAGAGATCAATAATTAATTCATTACCTACCTACAGTACTTAGAAAGAATACCAACTCCCAAACAGTGCAGACAAAACATCAACGAAAATAATATTTTAGCCATATTACGGAAAACTAATCTTCTTCTAACACTATGGTCCATAGTGGGCTATCTTTTTGGCTTTCCATAATATCTATATCTTATTTACGAACTATGTACCTACTAGCTGTTTCTTCATGTCATGTAAGTCAGTTATATCTAGTTTCTTCACGTATTTATCTTTTTATCATTAACTGTGTATTTTAATAATTTGTCTACCTATTGCTGTTTGGAAAAAATCTATAAATTTAACTTTATTTTTTAATTAATTAATTGTGTCGGTACACACGTAGTAGAATCCCATAATTTGGTAAACTGAAACGAGTGTTTCTTGCTACTTCAAATTATTGATCACGAAATACGTATTTCGACTAATCAGGTTATTATCAATCTGACGTTCCTCTCGTGATCAACAATTTATGGTAGAAAGAAACACTTGTTTCAATCGAATAATCAGAACATCCACTAAAAGTAAGATTACAAAAATTATCATTGGTACATGAGCACCGACATCAATAGGTACATCCTCCTAAATTTAAGATTTCACAAGATAAAGGTGAAGTTATTAAATTCTGCCTTAGATGTACTACTCAATTCGTTTAAAAAATGGACATATCAATCTTTTAATAAATTAAATATTCAGATAAACAGATAAAATGTATAAAACACATGAATCATCATCATCATCATCGCCCTCAACGCTCCTCTCGGGAGCACAGGGCAGAAACCAGCCTCCTCCATTCAGAGCGTCTCTGTGCCAATTGCGTCACCTCTTCCCACGACATTCCTTGCGCTCTGATATCGTTGTCATAGGAACGGTGTATTGTGAAAGAGGGACGCCCGGGCCGACGGAACCCCTGCGGACGGAAGAACAGTGCTCTTTTTGGCCAACTATCATTGGGCATTCTCAAAACATGTCCCAGCCAGGACCATCGTCTCTCTTGTATTACGGAGATTACAGGTCTCTGCTGGGTGCGCCGGCGCACAGCATCATTTGTAACATGTTCATACCATCTGACATCCAAAATCCTTCTAAGACACTTGTTTTCAAAGCTTAGTATCTTCCGCTCTTGAGCCTTGGTTAAGTGCCAAGACTCGCAGCCATATAGAAGGATTGGGATGATGCACGCATTGAACAAGCGACATTTTGTCCTGATGCTGAGTCCAGACGCCTTCCAAACTTTGTTCATGTTGTTGAAAGCCCCGCTAGCTGCTCCTATGCGGATTGGTAATTCCGACCGGAGATCACCCTCTGGCGTTATGGTTGCTCCCAGGTACCTGAATTTACTAACCTGAGATATTTGGGAATTGCCAACCATTAGTGGGGTGTGAGTACTCGTGCATGTACTATTACATATGTACTCCGTTTTACCAGCGTTGATACGAAGGCCAAGGCGCAAGGAATTTTCATAAAGAGCATTAGCGTTGCACTGTAATCCGTCCACAGATGTATCAAAAAGGGCTAGATCATCCGCATATTCAAGATCGTGCAGCACTCCCACAGACGTCTCACTGTTTTCACGCTGTGATAAAGGCACACCGCCAGGGCCCAGAATAGATTTTCTGAGCAGGTAGTCCATAATTATGGCAAAGATAAAAGGTGCCAATATACAGCCCTGCCGGACTCCAGTGGTGATCCTGAAGGTGTCAGTTGGACCACTTGATGTTCTGACAGAACATTCAGAGTCCATATGCAGGGCTTTGATCATGGTTACCACCTTGGGCGGGATGCCATACGCGCCCAGTATTTTCCATATGGTTGGTCTGTGGGGGCTGTCAAAAGCTTTTTCGTAGTCAATGAAGCAACATGCAAGCGGTGAGTTGAACTCTTGCGACTGTTGGAGTACACATCTGGCACAAAAAATTGCGTCCGAACAGGACTTGCCAGGTAAAAACCCGCATTGTTGCTTTCTCAGAGATGCCAACACTGGTTTTTGAATGCGACTCAATATGATTTGTGAGAGAACTTTACCGGGCACACTAAGTAGTGTGATGCCACGGTAATTTCCGCATTCCAGTGGGTTTCCCTTCTTGAAAAGTGTCACGATGGATCCATTTCTCCAATCTTTCGGGCAGAGCTCCTCATTCCACACCTTGTTAAAGAGATGGTACAGTGGGTGGATAAGCGCATTCATGCCATACTTAAGGAGCTCTGCGTGGATTCCATCTTCACCTGGGGCCTTGTTGTTTTTTAGCCTTTTTACAGCTGCCTCAATCTCCTCATGTGTTGGGGGGGTTTCGGCTATCCCAGATACCTGTGGGATATCTAGGTCGCTATCCTCATTGCCAACATCAAAAGGTGAGGAGGGGTCCGGTCGGTTTAGAATGAACTCAAAGTGTTCTCTCCATCTTCCTCTTACTAAGTCAGGGGCAGAGATCAGGTTTCCACTGCTATCATTAATTGAGTCAGCAGTCTTATTCTGACCTCTTCCTCCCAACATGCGGGTAATTTCAAAGAGAGTCTTCGAGTCATTCCTGGCCGCGGCAGTTTGTGCAAGCTGTATTTTGGCTTCGACATCACGTCGTCTGTCTTTGCGCACAGAGTGCTTTACCAGGCGGTCTAGCTCTCTGTACGAATTTCTTAGGGCCTCCAGTTTCGTAGGGGACTTTTCAGCATCTCTGAGTATCTTGACTTTTTGGCGATCTTGAATATATCCCCAGGACTCCATAGACATCCATGGTGGTTTGTTCCTCTCTTTGAACCCAATGGACGCAACCGCTGCAGCCTTCACTACTCTCCGGAACTCCTCCCAGGCCGACTCTACTGAGTCAGTATCGGAAAGATACCGAGAGAGTTCAAATCCTTGGTGCAGCTCAGCCTCATACTTCATGCGAGACCGAATATTCCCCAACCCACAGACGTCAAACACTCGCGGTGCAGCTGGTCTTGCAAATTTATTGAACCTTAGCTTCATGGCTCCGACAAGGAGCTCATGATCCGTTTTCAGGTCCGCTCCACGAAATGTCCTGACATCCTGTAGATCAGAGCGGTCTCGGGCCTTAACCAAAAGATGGTCAATTTGGTTTCTGGTACGTCCATCAGGTGAGGTCCACGTGTATTTGTGGATATCCTTGTGAGGAAACAGTGTTCCTCCAATAAGGAGTCCTTGGAGTGTTGCGTATTCTATAAGACGGGAGCCGTTGTCATTTAGCACCCCCATGCCATGCCCCCCCATTACGCCAGGACCGTTTAGTGGGTCGTTGCCTACTTTGGCATTGAAATCGCCCATCACAACGATCCTATGCCTTTTAGGAATTTTGGATGTGACGGCTGCCAGACAGTCATAAAAACTGTCCTTGACCGTCCCCTCCGCATCCTCTGTGGGGGCATAACACAAAAGTACCGTCAACGGGTCACCCGTTGCCCTAAACGAGGCGCGTAGTAGCCTGTCGGAGATGGGTTCCCAATCAAGAAGCGAGCCGGTGGCCCGTTTGCTCATTAGCAAGGCGACACCATGCTTGTGTTTTGTCTTGTGGCCAGAGTGAATCATGGAATAGTTCCCCGCCTCACTCCTACCACAATCCAAAAGACGTGCCTCAGACACACCTAGCAGGTCTAACCCATAGTCACTCGCTATCTTGGCGGCAACCAACTCCTTGTCATGCCTCAGCGTCCTCGCATTGTATGTTCCGATTTTCAATTTCCTTATTCGGTCCAAGTTCTTATGGTCAGGGGGGCTACATGTAAATGGACCCCTCCCCTGTAGAGGTCCAAGTGTCCGAGGCTTTATCCTGTTTCTGTTTGCAGTCGGTCACTTTAAGTATGTTGGGAGACAAGCCCAACGATACCGAGGCCCGGGGAAAGGACGGCTCCATCCTACCTGATTGTTGTAATTCTCAGTGGAGGCCCAAGACTGAACTGCCTTGAAACCATAACGTAAAAATTGAGAGATTACTTTTAATCTAGGCCAATGTTTGAATGTGCAATGTCATTGAAATAACATGAACATTTGAACAACAAAGGCCATAAATACATGAATACACTAGTAATACTATTTTTCGACGTCTCAACGAATATTTTTAAATCACTAGGTACATCAAAAACCTCTTTATAGCATTGTTAATATTTCAACAATGTTTCTTATTATTTAGGAATAGAACAGGTTTACTTAAGACAAATTAATTAATTTTATACTAATAATAATAGTTTGGTATAAACATTAAAATTTACCGTATCATTGTAAGTATACATTATATAGCTGATTCCCGCATAAATATATTAACTCGTTAGTTAACATGATTGTATGCTTGCTTATTTCTGGGTTGCCGCTAATCTTATCAGAAAGCAACAGGGAAATTGACGTCTTCTTCCAAAATTTGTTTCGATCGGGAGCGTGTTGTTATATTATAATAATTGTCTGGGTGCTAACGTAGTAGAAATCCATATTTAAGCAAATTGGAACAAGTGTTTTTTTATCTGTTTTATCACTGTATTTTCTGTAAGTGGGGTAATCAGCAATTGACTATATCTATCCGCGTCGCCTTCTCTGTACCATAAAATGGTACTGTCTTTATTCAATGAGATATTTTGCAATAAAATTCAAAATGTTTCCAAAAAAATGGCTGGGTTACGTTCTCCGCATGCCAGAAGACAGACTACCACTTAGATCTTTGGAGGCTGCGGGAGAGGGCAGAAGACCGGTGGGCCGCCCTAGAAGAAGCTGACAAGGGCACGTATCGAACTTGTGTGTTGAAAGGCTTGGTTTGGTGTGGCCAGAGGTCCTGGAAGCAGCGGTGGACAGGGATCTCTGGAGGAGGTACCTATGTAGGCGCAATGGGCCCCAAACCCAACTAGAACAAGGGGAAGAAGATGTATGTATGTAATACACTAATGTGTACAAATTTTCTCCATGGTTTGTCAGAGTTATAATTAATTTAAGGATATACTCGTATAAACTGATTGTACAATCGATGATATTTTATCTAGTCATATTATCCCCATTTAGTTATTTTATATCTTATTGTATACCAGGTTTAATGCTAGTAGGTAGGTACCTACATAAAATAAATGTATAATCCTTTCGTTAGGTGTATAGAGTGGTTGAGTGTGGAGTGCTTGCTCGCTGATATTTCTGTTGAAAAATACTCAATGAAATATTTAAGTTTATGACTTGACATTGTATCTAGAATGATAGCGCATCATTCAAGATACTTTGTGCACTCATCATGTTGGGGTGACCAGCATTTTATAATTAGGGAAACATTATTTCGCGGAGTCCCTAGCAAAAGAAACATTCTACTAATTTTTGAAAGCCAAGTGCAACTGTGAAAAATTACAATGACGCATTTTACCTATTAATTTCAGCAATGACAGCTGGCTGCTTCTTTTATGTGAGGTGCAGTGATGGTATAGATAGATAGTAAGACATTCATTGTCATGATATCAGAACTAGTTTTCATCTATTTCAAGAACTCTTTGAGCTTTATGTACTTTTCTTATGGAAAAATGTTTAGGGAAAATTTCACGAAATTGTGATGTATAGGTTTACTCATATACTTACAGATTATATAGGTAAATAAAAAATAACTTATAATGTTCAGAACCTGTATTCCAAGACTTTTCACTGGCGCTTTTCATATATTTTTAGTGATGGTTTGGTTGGTAAATACATACAAGCATTGAAGAGAACATATGATTCTGATTAATAAAATGTAGTTTTTAAATACACATAAAATAAGACATATATATATATATATATTTGGTAAGCTGCAAGTAGTTTCCACTAGACAATAAGTAAAATGGTCATTTATTTTTGAATAGTTTGTTTTATTCCCGAATTTTGATTCGGGCAGATTATAGACTAAATCAAATTTCATGCAAGGATCTCCCATTAACTGAACATTTTGCTCACTGTAAACACCGTTAATATTTTTTTCGAACATTTTGCAGTAAAACTCAGAATGCGGGCACAGATTCAACAGTTTTTTTACGTCTGCTCGATGATAAGACCGGGGTTTTTGGAATGTAGTTTTTATGTTCTCGATATTTCAAAGCTTTAAAATTTCATATCTAAATTAATTATCAAGTGATTGGTCACCATATATAATCGCTGCATGCGGTGATCCTAATAACGTGACTACAGAACTAGAAACAGTATCTGGTGGGTGGTTTAAACAGTACTATGTAGATATATATATATAACTAGACATACATATATAACTATCTAAGTTATGATATTATTAATAATCATGTTTATCAAGTCTTAACATCATAATTATTATTAAAATATACAAATTATGGTAAGGAGTCATGAATGACATGATGATGAATTACATAATATTACGGTAAGTTTATTATTAAACTGCTATTTTGGAAACTCCATACCTTAATGTTGACATTATTAATCATTTGAAATGAATGAAGGACAAAAGAATGATGTAGAGTATACAAGAAGGACCAATTCGTCATTTATACGCATTAACTTTAATAAAAGCCTCAATGTTAGAAAGTTTTATCTATCTATCTATCTCTATCATCCCAGCGTCTCCCATAAATGGGTTAGCTAGTAAACTAACTATTTAAAAGAAACGCACAAGCTGTCCTCTCCTTGACATTGAAAAAATATATTCAGGATGGAGTCATACCTCATCAATGAATTTATAAATAGGTATGTTTAATGTCTCTCTGCAAAGATCGGGTGAGTTGAGTGAAGACCTTAGAAGTGGTCCAAGAATGTGTACCTCAGATCGTCAATATCTTGCACCGGTAGCTGCATGCCAGAAATATGTCGCAGAATACAAATGGCCAAGCAAGGCATGAACCGTTTGGACAGGGTTCGGCATGATCGAGGTATATCGAAAACCACCAAGGAACGATTGGTTGGAACTCTGGTCTTCTCCATTTTCCTTTATGGAGCTAAAACATGGACGTTAAGAATCAATGAAAGACACAGAATAGATGCCTTCGAGATGTGGTGTTGGAGAAGGTTGCTACGCATACCATGGACGGCCCACAGAACGAATGTGTCAATCTTAACTGAGCTCCAGATAAAGACTCGACTGTCTGTAATATGTCAAAGACGTATACTAAGCTTTTTCGGACATATTATAAGACGTGAGCCAGACAATCTGGAAAAAAATATTCTGTCTGGTGGAGTCGAAGGAAGAAGAAGCAGGGGCAGAATACCAACAAGATGGTCAGATTATGTGAGAGACGCTCCAGGGGGTAAAATGTGTGAGGCGTTTAGGCAGGCGGAGGACAGGGCACGGTGGAGGAGCTTGTCGTTTGGTTGGGGTCATGGTGGCACGATCCTCAGCATTGAGGGACCGACTTGGAAGAAGAATGTTTAATGTGCTCTTTACAGGAATTACAATATATATACCTAATGTTTATTATTCTTGTCTTAAATTTAATAGAAAAAATCATACTCTTTAAATCACAAGGGTTCCACTGACGGCTATGATTTAACATCCATGAAATGACAAATACCTTAATAAATTATTGCGGTTGCACTCATTATACATAGTTTATAAACATGGGCAACACACATTGGCCGATGTTGCCCATTACCTATTATTGTAACAATATAATTTTATATTATCATTGTGTGCATACTTAACTTTACTAAGATCAAGTGCAGACTTAGAACAAAATAGTTAAAAGCGGTGGAGTGATGTGGAAGCATTATATTATCATACTGATATAAGAAGAAAAAATAAACAAAATATGATCCTGTCTCGTAAATAAAATGATTCATTCATTCATTCAAACCATCACGGCATTTCCCACAAGTGGGGTAATGCCCAGCGGACCAAGAGTATGAAATAAACATGCAAGTTTTCCTTGGGATACCTTATCGTCCAACTAAAGGTGTTATATGTCTTAAACGTAATATTTCGTGAACACTACCTTTTACTAGATATTCGAAAACAAACAGAAAAGTGTGGGAGGCTTATTCTTTACCGGAGACTCCATGGGAAATAAAACCATTAGGGCTAGTGGTTATGTGTTCACCGAGAAGCTTTCTTTAATAGAGTAATTTGACCAACTGAAAGATGTACTTTTTCACAATATATTTAACTCCATAATAGATTTTTTTTAGATACTGTAGACTGTGGAACTTCACTAATGTTGTATGTCTGCACAAGTTCCAAAACATCGTTAGAAGCAGAGGCGTAACATAATTTATAACTTCATTGACTCCTAATGACTAATTTCACAATTGGTTGATGTTAAGCTATGAAATACGACTACGAAAATTTATGTATGTATAAGAATCGTTTTGACGTCGTGTAGGTAGCACGGACATCAAAATGTAGGATTATTATTATACATATGCCATACAGTTTATTAGTTTACAGAATCCGTAATACGTACATACGTGGAAGTCTAGGTGTAGGTACGTGACGTATCCGACAAAATTCAGGAAAGCAGATTACGGTGGTACGGGCATGTGAGTAGAAGACCTCCCGAATACATAGGTAACAGGGCACAGTCATTGGTTGCCCCTGGTAGTAGATCCCGAGGAAGACCCAAGCGGAGGTGGCGCGAGGTTGTGAAGCAAGACATGAGAGACTGCGGAGCTTCCCCGGAGGACGCACAGAATAGAGCCGAGTGGCGGCGAAAGACAAAAATGGCAGACCCCACCATCATGTGGGATTAATAATTGCCCAGGGAGAGAGAGAGAGTTTATTTGAAACGTGGAAACTTATTATTAAATAAAATCACGAAACTATGAATTTCTATTCAGAAATATGCTCTTTATTGCTTTATATTTTGTACAAAACATTTGATAATGGGTCACTGTTTTTACAAAGGGTTCGGGGTATGTTCCTATTTTTTCCCAATAATTATCAAAGATTCTTCTTTACAATATTTATTATCCAGGGATATTTTATTTATACATCAAATCACTCTGAATGAATTATTATAGGCAACATGTATTATTACTTTACCTCAACATCATAAATATATTAAGACTTATATACCTATTATCCGTTAAAATGTAAAAATATTTTTTTATAATAAAATTTAATATTTCAAAATCATTGGTTCCAAGATTTTGAAATAATAAGAAAGAAACTTTCCAACATGCAACACAATATATAAATATAGCTGTATTTGAAAAAAAGTGTTACGCTCGTGTTTAAATTTATAATATTTTCCATTGAAAGGACTATTACTTTACAAAGGATTTGATGATTTCTTACAAAACTTCCCTAGTCATCTTGAATAGTAGCTGAAGATGATAAAAAATCCATTCTTATTCCCTTTTTATAATTTCAACATTTAAATTTTCGATTAATTTCTCGGAGATCATGATTCTATTTATAAAATCACGTACCGTCCCTAATGTGCTTGAAAACCACCCCCATTAAAACATGAATTGAGAAATATTTATATTTAAATCGATTATGTTTATTTTAAATGAACTATCAGCGGAATTTCATTCATATTATAGTGTGAATGATAAGATAATTTAGAAAAAGATTCAAGTGCCTTTAAGTACCTACATATATGTAGCTTTATTCTTCATAAATATATTTATCCATAGAACCAAATGAAAACAGTGCTAGGACCATATCAGTACATGTTGATTGGTCAGGCAATATAAGACAAATCGCAAGAGAGATAATATTATGTATCTATCTAAGCCTAAGTAGAGCAGTTACCCAATATTATGTACAGACTTAGAACCAAATAATTAAAAGCGGTGGAGTGAAGGAGAAATGAGAAATAGTTGTATTCTATTTGATCTTTATTTTTTGGTACCAGTATTAATACCTTTGAGAAAAACTATAATAATATCAAGTAGGAATACCTACTACCATTGAAAATAAGTATAAAAAGTAATATCAAGAACTCTTATTTGAAATGTTTACAAAAGAATTTAAATCAAAACATCTGCATTCCAGGATGGAATATTGTAATCTCCAGAGGGATTCCTTCCTCAGACTCCAAAATAGTTGATGCAAAATATTTCATAGAAGATATTGTTGGTTGGTTCCCCCTCCTACTTAGGTTGGTGGCAATAACCTGAGGAGGTTACCACCTGGAATTCTTCTTTATATCATATACATATTTTTATACTTGAGAACATTCTTGAAAGTTTTGCAAATGAATTCTTTATTAATTAGACCACTTTGTAGGAATTTTGTTATAAGGTACTAACCTAATACAAAGCATGAATACCTAACATTCAAATTAGTACCTATTACCTATATTGCTTGTAAAACCTAACTGATATGTTTATATATATAAAGATTCCGCCATTTATGAAATAATGCATGTGTATTAATTATCCATTTAATAATTTTTCGTTGTGCATTATTATATTGGTTACTAGAGACATTATTACGTATACTGGAGTAGGAAACTTATTTTTAATTATCTATTTTGCAATATATTCAAACTAATTCGGGTTTGTTAAACAGAGTTGTTATCAAATATTGCAGTAAATGCAGTAATGGTATAGATGGATGGAAAAGAACTTTCATCGGGAGGTTTATTTCTTTTTAGAAAACGGGATTAATTGAACTAATACACTCAAAGGATATAAGTTTTTAAAGTAGGTACTTATAACAAATTTTAGTGAATATTTTGTATTTGATTCACACGCATAAAATTTAACGTCCATTTTTCATAATTGCTACATGGTTGGATAGCAATTTGATATGACGAAGTGATTTTAATAAAATCCAATGTAAATATTCGTACCTACATAAAATAAAGGTCTTTTTCCATAACTTAAATACATATCTATCTACATAAAATTATGCTATGCGTAATATGGAGGTATGAGTAGCTACCTTATATAACTTTCGCATTCCTCTGGGTCGGCTGATTAGTCCCTTCTTTGTGGAATCTGAGGGAAGTAACTCTAGCTATGTTGTCTGATGACAAAATCCCGCCACTTTCTCACGGTTAGGGGGTCTCACTCCTCTATAATATTACGTTAGATCTTCTGTGAAAATTCCTATCCTTGGAAAATACCATAGCAGTCGCATAACTCCTTGTGGTAATATCGTCCATGGATGCTTATGTTATCTATGCTTTCAACTCTCAACACTTTAAATACCTTTTCTTAATTGTCAGTGGCGTTTCACATTTTTATAAACTAAATCACCTACCCTTGCTTACTTACCGTTTCCGACATAAACCTTTCGTAAATCGTAAAAAAATTACACAACGGAAACTAAAATAATTGGACCATAACAAATAAGAATTAAGTATTTATGTGTTCACATTGTGAAAATATACTTTTGAAATATGTAATATTAACACAAAACACTGTTAACTTTTCACTATCAATTTTATTAACTTATAGATGATATTACAAATTCTTCTTCTTCCTGTGTCATGTCAGGTCCCCCCAACCTTGGCGATCTCCTCCTCCCTGTCCTGTGCTGCTCTGAACAGGTCATCCACTGTCCGGATCCCGGTCCACTCCCTAATGTTGCGCAGCCAGGACATCTGCTTACAAATTAAGTACAATAATTATGTTGAATCTTTATTATATTATATACATACTGTGTAAACTTTTATTTGTATGTTGTTAAATTTTATTTGTATTTTTTAATAAAAAAAAAACTAATGGACCTGCTATATGCAATGAATATGTAGGCAATTCGGAGTAGCATGCGATAGGCATAAATTATAAATGCGGTTGTCTGGAAGATGTTGTATTACAGCAATTCGGCCATTTGATTGCGCGTTGTTGGTACACTCTTTATATTTTTTGATTTGACTATTATTTATTCAGTTTCATGTCATTGTACTGTAACGACTTTGTAGTCAATGAACCAAACATACTTAATGTACTAAAATAATAAGCTATTCAGGATTGGTGGAACACCTAATCGCTGAATTAAAAATGGCAATTGTGTTTTCAATTTTTTTATGAATACTTAAATATAAAAAAAAACTCAAAATAATACAGAAAATGTGAAAGACGTATTGTTCGCTGAGGTAACTTAGGTAACTAGAAAAAATGAAAATAATTTGCAATGTTACGCCAATGTGTTAATACATTTTCATGACACATAACTCGATGTTGGCAACAGAGGTGATCCGTTGTTCGGTATTTGGGAGTGCACCAAATTCCTTTGTAATATTATTTTCCCCGGAACAAAGAACACTGTAGACTTGCCAAAGTATAGGTACCTACTCGTGGTAATATTTTTCATATCAAAAGTAAATTGATACAGTAACGTTCTGGAAACTGCAGAATAAAAAAATTAGATAAGAAAATCTTAATTTAAAGCAAAGCATTTACGTATTTGTTCTGTAAACTCCTCGGCAAAGAATAAGTTTCCCACTGTTTAGTTTTCGAGTGTTTTGTATAAGGCAGATAGATGTTCGAAAACATAACGCTTAAGATATTAAATACGTTCAGTTCAACGATGAGTTGCCATCCGTCCAAAATATGTTTACTCCAACTGTCACTTATTATTTGCAAAATATATCGATACAGAAAATAATGTTTACTCCAACTGTCACTTATTATTTGCAAAATATAGCGATACAGAAAATAATGTTTACTCCAACTGTCACTTATTATTTGCAAAATATAGCGATACAGAAAATAATGTTTACTCCAACTGTCACTTATTATTTGCAAAATATAGCGATACAGAAAATAATGTTTACTCCAACTGTCACTTATTATTTGCAAAATATATCGATACAGAAAATAATGTTTACTCCAACTGTCACTTATTATTTGCAAAATATAGCGATACAGAAAATAATGTTTACTCCAACTGTCACTTATTATTTGCAAAATATAGCGATACAGAAAATAAACATATAAGTTGCCCTCTTTGCGCCAATAAAATTAAAACACGCAGAATGGATGGAAAATGTCATTATGTATCGGATAATAATAGATTTAATAATTTATTGGTATTCCATGCCGGCATGGTTCTTGATATTTCAATGCACCCGCAGGTGCCATGATCACGAGTGTGGTATAATATCTAAACACCAAGTTGAAGATATCGAGAGAGAGTATGGTACTTGAGTGTGTCTCAAATTTGAGAGATCTGGGTATTACCTTCTCTGAAGATCTGACTTACAACTTACATATTGAGGAAATTGTCAGTAAAGCCATGAGAACTTTAGGGTTTGTTTTCAGACTGGTGACAGATCTCCGTTTGATTCAGTCTTATAGACTTCTTTTTATTTCTCTCGTGAGGCCATTATTGGAGTTTAACACTGTAATATGGTCTCCAAATTACAATATCCACATCAGTGGTCTGGAGAGAGTACAGAGAAAATTCTTGAGGCTGATCAACTATAAGTTAGGGTTACCAGTGGAAAATATTGACTACCCGGCTTTGATGAATGAGCTTGGACTCTTCAGCTTAGAAGACCGTAGAAAAGTTTTTGATCTTTGTTTTCTTCATAAGCTTCTCAATGGAGAAATAGATTGTCCCGAATTAATTGAACTGATTCAATTCAACATACCTACCAGAAGTACCAGACAAACTGTGTTATTTCGAGAACCCAACACTACAAATAATTATTAATTTTTCTCTCCTATGGTTAGAATTCATAGATTAGGGAACCTGGTAGGAGATAGTACAGACATTTTTGCTGACAGTTTACCAAAATATAAACATGACATTATTAATTGTTTTAATGTATAAATTAACAATGGGCATTTCGAAGTATGTTTGGCTGTTAATTTGAATTTTTGTATTATTATTCCTTCATCTTTTAGTGACATTTTATTATAAAATTGATATATACCTATGTATTTAATTTCTGACATCTTACTGTATTATTTATTGATTTTTTTGACATTTCAATTATCTATTACAATTCATATATATTAAAATTTTCTCCTATCTACTTGACATCTCCTTACTGTATTACAATAATTGTTCTTGACATTTACCAAACCTTTGTTGACATTTACACTCTCACCACAATGTTTTGATTTTTCATGACTTTTCTACTTGTTTTGTTTCGACTAATTTTATGATTGTTATAGTTTGATTTCCAATTGTATTTGTTCTTCGCCAGTTGTTGTTCTGTTCTAACTGTGTTGTAAATGAGAATTATGTTTTGTTTTTGTTTTATATTTTAACATGTAAAAGGCTCACGCCGTGGATGTATGTATAAATAAATAAATAAATAAATATCGAATAAAGAAGTATCCAGCATGTGGTAGGTACCCATACTAGTTATGCCAGAACACCTAAGCTGTCGTTGTGGTTTGTAAGAGAGAATATCGAGACCTTCGGCGAATATCTTGGTAGCTTAATTGGTCAAAGTAATCTTCGAGAATAGGATGAATTGTGGGTTCTAGTTCATTCCAGTTGTTTGATTGATTTAAGCAGTAATTATTGTTCTATTTTTGTAATTAATTGTATATTTGACGTTGTAGATCCGGACTCTTTCACTGTTATTTAGAAAAACACGCTATTCTAGGTATACACTATGGTATAGTTATGCCAGGTATAATTTTTTTATGCCTGGTATAACTTATTGTTATTTAGAAAAAAAAATAAACTGCAGTTTTATTATACCAATGGTTGAACCACGGTTTTCATATGGTAACACTATTTTTAGCGGCGCTATGTTGGTACAACGCCGTGTTTACTATGGACATGTGACGTTAAGATGACGTTTTGGCGCGTTAGTTTCGTAGTTGGATTTGTTTGTATTGATAAGATCGGTGATAAAATTTATATATAAGTACACATTGAAGACTCCCTCCCATACCCGGATATCTCAGAAGTCGTGGGACTTCTATTTATCCGCTCTTCTAATCAAAACTTTTGTCCTCACGGGCGGGCCCTATTGGGCAGCCTGAAGGGCTGGCCGGCCAATACCGCCTCGTGGGAATCTTTCATGCTACATTTACGTCTTCGATGCCCCTCTTAGGAGGTTAAAATGCAATCATAAACGAATCAAACACGATAAATAAACAAAGCTTAACAACAATTAACTAACAAAGACCCAAAAAAAAAAATAACAAGCAAGCATAATTATCAATGTATATAACAATATATTTACATATATTTAATCAAAATCTCCATCTCTACACATATAATAACGTTCAGCTCCACACTCACAATGCAAAAATTACAAATGTCAAATTACAAATGTCAAAAATTACAAATGTCAGCTCCACACTCACAATGCAAAAATTACAAATGTCAAATTGCGCTATAGTTAAACTACCCCCGAGTGTGGTATAACGTTATTTCATGGTATACCACAGATTACGGTTATACCACGTTTCTAAATAAGATTTTCCCTATTCCGTGGTATTTGCTATTGTAGCAATGATACCTATAGATGCATAATGTTGTTATTGTATGTATACCTGTATGTATGATGCACTTGATTATGTTATACAGTTGAATGTAAGATGTATATCTTTTTATAATTTGAATTTTTTATAACAGATGTGAAATGTGATTTTTTATTTTGTTTTGTAATATATAATTTTTGTAAAAGGCAATTGCCGTATATTGAATAAATAAATAAATAAATAAACCATGGTATAACTTTATGCCACGATTCTAAATAACAGTGTTATGTTTACGACGACATCTATATACTAAGATATAACTTTTTACTAAATTTGACCTATTTTATGAACTGTTTTATTTTAAATATATACCTATATGAAATATGTGATTAATACTATAATTATGTATGACGAGTCCAAATGCCTACATAGTAAGGGCCTAAGGACAATGAAAATAAAAAAAAAAAGATTCAGGTAACGACGTTGTCTTTTCTAAGCTCTATATTATATTTGCTGAATAAAGTTTATGAAAAATATAACAATAATTCTATGTCATCGTACTATGTATACTCGTACTATAAATCTAGATTAAAAATTAATGGAATTATAATATTCCATTGGCAAAGTTACTATTTACGTGTCATTAGGTTTCTGTATTAATATAGGTGGTATGAGAATGCACAATAATCATATTCTAGGCCTATTAGGTAACTATTATATATTATGTTACATAGATCACTGAACTCTCGAGTATTTCTCCAGACACGCCGTCTACGGTCTTTATAATAATGAGACATATTTAATTTATTATTATTTAACTTTGCAATGAGTTTACTCGATATTATACAACAAATCATAATGGGTTTAAGTTTGACAAGAATAATAAATTCATTATATCACCCACGAGAGAAACATAAATAAGTACATACATATTGTTTTTAATGTATAAATAATTTACTTAATAATTATTTTATAAAATATCATAGGTACTTTCTTTTATAATTAAGTTACTGTTAATATAGTTTGTAAGTACCTGCTTTAAAAAATGTGTAGTGTATATTCTGTAAGTTTTCGAGTGTCCTGTAATAGGCAGGTACTCGTAAAATGTCACTTAACATCCTCAAAGACAATTAACATCCTCAATTCAGATATGAGGCACGGTACCCATTCTGAATGTCTTAAATTTTATCGGCACGAAGAGGATAACTTGCACGTTTATTGCATACTACCCCTTTATGTGGGAAATGTCGAGATGGTATGTACGAGTATGTGATAACATACATACATATAAATCTGTTGATTGAGTTAAGTTTATTTCGAAAATTCCATGCTTAGGTATGTATGGAGGAAAACACAATTAGTTTTAATAATACGTGAAGTATTACTCGTCACTTAATAAAATAATATGTTAAATATCTTAATAACTGGACAATATTTTAAGATGCGCTATTTTGTGAAAAAAACCACCGCAGGGGCCCATTCAATAATCGTAACACCTCTCGAACAATAGGGTCTTTAACCATGCTTTGAAGACCTCTACACTCTTCAGAGTCATAGGGAATTTTGTTCCACAGCAACGGACCAACCACGCAGAAGGCACGGTCAACATATTTGGCATATTTGTGATGTTATCAGGGAATTTACAGAACATCAAATATAACACAATATTAAATCGTAATGATTAAGTCAAAGTTCAAATCAGTTGGTTAATTATTGATTAAGTAATAAAATATTACTCACGTCGTAGAAATAGTTACGACATGCCTATCTATATTTGCTGGGAAAATATCTTATTTCACTTAATTATGCAAAAAAATAATTAGTTGGTAATAAATACCTATTTTGTCTATTAATTACATTGCACATTAGTAACAATTGTTTTATAGAGTGTTAAACGGTTCATTTGATTTACTCATACGTCCATCAAGTGAGGAAGCCAGCGGACCAACTTCGTGTAGCCTAATCTATTCAAAACCCCTTCTCGGTGACAATTAAAACTAAGAAATTAAGTTTATATGTGACATACCTTTTCATTGAATTCAGAATGTTAAATGCCTTATGCTTGATATTTTATTCTCAAAAATATTTCACAGAATATTTTTGAGAATTTATAAAAGAGATTGGGAAACATATTCTTTGCTGAGCACTCCAAATAAACATTTAATGACGTAAAGAAGAATATTTTGCAAAGCTACCGTAATTTAAGTGTAGTTGATAAAAGAAAATTCAGTTTGTTGCAATTTTTATATAAAATCATGAAATTGTTATCTTAAAATAATTAATATAACAGAATCGCCTATAAAAATGAGACTTCACGTAGTGATTTTAATAGCCATTTAATAAGAATTAAAACAAGTTTCATCCGCATCTTTTTATTTGCATGTCATCTTACTTAACATTTTGTATTTTGATTAAAAAATACGCAAAGAGAAGGAGGTGTCGAGAAGGATATGGCGAAGAGATTTATATTCGAGACTGGATTTGAGAAGGCTGATGAAGGTGTTGAGACAATATTGTCTTGCGCCATAGTGAGATGTATCACTTTTATTATGCGGCATTAGTAAGGAGTATCTGAGACGTTTATCTACGAGTATTTATCAATACCATAACAGCATTTCTCACAAAGTAGTCAGTAGATAAACTGCATGTAACACACACAAGCTGTGCCTCTCCGTACACAAAAATAAGAGATTCAGAATGTGTTGGATACCTCATCACTGAATTGTTTTTTTTTAAGACATATCTGCAAATACAGCCTTATACACCTTAAACAGTAAGCTAAAAGCTTGCGTTGTTAAAGGGGAGTTTGCCGGCACCTGGCATCGAACCACGTACCTCCTGTTCACGTAGCCGAGGCTCTACCTCCAGGATACCGTTGAACTCAAAATGTTTAACATATTTTTTTTTTAAATATACCTATCTGGGTTTTGTTATAAACCCAAATACAACCTTATACACCTTTCACAGTAAGCTAAAAGCTTGTGTCGTGAAATGTCGTATTGCATTCGTGATTGTTAATAATTTTACATGCCACTCAAAAACATACAGAAAAGAATAAGAGTCACACACTTTGTCGGGGACGAAACTTAGAATTTGTGTATTTTGTTTAGGTATGTATTTATTCAAATTTTATATTTGACTTTTACTATGGTTTTACTCAAATGAAGCATTTCCTGGGATGCTGAGTGATTTGTTTGTTGTACAGCGAATATTTCACATTCCTATGAATTTAGGAGACGATTATAGAACCAGATTAGACCACCCGAATTAATTCCAACTTCTAATAAATATTTGGAGAATTGCAAGATTTAAATGGACTCGCTAATAATATATTTTTGAATTAATTCTTTTTTTATACGAAATAATAATATTATATTTATTTTTCGTCCGTGCTTTAGAATCTAAAGGGTTAGTTAGAAGAGATCGCGCCTCTGCAATAAACTTCTGCACATATATAATATCTTATTTGAATGCATTTTTTTATGAAATTCTATGTATTGTGATCAATGTACAGTAATGAATGAATAAATAAAGCAATAAAGTTATTTTTTCCATTTTACGCCATTCATTTTTAATGATAAATAAGTTATTCGAACATATTTCCAAATTCTTTAAGTTTTCGGGGTGAAATTCGTAAAACATCCCGCGTGAGAGATCTTCAATTTAGCGACGAGGTATCAGACCCATTCTGAACCTGTTAACTTTTATAGGTACGGAGAGGACAACCTACATGTTTATTACATGCTATTGGTCAGCTAGCTATCCCGCTTGTGGGAAATGCTATGATAGTGTGAGTGAATGAATTAAAGATTTTACCTTAATAAGTTATTCTAGAAGCTTTCATTTCGTTTACCAGTAGGTATAATGCGGGTGGGCATTATTTAAATATAAATATTTTGTTTTTGTAAATGATTTACACTATCGCAATATGTCTCATTAATAACGTAAATAATCAATGAATAATAATATTATACATGAATATGTAAAATGCGCATAATTATTCATATGACATACTTAATTTGCAAAATATTTATTCAATTAATATAGATTATATTTACAAATCTTATAATTTCTGCTATGCCGAAGGTAGGAAAATTATCACGTTATATGTATTATTTTGATAATGTATTAAAATATCAACATTGATAAAAATGTTAAGAACAATTTTATATTTATTTATTTATTCATTCTTAAGCGTGATGCAAGCGAGACATGGACGTGGCTGAAGAAGGACGAAAGTGGAATAAATGCAGTGGAGATGCGATCACTGAGAAGAATGGTAGGTAAAACATTGCGTGATAGAGTTAGAAATGAGGATATTAGAAGAATGAGTGGATGCAAGAAGAGTATTGTGGACAGAATGCGTGTAAATAAACTACGGTGGTTTGGATATGTTGAACGATTGAACGAGGTAAGAATGACAAAGAGTATATACTTGTCTGAAAGAAAGGGTGTGAGGAAACGCGGGCGTCCGAGTATTAAAGCTCTCCCACACTTCCCCACATTGCTCTCTACGGCAAACATACGGGAAGTTATAATTCGGAAGACCACGATCGGGAATCTCTGCAAATACTTAGAGACCCTGGGTTCTTGAATAAGAGAAAGGAGAAAAAGTATTGAAGTTAATCTACTAGCAGAATACATACTAATCTATTATACAATGTAAACATAATATTTGGACAGCATTTTGCTAAATGTCATGTTAACATTAATAAATAAATAAGGACACGTTTTCTGAGCTTTCCTGTCGTTGCTGGGTCTTCTTCCATGAAGTTTTTTTTGTAAGATTTAAAAAATGCCATAAATAGTTTTTTTTTCGTAAAACATAAAGAAAGATACGTTTGGTATGCAAGTCTTCATGATTATCTTGTTTTTTCTTAGCTCGTAAAAGACAGACAACATCTCAATTCTCAATACAAACATTATATTTGGATGACTGAGTGAAGGGCTTCATTTTCAGTGTAAAATTTTTGCAAAACATCTTTACGTGAGAAAAGCTAAATACATTTTATTTTTCCACAATGTTTTGAACTATTTAAACTTTATCACGGTTACTAAAGAAGGCTTCGAAAGAAGACAACTCAAAGAGATACTTGAAAATACCGTGAGCAAGCGGATTAAAATGTAAGATGCATATTATAAAAATATCTAATTGATCAATCAATAATGTCAATTGAAGAAAAATGTTAACACAATATGAAATCCTGCAGAACGTATTCGAAATAACACTACGAATTGGCTGCAGGCTGGCTAAGGGCAATGTAAAAAGTAAACCTAATAAGAACGTAGATTTTATTAATACTTCAATAGAGTATAAGTTTACTGACATACGTAAGTATATTTATTTATTAATAGACATAGATATTATACAGAATGACTTCCTCAGTGTTCCGCCAGTATATGAATAATTTATATAGAGCTCTTTATTTATACAACTTATTACTGCGGTCATGTACATATATAAAATGTAACTACATACACTACATTGGATACCTACTTAATAAATATTATTACGTTGTATATTTATGTAGTATGTAATATTAAGTTGTAATATATTTATTATTTTACATATTAAGTGTGGAGATATATTTATTAAATTACGAGGCAGGGCCCCTGTAGAGCCCGATGCCACCCGCGAATATTTCCGGTTCGAAATATCTTCATCGCATCTACCTTTAAACAACATTACAATATTATTATTATTATTGAATATTTATTTATTTATTTATTAATATATAAACAAGTCGTTTTATATTCAAATCTACGCTTTTAGTAAAAGGAATCAAAACATCTATAGGCATGCCAATTATTATTGTGCATAGATGTTGAAAGGATGACGAAAAAAGAAGGTAGGTATATTTGTCCGGAATAGAAGCATGTATGTACATACAAAAATCACGTGGCTTGATTACTTTAATCGAATTTTCTTGTTACTCTTACTATTCCATCACGGACATAATCTAAAAGAGGGGTAGCCAGCGGATTAACTGCAAGTAATATACATGCAAAGTTTCCTCTCCAAGCCAATAAAAAAAACAATATGTTATTTAAGATGAATGGCGTGTTTCAATGGATGCGTCCAGATAGTAGGATGCGAACGTCAATCAATCATCAATCTTCAATCATTCAATGACAATATGGAGCATTCTTTGAAGTAATATTCGAATGAATGCCTTTGTTATCGTTACGAAGTTCGTTCCTTTGTTTCGTTCATCATTCATTCGAATATTTCTTCGGAGAATGCTCCGAATTGTTACCGAATGATTGAAGATTGATTGTCGCTCCCACCCTACTATCTGGACGCAGTCATTGCCGAATTGAGTATGTTGATTGTCATATACGTGAGGTTTTACGAACATCTGCCTTTTATAAGCCACTAAGAAAAATTACATAAAAGTGGCAGATCCATTCTTTACTCGGAACACGGAGAGTTTTACATGTTAAGACAGAGAAATCGGAGTGCACAAACGAGAATGAGTTTAATCGATTGATTGGCATGCCTTCTGGAATAGATTTGTTGCCCTTATTTCAAACTATTTCTACGATAATAATGACCAATCCATTGAAAGATCATCATTTTAACATTTTATGAAGGCTTTTTCTTCTGTTAAATTGACGAAATAGGAACATATTGGGTTCTAAAAAAGGAAAATTGCAAAATATATTAAATAAGAGAATTAAGGAAAATGTCTGAATAAGGTAAATTTCAAAATGTTGACGTTTATTTTGCGCTGTATTGAGATTTAAGAGAAAATGTTTTTATGTTGTATATTTCATTCCACATTACCTACATATTATTTAGATAATTATAAAATATACAGAGTTTTAATAGGTGTTTTGAGTTCGTGTGCTTTGTCGTTAAAATAATGAAATGATCGGAATACTACTGTTAAAATTAATAATAAGAAAATTAGGAATATAATTTCATCAATTAATTACTTTTATTTTATTAATTTTGAAAATTATTCAACAGATTTACCTCATTATAAAAACCTATATTTTCATTAATAATGAAATACTATATAAACTAAGATATTGATAATGCATCGATAGTAGGTAATATAACATAGGTATTATTGTAATCATTGTAAATAAGTAAAAATTAAATTATTCACATCAGTAGTTTAAACATTTAAGACCGATTACAAATATGTACGGCCAAATGTTTGTTTGTATATCATTAAAAAACTCTTTCACAAAAAAATTGAATGAACGCATTCTTCGATAATATAATTCTATGTTTTTTGCTAAATAAGAACAAATTTACGATTAATAGTTTAAAGGGGTTTGGTAAAATTATTTATTTGTTCATTCCGTGGAGCATTCGGATGCACAAAGAATAGGTAGTAAAGTAAAGATTTTTCACATCTAAAATTCAGTGATGTAGTTTTCTATCCATCATTCTGAATATCTTATTTGTTTGTTGACTCTTGTATATTTATTACATGTAGTTGTTTTTATATTTCATTCTTCTCATTATTAGTTTATCTATTCATTTAGCACATTCACGGTTAACGCCTTTTACATGTGAAGAAACATTAAAGTAGTTTAATAATAAGAAATAATCATCTGTCTATATTAACATAAAGTTTATTAATTAAAATTTTGTCAAAATGTGGTGCTTGTTTAGGTTATCAATTGTGTTTTTAGTCACTTTAATCATTATTTTTCGAGCGATGCTGGATGTGAAACTGGTATGTACCTAGATACTATTTTATTTTACAACAATATTAAGAGTGTAATGATTATCAAAAGCCACCCAGATGTTAACAATAATATACACCATTAATATTACATACGAAACGAATTAGTAAAAAGTTAATTTATGCAAATTTACGATTTTCATTTCCTACGAGATTGGTATTATAGATTAAGTTTTATTCTTATTAAAAGACATTGTGAATAATTGCCATGAATTTTATTATCAAGCAATTCCGTAATCTTTTTTTTATCAAAATAATACTTTACTTTATTGCAATGTATCGTAAATATTTTTGATATTGGATGCATCTTTAAAAAAACTGGCATCATAATTTCAGGAATGTTGGTTAAGAGTTGATTCAAATAGCGCCGAGACGCTCTGAATAGAAATGATTGGTTTCTGTCCTGTGCTTTCCAGTAGAAAGTTGAAAAGCAATAAAATTGGTCGTCTTTTTTTCGTAACACACTATTCTCATGATAACGATATCAGAGCGTTAGGAGTGTCGTAGGAAGAGGTGACTCAATTGTTACGAAGATGCTTTGGACTTGGGAGGCCTTATTCTTTTTTTGAGCTTTAGGAATGTTGAAAGAATATTTAACTAGATTTTTCTTTTTGATATACCCATAGCTTTACAGATTTTTGTAGTTTTTAAAATAATGAAAACAGAATATCACAAGTAGGTAAGTACCTAAGTGTTTAGCTAAACATTCGAGAGATACGGGACACCTTTGGAATAGATAACATAGAATTGATTCATAACTGTGACAAAGGAAGAAAGTTGGATACATTGGAGTCATTAGAAATAAATAATTGCTGCATAAAGAATGAAAACATTATTAATATCCAAATTCCACCCTTATCATCTCCTCTCTTGTCTATGCTTCTTATACTCCACCCCTGCCCCCGCCTACCACTCCTTCACCGTCACCCCAACATTGACTGTCCCAACATTGAGTTATCTATGTTTGTTACTGATGATGGAGCAAGTAGTTCCGAAAACGTTTTAACTCTGATTAAAGTTATTCTAGTGGAAAGTTCAAAGTTTCTTTTATTTTAAATTAATAATAAATATGGAATACCACAGTGTTAAATACGAAACATTAAAAAAAAACCTCATGGGTTGAAATTGAATAAAGATTCAAAAATGAAAATAACCAATTCGGGTCTGTATATTTTAAAAAGCGAATTCATACTTTCATTGAAACTGTCTGACTTTGCACGTAAATAATCTGGAATAATTAATATCAAAGCCATTTCATCTTACCAATATAATTATATTCACTAGAGATTCTTATTCGGTGGAAAAATATCATACGACAAAGTATCTAGAGTCAAAGTATGTAGACATTATTAATATTAGCATTATAAAACGTTGAATATATGACATTTTTAATGTGGATTATATGGGTTTCAGAGCCAATTCAATTAGCATGTTTCTCAAATAATTTGCAGTATTTATCGCTTAATTAAGAATTGATTAAGAACTTAAGGAATCCGATGATTCCATGATCTTGTTCTACACATAGGCGGATCAACTGGTAATATGATCACTATAGCATTTCATTTTTGGATAAAAGATAATGTGTTCTATTTTGGTCACATATAATAATATCTTGTACATGAGTTATCTTCTTTTTTATTTAATAGGAAGTTTTGGGTTCACGTAGACTTGTTAGTTAAGTATACCTACTTGATTAATTTATTCAATTTTATCATGTATATATTTTACACTAAAGTTATTTTTTTAAAACAGTTTAATATTTTCATTTTATAATGAATGACAATAGAATGGGCTATAATATGTGGACACTGAGGTATAAATTGGAGATTACAATGTAAATTTTAATGTTTGTGATTGTATAATTATACCAAGTAAAGTTGTATTTTCTGAAGTATTCTGTTGATTTTAATGAATAAATGAATAATATTTTACCTGTGCAAAACTATGCAATCAATTGAACATCTATCTTCTCTTTACACGTTGACAAATTCCATGA
Source organism: Athripsodes cinereus (assembly GCA_947579605.1). NCBI lineage: Eukaryota > Metazoa > Arthropoda > Insecta > Trichoptera > Leptoceridae > Athripsodes > Athripsodes cinereus. The sequence goes on along the minus strand of OX388305.1, from coordinate 22,331,639 downwards.
TGAACGTTTTGCCGTCTTGTGCTGTCTAAAACAACTTCTTGATTCTACTGCCGCAGTCAGATTGCACGATTATGATTAGATTATGCAATTTTCATGACCATGATAGGTGTTTCAATTTTTTATTTAATGTTATTTGCTTGGTACACCACTTAATATAACACGAATATTTTGTTTTCAATTCATAAATAAAAACATGACCAATTAGCTAACTGTATATATATATATATATATATCTATTTCATCTCCGATACAATAATCGATATTTATATTGACATCGCATTTTAGCGATAAACTCGCCCTCTGTGCATTGAATTGTATAAATGATATTTTCTATGTTAATTTGTTTTATTGTAAACAATGTACAGTGAAGAATAAAATAAATAAATAAATAAATAAATAATAATGAATATTATTTAATTAACAAATTGGAGAATGTCAAACGTTTCCTTAATAAATTTATCTGGTCTAGGCATAATTATAGTATTATTATATTTGTTGTATGTAATACTTACATAAGTACAATGCGAAGTAAGAAATGCGACCAACTCGGCGACCATCAAAGTGGTTCTAGTTCCGCCACTGTTTTTAATTGAGCAACTTGTTGGTGGTCGGTGTTAAATGCCGATACTGTGGTTTGTTAATAATACCAAATCATTCTTTGTATTGTAATTGGAATTCTCTTCAACTTATAATAATTAATATGTTTATCTACTTTATTGTAATATATATAATAATACATTATGACAGTAGTGCTCAAATACTCGTGACATCCCGGAATAAAAAAAGACTCGTTCCGGGACGTCTACGAATTTGTTCCGTATTCCACAAAGAAAACGTCTACACCCTTTTTTGTGAGTTTTCGAATATCTTCCCACCGAGACAAATTGCATTTGGTGATCGACTACAAACAAACTTTTCGACAATGTTCCATAACATTATAATTGGAATGTACATCGCCAAACGCGATTTGTCTAGGACTGCTGGTGTGTGACTCATCATGTATGTTTTTTTTTGGCATTGTGTGGACAACCTGCATACACCCCGTAAATGGAAGATTCCATGATAGAAAGAAACATGAGGATTTTTTATTGCTATGATTGTATTAGATCATAATTTGAATTTAAAGTGAACTTAACCTGAAAGTAAAGAAATCGATTTTTGTAAAATATCATAGTACGTAAGTTCGTGTTAAAATACTTCTATGAATAGAGTTTTAACTATGGGGTTAAACTCCTAAGGATAGTGTTTCAATACCGAATATTATCTGTTTTATCTCTTTCAGCATGTTTATGAAAGAAATTGCATTAGTTCCATGATTTAATATCGATGGTAACGTTTATTCATGATTGTTTACATACTGTAATTGGCGATGTAAATATGTATTTGACTGAATTGTAGTATTATTCATTGTTAAAGCTGTGTTCGTGGTGTCTATTAAAATAAATAAATAAATAAAATTATGTTTTTTTCTCCCTTATATAAAGGCACATTTACTGAACTATATTTGGGTCACTTTTAATCTTATACTTTTGAGAACCATTGTTTTCATTACACTTAAATTTTCCCCCTCGGTACAGTTTTGCAACAAGCTCGCCCGAGCTAAGCTCGATGGAAAAATATTCAATATGTCCCACCTACTTTTGATACTTATTCATATATCAGCCTACAGATAATTATTTCCGCATAATTGTTTGTAATTTTAAGTAATTATGTGTGAAATTGTATACATATATCATAAAATAATTATTATAGGACTAATAGCCTATGTTAACCAGAAAGCTACTTTTATGTTTATTACTCGCAGTGAGTCCGCTAGCTGTGTGTGGAAGTCATAATTCTTGATTTGTGTAATTTGCAGGTTCATTTTCTTGGTGATCAGTATCTTATATATTTATATAAATACCGACCACTTGGACAAAGCAGAAATCTGTGGATTTTAATTTTACGATTCCATTTTTTTTGCTAGCAAATTTGTCCTAACGGGAGGTGCCATATAGTGGACAACCTGAAAAGTTGGCCGGTTTTATTATTGTAAAGTATATATCTGAATCCATTTTTATTTATTCAATCTTTGACCTTCTTTTCATAAATATATGTACGAAGGCAACAAACTTACTTCAAGCAGAGTTATTTCGTGCTAACTAAAATGCTACTTTCAGCAATACTCTATTCCCTTACCTATTATCAGATTGATATATTTAGAAAAAGGTTTGCTTTTATGTGAAAAGTTTGAATTTATCTTACGAGTTTTCTGTACTAAATTTACATACCTCATATCTTGGGCTCAAAACTAAAACTAGACACCTCAAAATCTGCCTGTTTTGAGTTTTTTGTTCCCGATATTTTTATTTAATGTTTGATTAATTTCAAGTAATTGAGAGATTTCTTTGTATAATCAAAGTGTTTCAATCATATAAACAGATGTGTGTAGTGTGTACTATCCTTCTGAGTATATTGTAAGAGTATCATATTTAATCTTACTGAGAGTATGTAGGTATATTCATTACATGCAGTTAATTTACAAGACTTGTCAAAGATATTGGAAATTTCAGTGCTCTTTTTAGCTAATATACATAGATGACCAAAAAGTATACATTACTTCCAGTGATGGGAAATGTAACCTAGTAGTTTATATGAATGTGATCTTTTCTAATGGAGTTTTCATTTCTTGGGAACATTATTTAGATGTTGTCGTGCCTAAACTTAGCTATTACAAAAGATAAGCAAAGGCTATAAATATAAGATACTAGCATTATACTCGATAGGCCGAAGTCTGCTTAAAAACAGGAGAGAGTATTTGTGCTGATGGAATATTTACTTTCGACACAGTAATTTTTCTTTGATTTCAATTTTGTAATAAAGAAATATCATTGAGAGGTTCACACGCATAAATACATTTACTCTAGAACATTGAAATGAATAAATAACAAATTTCTGTTCGCATGTATTTTTTATTCTAAATCAGTTTTTTTAATTGATTTACTCGGGGATGGTGTAGGATTTTTATTGTATCGATTAAACTTCGCTGTAGCCAGCAAAATACGAACAGTTCTGTATTAAAAGTAAAAATTAAAAAAAAAATAATACTTTTCATGTGAACCCTTCCTATGACACGAAATGCCTTCTCCGTTGTTTTTTGCATTATGAATTAATTGTATAAATTTTGAGATTGAAATGAATGGAATAAATTATTCATTCCATTCATTTCATTTTTCAAATAAGATGAAAAGAAGAAAATACCAACTTACTTTAGAGCAAGAAATATCTCAGCTTTACAAGAATGTTTTTTTCACATCGCTCTGTATTTATAATAAATATACCTACTCAATTAATATGAGTTTTTGTGCAATGAATTGGTATATTTGTTATTTGTCTGGTAAACATTATATTTATAATGGATATTCAAACATACATACCTACGTGTGAATGGATCCGAATATTTATTAAATATTATTTACTATTTTATCTCTGACGTTTGATTTTTATGTGTGTATTTAACGATCGTGGGTAAATTAATGACATGGATTAACTAAAGTCATGAAATATAGTAAAGTCAATACACGAAAATAATAACATTAACGTACAGTTTTAAAAAAGATAGATAAATTAGGTGTAAATATTTTAGTCCGTTCGTATGCATGTATATATGTTTACTTTACCAGGCAAGTAATAAGAAAACTTTTGTCAAAGTGAATTTAGGTTTACTCGAATAAATCCTTCTTATTCTCAATAATCAACAGTTGGAATGTTTAGGATACGAGTATTTACTTAATTTTTATTGCTTTACTGAATTTGGGCACAACGTGCAGATGATATAACCAATCGGACATCTTGATTGGAGAACCACATTTGCACAATGTAACATGTGCAAAATCTATCGAGAGGTTAAAAAGGCGTCTCAACGCTTACAAATTGGCTCTAAACTGGCTTAAGTGATCTCACTTATTTCTCAGTTTCTCACATCTTCCGATTAGATGTGGTTCTCTAATCGAGTTGTCTGAAAATATTTAAATCATGAAGGTGATGTAGGTCTGCCGCAGAATTTTTACCACGGATCATTCTGTCAGCTAATAATTTTAGCTAGTCTTATTTATATTGCTTGTTTTTAATAAATACTCGTATATAGTTAACTCTAAGGTTTGTAGATTCACAGAGTTCTCTTAAAAATGTCAATTTATTAACATTGACGAAAGCGCTCGAGATTTGAATAAATCTTAGTGAAAAGTAACTGTCTTATATTTAAAGTATAATATCAAATATATAGGTATTATTTAAATTATTATAAGACCGTAGACATTGCTCTTTATAATTAAATCGTAGGTTTCCTTAGCGTTGCCAGGTTTAAAACTGGTAAAATAATATTGTAGGCGCTTTACAACAACGCTAACAAAATTTACCATGACATCCTGTTTACAAACCTTTGTTAAAATATCTATTCTATTCATTTTCAGTTCGACATCTTAATAATAACAACAACAGAATAGTATTGATAAGTAGGTACCAGATAGTATGTACCTTGTACTAGTGTTAACGTCTTCGCTTTGGTTAAATAATTCAATTTTACAATCGAAAACACAATGGCGTCGCGCCGAACCGTAGCGAATCATTTTACTGAATAGATTTGATTTCTTTCCACAATAATAGTAGTATTATTGATATCTTGTTTGATTCATGATTTTTTCCCCATGAACAAATGTTTATTCGTTGAAGAAGGCAACGCGATTTCATAGATTCTTTGTTGTGCTAACGTAATTTATACAGCGAGACTTGAGCATTGTATAGCGTTTTCACACTCAATGTTGTGGAACTTTATATACCTTTCTGCAGTATAAGGTTATTTCCATCACACATTTACTCGTGTCTGTGTTGTTCTTCAATATCACAACCATTTCTTATACGATATTCTTTTGTTTCAATTCCAGTTGTGAAACCTATCAAAGCTATGGGTGTGATATTTTTTTCAGATCTTTCAGGTAAGTAGATACTGTACCATCACGGCGTATCCCACTAGTAGGGTAGCCAGTGGATTAATTGCATGCAATGAACATGCGACTTACCTCTCTGTGTCAATATAAATTATGATATTAAGGATGAGGTGGACTGAACTCAGGATGTTAAATGTCTAAAATCATGATGTTTTACGAATAGGTATTTCAATTTTACAAGGTACGTCAAACTCACAGAAAAGAGTAGGAGGTCTGAGGTCTGTTCTTTACCGGGGATTCTACGGAGTAAGATTAGAATATTACAAGGTACGTCAAACTCGCAGATAAGAGTAGGAGGTCTGAGGTCTGTTCTTTACCGGGGATTCTACGGAGTAAGATTAGAATATTACAAGGTACGTCAAACTCACAGAAAAGAGTATAGGAGGTCTGAGGTCTGTTCTTTACCGGGGATTCTACGGAGTAAGATTAGAATATTACAAGGTACGTCAAACTCACAGAAAAGAGGTCTGAGGTCTGTTCTTTATCATTAATGTCATCGTTTTTTTATGAAAGCAAAGCACTCGAAGTCAAAGATGCCAATTGTATTGTATTTTAAGTGAATTATTCAGGACTTAATGAGACCTTGGATCTTGAAAAATTGGCGATGGAATTGGTCTAGAATTTCAATGCTTCTTTCATTCGTAAGAACTTGATTTTCTGAAATGTCTCGATGACGGGTAGAGATATTTTTTTATGATTAGACGAAGGGTTATAGTGACAGCAATCTTGAATCCATTCTTTCTTCGCACCAAGCGTAACACAACATTTGTGTATACTGCTTTATTTAATTTGTTATATGAATGATGATGTGCAAGAAGAATAAAATAAATAAATAAATACAAAACATGCTAGGCTAAGACTATTTGATCCTCATTCATCTGATGATTTCATTTAGTAAAATGTTATGTATAGAAGTTGTAGGGGGAAGTAATGAAAAATACAAAAACAATCATTGTTATAAAAATATGACATTTTATTCAATACAAAAATTATACTGATTGGCAATATATTGTAGTAGCAAGTCTTTTGATTGATTTAATGGCAATATTCTCATCATACAATACATAGATATTATGAAACTATACAATATTATTCATATAACATTATTTCAGCGATAACGAGTCTTGCTTGAATTCATAAATTCACAAAATGCACAAAATCAGGTGATATACAAAAATCAAACAGTTTCTTATTACTGTAAAATTGAAATAAACAATCGGAACTTACGATTATGCGTAAATTGATTGTTTACTATATTTCTCCACTTATACCATCACGGCATTTCCTACAAGTGGGATAAACAGTCGATGAAGACCCAGTGTTTCGATGTACCCTAAACATGACGCATATCCCGAGCTAGCCCTGAATTTGGTGAGATTTGTTTTCACGTCCAATCACATTGCAATATTTCATTACTGTTAGAGCAAATTTAGTGACTGTAGAAAATATTAAGCTTTATTGTACATAAAAGCAAAAGTAAAAAAATTAAACGCTAGTTCAAGAAAAGCACTATCTAAAGGCGCATAGAAACACTGAACCTTTTACTGATTCTGTATATTGAATCGGTTTGTACCAATAATATTTTGAGTGTTTGATGTTGGTAAATATAATATAATAATTATTAATCTTGACAAAGCATGTACTCAACATAAATAAATAAATATATAATTTATACTGCCCGTTTGTTAATATTTTATGTTTACAAAATCAATATCAAATCATAAATATTTATTCGTAATAACGAACAAATTAAATTGTATATATAAATTGTCACCCAACGCTCTCGCACAGTAAAAAATCGATAAAAATAATTATAAATGAATATTTACAAATTATACATTTTTATTTACAATTTTAGTGCAAACATTTAAAACTAATACATAAATAATGATTTTAAATAAACTTTAAATTCTAAAATAATAATTATAATACTTATTATTTTTAAATAAAATTCAAAGGCCCTTTATTTGCAAACAAAAAAATAAAAATTAATAGTTTTGTTCGAATACATAGCGTACAAGCGTATTATAATAATATGCTAATCTTTATTTGAATTTAATTTACTTCTAATACAAAAGCAATAGGTATCCTATATATTCTAGAGCAATATCACATTTTTTTATAAAATTAAATATAATATTAAGATAAATAATTTTAAAACTACTGTACAATATTTTATAAAAAGTAAACATGTATGAAACACGATTAAAAGAATTTGCAGAAAAAAAACTGAATGGAAACTAACATAATCAAATTCGGGTATTATGCCGTGAAAAAAAGAGAATGGATGGTTTAATTGATCAACCGACGGTTTTTGGTGTCAATTATTATGAATTATCAATTTAATTAATTGGTTTCATTTCAATATCTCAATAGAGAGAATGGAAATAAGGTTGTAATATTAATTTTCATAAAATATACATAAAATTATTATTTTTAAAACCTTAAATGATGGTGATAGAAAAAAAAATTTGATATATTGCTTAGACTTATAAAACTTTATAACGGTTTCCAAAAATAATATTAAATTTTGACTTAGCAATTTATATTTTAAAAATGGATTTCAGTCTTTATAATTGTTTTATACCAACATTATGACAAAACATTACTATGCTATTAATTAATAAGTACAATATAACATGATATATAAAATATTACCGGGGTTTTTCATCCGTAGAAGAAATTGTTGATCAATATTGAACATTCGAGTGTAAAAATAACCTTATTTAGTTTTTATGGGCCGTTTGGCACTGAGGTAACGCTCTTGCTTTTGAATTAAAGATCCCTGGTTCGATTCTTGGCCAGGGTAAAATTAAAAATGATCGTTTTCAAATTGTTCTTGAACTGGATATTACATGTATAATATTATATTACGCTTAGTGCACAGTACAACATTCATATCATAGTTTGGCACTTGTTTGACATGAGTGAATTATCTATTTATATTATGTCACAGAATAAGGTCGGTTGTAAAATAAATCACCTAAATTTTAAATATGGATTAAGGTCAATTTTACACTCACGCGTTCGATTAATTTAATTGTTAGATGCATAAAAATTCATTGTGAATATAATCAGAATACACATAAGGTATAAATTAAATGTACGAGTTATACAAATCCTAGATTATATTGAAATAGTGATAGTTATAAATAATTAATAGACTATTGTGTTTAAATTAAATAATTTTATTATTTTTATATATTTACATGGACCAATGATACTACGTTATAATTTTTTAGATTATAAATATTACAAAGTGCTGTGTTTTTCATACTGGTAATCATTGTGTTTTTGTAGATAATATTGTCTTTTAATTCATTTTTATAATTTTGGGAATAAAACACAAATGCATAACTAGACAGCAAATTACAAAAAAACTTCATGTACTAAAAACACTGAACAAATAATTTTTGAATATTTTATTTATTTCGTATATTTATTTTACTCAGTATAAGATATGACGGATAGTGTTTTGACCGGATATCGGATAAGGAATATCCGGCGTTATGCAAAACCGGTTATTGTTTTTATTTCAAACAATTATTATAGTACGTCGATATATTATTATTATATAGACTTGCTACAATAGTGGTGACATATGAGGTTATAGACAAATGTACGAATAATACACAATATACATCAATTTATGTCATCGACGTATAATATCATAGACTAGAAACTTGAACAAAAAATTGGAAAAAATAATCTTGAGTCCACAATATTTTCATATCAAATGTAAACAAGCGTTGACATAAATTAGTGAAATAGCCTATTGGTATGAATAGGCAAATGTCCATTATATTGATATTAGTCCTGGAATCTGCATTCTGAAAAAAATTGTACTACGTTTCTGGTTCATGTATATACGTCGATGATTTGTATACATAATAGTCAGTTTGATCTAGAAGTAGCAATAATATAATAGGTAATATGTATGTAATGAAATCAATTCCATTAAGCGGACCGGTTTTATCTGAGGGAACTATTATATTAAGTAGGTACCTACTTACATATAATATTATCTATTATTTCTATACTATCATTATTATTATTAAATACAATATCTGAACAGTACCATTCTATCATAGAGATCACTTCTCACATCGAACCAGGGTTAAACAAATCAATTTTGAAAACATCTTAATAATAAATAAATACTTAAAGTAATTTTACAATCAAACAAATCGTCAGTCCTAGGCCTTTTATAAATACTATAAAATATCATAATCACCGGTTGTTAACGTAAAACACAATAAAAATACAACTCAAAAAGGATCCAGCCCTTGTTAATTATTTATTTAGTAAATTCACTTAAAATATCTTTGTCCATGCAAAGATTATTTGAAGTTCGTCAAAAAAACATTTAAACAACTTATAGAATTTATGTACGAATACATAACATTTTTAAGTGTAGAAAGTTGAAATAAATAAAATTATTTTGATAAAACACGAATTCACATTTTATACAATACGAGATTGAATTGAGAGACATTCCTTTGTGTTGGAAATATATCTATAAGCATTTATAATAAAGAATACCAACAGTAGGTTGGTTGTAGTATATGTATCTCTATCTGGAATTACGGGTATACCTACTCGTACTTATATGAGGCTGATGTATGTACAGTTTATTGTTGCTAGTAGGTATATTACAGAGGCCATCCAGAGATCAGGTCTTATCTCAGATGTGGGAAGTAGCGGGCTATTCAATTAGGCAAGTCCATATAAAAGTCATAAGAACAGATGTTGCAATTAACAGAGGATCCTAATTTATTTCTTTTCTGATGTATTAAACCACTAAATCTCCCGAGATGCGATAATTAAACCAACCGCAACTCGGAATCGTTGGATGTTCTCCATACACAAGTTGCTATTATAATATTATGAATACACACAATGTATATATGTAATACCTATGTGTAGGTAGGTACATACTACTTACTAGTCTCTACCACAAACGCTGGTTTCCTATCCACTTCCACTATTATATTATTATCTATATTTTACAGTACCTATTGTCTTATAAATATTAATTTATTTCTCCACTAATTTTATAAGCACGTGTGTATCGTTTTCTTTGTTTTACAAATTTTACATTTAACTTCACAACACCAATGGAAAGTACAAGCACATCTTTCTAACGACACTACTTCTTGAGTCCTGTACCCTCTTCCGCAACACATTAAATCACAACCGTCTACTCCTATTGATGTATCATTACACTGCCTTCCGTGGGTGCCATGCACTCCAAGTCGGATATTCTTTTCACAGAAAGGTGGTGAGGCATCCACGTATACTAAATCTTTAGGACCTGGAGGTTTGTGGTCTGGAATGTATGGTTTGAATTGGAAGTTGTATTTGATTTTTCTGTTCTTTGGTTCTTTTCGCGTGTGTAAAATACCACGTCCACCAACTTGTAAGCTATTGATTGATGACAAGTTGGGTCTTATACTGGAACTTGGTGGAGGACTGTAGTTTGGCCTCAGACTATTGCTTACACTAATACGGGAAGCACCGTCGAAGCGATCTTTCAGATTGTCACCGATAGTTCTAAAATTTGGAAGCCGCATCCAACAGGTCTTGATGGTGCAGGATCCGGACATGCCATGACATTTGCATTCTTGCCTCATTTCTGATTGGACATGCTGTGAATAAAAAAAAAAAAACATTATTATAAATATCCATTTTTACTATCTTACGTATCTATACACAATAAAATGATCGCATTGTGGCTATCATTCGTGTGGTCGTCGTGTTTCACTCCTATTTTATTATCTGTAATGTTTATTTACCAATGGGATCATCGATTTTTTAGATATCAATCCTTACAGAATGTCACTCTTTTCGTCCCATCATGATAACTCTGGTTTGGATATATGGTAGGTACCTACATATGTGCGTATGGCATGTGGCAGATAGTAGGTACCTCCACGCCAATGGCATAATGATGTGTCATAACATGAAGCTATCGGCGTATCACACATCCACGATATGAATATTAATGCGGTTGACAATATATACACAGGTACTTATATGTGTGTAATGTATGACCAATCAATGTGTGTGTTGGCAGACCACGCCTCGTGCATTGTTAACTCATTGATATATTGGTGATATTCACGTTGGTGACACTTGAACATCTGTTCAACCAATCAAATTTCAGTTATCTCTGTGAAGTGTTGATTATTTCACAGTGAGTAGGCGATGGGAACCAAATGAGTATTTAATATTTTCTTTTTATGATCTTACCATATTTATATTTATTTTTTATACACACATACCTACCTAAATATATTTGGATATAAAATATCTACAACCAACAGTCGCTCTTTCCTCCCTCATACAAATTATTCGTTTCTCAGTTATTCTACTTGCTATTTAAGATGCTAGATAATTTATTGAAACACAATTTTCGATACACGAAATCTCTCAAACATAACATAATTTCACAGTTTAAAAAGCCCTGAAGTTGTTCGTCTTATTTGAATGACTTGATGTTTTTATAACATTTAATATAATAATTTTATTATTTTGCATAGTTTGTACTGCAAGATGAAGACAAATTTATGAAATATATCTTCATTAGTTGCAGAGGCGAGAACCAAAATAATGAAATTCAACGGCAGCTACAACTATAATCAATTTCACCTGATGGATGTCGAGCATCAATCTTAATCATTCACAACATCACCTATAGGCATGTGGTGTCTATATCATTAATACGTGGTAGGTATACCTACCTATACAGTGATGTATGTATAAACACAGCATGTGTGAGGAATCTACATACATAGGTACATATTGTATTGTGTTGTATCGTACCGAAGGCATTTCTCTACATATCTCATGTGTTTTTGTTGTATGTAAATATGCCAGCAAAGTTGGCAAATTGACTGAATCCCTTGTCACTGTTCGTATTCAAATCATATATCTCCCGTTGGCGGCACATTTGCATGGCATCAGCTATCAAAGTAATGAGGAGTACCTGCACTCTGACTTCACCACTTGTCACAGAGGCAACGCACAAAGACAATGAAATAACAATGGAGATTACGCCGTAGGTACCTACCTACAACAATATAATATAATATATTATGTATATTTTGTAAGTGATTCAAAAAGGAATTTATATTGCCAGTGTGTGTACGCCACAAGGATTGACAATTGAACATCAATTTAAATAACTGCAAGGGGCAGTGGGACTGTTAATTCGCAATTGGTTGTAAATTTCCTTGAAACGGACACGTGGAAACTTTAACTTTTAAATACCTACTGTAAATGAAAATATTTTTATTAAACCTACCGCTCTTCCAGCTTCATTATTGTGAAGGTTCATCTTTTCTCTGATATTTCTTCCTCTTTCTCCAGCATCCACAAATTCCCGACTGAACTTGAACCCATATCCAATATTATCGGAGCACCCTCCCCATTCCCAATCTCTGACTCCTGCTGGGCCACCAACGTGCTTGGCTGCTGCTGGTTGTATTCCTTTGGCTTGGTGACTGTAGTCGCACGTACATGACTCCACGCTGCCTTCTGCACAAGCCCTTGCTACAGCATGGGTCACACCAGCACTTGTTATTGCATATATGAATGCTGTCTCTCGACAACCTGCCAACAAATAAAAAAACATATTTAGTTTTAGAAATTCAATTCCTATTTTCGATTTCTGTGTCAGAGGCATAGGTACATAAAACACTGAACATTATTTTGTCTCGAAGATATTTGATATTCAATAATAAAGGATAAAAAAGGAGAACATCACATCATATTTATTAATGTGTTTATCAATATAATCGTAAGGGTACACTAATGTAGCTGGTATGGTTGTGTTTCTGTGTGCTAGTATAAAACATTTTCCCATGAATACATCAAACTGTTTCTGTTGAATGTTCGGAAGGTTTGTAGTTTGTACTCACCCGGTAGGGTCTGCATATATTTGAAATAAATCCATTGATCTGACAGTTTAGGTTCAGCAGGCACATTGCATTACATTACAGAGCGTTGAGTTCGAGATGCTTTATTCACAGTGTACCCAGTACCCAATACCCGCAGTACCCAGTCACAGGCGGTCTCTGTTACTAACTCTTTCAATATAAATATGCTACCAGAATGAATGCATAACGTAAATTACGCCGGTGATGATAATTGTGTCAATAAATTACGAAAGGAATTGATATAATTGCCATTTAACTGCACTTTGCTTTGACTTTAGACGCAAACACGAAAGATACAAAACGTCGACTTACTTACAACCATTTTGATAATAATGTACCTCTATATAATATGCACAAGTGAAACGATTCATTCTGGAGCAATAATTTATGATAAATTAGACATAGTACATGCTTCCAACTGAGTCGATATAATATATTATCTACTTATACACTTAATACAGACTCTTTGATAGTCGAATCGGAATCACATGAATGCGACTCACTCTGGTTCATAATAATGTTGTCGAATTAACGGATAATAATAATATAAGCATTATAACATAAAGTAGTAGATAATTATAATATGCAAGCAATATATAATATAATATTATGCCAAATAATTGCCTATATTATATGAGGTTGTATTTACCACACAGATGCATTGTGGGAGATTTATGTCTAATGATGATATGTTATTTGATGCCCGTGGATGCTCAATTTAAGAATTTAGATTCACTATAATGGAGACAATGACGAACCCTTTGAGGAAGAGGCGTTCCGACTCCTCCCCAAAAATAATTCACACAATAGCAGACGTTTAAATCCCCAAATTTGATTTATAATAATTCATGAATAATTTCAATTTCCTATTATTTTGAGAATCCAATATAATATATGAATGTTCAATAAAGTATATAAGATAATTCATCGCCATAAACAAATTGAAAAAGAAATCGCTTTACTCAAAGATTTATTCCACTTATTTCAAAAACTTAAGTGCAGTATGTATTAGAGAACGTTACGAATTACATAATTATTCAACTATACGAGTATATTTGTTCGATAATGCTTTACAAAGCGTTTGACTTATATGGTATAGAATAGTAGTAGCCCCATACTATTTTTTTCAGAAAACATGTTCAAAATTAAAAATAATAATATTATGCTGTTTAATTTCTATAACACGAAGATGCTAATAGTCTCTTTCCTATATATACTTAGGTACACATTACATGTCTTATACCTATAGGTACATCTCAACAATAAAAAAAAAACCCACAACCCGTGGCTTTCGAGCGTTACATTACCAATGTGCACGGCCACAGAATTGATTTGGTCGCATTATCAATTTTCCCTTTGAATTTTTAGTTTATACAATATACCTAGGTTGATGTATAAAGCACATAGTTTAGATAATTTTATGATGACAATAATAATTAGTTAGATATTTAGATCGTATAAATATTTCTTGTAGATAATAAATTCTACAACTATGTGCATAGTTTAATGAGTGCAATTCTATGTTGAAAATAAAGTTTGAATTCCTTTCAGAAGTATTGAAAGTCCCTTAGTAAATTTATTGATACAGTAGATAACAATTTTATATTTAATAAAGCCAAATGGTTTTAAGATAATATAAGCAGCCCTAGTCAAAACACATTTTAGCGTCACTTGTCGTTCGACTACAAACGAAATTACGACTATAATTGCAACAATAACGCATAATTATATGGTACATGTAGGTAGATTGTCGTAATTTCGTTTGTAGTCGAACGACTTCATAACGCTAAAATGTGTTTTGACTAGGGGGCCAGGCATAGAATGATTTTGTTTCTATATAAAACGCTAAGGTTCTAGATGGCCTTTCACAATTTTATCTTTATGTAACAAAATCACATCTGAGCTTTAGGAATGATAATGAGAATAGGTGACTTAATTGGCGCAGAATTGATATGGACATTTAAGAAAAACCCACCTCACACCCGGATATCCCAGGAGTCGTGAGCTCCTATTTATCCACACATTCAAACAACATTGTCTTCACTGGCGGGCCATTGGGCAGGCCTGAAGTGTCGGCCGGCAAAAACCGCCGTCATGGGAATCTTTACATCTTTGTTCAATGTTCCTTTGGGAACGGATATAGGAATTTCGTTTCTCCCCTTTATTTTAGAGATAAATGAATAAACAAACAAAACACCATTCTTTACTTTTAATTTACTTATACCGCACATATATATTAATAGTTTAAGAATGACTATGAAAAAATATATATGAATGAGGGGGATGGCGCTTGGAGGTGCGGTTGTTCGAGGATTAAATGTGTGGTCTTATGGTATTGGTGTGAAGAAGAATTAAAGTTAAATAGTATTTGTTACAAATGTTAAGATTGGACACGTGTTAAGCATATTGAATGCTAGAGCATATATGAGGAATTGTATGATAGTGACGATAAACAAAAGTATAAGTAAGCATAAGGGAAAGTGATACTCGATCATTTTTACCTGCCCCGCAAGAGAATCGATGTGTTTCTGATTTAGTTATGTATCATAATGTAGTTAAAACCACGAACAATGACTAAACCGACGTTTTTGGAATTTTTATGCGATTGGTCCGAGAAAGTATCTCAGTACATATATGTAGATTAACGCGAGATTTATTTAGTCCAATTCGATTCTTATGTCAATCACTGTTGATTCGTGGAATGAAACCACTAGATTTAATTACAATTGCACAAGTATTATTATTAAATATCGAGGTTCTACATCTGAGGGGCGCACGATAGTCTCAGCAGTCACAGCGGGAGATGGGCCACACGCGAATATACAACTACCTTCACCGTATACCCATACTAGAAGAAGCAAATACATTAAATAATGTAACATCATCGGAATCATGTTTATAGATGAAGTATTAATATAATAACATTTCAATTTATTAAGACAATTCACGGAATATTATATCGAGAGTCAATTCGTGAGATCTTTTGTAGAAAGTAAATCTATGATTATTATATCCATATCTTGTAATGAAATTTATTCGTCAATTAACTTTATTTAAATTGTATTTTTAATAGATACTACTCTACATAACTGGTTATCTCATGAAATTATTGTCATACAAGCAATTAGTTTGTCCTCATATTATAATGTCTACCAAGAATCTATAGTTAATTATTTAGGATACCTATAGGTTAATAAAATTATACATTTATTTGTTAACGACGTTGACGAATGACTTACATATTTTGACAATCCTCAGTTGCTTAATATCACAGAATTTTTGTTAGGATGATGTATGCCACCATTGCCACCCAGCTTGAATGTCGTATTTTTCGGGTCGAATGATATTGTAGGTATTTTGTTGTAATTGAATGTATTTAATCCATTTGCTTTGTTGCTGCTTTATTTGTGATATAGATGGGTACACACTTTTGGTAGGTACTACATTTCTATTAAATAATAAAATATCTAGTCCAACAAAACGAACGTGTAACCAGCGAAGCCAAATCTTCACCTGGAGTCAATAAAGTCAAACACGTATTCAATAGTGCATAAAAATGATACATATAACCTACATAATAATTTAATTACATTATCATTCTTCCAAAAGTGAATAAATAGAAAACAAATAAAAAAGCTTTATAATAATAGTGTAATAAAGTTATTGACGATGTATAAAATAAGTAATAATAATATTTTAAAGTATTGTGATATCTACGAGAGTTATTAACTTTTTTCGCTATATTTTCAAGTTCAGCAAAGTTCAATGTTAAAGTCATTATAAGGTTTGAATGGTAGGTAAGTATATATACATATATTATTGATTCTAATAAAACATAATGATTCTATGATCAAATGTAAAGAACCATGATTGAATCATTAGGACAATTCATACACCAGCTAATGCAATACAAATAATGTTATATCCACGAGATAAAACTAGTGACGAAACTAATAGTATTTGTCCGGATATATTCTAGATAATGGGTATTTGGTCAGAATATAATCCTGATATTTGGTCAGAATCTAATCTTGATATTCGGTCCAAATCTAATCCTGATATTCGCCGGTCAAATATTGGGCAATTATCCTGACAAGTTTATTTTAGAACGATTTATCCAGTCTAGTGTCACCCATACTGAATGTCTTATTTTTATTTATACAGAGAGGATAGGTATCTGTGATTTTATGATCAGTGAAAGAATAAAACTGTTTCTTTCTTTAACGATAAACACATTTAATTGCGTTAATTTCATATTTTTTAAGACAAAAAGTACAATCCTGCATCCGACCAGATAAGAGAAATTTAATCGGATCGCCGGCACCTGATATTTACTAGATATAAGTTTCGTCTCTAGATACGCACCGGATATTTACTAGATATAAGTTTCGTCTCTAGATACGCACCGGATATTTACTAGATATAAGTTTCGTCTCTAGATACGCACCGGATATTTACTAGATATAAGTTTCATCTCTAGATACGATCATCTATTGAACATTAAGTTAAATGAAGTCTTAACTATATCTACATTCTATTAAGTAGTCATAGATAGGTCGGTTTATTATAAACTATTTTGTTTCATATCACGATGCGTCATTAATTACTTGATAAAAAATAAAGTAACTCAGACCATCTATGGGAACTAAATGATATGTCATTGATATCATAAATAAAGTTAGTAAATAATAGATATCACTTCTTATTTTAAAATTGAATGGATTCATTTTAGTATACAACTTAAAATACAGAGTTCTTAATAATTTGAAAGATTTTTTATATCATGTAGCTATCTATCTATTTATCCCCTCAACTACTATTTCTTATGGGGTATTCATACAGGGTGGAACACCACTTTTTATATTATTTCAGCACGGAGAGGACGACCTACATGATGTTTTTATATGCACCGAGTTAACTGGCTACACCACTTGTGGGAAATGCCGTGATGGTAGGAATGAATAATATTTTTCATTTTATGGGAAAAATACACGTATCTTAATAAATATCAATCAATTTTGGCAGTTGATATGAAAGGTAGATTTATATTACTCTATAAGCTATAATAATAATAATATTCGGATGATTTTTATAGCGCCGGTTTGTGGACAGATCCACCTCAAGGGCGCATAGGATGTTTTAAAGTATTCGCTATAGCGTTGCAAAATATTAACAGTGACGTTACATTATATATTCAGTTTGTACCTACTGTGAAAGAGTATATTATCTTGAAACATCAATTTGAAAATCCAAATTGCACGAAAGTGACGAATATGAAAATAATGCGTACCTATTAGTACAAATATGTTACAAGAATATACGTGACATTAGATATTTATATAGTAAATTTAAAGTTTGTATATAAACACGTTTATTAATGTATTGACTATGTTTGTATGTTTTTCATGTCTGTATAAACACATAGGTAGGTATGTGTATATTGTTGATGTAATATAAATAAATGTGTGGTCGTGTTTGGGGTCACTAAAATAAGATGTTAAAAGGTACGCCTAATGGAGCCTACCATGTGAGACTGTTTTACACGTTACAAATGGACATTACCAAATAATTATTATTAATAATAAAAACTTTACATGTTAATATTTTAACACAAATAAACTGACTTTACAAGATTAAAATAAATGAAAATAAGAGGAAATAAACCAGAGATAATATCGCTTAGCGAATTTAACCCATTCAGGACTGCGAAGTTTCTAGAATTCGTTTTAATATATTTTTACTCGATTTTCAAATTATAAATCTTTTAAAATAAGAAGTTTAAAGCGATCTACTATACCTACCTTACCTACGTATCCAGCATTGCTAGAATAATAATAATACAGTATATCTATATACATATCTATGTAATTTCTGTATAGAATATAATATATTATAATAATATACCTATGTGATTTCTGGATAGAAAATGCTAATTCTCTATATCTTTGTTTGTGGATAAAGTATTTATAAATAAATAAATGAAATACAAACTAATGAGGTGTCGTGTAATGCAGGCTTTGGACGTAAGATATTGAGAAATGTCTGTTGGGTCACGGGTCACACAGTGGGATCTTCGGCCAGGTGCCTACCTCTCAATAATATTATTAGGTATGTTTTGTATTATAATACCCTTACATATAGATTATATGTACACACTTTATATACCTTCCTTCCACTATTAACTTAACTTGATATATCTATCTATACATGATGCTCAATGCGCCACATTGTTTGGGTTTGTATTATGGTGTATTATAATATTATTAATGTCTTAATCATTTTAAATGTTTTGTATTTAACCTACAAGGAAGCACATTTTTATAATATACGTTTATATTTAGTATCTAAGTATTTCATTAAACGGTTAAAAAACTCACAATAAAATTAATCATTTCATTATGTGGGTTAGTTGGAAGAGATCGCGCCTTTGCGATAAACTCGCCCTCTGTATATTGATTGTATCTAACTTGAATGTTCACTTTTTATGTAATTGTTTGTAATCAATGTACAGTAAAGAATGAATACATAAATAAATAGGTATGTGAAATGCTATCTCAAAGTATCTCAATAGTATCTCAAATTTACCTATGCTACTAAGTGCCTTAAGAGGCATTCACATTGTTGCGCTTTGGAAGATCATCAAGAATTGATCATCAAATTAACGTACCGAAAGTGAACACATCTTTTCATGTTTTCATCTTATGCTTTTACTGATATGTCAATACTCACAGAATGTTGTCTTTAGCTTGACATATATTCGGAAAAAATGAAAATAATTCTTATTAAAAATAAAATAACAAAAATCTTGTAAGAACACAACATCGCATACAATTTTTGATTTTGGTTTTCGATTCTAAATCAAAAATACTGGGGAAAAACAATAGAATAATAACTTGTTTATGGTCATATAGATATGGAAAAAAACACAATTGGTTTTAGTTTTACTTAATTTTTTTATTGAGTAGTGACCTGATTACGACTTGTAAAGTCATTGTCAAACTAACGATAGTATTGTCAAACTAAAAAAAATGTTTATGGTCGTTTTTGTTAAAGAGCTTTAATTTTATGGTCTTATTTATTTCGAGGGTCTTGTAAAAGATAGGTGTTAAAAAAGGCATTTAACATCTAAAACTCAGCGATGAGGTATGCCATCCATTCTACATATCTAATTTTTTGTTGACACAGAAAGGACAGATTGCATTTTATTACATACAGCTGGTATGCTGGCTACCGTGCCATGATAGTGTAGTGGTAATAGGAGAAAAAGTAGCTTTGATTTAAATATACGGATGGAAATTGTATCTTTGTCTCGAGTGCTCACTGAAAATGTTCACACTTTTCACTTTAGATTATTCATCCTGGATAATCACTGAAAGTAATAAATGTAAATGCTCCTTTATAAGTGAAATTATCATTTGCTTTTATAGTATGTACATACCCACAAAATAAAAATTGTGAAAAAAATTATTGTTAATATTACATATCTATTATGATGATACAAAATATTAATAAGGGCATGAGTCTATTATTTATTATATTAAAATGGAATGCAAAAAAATGTATCTACCTATTTAAATAGATACAAACAAAAACTATCAAAGGTTCATGTAACATATAATGTTACACAGAGGCAGATGTCTCATTGGGTGGACGGATGTTGTATTGCACGCGTGTGTGATATGCGAATAAGGGTGGTCAGTAAATAATAATGTACTACTTAGAAATACAGTAATACGATTACATTTAAACTTAATATATTGAGAAGTGTATCAAATATTCATAATTTTGACTTTTTCTGGTGAAAGTAAAACATTGGAGGACCCGTCGATCACCCGGATGGTGTAATATACTGGCGATTCCATTTATCCGATTCTAATTTTTACACTTGCATATTAATTGTCCACATGGCAGGTGTCATGAGTTATAAATGATAATAATCAACACTAGATACTCGATGTTTTAGTCCTAAGCAAAACCTTTAGGTAGGAATATAATAATAACTCGCCTGACTCTCTCATAATATATCTGATATCAAAAAACCTTTTTTTTTGTTTACAAGGCTACATACCTCCTCGATTTCAAAGTTTAATTGAAATATTTAATTCAACAATCAGAAAATTTTCATAATTTTGAGATTAGACATCAACGCACGATATAAAGGTACCTTGATCAATATACGATTTGGTTTATGTAGATTTCACTTTCAGCTCTATTTGAATTTACATTATCTAACTATTAAACTTACATAAAAATCGGACAAATCAAGTGCGTGACAGTACTTAACGAGAAAAATGTGGAATTAAAGTTGAAAAAGAGTGGAAACCAAGATAAAACTTAAAAAGTTACAGGGGTTTAGGCATGTGGAAAGAATAAATGAGAACAGAGTGACAAAATAACACACACAGAGAAAGAGTACTCGGAGACGTAGCCGGTCTAGAACTATGACGGAAAAATTTGCCAAGCTAAGACTTACATTTACGCACCTAAGTAGACAGTTTGACTAGAATTTACGCACTCAGTAAATAAAAAATAGAGAAATATTTGAGTGATGTAGTTAGTAATGAAGCCATCACTTCACATTACACCGTGACTTGATCACAATGTTCCATTACACGCCCCGTATTTCATTATCACAATACATAGCCACTATACCTATTATACTTAGATATTCAGCAGGCCTACAATGTTTCAATAATAATAAAGTTTTCAATATGAAGCTTACATTATTATGTATTATCCTACACCCAAATATTCATTCAAACTTGTGTTCACTTAAACGTAACTAATCGTCAACAGAATTCCAAACACATACAATTTATACACACAAATATACACACTCGTGCACCAGTTTTTTTATTCGCATTTGCTTCTTATACATACTTACTTTAGGCATATAATCAGAAGGAAAGTGATTGTATGTTTTTTGCATCAACTCTTAGTTTATGATATATTTTTCTGTTTAATTTATTGACATTTTAAATCATTACAGACAATTTGACATTTTAACTATTTATGACATTAATTCTTATGACATTTAAATTATTTGTATTATTTCCATTAGATTAGATTTTTTTTTCTATCTACATGACATCTCCCACATTATTGCAATTTTGAATCTTGCAATCTTGACATATTAAATACTAAACATTTCATTGACATTCTGTACTGACACTCCAATATTTTATGATTTGACTTAAATTATTATTGTTATGAAATAATTCTCTTTTGTGTTTTGTTAATTCTTGTTTTCCAACTGTGTTGTGAATGAGATATTTGATTTGTGTATTATTTATTCTTGAACATGTAAAAGGCTCACGCCGTGGATTGTGAAATAAATAAATAAATAAATAAAAAAAAAATATTTAACTGGCTTAAGCCCTTCTTAATATCAAATTGAAAAAAAGACTGAACGGATAGCAAAAGCAATTATCATAACTGAATAAACGTGGAGCTCTCGGCAAAACATTGGTCTCCCACTCTTTTCAGTTAAGTTTTTGAGTGTCCTGTAAAGGACAGATGTGCGAAAAAATAAGGAGTTTTACATATGAAATACAGCAAACCCATCCTGAATGTTTTATCTTTTTGTTAGCACGTAGAAGATAACATGTATATTTAGCCTGACTTTAGTCTGCTGGCTACCTCAGTTGTGGAATATAATGTTAGTAGTATAGACAGAAGGAAATAATGGAATATACCTACATTCCCGAAGATTGCAAAAACTGTTAAATAAAAATACAGACGCAATATGAATAAAAAGATAGATAAGGTTAGTTCGTACTTTCTATTAATACTAATTTTTACGTATTGTAATTTTACAACTTTGAAATTTAATTTTGAAAAAAAAACTGACTTAATTATGCGGAAACGTGTCGAAAGGATGATACATGTTATAGAGGGTATTATTTGTACTTTTTTATGCCTAGTAAGAATGTTCATAGATGACTTCCATACGAATTCACAAACGAACGGAAATATTTACTAAATTTTAACTTGGATTAAGTTAAGTATGTACTTACTTCATTTTAAGTGTGTGCATTTTTTGTACAGTAAGCAATGTGACATAGATATAGATACCTGAGCGGTGCTATTATTATAATTGGGTAGATACCTTTTTGATATCGAACCCAACGGAAGTACGTATATTAACACACCTACATGAATCTATTATAGATAAGTTTTTGTGCTGATAAACTATTAAAACTCTAATATCAAGTAGTGTTTATGTGTTTTTCGATGAAGATAAGTGACAATCACAGCTTATTTGGTACCTGTTTAGCAGTGGCGGGACTAGATTTTTATATTTGTCACGCTTTCACATGAAAAAAAATCAAAATCTCACAAAATTGTGTAGACATTTGTACAAAATTGTGTAAAAATATCCGATTTAAAATTTCTACCCCCCGTCACTGTATTTCCAATTTGGTATAAGAATTTGTGAATAGGATATAAGTTTTTTTTTATACAGACATTGCACTCAGCATAGAGATTTAATTAATATACATAAGATAAAGAACGTTGACAACTTGATTTCTGTAACTATTCATAAAGGTTTTAATAGACAACCTGTATGTCCTGTATCACTGTTTAGGGAATAAGTGAGAAAAGATAAAAAATAATGTTTCATACAAAAGTTATCTGACATAATATAGTCATATTAACAAAGAATATTGAATTGTTATTAATATTACATATTTTTCATTGTATTATAAAAATCTACCTGTGGAGAAACGAAGAACAACGTATTTATTAAACGTAGCGCACATTAAATATCATACTGCCATAAGTAATAATACAAAAACAAAACGAAGAAACTAAAAAAAACACTGTCGTCATTCACTACCTCACACACAAAATAATATAATGACATCATTCAGTCATAAATGCATCCAAATTATAATAATGTATTAAAAGTAACACATCTTCATTTCCCGTTTTTTCTAATTTAATAACTTGACTAACAGGTGAGAGAACCATTAAAATAATATTATTTTATTATTGCTGTTGTGTTTTGAAGGTGTTATGCCAGTTGTATGATCCCGGTGCGATTTAGAAGATGCCCCCTGCTGGTTATAAGAGCGTTTAAGACTTTTTTGTTATTTTTTCATTCTTCTCCTTGAGGCGCCCCACTGGGCAGCAAACATATTGCCCGGTCATCACTGCGCCCCTGATCCGTATTACAAACATATAACATTACGTAGACACACACTGCTTCGCGTGGATCTTAGATCATTTACTTACTATTATCGCAATAATTACATCAGATACCAGTCGGATACTCAAATCATTCATCTAATACAAATATGCTGTCATATTGATATCCTTTGCAAGCCAAAAGAGTTGCATCATTATGTGCATTGGTAAAAGTATAACAATTTCTCTTAAAACACTTTCAATGTTTTTTTAGAGCTTTTATGACTGCTTTTAAACTTTTCCTGGTTGGAGTTTTCTGTAGAGATTAACATCATAATTATTGTCAATCTCCATAGAAACTTCACTCATAGAAAGTATTGAGGTGTAACCAACAAAGGCAATCGAATTTGACGTTAAAATTATACATAAAATATCAAATTGAGATCACCAACTCGCTTTTTATTCATCAATGGAGATCTCACAGAAGTAAAAAATATTTAATTTTAATATCGATAGATGCCTAGTACAAAACAATACCAGATCGGAGTCACTGGATTAATCATTGCCTATTGTATCGACAGTCGATTCTTATAATATTAACTAATACATACATAGTACATACATACTCCTATTTATTATTATGTAGATCAAATAATGATTGAAGGATGTGTGGTATAAATGTAGCAACCAATGATGTAATCATGTTATCACGCCACCCAGCAATATCATGCTCTACTAAACAACAAATGAAAGGATTGTATTTATACCCCGTGGAATCTCTGGATCGAAGGCAACATCTTCCACTATCTTACAGTGTCCAGTAGTGCCAGTTTAATTTTATTTCAATGTCATCATTCTTTTTTCTCCAATTTGTGGATCGATATCATCAAGTTATAAGTAAATTCAAAACATAGAAGACCATGAACTGCGTCAGAAGTAGAGTTTACAACAAAAACTTTACGAAAATTTTATCGCAGGATAAAAACCAGAATGAGTGTCACATCATTTTCTCTATTGCCTTTGATTTTCGGTTACAATATGTAATATGGGTAACGTTTTTTACTCTTCTCCATTTATAGAAATATTTATGCAATACTGAAGAAGACCTAAATGTATGATCCGATGTCAGTGAATAAATTCACACAGGTAAAATTCAAGAATTGCTAGTTACATCATAGATAGGTCGAATTTAATAGACAATGCATTTAAAAGTCACTTGATTTAAAAAAAAAAACATTGAAGACACTAATAATGTATATATTTATAGAAGAAATTTTTCACCACGAAAAATGACGATTTGAATAAACCTAAAACACTTTATATGATGTTGATGATAAATAAATGAAATCATTCTAAGAACTCGCGTTGTTTGTTAGAGATATTCGACAATCCATAATGCTATGAATAAAATAATTAAAGAAATATACATCTAATGATAATATATAGCCGCATTAAAACCTGAGGATATGCCTTATATTAAATATCTATTATCGAATATGCAAATGCGATAACAAAAATATTTAAATTTACGATTCACACACGGTGTCTTCGAATTGTTATTTTTTTTTATTCCGATTTGGGACTAAATAATAATATAAGTAAAAAAAACATGGGTAGGTTTTAAATAAAAATACAATACATCTCCATTTGACTAAATTGATCACAAATTGATATAACACATTCACAATAAAAAAATGGAGTTTTGAGCTTAACAATAATTTACAATTCCAGAGATAAAACTATATTAGAGGTAGTTTGCATGAATGAGATGAGACATAAATAAGGAATACCTATATTATGCTACTTTATGCAAAACGAGTAATATTATTTTAATAATTTCGCTATTATAAACCAGATGATAATAAATGTGAGTCACTTTTAATGGGATTTTATTGTTATTCAAATGTTAGGAATTTCATTAAATATTGACACATTTAAAATGCTTTGTAATTTAAACAAGAACATCTCAAGCAGGTAGTGTTTAATCAATTTAAGTAGACAATATAAATTTAAAAAAAATAAGTGAATTCTGCGTGAGCTTTCACAAAAACTTGACTTGCCATTTTTACAGCAATTCGTCATACACCTAGGTACCTATATGTGTTCCATTTCATATAATTTGAAACTTATTGTAATTAGGATAATGATGTAATATTTTTTATGGGAAACAGGTATTTTTGAATGGATATAAATGTTTTATTAATCGGTCTAAATTTGTCATAAATTTTATTTCATAAATAACAATATTCTATTGATAGTGTCAACTATAGTAATCCTGTCAGCAGTTTGTCATTTTTGAAAAATGGAATAAAAAAAATCGGTATCACACAAGTCATTGTATATATAAACTCTTGTTCTATTGATCGGGTGTCATCGGAACATTTCGTTTAAAATTAATGAACTGCCCCGCCTTTTTACACCGACTGTGTGGCCACCCTCGCTGGCCTATGGCATAAAGGGTGACCAAACTAAAAATATCAGTATTTTAGATATTTTTTTCAGTAGATACTTTTCAAGTGAATAATGTTTTTTCAATTAGTATCAAAAAATAAGATTAATTCATAGTGTCTATAATATATTTAAAACTTATGTATGATTTTTTAATATGAAACAATTAATGACTTAGTATCTAATATGTATCTATACATAGTGTTGCTTCATTTTGAAAATTATTGCAGTATTAAAAATTGAATTTAGGGAAAACAATAAGAATGAATTATAAAAAAAAATATTAAGATAAAACGGTGTTTTGGTAATTAAATTTACAAACCCAATGTTTGTCAAAAAAAAAACTGTTATTAATTAGGATCTATGATCATTTGGTTACCCTTAGAGCCCACCTCACACACAGTAAAAGAATAAAAATGATAAAGATGTTCTGATGCGGTGATTACACAATAGAAACATCGGTGTTAACATGTTTCTTTATTCGTATAGGTACAGCATCATAATATACATATTATTATTATAAACCATCTGCCGTCTCATTCTATTCTCCATACAAGTTACCATAAAAATGTTTGATGCTACTATAGGATATGTTTTATATCGCTATCTCACTTTGATTTAGGTATGTACCTAATAGTAATATTGTATATTATTATTTTTCATTGTCCTTGCTTATGTGTGTTGTGTATAGAGACCCCCCTTAACGATTCCTTCGATATTTTATAATTTATTAACTATGTACATACTGTATTATTATGTAGGTATGTACATTCTACGTGTGCTAAGAGACGATGATTTGTGATCCAAAACTGATGTGATTTAAAATAAAATTATTACTATTTTTTGTAACTATTGTATGAATAAGGATTTATTCAATAAATCGTATTTAACCAAATAAAAAAATGATAATGTACACAAAGATAATGAAATTTTATTTAGATAATATATATTAAATATTATATTTCATTTATGCATGATATTACATACATTATCAGCTACAAATCCATTATTCTGACAGAATAGTTGTTAGTCGATTTATAAGCATGCAACGGAAAGTTCAATCAACTACCATTATTTTCCTGAAAAAATTACAGCGTTTTTTTCACATCACGTTAAAATAATATATCTATCTATACCATCATAGTATTTCCCATGAGTGAGGTGTAGCCAGCAGTGGAAACATAAAAGTGGTCCTCTTCATGTTAAATGAAATAAAACACGGTAACAGGATATGTGGTATAATCTTATCGATGAATTGAAGTTATTTATTTATTTATTTTATTCTTCTTGCACATCATCATTCATATAACAAATAAAACAAAAGCAATATACACAAGAAAAAATGAGATGATGTGCAGTGGCGAGATTATCACTATATAGTGATTTCTTCCATCTAACCACGAATTATTAAATGTCTAAATATATATATGAGGTGAAGCTTCATTCCATATACATAATTTCTCAAATATTTAAAAAAAATATGATAAGGACATGATATGAGGTAGTTGGTAGCATGACGGAAGAGTCACTGACTTTTAATCGAAAGATTATTAAAAATATTATAAAAACCTATTACATCGCATGGTAGGTAATATAAAGATAATCCTTGGAATACACAGCGATTAATTTTATATTATAATCTTATTATTAGTTACAAGCGTATGTAACCCGGCATCGCTCGGGTTTAATTAAATAGAAAACCTTGCAAATACATGGGTTAAAACAACAAAATCTTATTGAAAAAAAAAACGGAGTAAGCACTTACGTGGATAAAAGAAGTAAAAAGCTCTTCCCAATGAGAAAACTTAATTTTTGACTCCCTACATGCCCATAGCTTAGTAACAATAAATAGGTAGGTACCTACATCATAAAAAGTATTGCAAATCTCTAAATGAAAAATCTTGAAGTTTGATACCTCACATGCCCATATTTAGGTAAAAAAAATAGGTAGGTACCTACATCGAAAAAAGTGCTGAAAAACTCTTCCCAATGAAAAATCATGAAGTTTGATACCTCACATGCCCATACTTAGGTAAAAAAAATAGGTAGGTACCTACATCGAAAAAAGTGCTGAAAAACTCTTCCCAATGAAAAATCATGAAGTTTGATACCTCACATGCCCATACTTAGGTAAAAAAAATAGGTAGGTACCTACATCGAAAAAAGTGCTGAAAAACTCTTCCCAATGAAAAATCATGAAGTTTGATACCTCACATGCCCATACTTAGGTAAAAAAAATAGGTAGGTACCTACATCGAAAAAAGTGCTGAAAAACTCTTCCCAATGAAAAATCATGAAGTTTGATACCTCACATGCCCATACTTAGGTAAAAAAAATAGGTAGGTGCCAACATCGAAAAAAGTGCTAAAAACCTCTTCCCATTGAAAAATCTTGAAGTTTGACACCTCAGATGTTCACATTTATGTAAAAAAAAATAAGTAGGCACCTACATGGAAAAAAAGTACTAACAACCTCGTCCCGATGAAAAAGCTTGAAGTTAAGAAATTCCACATATTGGTAGGTACCTACATGGAAAAAGTGCTAAAAACCTCTTCCAAATGAAAAATATGTGAGCTCGACACCTCGAAAGCTCATATTTTATTTAGAAAAATAGGCGGGTACCTACGTGCAAAAACTACTAAAAACCTCATCTTAATGTAAAAACTCGAAGATTGTCATCCCAAATTTCTATAAGAAAAAAAGGGTAAACATCCCTTTTCGTGAAAAAATTGTAGTCACATAAATGTTAAAATATTATAATTGTCCACATTCGAATTTGTATTTTTGGTTTGCAGTGCATAAATGGGTATTTGCTATGAAATTAAAAAAAGTCAAGAATAAATTGTCATATAAGTATTTACTCTTTATTCCCAAAAAACCTTAAAAATGGATTATCTGCATCCTTCAATATTTCAGAATATTTTACTATCAAATATTTCATAATTTATGTAAAAAATATTAGGTGAAAATAAATAGGTTCCCACTCATTGAAAATCATTTAACATTGTTTATGGATTTTATAGGTAAAACTATTATTATTCTACAGTATAGTTTTCTATGGTTTCATAATGTCTTCCATTATGAAAATAGCCCAATATGTCAAAAATATGCAATTTTTATTCACGTAATTCAAGAGCTTTTCTCATTAGCAAACACGATATTTTATTACGAAAATAAACCCTAAATATTTAGTTTCAGAATTGTTGTATTTATTGTTACATCCATTTTGATATTAATTCAATACAATGAAAAATGTTTGATTGTGAATATTGCTATTTACTAAATCTTGCATTAATTTTACATACATTTTGTTGCTAATTTTGTGACATGGTCGCATTAAAATTAAAATATCTTTATCAATACGTAAGATATTTAAAATGTTTTTAGCCTTAAACCTGCCCAGAAGATGAGACCTTGTATAGAGTGTATTATTTTACTTCGGTCTTTCCTAATTTCTGAGTCCATTAAGGACATACGTACATACATACATACATACATACATACATACGAACGGACTCAAATATTTATGTGTGGATTAGTGTGTAGTATTTTATACAATTCACTTCTATTAGTATTTTTAGTAGTATAGTATTATGTCATATGAAAATAAATTAGCTACCTAAATAACTAACTAAATAAAACGATAAAATCTCATTCAACAATATTACAACAACTACTACTTGGTGATAAATCAATGATTTAATCTAAAAATGTTGAGACTAGTATCTATCTACGTATATCAACTTGCCAGTGGTGTGCTTTCTATACGTGCAAAAAACTACCGCACGCCTACAATAGTCAATAATCTTTTATAACATCACAGCATTAAATTTGGTAAGATATCTAGCGGGTCAAAACTGAAAAGTAATAATCATACTAGTAATCCTGTTCATATTAGCAAAAAATCGTTCAGGATGAGTGGCGTACCTCATTGTTGACTTCTGTGCTTAGAAGCAAAATACCAACACTCAAATTTCTACCTATTTTCACAAAACTTTTAAGATTCAACTTGCTTTTTATAATTTTAGGTATCAATGAAAATTACGAAAACATGACCAATATTAAAAGTTTAGTTTCGCCACTGCTACATACAATATTATAGAGAAGTTACATAGGCAAACATAAGTATGAGTGAGAGAGAATCACTTGATTATCTGTATAAACTTTGTGGTAGAAGACAGAGACATTAAAAACCAGGTTCTACGGGAATAGATAATTCTTTCTGTCAACGACTTAAGTGGTGACAAAACGCTTGACCCTACCATGAATGTCTAAACCTGGTACTACGTCATCTATACAGAACCGAATCCAATCAAAATTATTAATTCGTTTATTTTAGTCGTATTAAATACTAATTTAAATATACTTTTAGATTCAACAACATATCCATAACGTTCCCTATCTGATAAGGCAGATATTCCAAATCAAGTCAATTCGAGAAATTTCAACTATAAACAGTTTTTTC
This sequence comes from Athripsodes cinereus, assembly GCA_947579605.1. NCBI lineage: Eukaryota > Metazoa > Arthropoda > Insecta > Trichoptera > Leptoceridae > Athripsodes > Athripsodes cinereus. Next base: position 22,300,671 of record OX388305.1, on the reverse strand, counting down.
TATGAAAAACAGATTATATTAGATTATTAATAGTATTAAAATCTGTATGATGCATTTCTTTGTAGTTGCTTTTTGCACCGATTCTAGCCAGTTTCAAGAGATGATAATTTGCTCAGTGAGCAAAAGACTTCAATACGTTAGAAACGAAACCCAAACGCCTGGTTTTCTCGTTGAAATATTTGTATTAACCCTCGTGTTTATAATGGAGTTTTTACACAATATTTTTGTTTATATTTAATAGAGATATATTTCAATTAAAATATAATTCGACCCTGAGCTTTAAGAACAGACCTGCCGAGCATCAGATGTGATCGACCTAAAGAATCAATAACAAGAATTGTTAATTTGGTCCTAACTGATTTTACGAGGACCCAACACGTATAAGCGTTTACAAGCAGTAAATTTGGTGCGATATCTTCGCGACAATTTATAGGAAATAATATTTAATAGTAGTAATAGGTACCTATGTAGTGGCATTGATAAAATACAACAATAAAAAAAAACTGTAATTTATTACGGTTCACTAAAATAATATGGACTCCTTCAACTGTCATGTTTGAAAACATCTTAAATTGGTCTTAATTGTGTCGTTAAAAAGGCGTTTTAATTTGGAATAAATGTGAGCATTTATGACAACGAAAGTCAAATCAACAACAAGTCACAATATCTAGTGACCTACACGATAAATTCAAAGATTTTTATTTGTTTATTGATTATTATTGATTTGCGAAATTTTGGAATAAATCAAGAAATTTACAAATTGATGGTTATGTATATTATGGAGCTTGTTTTATCTATTTTTTTTTTACTTTGCAACAATTGACATATTTCTCAAAATTTGCAAATTTGCAAAATATAATATTCTATCTTACTGACTTTTTTCATTAGGAATGTTTGAATATCAGCATTAATTAAGATAGTAAAACATTGGTGCGTTATTTTTTGATAATTGAAATCATTTTAGAAAATATACTGGATCAATTTGATAGTAATCTTGATATTTTGACTATGAGTCTTGGAAATTTCAAGAGAGGTATATCCAGGTCGTTGATTGAATCCATTCCACACTGATGATTTTACTTGCATGATTAATTTTACATAGGTACATGTTTATTTGTTTATATTTATTTTTATTAATGCCGATGTTTTTACCTATGTGATAAGATTGACATATATATACACACACACCCAATTTTCAATTATTCTTCTTGTAACTTTTTTTAGAATTTGTAATTTATCAATTTGCCATTTGTGTACCTACATGTTTTTGTTGCCGTAATTTTATATGGTGTTTGTACTTACACTGTAATTTTGTTTGATGTTTTTTACTTACTGTGTAGAGTCTTGATTGGTTTACGTATTGTAAATATTTATTGTTGTTGTATTGTATTGTGAGATAAAGTGTATGACTCTGTTACAATAAAATAAAATAAAACATAATAATAAAATAGAGAATAAATTTCTCAACTGAACTATAACGTACCCATACCTATCAAACTGAAGACCATTAAAACGAGTGCGTGTAGTGAAAAAGACTGATGGTATTCCGTCTATAATTGAATTAGTACATATGTAAATACGTATAGCATGTACCTACATATTTTCATATTATATAGAGTATATTAATAATAAATAAATAAATTGATATATCTGAACAAAAAAAAACTTAATTTAATTCTGTCTTTAATTTGTATATGTCTGATATATTGATATTTGAGTTAAACCAGTTTGTAGATAATATGGGAGATATATAACGTTATTGAATGTTTGTAGATAAATTTATATTACGCATACACATGTCTATACATACAATTTTTGGTTTGTAGACAGCTTTTTTGAAACTTTATTAGTAGCAACATAGATATGTAAATTAATTTTGTGATTTTTCCATAAGTTGCCATTTACACTCCAGAGGCATTTACTTAGAATATCCTTCACATGAGTACATAATATGTAGCTATACGTAAGTTATTCTAAATATTGTTTTTCTTGTTTAAGCCATAGAATTTGGTGTCTAAGATCAAAACTTACAATAATTATTAAAATTATGGATCATTACTAAGATAAAAAAAATGTTAAAGAAATCGGAAAAAGTTACAGAAATCGGAAAAAAATCAGGTAATTCAAAAAAATTATTCCGAATTACCAAAATTTCTTTTGTTGACCAAAATGACATTGTAAAGTGAAAAGTTATATGGAGAATACTGATTCCAATATTTATGAGTTAAATAATCCTCATTATTTCTGAAATCATTTTAAATAAAAAAAAGTTCTAATGTTCATGTTCTATTCAAGCGCGAAAATCATATACGCGAATAAATATTCAACATTACCATATAAGAAAAAAAACAATACATTTAGTTGAATTAAATTGAAATCGGCAGCAAATTGTATCGAACTTAGATCGAGAGTTGACAGTTTATATTATTAATTTATAAGAAAAGGATGGAGAATATGAAGAGATCGTGTAACAGAGAGGGAAACAATGGTAACACAACAATATTTGTAATAATATCAAAATTTGGGAATGAATTGAGCCTAGGAGGAGATGATTGCCCCATGGCTGGAATTTTTATTACCGGCCCTGGACACCCAAGTGTTTGTACATAGGGTGTCCATATTTAATTAATTATTTTTATTAATTTATTTGTCTCAACAAATTTATTGTAATATTGTTATTATAATTGTATCTAATTATTTGAAATAGATACTAAAATAGTTTTCAAGTAGAATGAAATTCATAAATAATATATGCCCAACTTTTGATTTGATGAGTAATATACCTACTGTAGAAAAACGTAGTTATATAGGTATCGACAGAAATACTATTAAAATATATATATTATATGAAACATAATAAAATTCAGTAAAATAAATTGTGAGTTACAGAAAAACATGTATTTTGCCGTTTTATTTCAAATCAATAGCCGCTAAAAACGTACACCTCAAAAAATAGTATTTACTGATTGAAATATTATATCATCGTTTGGTTTGATACTCACGACTAATTAGACTAACGTGAATTTCTAATGAATACGTCTTCATAAAATTTTATGTTATTGGTGCCATTAATGGGAACATTTCAAACCTTGAACTAATCCATTAATTTACGAATATGTATATAACATATTATTATTTAATTTATATATACCTAGTAGATAATAAAAAGAATCACAGACATTTTTCTATTAATATTTAACGGCTAATTATGCCCATGTCTGCTTAGTCAGATACAATAAATTTATTTGAAGACGAAGTTGATTTTATTTAAAATAATATTTAATTCCATAAGGAGAACGTAAGGTATGAATGAATATTTTATTTTATTTATTTTATTTTTACAAATATTTACGGCTAAATATTGATACTTCATTTCTTTGGAATATTATTGTCATTTTTGTAACATATAGCTGTTTAGCAATAAAAAATAGATATGTTTTTTGTTCGACGCAAATTGAACAATAGGTCCTATGCAGTTTTTCTATCTATACTATCACATGCAGATTTAGATTTTGCTGCATGCATTGAATGTGAAGATAGTCCTCTCTGCATTAAGTCCTTAAAAAGTCCAGTCCTGAAAACGAATGTCTTACATCTGTCATTTTACTATTATCTAACTTTTACAGGAGACTCCAACGCTTACAGAAAAGATTAGGAGATCTCTTACACATATTTATAAAACTAAAATGAATTTTAATTTAATAAAATATTGTAATAAAGGGGCGGTAGAGAGATGTGTGGGTATCGCATCTCTGCGTTGTGGCATACGAGGTGAGCATGTGATGTTCTTTGTAGGCGGTCCCACTAACACTTGTACCATGTAATTAAGGTGCTTCATATAATCATACCCACCTCGGGCCATAATGTTTTATGTCTAAATTATTTTCGGTCTTTCATGAAAGAAATATAGCCTAATAGTTATTACCACTTCTCAAACTAATAATACATATTATTTTTATATTATTGTTGTTGTTATTATTAATATTAATAAACAAAAAATATTATTCTTTAAAACATTTTAGAAGTGAGAATATACAGGGGCTCATTATGGAAGTCGTTGTCAGAAGACACAAATACGTAGTGGAGGAAACAAGTATGTAGTGAATTGAGGAATTCTATCCAGCGAACTCGGACTGATGCAAAGAATTGGTTAAGTTTGCGTAGTCATTGGTCGAAAAAAAATTTAAACTAAATTTATTAAAATTTGTTAAGCAGAACACTAATCATGGTATGCATCAAACTCATGGATAAAAAAATATTAAAATAAAAAAAACGTAGAAAAAATACGTAGTCTATGATTACAAAAAAAAAAAATTCGATCTATTTGTAATACTACAAAATCTTATCCGTAAGGGATTTTTTATCAATGTGTTTGATACAGAAAATTGTTTTTATTTGATTAGCATTTACACACTTCGTCATGACACTAACTAATACTGACAAACTGTGCAATATATTGTTACGAATTTGCATAATTAATAGATACAATCATATTATGATATCAAACGGATAATAAATAGTTTATACTGTGAATGCAATTTGCACCGCTTTATACTTACAAAACTTTGATCAAAGGGAGATAAGATTCATAATATATAATATGTAGTATTGTATGATAACAAATTTAGCTGTTAACACGATTAAAAAGACTGGGACCCTTCTAAATGATTTTCGTTTGAAACGAATAAGTGTAGTGCCTATCATTTCTTCCCCTAAATTAAAATATATATGTAGGTACTTCATTCCAAACTACATTTATTATGCGAAATAGTATAATAATAAAATAATATATCGACATCTGTCTGTTTTGTGCAAGTTTCTATCAGTATCATCATCATATATATTTTTAATATCCATTTTGTATTGAATATTGATAAAATAAAAATGCATTTATCTCAAATAAATACAAATGATCTAGAGTTTGTGTGTTCACATTGTGAAAAGACATTTTAAACATATTTGATATCAATAAAACACTGTTTTACTTTTCACTATTGATTTATTAATACTCGAGCGCTTTCGTCAAAAAAATGTCAAGCTAACTTGACGAAAGCGCTTGAGTATTAATAAGTCAATAGTGAAAAGTAAAACAGTGTTTTATTGATATCAAATATGTTTCAAATAAATACATTTTTACGGACAGATAATAATAAATGAAATTAGGGATTTGGTGTGTTGAGCGCTTAATGAAACATAATTCGGAGAATAAGTATGAATTAAAAATGTATCTTTCAGATAAATAAGTCATTAGTTCATCTATTGGTCTACAAAAACTTAAACTATGTTGAATAAGTCATGTTTAAAAATATTTCTCAAACATCTTTAAACAGTTAGTACAACAAAAGCAAAACTTGCATTATTTCAAGTGCGAATAAAAAAAATACGCACGCATTCAATATGAAGTGTCGAGTTTGTATACAAAATGTAACACAAAAACAGTAGTCCTCAACGTCTCAATAATGCTATTGTTTATTTTGTATAATATTACCTATATTTAAAAAAAAAACTATAGTAGATAATTATTAATTTTGTATTGTTTCGTGTTGGTCATTTACCCCCAATGATGTTGTTACATTGTGAAACGTTGATGAGAGAACAAAAAGACAATGTATTACTACAGGTGATCTCTATAGCTGTTCATCACCACGTAAGGATGGTGTCTTTCTCTTTTGTCACATTACACAATAATGTTTAGCAGCTTTTTTTCTAGCTGTTGTTTGTTGTATTATATAATATATTATTGTTATTTTTCAAGTCTAAGAAGTAGTTGTAGTAGCATTTGTTCAGGTGATAATTACCGTACAACTTAACACACTTGACTTACAAATAATAATGAATTATACGTATTATTATTACAACGAATGAATTGTTCCAGTGTTCAAACCTACAGAAGTACCATTTTGAGGTAATTGTTTTCAGCTACCTACATTACAAGAATGACGTTGTGTAAATGTATGTGTGTGAAATCGTTGGTAAATGGAATTAAATAATCAGATATTATATATTATTAACCTGTTTTTGTGTGGAGAGGAAATATGTAATTTAAAGGTTTTACTTATTTTAATAGCTTTACAAAATTTCAGAGAAAGTGATTAAATACCCACGTAAAAACATCGAGTATTTTAAAAGACTGTATGAATAGAACATCTAAATATAAGAAAGCAGTTAACTACATGTTTGTTATACCCAGCCGGTCGGCTGGCTACCCCACTTGCGGGATGTGCCGTGCCGTTTAATAAATTTATTGAGGGGTTGAAATCAAACTGATTAATTTAAAAAAGAAAGTGGTAATAAATATTCTTATTTGATGAAAAAAAAAACTTTAAGGAGTAAGCAAATAAGAAGAAGCAAGACGTAAAAATATAATAACTTATAGTTGTTGTACGTATATCTATACATTTAACAGATGATGAATGAATATTGAGTGCAAATTTTTGTCAATCAGTTGTTATGAATAATAGATAACTCATGAATTGGATAACCCTTATAATGTATCAAAAAATATTACCTATATTTGAACAAACAACCACTTTGAGCAACGAAGAATGCATCACAAACATCTCATAATATCGAATTTCTATTGTTACATTATGACGATGATACAAAAAGGGAGATTTATTTGAATGATAATAGTATGAAACAATCAGTTCAAACTTTTTTGTTGTTATTATTTTGAAACGTATTGTGAAACTTTTTGTAAGGGAAGTACATTCTGTACAAAAACAGCTATAACCTTATAATACAATCTAATAGAATTAGATAATGGATCTTTATTTCATATCATACCTTCTTTTCAGAATCAGACATATTAGACATATTGACGACAAGAGATAAAAATGGTCTATCAACTTTTATTGAGATTGTACAGATAATAGCTAATAAAGACCATCATACGAAAATATTACGAAGTACCTATCAAATAATGACGGCATAATAGGTACCTACTTGAAAAGCTATTTTATAATTTCATTTTACGTAGCTTAGTTCACATGGTTATATTGTCTAGTATAGTTAATTAAAAAAAATGTTTGACGACTCACCTCTATCAACAATTTTGCCAAAAAGATTTTTCCCTCTCAGAAAGTTTCTCGTTGAGCAGTTCCACCTTCTGTTTCTGAACTGGAACTGGCATTCTGCTATTGCCATGTTTGCTCCTTTGGCTACAGCTGAAAGAACTCCAGGGTTTTCTCTTGCTAGCCGTCTCTGTTTTCTTCGTAACGTGTGTGTTACTGTGGAGTCCATATAAAGGATTCCTGGTGGAGCTTGAATAGGCGATAAATTGTTTGGCTCACCAGCTTTGGCTATTCCCCTGGAAACAAATATTAACGAATTGATTACACGATGATTAAAAATGGATACAACGAAATCATACTAAAATTTATTCTTTAAGCTTTTAATTACATTGTCATACGTTCAAAACATCTAATCGCTAATAAATCGATACCACGATATCGCATTTTACCATACATTACATTATACAGGTAAGAGAACTACTTAGTTTGCATGTTTTTACATGCAGCTGACCTGCTGGCTACCCCACTTGTGGGATATGCCGTGATGGTATAGTAGTAGTAGTAGTAGTAGAACTACTTAGACCAGAAATATTAATCTTTATAATAAGTTAACAGAATGTCATCGTAAATTATACATAATACAAATTAACTGTGATGGACTAAGTGATTATTAGAAGAAGGCACATTATCAGATATTTATTTAATCAATTCTCACATTAGATTAAACAGTCGTCGAGACAATAAGTATGAATATTTCCTGGGAAAGAATCATAGATATAAATATCTCAAAAACAGACGAAGGAATCCAAATATAATATGTTTGAATATTAGTATGTATGTTGCTTTCAAAGTACTAGATCATAATAATATTATTAACATCATGTTTGAAGGTAGATATTAGGTAAATGTTAGGTATATTTAACCACACAAGACAATAGTGTGTTGAAATAAAACTGGATGGATGTCAATATTTGAATAACTTATCATTTCTTCCTGAATTGTCTCACCTTTATTTAACCTGCATTAGTCACGTATATACAAAGTAATACTTTATTACAAGAACAGACAATAAAAGTTGTAAGTTTTAGGCTGTGAAATACCAATAAAATATTAATCTTATGTGTAAGTTTATTAACAAATTGACACCAAAATAGGTTGAATACCACAACAATAATAAAATTATAAATTTTATGTATTTGCAATACAGATGAGATAAGATAAAGGCAATGTCCTGATTAGTTTAACATTTGTACAATAATCTACGTAAATTTAAAGAAAAATCTTTTTAAAATTTGCTTAATATTTTCATATTTGGCCTTTAAAAACCAACATCCTCTATCCATTCTCTATTTGCAAGTCGAGTCACCTCTCCTCGTGAAATTTCTGATAAATCGTATGTTTTTGCTATATGAACGGTGTTTTATGTAAAATAATCGTCTAGAGTCTAGACCGTAGAAAACCATGAAAAAAAATGATGATAGAAAATTTGTCTTTGTGGAAAAGTATTTCCCTATCAAAAAAATATGTAATTCTGTCCATTTTACACGTGTTCCTTCACATTCACACTTACCTTGTGAAGAGTCTGAATAGAGCTATATTTAGTTATGTAGGTAGGTATGCACCTACCTACTTTAAGGTAAGGTGTAATATTTGATCATAACAGCCCGAATAAATATTGATTTCCACCAACTTTATTTGTTAATTTGACATATTTAGTGCTCGACTTATCGCAAGATAAACAAACATCCAAACTTAAACAAGGTTCTTGAATTTTTTATGTTAACCCTTATTATATAAGATCATTTTTAGGCAAGCAACAAGCCATGCTAGTTGGTATATACTAGTAGTAAGATGATCAAGAATGCAAGAATATTTCGTTAGACTATCAAATACCTACCTCCATCTAGTGTCACAGTTTTCTCAAAAACATAGCATGTGTGCACAGTTAGTTATGAATACATTAAAATCAGTTTTAAAATCATTTTGATGTGTATGTTTAACAAGGGATAGTCGATTTTCGGTAAATGGAGATTTTAGTCGTTTTTTTACAGATCTCAGGTTTGAACTCTGTTAATGGTATACAAAGCAAATTTCGTTTATGTGATATTTACTGCTAGATTTTAATATTGAATACAAAAAAATAATAAAGAAAGCTAAGTTTTTTATTCTGTAAAATATTTGTTGGTACAGTGGGCACAGGTGCATAGGTACATTGCGTGGTGATCACACCGCGGTCTAAATCGATGGACAAATATTTAACATCTTTTCAAGATTTAAAATGGAAATACATATTTACACATTCTTCTTCAAACACAACTCAACAAATATTTTCATTGAAGAATTGGATACTTCCTATTGAATATTTTGCCTTCTGTGACATTTCCTGTCAAAGTTTTCTCACTGTTTTTGTCTTATGGTAAATACATTTCTAAATTGTGTATTGATTTACACATGAAAATCTTAATCAATATTCCGCATTTATTACATTTCACTCGTAGAAAAAATGATACATGACAATATATACATGCTTTTGGTTGAATTTAAGTTATTTAAATCGCAATATTGACAATTCAAGCGACAAAACAATACTTGGGATATTCAAAGGGATTAAACAAACTTCTATGGAATGTTAATGTATATAAGTACCTACTAAGTAAAGTGCAAGGCACATACATTAACGTGATCGTAAGAATAATATTATAATACCAATCATTCGGACCCAAACTACGAGACATTACTGCTCATAGTTTTACCACCCACACGATCTTTTAATTATACGAACACAACATGTTTTCTCATAAATTTATTACAAAATTATTAATATTAAAAATTATTGTAATTCGCGGAAGAAGAAATCGCGATTACGTTGTCATCGCGTCGTATCAAAAAGAGAAAAATACAACATGTCACTATTTAACCGGCAATAAAAAATCAATAAAAACTCCGAATTAAGTATTATGTCCATTATAATAATACAATAAGGAAAATATTCAAGTAGTTTAACGATATTGATAATATCGAGTAGTTCTGGCTACCTCTTCATATCTAACGTAACTCATATTAATATATCATTTTATATGTAAAATTACTCTACTATCTACAATGCATTTATTTGACAGAAGAGCAACACTATTTAAATAATGCACTTATTACTTCTATACTTATCATTCGAAATCTTCTGTATATGCTGTAAATCTAATACCCACAAAATAATATAATTTGAATATCTTTGGATGCTATCTGAAGTCAGAAATTATGTAAGAACTTGACATAACTGAGCTTTAGAATTAATTTTCTAACCGTAATCTTGGGAAAAAGTATAGTAATTGCAGAAAATTTGCGGAAAAAATAATAGTTCTCAAAATATCATTCGTTTGTGTATTGAATTTATCAGTTATAAATTTTGCGCTTTTAATACATTAGCCTACATTTGTTCGCATTCAGCAGTAATAACATTTAAGTGCATCTTCAACTGTAGATAAAAATGTATTCATGTACCGACTTGCCCCAAATCCATTTTATTAGATGCTTAGTACATATTGCATTTTTATAAAAAAAACTGCGTCCCACCTATGCTTCCAAACTCTTTTACAATAAAGCTTACACGTGAACATTGAGTATCACATTTTTATTGGTATTTTTATCGAAATAATTAAGGTGTGCATTACTATTTCTGTCAAGTCTATAAAACCATATTGATTTTAATTACCGAACGTAATCTATAAACTCAACGTTTTAATACAACATTATTTAATATTGGCCGTTAATTGAGATATCATCGAACAAAACAAAATAAAGAGGAAATACGTTTTAATGTGAGATATTAAAATAATTATCTGTTGACTAAAAAGTTCGCCCACATATCGAATAAAGATTAAGAAACGGTCAGATGATTTCAAATAGTAAATGTCACGTAGAAACAGGTGAAACATCGGACCTGTGAGATAATGTAGGTACATATAAAAAGAGAAAATATTGCATTAATTTAGTAACATTCTCAAATATTTATTTGGAGGTTTAAGATTATGTTTTTATACTTAATAAATATATTTACAATTAAGAGTAATGAAAAAATACCATTTTTGAAGTTACAATTTATACAAAATTTTAGACTATATTAGTTTCGCTATTTATTTCATTGCAAAGAAAGGAATCGATTGTTAAAATTAACTCTGTTAACATAGAATGTAGTTTATTTTTGATGAATTACTTCTACTACTATACCTTCACAGCAAACTTCGCAAGTGGAGTAGCCAGCAGATCATTTCCATGTTATAAATAAGCAAGCTGTCCTCTCTGTATCAAAAAAATTAAAACATGCAGGATTCATGGCAAAACTCATCACTGAATTTAAGATTCGAAAAAAAAATACTTTATTTCTCAAAATACTGCCTTCTAAAGAAAACACGAAAACTTACGGAAAAGAGTAGGAGACCAATTCTTTGCCAGGTGTTCCACGGAACAAATGAATTAAATACCTATCTAATGAATTAAATAAAATTATTTACAACAATAATACTACATATTTTTAAATATGTAGTAAAAAATATGAATTGAAGGGGTAAAGTGTTTCTCAAGTTGTAGGATATGACAAAATAGTTATGTAGTATCTTATTTAGAAGCAATTAGTTTCATTGATAACATACCTACCTATACATACTTGATTCATTCAGAAAGATATTCAATGGAGTCAATCGTTAAAACTACTTAAAATAGTTCTTCTACTTCTAGTTAACTCAGTAAAACTCTATACCTATTTGTTTGTTCTTATTGTAAAATAAATAATATGTAAAAAATGTGATTGATATAAATTCCTTTATACTATGTATGTAAATATGTGATTAGATTTAATTGTATTGTATCCAGTTGAGACGTTATAAGATAAGCACGTAATGATATTTTGGTACGATTTCACGTAGATACAAACACTTTATTTTGCGGCAATAATAATATTATGCAGGTATAATAATGCGCGGAAAATGTTTTGTGAAATATGATCTTAGAGTTGCTGATGTTTATTATATCAAACGTGGTACATCATATTGTAGTAATAAACAACTTGTTCCCAGACAGCAACTGTAGAAGATAATAATATCCACTCGGATATTCCTTATTTTATATAAGCCTACGTATCATTTTGTGTACTCACGTTTTATATTTAAATTGTATAAAAATTATTGATAGATTTATTTTGATTTTTTAAAATACATTATGAATATCGTCAATAATTTTCAATGATAATAAAGTTTTACGTTTGGTAGAAATTTACGTTCGTTCTATACCATAATAGGGCTTTTTGAGAAGAAAGAAAAATGATAAAATAAACTTTAAGATAGAGCAGAAAGCTCTTGAACATATCATACATAGGTAATGACTAATGAGTATAATATTTAAGTTCGAAAGTTTAAGGTGGAGTATCACAATAATGAATGAATTTAGAAACTACTGACAGCATTCAGAAATAAGTTTCAAATACAATAAGCTATGTGGAGGAGCATAAGTATTAGATCAATGATTTAGAATTGGGGAAATGTTTGGAGGAAAAAGCATAGGGAGTAGGTATCTTTATCAAAAATATCCCAAGGAAAATGTGGTGGCATAATGAGCTACAGGTTTTATGAAAAGCTAAAGAAATCGCACAGGATAGACTGGAGACGGGAGATGCAAAACTATGCTGTAATAATAAAGCAAGAGCCTTTGGAATATAGAATAAATAACAAAACACAGAAATGTATGATTATCTATAATATTCTTAGTAAAAATTGTATAGTACAGAATATTAACCTGGTAACAATTATTTTTATCTATGAATTTAAGCCGTAATGCACGTTTTTGCAAACTGCAATAAAATCTGTAACAAGGTTGACAGAGTATTTGCCTTTGTCGGAAACGTTACAACAATGTTATATTACATATAAAGAATCATGTGTTCTAGATACAGATAAGTGAGTAAGTTGAATAATATCTTGACTAGAACAATAGTATAATCTGAAGGAAATGGAAGTTTGTCTTTTGGTACGTGTGAAATTCAGAGATAAGGGAAAGTTAATGGTGCAACGTCATGTCTTGCGACACTTCTCTTAACGAGATACGTAATTGTACTCGTATTGTATATACAAATATGCGTCAAAGTGCATATAATCACGTTGCTTCTATTTGGAAAATACGGATTATTTTGCTCGATAAAGTTACATATTATAATACTACTTACCTATAAAATTATTTTAATATATTTTTTACAACTGCAAATGTACAAAAAATGTATTTCGTTTCTGATAATCATTAAACGAAAAATAGTAAATACATAACAAACAAACAATGAAAAAAGTTGGTAAGTCAAAATAAAAAAAAATTCCAAACTCGTGGTAAGATACGAATAAAAAATGTTGAAGGATACATAAAACGGCTGAGTTGAAGTAAAATAAAAAAAAGTACACACATCACTCTGAGATTGATTTCGACGCCTGGGAACTGGATGTGCAGTGAATTCAAAATGAGATGGACGCATTGTTGAGGAATTCTTTAGTTTTTGATCGCATAGCATGATACACACACGCAGTATTATGATGATACATATATAATAATATTATACCAACAGTGGACATGTTATATTTCGGTAGGTGTATCATCGTGTTATAATATTTATATTTTGGTATGATATTAAAATTAACAATCCCAGTGGGAAGATATCGCTTCTGCGATAAACTCGCCCATTGCAAAATATCATCTATTTGTATCACATTGTTATATAACTTGATAATTATGTATGCTTCTTATTGTGCAATAAAGTTTATTATTTTTTTATATAAAACAGCTTTCATTTTTATAACATGCGGTTGGTCTGCTGGTTACTCCACTTCTGGGATATGTCGTGATGGTATAATAGTAAATAGGAGTAGAAAATTTTACATTAGATCTACTAAAAGTTCGATTACGTATGGAAGAAAAAAATTCAAAGCGATAGAAATAATATATGAGAGATGTTGTAATTTGTAATATGAATGAATGGCGTATTAAATTTTATCGTAATAATTAATTGATTAAATGAATTTAAGTCCATACACTCTGATCTGATGTGTAATCAACCACCGCAAGAGTGGCTATTAGTTCAATATGTAATAATAATGTGGAGCTATGTATTTAATTGATTTATACCAACACGTCTTAACTAATTATAGCAATTGTAACCGACACACATACAACATACAAATAGATAGCTCAATATTAAATACTCATGTTACAAACTCATTATTACAAAGTTTATCTGAGGTTATATTAATTGTCTAATATGAAAATGTTGATTTTGAGTGATGATTTAACACTTTTCAGTTCGTGAAACTGATATCATGGTTCTAATTCAGTTAAAAGCGAATAAATATCGAGCCATTTAAATATGGGCATAAATGATATTACATTAATTATGTATGATTTATAGAAAATTGTATTAAATACGATATCAGAGCGTTAGGAATATCGTGCTAAGAGATAATTCAAATGGCACAGATCCGCTTGAAATAAAGAGATTTGTTTCCATCCCTTAACTGGGTGAAAGGTTATCGATATTAAGGTGTTTGATAAAAATAAATTAAAATTATTTAAAATATATTTACATATGTTTTTATTTATTTATTTATTTATTTATTTATTTTATTCTTTACTGTACATTGTTTACAATAAAACAAATTAACATAGAAAATATCATTTATACAATTCAATGCACAAAGGGCGAGTTTATCGCTAAAATGCGATGTCTTCCAACTAACCCGGTTATTAAAATCAAAAAACAAAACAAAAAAGAAAAATGTTTAAAAATTTCAGTGTCTAATTTTGCTGATGAATACAATATCTAATAAAATTTAATTCAATTTACATAAGTACATAATAAAATAATTTATTATTCTCTTATGGGAAAAATATACAGTGGGCTTCTTTTTAGATTATGCTTAAATCACGAATATCCAGTCAATAGATAAATAGTCGTATAAATAGTTTACCCGCTTATCACTAGGTATGTTAGAGGAAACTGTGTGGACAGTTTACTAGCAGGCTATACTCAGAAGACTGTTAGGTAATACTGCTATTGTAAGAAGAATATTATCAGACTACCATATCCGGATACATCTCATCATGTTATACCTTACCCTCTAGTAGTAGACACCTATAATAATATTAGGTATTACATATCTATATCAAGACTCTATTTCTTTCATCTGAATAGGAAAATTCAAATAATGCTCTCTACTATAGAACATTCTCCTTGTAAGGATGCTTCTCTCTACTGTATCGTATAAGCATTGCTATCTTTACAAGTCCCGAGATCACTTTTATGTGTGCGACGGCGATCAACGATTGATATAGAACCTTCACGTAATACTGTCTCACCGTATGCACTAAAAAAATCCCGCATTCGTAAATTACATACTAATTTACTTTGTACAGATTTCTGTCTTCTTCAAATTCACCCACATATCATGAACACTATTATGTTTTACGTTTGATTATGCAATGTCTGTAACTACGATAATATAAAATATAGGATTCTAGTTTGAAAATAAATGAAACAAAAGCTTTCATCAGAATAAGATTCCGTAATTTCGATATGGCTTCGTGAAGTTCATTAATATTTCAAACAGCAAAATTACGGTAATTCAATTTCCTTACATATCCAGCTATTGACATATTATTTTAGCAACGAGAAATTATTAATAATTATAATCATCATATACAACGCAAGACCCCACGCAATCATTCATCGGCGCTAACTTTTTTCGGAGTGTACTGTGCCACCAATAATAACAATAACGAGACGATTATGTAAATGTTATATTATGTAAATGTATCTTTGCGGCAAACTTAAAAAGTAGTCTCTGCAGTACTTGATGTGTATTGTAAATAGGCAATGAAGAACGGATTATATGCAACATAAGTAGGTTGAAATATGCAAACAAATGGAAGGAAATATTCTGTACTATACTATACTATAGTATAGTTGTACATAATATATTATGCAAGTTAATTAAGAACTTGTGAATTTTATAATATTTATTTAACTATGGTCACTCAGTTTTGAAATCGTAGGTATTTCATTTTGTTATGAGAATCGTGAAGTTTATGCGACAGTGGTAGTGTAGTAAAAGTTTGAGATTGTCTAATATACCTACAGTTTATATTATTTCAATACTTTGTTTTATTCGATTTTATTTATTATGTATGAAGAAAAAAACACTATGTGGGTACCTATGAAAAATATAAATATACCCGTAATAAAAAAAATATTCGTAAACTGGTAAATATTACCAAATTTTGTAATTGCATATTACATCTCTTATTTAAAAAAAAACAATGAGATATTGATACCAAATTGTTTGTCGAGCCGCATCTACCGATGAAATAACTTGTATGCTGAGATATCCAAACTGGGAAATAAAATATCTTACGTGCTGTTTTTCCTTAGATAATCAGTGAAAAGGTTCGTGTATTAAAAAATGATTTAGAGAAATTTTTCAAACATGCCTGAAAATCATATTATTGATCAGACACGTAGAAAAAAATCATCCTAAAAACAATTTTTTGATCTCCTGGTAAATCTTGATAAATGCACATAGGATGTTTTATGAATCCACCGACGATAAACAAATAATATGCATTTGCATATAATTTGTAATAATAAGTAGGTGTACATTTATTCATAATGAAATAATACTAGGTATATAGCAAGTAAACTTCATGCAGCCTTATAATACCTACGCAGAATCAATAATAATTTTGACACCCACGATATGTCAACAAGACAGTAACTTTGCGACGGTCTCTCATAAATACTGTGGATAATTATTGAGACGATAGGATAAATAATGATGATTTTGGTGTATTAATTACTAAATTTGTTTAGGTTATGTTATTTGAAGTTCACGGACAAAACCATTTGATTTCCACCCACCCAGATACTACATAATAATATTATAATAATGGTTTATTTCAAAGATAAATTTTCAAATTCCAATTTTTATTCAACAATTGTTTTATTTTTGTATAAGACTTGGATTAGAATCTAAATGGACTAATCCTAATGATCAATCCTTAGTTATAAAGTCCTTAGGTAGCCTGGAGGTAGAGTCTCAGCCTCGTACATATGAGATGCGTGGTTCGATCCCAGATGCCGGTTAACTCCTCTTTCACGACACAAGCTCTTAGCTTACTGTGAAAGGTTTATAAGATTGTAATTGGGTTTGTAACAAAAACCCAGATATATATTTTTATAAAAAAAAATAAGTCATAGGTAGCAAAGTTTGATTCCCGGCCAGGGCAAAATTAAGAATGATCTTTTTAAAGTTGTTCTGGGTCTAAGTGTTGCATGTATGTGTTTAGTGCATTGTAGATACATATTATGTGATTCGTCGTGTAAGTGCCTACTGCCTACCCATAATAAAAGACACAAATAAAATTATAGTTTCGGAGTTACTTAATCCGTGTAAACTGTGATATATATGTTATGATATAATTTTAATCCGTCTATACTATCAAGAATTTCTCACAAGTGAAGAGTCAGCTGATAAACTGTTTGCAATGATCATGCAAATCGTCCTCTCCGTAAAAGTCCTCGTCCTCTCCAAAGTAAAGATATTCAGGGTGTGTAATAAACGTCATCGCTGAACTGAAGATATTAAAATTGTTTTAAAACGTGATGTTTTACGAACATCTACCTTTAAGAGGATACTCTAAAACTTACATATAAGAGTGGGACATTTATTCTTTATTGGAGACTGCGTTAAATTAATTTGAATTTTAACCAATGAGAGAAATCAACAGATAAGCAAATTGAATCAAATAAGAAAACTATAAATGGAAAAAAAAGATAATTGAATATGCGCAATTTGTGGCACTGTGTGTCTGTTCAAAACCATTTGTGTGAAAATGAGTGATTATTGTGGAGAACTCGTGAAAGAATTTGTCTCCCGCTCGTACGGAAAACCGTAAGTGTTTACCTTTTTTGTTTATAAATTATATGTGGTTTTTCTGGACTGAACGTCTTAATTTTTTGTTGGTACGGAAAGGACAGCTTGCATATTTTTAAATGCACCTGATCTGCTGGCTATCCCTATTTGCGGGATATGCTGTAATAAAGTAGAAAAAAAACTGATTTCAATAAATATCGATTTTCAGTTATCTCTTTGTTTTAATCAGCAATGATTCTAGTTAGTTTGTCAGTTATTTATATAAAGTAAATAAAAACATATAATTTACATACTTCCACTTGAATGATGAGATGAAGTGTAAGAGCTAATACATACAGTAGGAAGGAATACCTATATGTATCTATGTAATACACTCGGTGGTGATAATTTATAGCACGATTTTGAGGAATGGTAGTAGTAGATACTTAAATGTTTTATGGGATCTTGAGTGTTCCGTTGATAGTCTTGTGATTTATAGAACCTTCAAGTAGTGAGTGAGTGACTGAGTAGTGAGTTTAGTACGTAACTACCTACCTATTTAGTTTATTTTATTACAGTGTAATAATAATAATATGCTACCTGTGGACTACTGTCAACATACAACACAGCCACTTGATATTATTTACTAGCTTCAAGCGCAGCTTTGCTCAGGAAATAATCATCAAATTGATTTTAAATAAAAGTACAGTAGAAAGCATTAGTTCATACCATCTCTAGAATTTATTTTCTTATTTACCAGAAAATAAAGAAATATATGCCGACAACCATCAAAATGGTAATGGCAAGATCATGATACGTATATATAAAGTTAAGTATGTTTTTTTGGAAAATATTTGTTGATGACTTTTATTGTTGAAGGATGAAATATTTCAATGCAACAACAAGAGACATCCGTAATATGAATTGTAAATTATTATTTTTAACAAAACATGGTAAACGATACATTTCTATGCAAATATTGTAAAACAGTAGTTCATAAATTGTAATATTATACTTGGAATTAAATGGGATGACTTTGTTTAATCTTGCACAAGGAATGAAATTTTTACAGTAGGTATAAGTTTTTTCTTTTTACCACAAAATTCTATAAATTGATAAAAATTTAAGCATTCACTGTCGTAGTTAAAAATAACAATAGATAATTATTAGAGTATTCCATATTAAAATTTACTTAGTTACCATTTGACTTTTTTTTGAAGGAAAGAATCCCGCAAATATTAAATAAAACTCTATTTTGACTTCCGTTAAATTTCTCTATGTTGAACATCCTGTAACTAACTTCACTTGTCCCCTGCTCCTGGCCTCGGTAGCACCGGCCGACGCTTTTGCGTTGGGCGGTGGCTGAACCGAAAAGTAATAACTTGTGTTAAAAGTGCTAAACAATAATTGAAACCTGTATCAAAATAAACTGTACATAGTGATAAGTGACTTGATTAATTTTAACTTAGAATTTGTTGTATAATATTAAGTGCTTGTGTAAAATGTAACTGTGTGTCTGTTTGTGTTGAACCGGACAGTAATAATTTGAACCATGAATAAATGTTTTGTTATTTAACTTAACTTCTGTTTTCTTTTGATCTATGAAACCAAACTAAGAACTCTACAATTATCCCTGAACTGAGACTCAAGTTCTTCGACTGAATTAGCTGGACAATGTATAAAAAAAGGTGGACTGGAGTCAGAGAAAGTTTTGGAGGGAAGTATAATGGAAAGTAGTTGTGAATAATTTGAGAACAAGTAAATAAAAGTGGAATAATGCGTCTACATAAATGACGCCTGCAACGTGTGGCCAGATTTGGTTTCATAGTGATAAATTCAGTGTAAAAATAGATACAATTAGTTTTGTTATGTGATAACCTAATTAAAATTTCGACGCATTAGAACATTCAAGATGGCCAACGCAATTGCGTTTTGCAACGTATCTTCTCGAGCCACGCCCGAAGACACGGCTCAATTCTAAAACGACTCAACTCACACGGTCAACACAGAACACGCAACGTCATGTTTCGTCTCTCCAACAAAAGT
The DNA here is from genome assembly GCA_947579605.1 of Athripsodes cinereus. NCBI lineage: Eukaryota > Metazoa > Arthropoda > Insecta > Trichoptera > Leptoceridae > Athripsodes > Athripsodes cinereus. The sequence goes on along the minus strand of OX388305.1, from coordinate 22,280,678 downwards.
TTAAAAATAACAACGGTTACGAAGAATAAGTGAAAGATAAATATCAATTCTAGTTTTAAACGTTTTATAATAATAATAAAATAATTAAATACAGTTTTTTGCAAATAAATAAGTACAATTGTACGTTTGGTACTCAAGTAAAACAATATTAAACAGTGCTAGATGATTTCAAGTTCCTTCGAACAATGACTTCAATGTCTGAATGAAACATAATTCAGACCAAATGTCCAAGAAGCGTTTCTCCAGTTGTTCTGCCTGTGAGGATACCCTGATACAGAGCCAAGCGGTGGATATTTTCAAGAGATGAATGAATGATGAGGCCATGTTCCAGCGTTTTTGATGACCGTAGAGCAGTTCCACTACAGATGTGAATACAACAAATTAATATTCCGATAATTGTTCAACGTTCTTTTTGGTTACGTCATTGAAGGCTAGGTACCAAGGAAGGAAACATCTATTGCGCCTGGAGAATCGTAATGTATTGTTATAGTTCTTTTCTTTTCTCATCAAGATCCAGTGTGCAATTGGCAGTATTGCAGAGCAGTAATTGATTGTTGAAATGTCTCAAAATTGTACCAATGTTGTTGTGCCTACCTAGCTATACATAATAATAAGTTTGTATGTGTGGTAGCTTCTGATGGGGAATTTCATTTTGATGATAAATTTTTGTTTTGATTTTATCTTAAAGGTAGATTTGTGTCCTTGGTTGTGAATATTAAGTTCGTTAAAAGAATTTTGAAACAATTAGAGTTGTAATGTTGATTCTATAGAGAACTTTTGAATGCAATATCATCTATGGTTTAATGCATGGTGAACTAGTGCTGGGATAAAATTATTAATACTTATATAGTGATGGGACAAAGAGTTAAATTAATAATTAATTTTTTTTGTGGAAATAATTTTTTGAACTAAGTTGAAATAAAATAATGTTAACCTTTCACAACCTTTTACGAATTTGAAAATGTAAGTACACTTAACCCTTTGTGGACGTTAAGTAACAATTGAAAATAAATGTAAATTTTTGTTTTGTAGCAATTGAATTTTGAACTTGTTGGTTTTAACTCTTAGTGAACACGATTGAAATTGTTAACCCTCTGCGAACCGCAGTTGAATTTTTTGAAGTCAAGTAATTGAAATACAACTGATTTTTTTTAATTTCAAAATGTCTGAATACTTAATTACGCCCATCCCTCGGGTGGAAAAATCAAACACAAAAACATTGAAGCATGCTTTATCCCAAAGAGGTGTAGAACCTGCGCAGTCACTTAATGATCTACGTGAACAATGTAAGGTATTTAATAACAAAATTTCAAATGTTCCTCAACTTTTAGAAAATACTACCTTGCTGCATGTTACCAATTCTAGTTGTGCTATCGCTGCTGAGGAAAGTGTCCCCAGTTGCGACCGTTCCGTTACTCATCCTCATGTAACACCTCGAGCTAGATCTACCTATGCTCCAATAAATGTAAACTTTTCGTCATGGCCTATCCCTGTATTTAACGGCAAAGGTGACTTAATCGAATTCTTTACTCGCCTTGAGGAGATTTGTCTTTCTCGTCGTTTTGATATAACTCTTTTACCTACTGTTTTGCCTGAATTTTTAAGTGAGAAGGCACTCACATTTTTCCGAGCTGCTCGTCTCAGTGCTTTGCAATGGGATGAAGTAAAAGCCACTTTCATTGATCGTTTTGATAGCGAGTCCATTACCTCTGAACGTCGTATGAGTATTTGGTGTTCAAAACAGTCTTCTTCTGAAACTGCCTCAGATTATATATCCCGTGTCACGATGATGAATCGCGGTCTTAAATCTCCCATTCGGGAATCAGAACTTCTAAAAATAATTAAGAAAGGTCTTTGTACACATTTTGCTGCTCCTATAATTGGTGCTAACCCCATTACTTTAATTGATCTGGAACGAGTTTGTACGAGTTTTGAACGTTTGTCACTTGCTACTCCATCTACTGCCACTCAAAGACATTATTAAAGTATAGCTTCAAATTTTCCTCTACATTGCACTTGACTATGCAACAAGTTCGAAAGAGTTGTTTTTTTAATTTACAATTGATGTATTAGGTTAAGAAGTTTTAAATCACACTGACCCTGCTTGAGCTGTATGTACTGTAATGACGTCACTGTCAAATGACGTATTGAAATTTCATTGTTTGTGTTGATTAAAAACTTAGAAAATTTGAAAACTTGTAATAATATATAACTTGTCTTGTCGCCATGCCATGAAAATGTATGTACTGTAATGACGTCACTGTCAAATGACGTATTGAAATTCCATTGTTTTGATAAATAGAAAAAGTAAAATAACTTAGAAATTGGAAAACCTGTAATAGTATATAATGAATCTTGTTACCATATCAGAATAATGTATGTAATCACTACAGCTCAGGTACGTGTAAACTTGTTAATTTTAAGTATGCCTCAGAGGATCTTCGCAATTCAGACTCTGAAGGAATTTTGTAAAAAAATTTAAAATATGAATTTCGTGGCGCTCAACCTTTTGTATTGTGAATTTCTCTCTTGTTTGTGCCTTTGGGTGAATGAGGTTGCCTTTCCATCTCTTAAGCTAGCCGTTTCAACACGCAACTTATTCATTAAGATCTGAACTCCCCCACTGGCTCAGGCAAGGGACAATACTTGTTTAATTTTAAGTTAGGATGTTAAGAAAACCCGGATGCAATTTCGACCCTTCCTTATACGAAAGTATAATATTTAGTCGTTTTCTTTTGTAATTGGTCTCTTACCAATCTCCTACTTATGTGGTAACTGTTGTACGTCTTATGATAGATGAAGGATGGAAGGTATAAAAGTATGAAGTATGTCAGATTGAGCCATAAATGTTGAAGTATAAAAGTGTGTGAAAGGTTATCACTAATTGGGATAGTAGATAATAATTGTAACAATTGTATTAAAGGGTCAAGGTTGCATCGGTAAAAGGAAAAATTTTGTAATGTTTAGATTGTTTCAAATTGTCTGGTTCACCAAAATTTTAATGACAAGGTTCTCACTTGGTATGTGAACCTGTTGGTCATTTCGACATTATTACTGTATAGGCATGCGTACCCTATCAGTAATGTTCAAGTGTCAAGAATGAATGTTACGGAGTCAGTTGGATGATTCGCACTCTTCCCTGTTCATCTCCGGAGTTATGCTGATTTAGAGGTGTGACTAATCGTCTCACCCTATAGAAAGTCAAGCATAACTCGAATCTAGTTAAGTTTTTTTTTTTAAATTTGTATTTGCTCGTCTGGAACCTCTTGTGGTCGCCAGTCGAAGCTAGCCCGACAAGCCATTGTCATTGTAAGAGATTGAGGACGCTCAAATGTTACGTACAGGTTCGCTTGGAAAAGCTCCGCGCGAAAGGTTGGACACCTGATATATGTCGTCAAGCCTGTGCAAGATGGGTCGAACACCCCATGGAAATAACATGTTTAATTCAATAGGGTATAGATTGCCGCCCTTAGAATAGAGGTAGATCAGGTATAATGGTAATGAGATTGGTAATTCAGGTATAATTGTTGCAAGATTGAAGGTCGGATTGACTACCCCCCTTTATTTTATTGTCAAACTATGTATTCTGAAATTACTTGGGTGTTGGGTTGTTGTTTGAGGGTTATATTGTTGAAATTGTGAAAATAATGTGTAATATTGTAATTGTTGTCTTGAGTTCGTAATGGTGTGCTTGGAGGAATGTCGAGGGTATTGTCTACGATTTCCGTATCTGCGACCTGCCCTGTCGGTACATCTTCTTGGTCCCATTATTGGCTCATGACGTGTACATTCCTGATGAGGATTGTAATAGAAGGTGAAATTAAGTACAAAAACTTTGTAAAAAAAAAAGTATTGATATATGTAACTCATGATTGATCATCATTAATTCCTGTAATGTCACTGTGCAACTGTAATTTTCCATTGATGTGTTGATAGTCTCTGTAACTGTAATTTCCACTTTGTAACGTAACAATGAGACTTTTCTTTTTTTTTAATTTTTTTTTCTTTGTGAAATGACTTGAGATGGAATGTCGTAGTTAAAAATAACAATAGATAATTATTAGAGTATTCCATATTAAAATTTACTTAGTTACCATTTGACTTTTTTTTGAAGGAAAGAATCCCGCAAATATTAAATAAAACTCTATTTTGACTTCCGTTAAATTTCTCTATGTTGAACATCCTGTAACTAACTTCACTTGTCCCCTGCTCCTGGCCTCGGTAGCACCGGCCGACGCTTTTGCGTTGGGCGGTGGCTGAACCGAAAAGTAATAACTTGTGTTAAAAGTGCTAAACAATAATTGAAACCTGTATCAAAATAAACTGTACATAGTGATAAGTGACTTGATTAATTTTAACTTAGAATTTGTTGTATAATATTAAGTGCTTGTGTAAAATGTAACTGTGTGTCTGTTTGTGTTGAACCGGACAGTAATAATTTGAACCATGAATAAATGTTTTGTTATTTAACTTAACTTCTGTTTTCTTTTGATCTATGAAACCAAACTAAGAACTCTACAATTATCCCTGAACTGAGACTCAAGTTCTTCGACTGAATTAGCTGGACAATGTATAAAAAAAGGTGGACTGGAGTCAGAGAAAGTTTTGGAGGGAAGTATAATGGAAAGTAGTTGTGAATAATTTGAGAACAAGTAAATAAAAGTGGAATAATGCGTCTACATCACATATATTTACGTACCTACGGACCAAAATATTTGTTTGATATTGTGTACTTTCTACTACGACATTTTGAGTGTGTGTGTGTGTGTGTGTATGCAGTGTTTATAAATGACTGATAAAAATGTTTTATTAACCAACTTTGTAACCAGGAATTTTGATAATATTATTACAGGAATAATAATATTATGATATTTTGTGTGTTTAGTAAATTTAAAGTTCTCAGCATGATGGATATTATTTATATATTGTAATGTTTCCGTTGTGCACTTAGACGCCAGTAATTAATTAAAATAGTTCCAAGTACGAAGTAATATATATAAATGATCGATTCCAATTCTGTTTAACACGATTACAGATTCATTAAGTTTCCGATCTATCTTCATCGACTATATAGGTGCAGTAAGTTAAATACTACGTATGCTTAAATTTACGTAATTAGTACGATAATAATCCGTCAATAGGTCATATTACAATATTAAACTATTTAAGAAAGGTGCATTTTATTGTAAATCATTCATTAGATATTTAAAGTATAAGATAAAAAAATTGCGCAATCGAATGAATACACCTTCGATAATTGAGTAAAACATCTATTAATAATCAATAGAAATTTCTATAGAGCAATTACATGACTCATAATATAGCTATACTGGATACAGTTGAATTGATTGAATACATTGAATCTGATAAGATTCAATGTCAATATTTATATTGCGTAATGACTTTATTATTTTGCTGCATGGCTATTAAATGTAATAATATGTAAGTATTCAAAATAGATAAGAACCTTTAAATATAATATTACTAGATACCTACGTATTTACTTATGCGTTTTCAATTTACTATTTATAACGAAAGATGAAAACTTTGTAATTTAAATTTATTGCTTAGGTATATTATTTATTCAACATTTTTTTATTAAAAAAGATATATCTAGGTTTTTGTTATAAACCCAAATACAACCTTATATACATTTCACAGTAAGCTAAAAACTTGTGTCATGAAAGGGAAGTTTGCCGGCATCTGGAATCGAACCGCGCATCCCTTGTGCACGAGGCCGAGACTCTAGGCTACCGACGAGCTTTCGAATGGTAGATACATTGTGTAATTACTATGCAATTTTCTTATGATGTTATGTTTTCTTACCACCACATGCTCCCCCGGCCTTTCCTCGGTTTGGCATTTCCTCCGGTAACTTCCAAGATAGTCGTCAATGCGACTAAAACCCATAACCACTGCATTTTGTCAATAATAGTAATTAAATGTTTATCTTCCAGATAAATAAATAATGAATAAATATTTTATTTAATGAATAAATAACTTTCGTTCAACTTAACAATAATAACTGTCACTTCATGATAAAATCGTCGATAATTCGTTCAACGTTCGAAAAAAACATTCAGAAAAAGTATCTCAACTCACAAGCAAGAAAATAAAAAAAAAATATGTTATTTTTATTTCAGTTTGAGTGTTTTTGTTTTTCAACCGTTTTCACTTTGACACATTTTTTAAAATTATGATCGACTTATTTTATTCAAAAAAGCAAAATTTAAAACATTAAAAAATGAAATAGTAAAATTAGAACACGATTATTAATTAATATTTAGTGGTCGATCTGTCAATTGTGTCGATTTAGGGGTAGTTATTTGATTTATATCAATTTTATGTCGTTTTTTTATTACGATGGAACTGTATAGTGTTGTTATAATATTATGAATGTGTGTTATTGTTATTTTTAGTGTTTTCTGTGTCCGCGATAGACGCGCAGCGAAGTGTACCGAACGAGTGGTTGTATTTCGTTAAATGATAAAGCCTCGAGGTATGGGAAAGTTGTAAGAGCGGGACGAAGGGAGATCAGGCGGAGCTTGGCACAGGTACTACACACTACACACGTACAGGTATGAGGGTCATCTCAAAAGTTTTAATAAAAATTGGTGAAGTGTGATATCCTTAATAAGTTGAATGTGTAATGATTTATGTATCATTAGAGTTTTACGGCGTTATTTTCTAAAATACCACCTTCTCCAACTGATATTGAAGGGGAAAATTGAGGGACGCTGAGGACCTGCTAGGAGACAGATGTCCTGGCTGCGAAACATCAGGGAGTGGACCGGCATCCGTAGTGTGGAGGAGCTGTTCCGAGCGGTGTAGGACAGGGTCAGGTTGGCCGAGGTGATCGCCAACGTTGGGGGGACCCGATAGAGCACTTAAAGAAGAAGAAGATTTTCGAAAAGGCATTTTGTTCGAAATAAGATATTTAACATCTGAAATAGAGCTATGAGGTATGCCACCCATCCAGAATGTCTAGAATAGAATGTCTTAATTTTATCTGCGCGGAGAGGAAGCTTGCATGTTTATTACATTTGTGATTTGGTATGCTGGCTACCCCATTTGTGGGTTATGCCGTGATGGTATGTACAGTAGTACCTAGTAGTTATTATTTATGGTAGTTTTAGCTTTTTTAAATTAACAATAACTGAATAATAAATATATTCGATCTGATATCAATAATTATTTAGTGAAACTGGCTTATGTATGTGAAATATGTATATGTTAATATTGAGTTGTGATAGACAGACGTAACTACTTGTATTCGTCTAATTGTCATTAGCACATAAAATTCTGGAGCACCTCAAAGTTGAGGTACCTAATTGAATATCTATAGATTACAGAAAATCTACATTAAGATGAGATCAGAATCATATTAATTTCTAGGAGGATGCATTACCCTGATCTTTATTGTATACTTTTAAATAAGTACCTACTCTCATTACTACAAAAATATAGACTATACCATTAGGGTTTTTCATCGTAGAATAAAATATTGAGAAGTTTTTCAAAATTACTATTTTTCTGATTCACTTAGAAAAATTCATGCAGTCTTAAATTTTTATTCTTATTTTAATTTTTTATTGTTAATTATTCATCATAGGTACCTACCTACTATTACTCCATAAAAATGTTTCCTTCATTCTTTTGTGAGGTTTTACGATTGTATTAATAAATAAATAATATATTTATTTCCATACCAGAATATTCATTTGCACTAGTGATGTAACGAATGTGTGATTTTGGATATTCGCGAACGCGAATATTTATTGCCGACATTCGCGAATGCGAATATTGGCTTGCTTAAATTTCTACAATTGTTCAAACATTAAAATTTCTACCCCCCACCCCCCGTCACCGAGTTTTCAAAATGGTATAAGAATTTAAAATATTTCAAAACTCCTCAGTTTTCTTAAAGAATATTTTCATTCAGTATTTTTTTCTACAATGTACCGGGTAAGTACTCGGTAATTTTACCGAATATCCGATACTTTATTACCAAAATAATATTCGCAAAACAATATGCGAATGCAATGCAAAAAATAAAGAATACGAATACTTTGAAATATTCGAATGTGAATATGAATATTCTTTACATCACTAATTTGCACATCATCATTATACTATATAGATATAAACAAAGCAATAAAAAAAATCAAATACTTGGACGACATGCAGTGGCGAGATCATCACAATGATTATCATAATAATGTGATTTTTCCATCTAACCATATCACATTGTTTATTCATTTACAAAAACAAAATATTTATAACTAAAATAGTTTCCCAAACTATTCGTGTTCCCTTACAATATAATGATGTTTGATTATTTCTCTGTATGTTGATTCTTTCTTGTTCAGACAGGTAGCGACGATCTTGTGCGTTGTATAATAGTTGCTCGCAAATCCTTCCAATCATCTCTCCCCTCTCCAGTTGTCCTCGCGGGGGGTGTGGTCACTGCGGACCAATCACAGACTCACTTTCACCCCCTCTTCTCCCCTCCCTCACACTGCAAATGTACTTACTGTAATATGCACAATGATTATTATATTATTGACATTCCAATTTGGAATTTGTTTGATAAAATCGTATGTATAACAGTACCTATTAATAAAATAATAATGTGAGAGAGATTTAAAAATTTATTACCCTAGGAATCAATTTTTCACGGAGAATGCTCCGTAAGATCTTCAGCCTGGAACTAAGATTATTTATATTAGTCATACGTTTGGAAAAATACGGGAATTTCTACTTGGGTTGGTTGGAAGAGATAGCGCCTTTGCGATAAACTCGCCCTCTGTATATTGATTGTATTTAATTTGAATGTATACCTTTTATGCAATTGTTTGTAATCAATGTACAGTAAAGAATAAATAAATAAATTTAACAGTAAGTAGTAGGTATTCGAATGTGTTAGAGTAAAGAATGAGGATTTTAGAAAAAACGGCCGAATGCAAGAGGAGCGTTGTGGATAGAATGCGTGTAAATAAGTAACGATGGTTTCGACATTTGCAACAAATGGATGACAAAGAGAATAGGTATACATTTCTGAAAGAGGAAGCGCGGGCATCCAAGAACCACGTAGCTTGATTATGTGGATCAAATTCTCAAGTACCTACGGCCTTGTGTTACGTGCGGCCTTGTGTTACGTAAGAAATCGACGTGCGTGTGTGAGAAATTGTGTGAATGTAGAAGAAGAAAAAGACGGTGTAAAGATAGACGATATGGCATTCCATTCTCTCTATTTAGCCCACTTGGGACACGGCGTGAGGAAATAGTATAGTAGGTATAGTAGTATTCGTATAATATCATGTAGGTAAAACACATTAACATCTTCAATTCAGCGATGAGATAATGCTACCCAATTTGTGTATTTATTTTTTTGGTATTGTGAGTACCTACACAAATTCATATGCGTTCATTACGATGAATTTCGTCCACTGACTACTACACTTAGATACCTATAATATGTGTGACCATTATTACCGACACCGAAAATAATATTCTCCTTTTTTCATCCTGGTCCACTCTCACACCCACTATGAATGTAATGGAAACAAAAAGCATGCGCAACAACATATTGATATTCCGTTCAAGGAATGTGGTTCTCTGATCACTCGTAAACAAGTAAATGTTTTTTTTTAAATAGAATATGGTGTGAGGGAATACATTTTCTTCAACTTATGCGTTATACCCGTCATATAACTACCTACTTATCTCTCTTAAATCTGGGATATCTGTTCACCAAGTGGTCTGTTTTTTTGTCAGTACCACATATACAAAATGGAACGTCTGGAAGTTTCTTTTGTTGTAGCCACTGCTTAGCCTGTTCAAAGTGCAACAGATTTCCGTCAAACAGAACCTGGAAGCTATGTATTTGGATCTGCAAGCGGGCTATGATTTCTCATCGTTGTCGTTGTCCACAGATTTCGCCATTGGTTGTTGTCCACAGACAGATCTTGCCTCTGATTTGTCACTGTAAACAGATCTCCAGTTTATCGGCGGCAAAATAAAATAAAAATAAAAACAATTATTCAATATGGATGCCGCTATTCAACCTGATAATTAGGTGGATGTCCAATATCTTAATTTTCTGGTGTTCGTTTTGCAGTGCTTCTTGGTAAATGGAAGTCCCCAGACTTCTGCGCTATCCGGGTGGTCGGTGGGTCTCCTTCAATGCAGTGCTTCTTCACGCCTTAGATGAGCGGGTGGTATATTGGAGAAAATTGGGAACGAAGGTAGAGAGGCTGGTTTCAGAGGAAAGAGGGCTGATTGTATCATATGAAGAAATATGTAGATAATATTTACAACACTAGTTATTTATACTTGAGCTTTAAACCATGTCATAATATACCTACAAATTTTTGACGTATGTCAAAGTAAATTAAGTACATTTCCGTGTCATATTCAGGAATTACTTCTATATTGGGATGTACCTAACTGATTTTAAACGCTTTTAAAACCGTTTAAGGAAGAAAACACTTAAACACGTGTTACCAAAGACTGTTAATAAAAAAATGTAATATATTAAATTACATAGGTCACATGTTTTGTCAATGGCTTTATAGTGTTTTAATATTATTATCTACCTAATGTTTGATGGAGGTACATTTTAATAAAGAAATATAATCTTTTGAAAAGCTTGCGGTAAATTAGAGTTACTCGTACATATTATATTTTGATTTCAAAATGTAACGGAGCTTTTATTGGTGCTGAAATTTGTATCTTTCGAAGAGAAATTATATGAATATGAAAGATTGCAAGGAAGTTGGGTACGTATGATTGCCACTCCGTTTTTTCTGACTAACTCACTTGGGATCGCTGTGAGGGCGTTAAATACACTGAGAAAAATACTAACGAAATTTCACAACGAATCATTGGTACCCACGTACTATCAGATTAGGACCAAAGATAGTACAAACGATTCATTAGTAGGAATCTATAATCTTAACTTTTCGCAAACAAATCGTTGGTAAATTCGATGTACAGTATAGTAAATAGTAGGTAAGAATTAAATTTGCCATAGGCATATTTATCTCAGATATGAGATTTTACGAATATTCGAAACAAAACGCAGAAAAGAGTCAACAGTCTTTCATTTTCCGACAACTACTCGGGCACATGTACTTAACGGGGCAGAATTCGCGAAATCGAAAAATGTGAATGGTCGTGTTTAATTTTGGGAGATCTTGATTCATGGATTAGGGATATTTTAAATATGTGATCTCAATAAAATGGTCACTTCTATCTATGGCTTGAATGGAATTTTCTCTATTTTTGGACCTTATATTGAGACAGTGAGAAGGGCGGAATTGGTGAACGTTGTCCGTGGATACCAGTGATATGTTATACCTATCCTAACATATAACTGGTGGACACCGAAAATGATCACTTAAGCCAGGTTATGGCCAATTCATAAGCGCTAGAATGCCTTTCTCATTTCTTCCGATTAGATTTTACTCAACGTTACAATGTGTAAACATGGTTCCCCAATCGAGATGTTTGACTGGTTTTGCAATCAGTGCATTGTTCCCAAATTTAGTTAAACAATAAAAAAAAATAGCAAATATTCGATGTACAGTATCGGTGCTTTCACTTTGGACAATCATCTGGAGTGAAACAATTTGGCATCTCATTCAATATGTATATTCAACACTCCACTCTCTGTAATTAAAGCTACAGGTGTAGTCTCATAGTTATTGATCCAGTAAACTGTTGGTACCTACATCTTATGATTGATCAACCTTTAGTTCTGCAAATGGTGGCAAGGCCAAGGGTATGAAACAAGAGATATTGTAATAAGACTCACAATGGATATTGGTGCATAGTACACGGATAATAAAATTCAAATATTACGTTAAATTATTTGATATAAATTAAATTAGTAGATGGATAATTATATTGTTTATAAACTTTTAGTCACCGGTGGGAAAAAATCAGATGACTTACATTTCTTTTGATTGAGCATTAAGTTACATACCTGCTTCATGGGAATTGAGAAGCGTATTTTATTTAACGATTAATAATAATTGACATTGAATTATATCAAGATCAAATTTCTGATTCTAAAATAACACTTCTTCACGTTTTTGCATTGAAAAGACATTGAAATATAAACATATGCTACGTAAATGTATTTACTATTTATATTAGCATGACACTGAAGCTACAATTATTTTAGTGTACCTAGTTTAAAAATCGAAATGCAAGAAATACATTCACACAACCATGCTCCTTCCCTCGTAGGGTAGGTATAAAGGATCGAGCGCCACCTTCTCCTATCCTTGCATACACCTTTCGTTTTCGTCAATGTCATTCAATTCCTCACGCATGCTCTCCTATCCAATGTGTTCAACCCGTTACCGTTCTGTAGGATGTGGTTTATATGATCTTGCCGTTTGTTTCTCGGATGGCCACGTCTGCGAGCCCCATTTCTCTCAGCCAAATATGTATATTTTCTTGGTCATTCTGTCCTCATTCATTCTTTTCACATAATATTTATTCAATAAGAGAGAGAGAGAGAGAGAGAGAGAGAGTTTTAAGTTGTATGTTTGTAGGTACATTACCAACACTTTTCTTTAGTATTTTTCATAAATTAAATGAAAAGTGGTATTTTATCGCATATATTATAATAACAATACCTATACTACTAAATTTGTGTATTTATTTTGTATAATACTATAATGCGTATCTACACTGCTACTTCCAATGTATCAATTTACAATAAATATAACCGTGAGTGTCTTGTTTCACTATACATAGGTAATACAATAATAGCTGTAAAACACATTTCATCCAAAGTGCAAATATAAATCTCCCAAACAGTATGTATGTATAACACACATCACATAACATTGTTGTAGAGTAGGTATATAGAAGTATATATTACAGTGGTATCTAATAATATATTAAATAATATAGCATCTGGCTTCAAGTAGAAATATCAAACGACAGCTGCAACTTCTACTGATGTATCCAACTGATGTATTTGGAACGTGCCCTTAGAAATCTATACCATACCACACCAGGCGTCAGACTATCATCCGTATATCTACTGTAATAATGTACCTATGTAGCATGTAAAGTATAATTCTAATAAGTAGTAATATCCATATAATCTGCGAGATGGAAAGGATATACAAATTATATGGGCTAATTACACGGATGGTACAGTGCTTATTCTATTTAAAAGCATCGCATCAGACCTGATTCGTAAACCATTGATGGAATCAATGTGCGTGAATATAATTTAAAGTTATTGTCTTTGCAATAGAAAAAAAAACAATTTGAAAAGGTATGTAAAAGATTTATAATCACGTACATATTTCAATTCAATTCATTAAACAAAACAAACCCCTCGTCTAAATTAAAACTGAAATACTAGAAGGAGGATACTAATTGCCTCCCCAATCGATATATTCTTGGAGTGATGGCAATGTCGGCAAAATATATGATCTGATTGGCGCAGAATCACTCCGAATGAATGGGATTTGATTCTACCACGTGTTACAGAGAGAAGCCTTGAGGGGCTCATAATTTTAAATAGTGCATAAAGATGGCATATAAAATTGTGAATATTAATTATTCTGTTCGGTAAAGAACTGGGGCTATTGCGGGAGATCCAAAAAATAAACGCTTAGAACAAAATATTGAATGGATGAAATCGTAAATTCATTATTATTTTACATTTTATCTATTCACTTATTTTAACAAAATACATGTTTATCTGTTGTGTATCTACAGGTAATAAACATATAATATATAAATAAATAAAAACATCGAAAACAGGTTTGCCTATCGATCTTTATCTGTTACACAAATTAGGTGAGTTTCGCACAGTTCCATTTACTAAGCGAGAAGAGATAGACAAAAATGTAGGTATCATTTATCACCAATTTTTCTTAGAAAGAACTGCGTTTGCTTTTCAGTGTTACGAAGTGTTAAAATTACTATCATTGTTGCGATTATTATTATCGTGAAATAAAGATATATAAGAACTTTCACGATGTAGGTAATAGATAATATTATTCACAACAAAGAGTATTTATTATACATCTATAATAAGTAGTTATATTACCTCAATATCCGGAGCCGTAAACTTAAAAAAAGTATTGCACAAACTACTATCTTTGCATAAATAATTTTGTCTGTTCATATGATGTGAGATGAATATTTGATATCTGTAAACCCAAACAAAACAAAATAAATGATGATTGCATATATCTATCAGTCTGTATAGATCTAGCATCGTGGCATTCCCCACAGTTGGGGTAGCCAGTAGTGTCATCCATGTAATCAATATGTAGGTCGACCCCTACATGACATCAAGATAAGACATTCTGCACGGGTGTCACATCTCATCGCTGAATTGAAGATGTTTAATTTCAATCACGAAATGTTTTATGAATATCCGCCTTCTACAGTAGACTCGAGATATATTATTTTTTAGGGACCAGGTCCATAGGGCACAGGTACAGGTACACCAGAGGCCTGAGTCAATAACACATTTTCACGTTACGTTTTCGTTCCGTTAACGTTCGAGTATAGACAGAGTTGCAAGCAAGTGTCAATTTCGTTGCTAAGATACACAATAGTTACGAAAATTAACACTTTGGCGCAACATCGTCTGCATTTGAACGTTAACGGAACGAAAACGTAACGTGAAAATGTGTTATTGACTCAGGCTTCTTATCTGCACATTAACAACAAAATTAATATAGAGACCAGTGTTTTCTTTGCAAATTTTTATCCGCTGAGCGTATAAGTGAAAAATAAAGTTGTATTTGTCTTGTGTATAAACAAAATAGCATTTCAGATAATGTAAAAGCGTCCTTAATATGATGGGTTCTTTTATAAATCCACTCGCAGCCAGGGTAAAATTGGTTCATGTCTTTACTATTTGCTAGTTTAAATTTGTATGATTTTTTTTACAGATGACGATAAAGGCTACGGTTTGAGTGATACCGAGTATAAAACTAGTACGATATATTATGAAAACACTTACGTTATAAACAATTATCTCACAATTATTAAGTTTTATTATCATTAATGGAATAAGTATAAAAATATAAACATGAAGTAGTCAGTCATTTACAAAGCGCCACCTGCAAACATATTATTTCAACAACAATAGGAAGATAATCAGTCTAAAAGACGCTGTACTTTGTATATTGCTAGTGAGGCGAACATAGAAAATGTTTAATGAAATGAAAATGTGAAAAGAAGTTTGGTTACTTACGTAGATAATAACATAGGTAAGTCGGTCTAAGTGATCCATAAATTCTCAAGCGGATTACTAAGACCCAAAATGTTATTGAGTAGATAATATGAAATATACTGTGTTTTTATGATTTCTTTGTTCATGTGACAATTTATGTTGTATCTTGGCCCTATAGTGATATGGCACGTTGTCCTATACCGTCTACACATTGTAAATCAGCTCTAATACATATTCTATTTATTTTAAATACACACCTGTAATTCTAAATGGGATATGAACAAAATAAATTGGTCGTAATAATTATTTGTATAATCATTGAGAGAATCACTCAACAAATTCATATAACAGATTATGCAAACCCTATTTAGGACGAAACAGGAAAAGCATCTTGTAGCTTACAAATCGGCTTTAACCATGATATGATCACCAATTTCACCAATTTTTGATTATAAATGTAATATTCAATATTTTGTTGAGTTTAGGTATACCTAGTAGGAATATTGAATAAAACTATCCATCTGAATTGTGTACCTACAAGGATGCTTGTTTATTTTGGTGTAATAATCACTAAAGTAATTAAAGTAATGAAGTCATGAACTAAAACGTTTGAAGTTCATGACCACGGAAAGATTTTCGATAGAAATAATAAATTTTCCACTTTGCACCAGAATTGTGTTGCAATACTTGCAATGCAGTGTGTAGGAATCAATGCGATATACACTATTCAGACGATGGGATGTTAATCTAAGATATTCACTGTGTCGGTGTTTAGGTAGTAGAATTCCATATCGAAATAATAAAACAAATGTTTTATTCTACTAATGGTTTATTATGTGAGAGAGACGTCTTTCGTCTGATGAGGACATTGTCAATCCTCATGTCTCGATTGACAATGTCCTCATCAGACGAAAGACGTCTCTCTCACATAATAAACCATTAGTAGAATAAAACATTTGTTTTATTATTTCGTTAATCTAAGATAATTAAAGTAGAATTAAACGATTTTTGCTTTTATATAGGGATTTTAGATGTGTCAATTATTTCTAAAGAAAAATAGATGTTGTCACGTAAAATATACGGTAGCATGCAGTTTATGAAAGATTCAAATGTACCTACTCATATTTTTATGAAAGTTAATCTTTTATTTTTATATAATTAACCATCAAGCTGTTACTCAGTCAATTTGTGATGCGGTTCTCCTGTCTGAGAGTAGAAGATGGTAGCTCAGGGTTGTCCATGGGGGACTATCACTGTAGTAGTAGGTGAGGTTGACTGGATGAAGTCGCTATATAGCGATTGGTGCAGTCACCTGCTCTGAAAGTGTTAATATGAGAGACGCATAAAAGAGATAGATGGAGTTGGTGAACTTTGCCATGGTATAAAACGATTGAGCCAGCTTAAGCTTCTTTTCTATCATCCAGCTTAAGCCTCTTTTCTATAAGCCATCCTTCAGATGATGCATATCTTGTGATTAAACCATGCCTATCGTAATATTATAATATCGTATAAACACTTTCATAGATATGAAAGTTCCAGTTAATACGAATATTAACAAAAATACACTTCGCATAATATGTAAGTATGGGTTTTTAACTTTATTTCAATCGATAGCTGTGTTCGCAACCAATTTACAAAACTTTCATAGTAAAATCGCTAACACTTATCCCATCATCTGAATAAGATCTAGATAGTAGTACTGTAATAGTAGACTAAAGACCACACGCGGCAGCGGCGAACTGCAAAAGTATCATCTATTGTAGAGATGTATGTAGGTACATCTAATATATCTATAACATAGGTATTATCAATTCTTGTTCGGAACGCACCTGAATGAAATGCAGGGATGAGAAAAATTATTAGATTACCTACCTATTTATTTTAAAGGGTCGTTCACATACGTTCACTTTCAGTGATCACTCCGGATGATCCTCCAAGATGAACAAGTGTGAACGGGTGTTTCATCAATAGTGATCACTAGCGATGACGGAGGAAAAAGATTACCACTCGTCATAATTTTGATGAAAGGTCCTTTCACTGAAACGACCATAAACAAGTTTTATCTAATTATTTGTTTTATTCTCTATGAATTTGTATTGAATGTCAGAATCATGTACAAAATTATTATGCAGTCGAGATCTATATTAGTTTATTTTATGTGTTATTTTCATTTTTGAATTTGTTTAATTATTTTTGTACGAAAATATGTTAAACTACATACAAAATGACTGAGAGTGTTGACATGGCAGTGAAAGCATAGGATGAACAAGTGTGAACAGACGTGTTCACTTTCGATGAACAGGTTTGACCCTGACACTCTGGATGATCATCCAAAGTGAAGCAATGTGAATGCTACTTAACACAATTGAAAATGTAACAGTGTTGAAAAATCACCAATGGTGCAAGTTCACCAAAATATTTTTGTTTTTTTAAGAAACAAGTGGATAACCTACCTACATATATAGAATAGAATTAATTCACTTGTTACTATGACGTAACTAACGTTCTGTTACACCTTTATTGTAATACATAATTTTAATATGTAATATGCACAATGATGTTTTTTTACAGAAAAGAGAGTGAAACGTGCTGTAAAAGGCTGGCGATAGATAAAAAAATAGACATTTTAAATCTGAAATTCAACAAATCAGAGGTTTTTAAAACTTTTTCCATATAGGTACCTACCTTTTTTTTTAAACTTAAATATAGGCATGTGGGGTGTCAAACTTCAAGATTTTTCATTTCTAAGATATTATTAGCATTTTTTTTCTATGTAAGGTAAATATGGGCATGAAATTTACTTATTTATTATTTAAATTTACTTATTTACCTAAGAATCCTTTTAATTATTTATTTAATTTAGAAATTTACTTATTTCTCGAAAATAATTTCTTGAGAATTCCACAACACTAGCTGTGGTAGGTAATATAGGGGGACTCTTCTGGTCTATATTGTATGTAACATTGATTCCTGTTATATTTACTGTAATGACTGTTTGATCCTTGAAAGAGTTAATAAACAAAATATAATTCAAGGATTTATGAGATGTCCAAGGTACCTACTACATATTTTTTTATTTAAAAATCAAAAATACCACAAGCAACCTTTTTGAGCTTAAGTATGAAGAATTTCATTTAATTTTGCATGGTTAAAACAAATTAAAAAATAATTATGATAATAATATAACTTTGTGCAGCCCTAAATTTACTTCTCATGGTAGATAACGCCGCTACCTTTTGTCGGCTACATTTACAGCTCATCTCTGCAACATTCAACGCCTCCTCTGCGAGTACATCCCCACCACACCGCATCCCAAACACAACACTATTACCTACATCCTACCTAAATACTGTATTCACAACATATCATCAATATTAGGTTCACATACCACTATTCTCTATGGGTATCTACCTGGGACTAATTGAGATATGCTGGGAATCTTATTATTTGACGTGCTGTAAAATGGGGTAGCAAATAGAGACCTGTCGTCATTGTATCACATCAAAGATATTTGAAATGTATACTTATTATAGATCGTGCACTTGTCAAATTTACCAACTGTCTTTCCACAATTGAACATACTAATATCTACCTAAACGTTTGTTCTCGAATGAAAGATAATAGTAGATCTAACAATACTTTGTAAAAAAGTCATTGCCTTCTTCTAGATTAAAAATTCCATGAAATATATGCTATGTTTCTCAGAAATGTGTACAAAAAGTAGCTTTTTAAAAAATATTTATTTTATGATGGCGCAATCCTTTATAGTGGGAATCAACTACATAAATATACAAATGTAATTACTTTATAATACCATTTTTTGGTAGTTTCTTCGGCAGGATAATAACAATTATCAAAGGTGTGATATTTTTTCGAAAATATTTCACAGGTGGAACACCAAAAAGTGTTAATTTTTCTCGACTTTTATTATAAAGATATAACAAATAATACAATGAACAATTGGAATAACACAAAAAGATTTTTACTGAGATAAAAATTATTATTCATTGACTTGAAGTGATGGTCGATGGTCTTGAATTTAGTTTCATTCATTAGATAGAAATACATTCATAGAAACAAAATCTTATCTTAAGTCGATAGTATAACACTTTTCTTTGTACAGTGGTTAAATTACACAGTGACACATCCTTGTGTTTTAATACCTAAACCCTCGACTTATTAAAATAATTCTGATTTGTGTCAAATTGTTATACAAGTTCTAAAATTACGGTTAAAAACTACACCTATCTACCACAGCTTAAATCTCTTCCATTCTACTCGTATACATCTCATATGTGAATCTGGGTGCAACTTCAAATAACGAATTTATAAAGTTTATATTATAACAAGTCTAATGAATAGTGTTATGCTTATTTGCAAGAGAAATTTATAGGTAAATTGTCAAACCAATTTTATAGTATAAAACTAAAAAAAAAAGTATGAAGTATAATAATTCAGCGATGAGGTTTGCCATCCATTCTGAATGTCTTGATTTTATACTGGCACAGAGAGGACAGCTTGCATATTTATTACATGCAGGTGGTCTGCTGGCTACCTCACTTGTGGGATATGCCGTGATGGTATAGTTGTATAGTGTAGTATAATAATGTGTATGTAATTAACATAGAATGCAAAAATCACCGACAATGTTAGAAATTACAATAACAGACAAAATAATAAGTGGAAACATTTAATAAATTTCTTTGTTTATTGATTACCTTGTTTTTATCATTGTTTCATAAGAAAAACAATACCTAATATACATAAGTGAAAAAACTTGAAAAGTCTATAAATTCCTTAGCCTCATTAAAAATCCAAATTCTCCTACCGTCTCATTGACCACATGTTAAAAATTATTATCAACTTATAAAAATAATGTTATAGTGCCACAAAACTATAACAACAATAATTTACTAATATTCCATAGTGGAAACACAGCAGGGGTAGAAATAATAGATATACAATATTTTGTTATTTATAGCAGCAAATTAGGGGTGTTATTTTATTTTTATTGTAAGGAGGTGTAAGACACCCCGACTTTTAAAAGGTGCAATATTATTTTTACACCAGCTAGGCGCCATCGAGATCAACCCAAGCGTAGTCCATAGTACTATGTAGGTAATGGCAAGTAGGATTATACACTTTGTCAGTCTATAGCACAATGCATAATATTATGAGTGAAATATATTTTTACTATTGTTCTGTATGAGTGATAAGATTATTTAAAACGATCCATAAATAATCAGACTCCAAACACGTAAATTCCCATAGTTTTGGCACGTACAGAAAGAAAGAAAAATGCTGGAGAAAATAATACATAATAATTATTTTACCAGCAGACTTAATTAAATCCTCCCTTTTTCAGTTTTGCAATCCGCTACGAGTATAAAGATTTAGGTAGCCTTTTTGTACCACATGGATGAATGCGGAAGAGATGAATAAAGACGTATGTAAAGATAGGCTAATATGGCGTTCCGTTCCCTCTCCACCTACTCCAATTGGGATACGGCGTGAGGTTACAGTAGGTAATGAAATGACTATACTATACTATACTATACTATACCCTCACGCCGTGTCCCAAGTGGGGTAGGCAGAGAGAGCGGAACGCCAAACAGATCTATCTTTACACACTTCCTTCGCTTCTTCCACATTCATACAGTTCCTCATACACGCACGTCGGTTCCTCTTACTCAACACGCGGCCGTCCTTGAGAATTTGATCCACGTGATCAAGCCACGTGGTTCTCGGACGCCCGCGTTTCCTCACACCCTTTCTTTCAGATGAAATGACGCACATATTTATTTGACAAAATAATAAACGGCATGAGAAATTTCAATTTAAAAAAATTTCGATCTACGATCGTAAATAAAAAAGGTGTATGTGTTTATGCATTTTGTGTTCGAGAAGTAAATTAAAGTTTTTTTTAATTGAAACACTGTTTTTTCTTGCGATTACATCTGTAAATTGTTGATTAGAATAAAAATTCTAACATTTATTTATGTTTTACTCTCACCTTTAAAATATCAAGGAATATTTGAGATAATTAAACTGTTGAAGAGTCCACTTCCACGTATTTTGATGGAGATTTGTATGATTAAGTTTATATTATAGATATAAATAATAACCTATAATAAAGAGATTTGAAAGCCAACCATTTTACAAAAAAAAAACTGTGATTGATTTCATCTACTGTAAAATCACTTAGTTGTATGAATTCTTTAGATCTTCCAGTACTGTAATCATTATACCCTTATAGTTCTCACAGTAAAATACAAATACGAGTATAAAATTGTTTGTAGTATATTTACCTAATAAAAAATAACACTTAACAATTAGCTATACATGATTTCATTTGTACCTACCTACATAATATTGGCTGGGAAAATATCTCAGAATGACTGTACAGATTTTTGTATTTGACAGCGTATTAATGCAACGTGTATTTAAAGTAATTATTAAAGAAGAGGTCTTGTCAAAAACACAATAATGGTGTTATATGAAACATATTATTTTAAAAATAATATAATTAAGATCTATCTTTATAATTATCACAACGACAATGTACAGGGTGTCTCGTCACCATAGATTAGTAAAGAGGTAAAATTAAAAATTATGAATTATAAAATTTCCTATATGGAATTCCTATACGGAAAATCTGTTGAGTAATTTTCGCATTTTTTAAACAATTGTCATATAATCAGCACTCACTGTGTGGTTCCATTCTAATCTATTTTTCAAATTCATCCACTTTTTTGTTATACTGAGTAGTTCGAGTTAGTTAGGAAAATATATTTTGAAATATAAAAATCATAACAATTAACATTATAGGATTAGACGTAGAAAAATAAGCAATTGTTTTTTTAATGCAGCCAAATAAATATCATTGAGCCAAAATATCTCAAAAAAGTAAAGAATAAGTATTTTGTTTCTACTGACGAAATTTTAAAGTTTTATAAGCTATCTCATAGTAGGTACACTTTTTCGATAAAATTCACGTTAAAAAATTGCAAATAAAGTTGAAATATTCCCATAGTATAGTTTGTGATATAAGGTAAACATACCTATTTGTTTATTTATTTATTAATTTAATCACAGCAGCATGTAATACATGAATTACTTTATTAATTAGTGTTAAAAAAATGGTCAATTACAGAGTTTTATACAAACTTAATTTATAAGGCATTTAATACACATACTGTATTATGGGGGCTTTTACGATGCATTTTAAGGTTGACTTTTATCCTGCTTTGATTGCTCTACAAGTCTATAGTGACATTGGCACCCTGTATATACCTGTATGAAGTGGTTATGGGAAATTAAATAAATTGATTGGTGTCCAACACTCATCTTTAACATCGCCAATATAATTTGTAGAACAATCATATTATTACTATAAGTAAAAAATAAATGTTTTTTTTTAAAGGGGTACTAGTCAGTTTATTTGAATAATTTATAGGTGATATTGTTTTTCGTGTTATTAATGTTTTAACATAATAATATCAGTACGATACTGATAATGAAACAAGTAGTTCTGAAAACGTTTTAACTTGATACAGTTATTTTAGTGGAAAGCATAGTGTTTTATTTATTTTTACATAAACTAATAATCAATATGGAATTCCAAAACGTTTGAAAAGTTATTAATATCATGAATAATTTTTAAAAATATTACTCCACAGGCGCTTCATCTAATCAATCAGCAAATTCTGCAAAGAAACAGGAAGTGTCTCGATGTTTGCTAATCAGCTTGAATCAGTTTATGTGCATAATTCTTAAGATCTTCACTTGTATAGATCTTAAGAATTGGTGCGAGTAAAATCTGATGGTGTAATTCAGTAAAAAAAAAACTACATTAAACAATTAATGTATTTACTGTAAAAGGCTTTTGAATAGATAGTAGTAATGTAAGAATTGTATAAATGTAAGTACCAATATTTAATTTAAAAAATATATAATATTCTGAAAGAGTCTACAGAGGCAAGAGTTTTACTACAACATATTACCAGAGGGAAGAAGTAAATTAAATTAACACAGATATAAAACATAGGTATCGAATAAGACTTGTATCACTTTGTGTGTGATACAAAAATAATTATGATCAAAATATTTCTCGTCATTCAATCGATAGGATGTTCTCATGATTTAAGATAGAAGAATATAGTGTGTATTCATATCTTACATACCTAGTGCTTTTAATAAGTATAATATGAGGTAATATACAAGAGCTAATATCCCATAAAACAATATTGATTCCCATTGTGTTAGAGTGAGACTAATACAATATAATAATATGTAAACATTTAACTAGTATTTTTATTAGTATATCTGATGAACGTACGGATTTTTAGTCAAATTTGATTATTTTTCGAATAAATTAAATTTTTGCAGCAATCGTCATCAGACTGGCCCAGGATCGTGAGGAGTTTCAAGAGATGGTCGCCAACCTCCGTTAGGAGCGGCACGAGAAGAAGTAGAATAAAACATATAAATACTAATGACGAATCAGCATACTATGACACAATATACGTGACGTATGTGACTCATGTTATGTATTCATACAACTATATAATATTAGCATATTATGAAATTTACAATGTCAAAAAATACACTCCATTCCAATGTATCAATTTACTTTAGACCAGGTGACACAGTTTTGTAATAAATTGCTTTCATAAATTAAATTAGATAATAGCATAGAGCACACAAATTTAGTTCTAGTTCAATCACGTGGTTAACCAAATATATCTTATTGATGATTTCTTTCCCGAACACAATGAAGGTCAAGAGCGTATCGAAAGATTATGAAATAAAATATTGTGGACTAAGTATAATAATATCATCTCGCTGGCGCCGGCATCTAAGATGTTTGGGTCCGAGTATAAAAGAAATTTCCCAAGCGATGATCATTGAGGGTGCATTCCAACAGTTGAAAAGAAACGGAAAAGAGGGCGGTTCTTTACTTTATCCCTAAATATTTCACGGACCGCTAAACGAATCACAATGGAACCCATGAATGAGATGAAAATCATTATGAAATAGTATTGTATCGATACTACACATACCATCCTAAACGGCTATTCATTATTATAATCTTCTTGGGCGATTGTGTGAATCTCCGAGAGTATCTATGTAAAAGAAGATCTTCATGTGTGTATAATAAATAAATAATATGTTTAACTCAAAAAATATCTTTTGTTGACAGTACAACAAAACTAGTCATGTATAATTCTAATATTCCTTAATTTCTCATCTTAAAGCAGATAAATAATATACTCAATATATACCTATGTAATATGTATGTTTTGTTCAGGAGATAAATGGATGACGAGATGGCTTACTGAAGATTATCGAAATTAGTGTTCATGTTATTACTCTTCTAATGTGCAGTTGAATAATTGCTTATTTACTATCTTATTCATATTCGTGCATACTCAATTGAGATTGTCCGAATTCAATGAAGATATTCGTTTGCAGGGCACTTTTGAGTACCTACTTAACTTCGTAAAGTAACTCATTTGTACAGAGTGAGTATATATTATAATAATATGTATAATACAATAATAATAATAATAATAATAATAATAGGCATGTAATGTGTTGCGTGTTCCACCAGTGCAACATTCAGAGAGAAGTGAAGAGATCTCACAGAATTTCTCGGAAACCGTTTCATTGTCTTCATCGTTGTATGAATGGACCGGGTTGTAATATAATTTACTCGTATTGCGCACCCCATTTAACTTTTCTCATTCACCATTTTCCTTGATTTTATGGCGGTCGTCAAGTCACACAACGCTATTGGTTTGCTGAATAACAATAATACACACAATACTATCTCTTTTTCCAGCAATAAACCTGAGTAGCGGTAAATTGGACACACTCGGATGTTTATCTCAAATTTTATGACCTTCTGTTGGCTTTTCAAAACAGGTAGATACCTACCTACAGAAATTATCATCGTTGTTTGCAACAAATATTTGTTATGTAACTAAAAAAATAATCTCATTTTACTGACTTGTTAACACCTGTACAAAATACCGAAAAGGATTTTTTTGTGCTTCGATTAGATTCATCACCTGCGCTTTGCATTGAAGCCATAGAACGTAGCCATTCAGACTATAAGTGTGCGTGACAGTTTGCGTAATAGAAAGTGAAAATATTTTAACCAATGAACGGCAAAATATTTGAGATTAATTTACGTGAATTATCCTTTTCTATAAATGTTGTTAAGTATTAAAACATTCACTTATTAAAAAGGTTTTAATGAAATATTCTTTTTAAAATTCATCTACTATTGTGTTCGCGATTTTAAAATGACAATTTTGCATGTTATGTGTAGAGGTCCGTAACTTTGTAATTTTTGTGATTTTCATTTTCTCTGCGAATCCTATTCATTATTTTCTTTACCTTCTCATTATTTCTCATAATTGATTAATTAATAAATTTATTTATTTTAAATAAGTATAATTAACACCTCTCTCCATACAGTGTTCACCTTTTCGATGAGCGATGCACATAATATTATATTCTATAATTATTCATAATTCAATTGAATAATTAAAAACACATTATGAATTCACAATTAAAAACATTAAAAAGAAAGACGAATCCGAAGAAAAATACGCACACCTATTTACACATATCTGAAATAAAATATTAAGTTAAAACAATGCAATAATACACTTCGATCAAAACATTAAATAATAAAATTAGCGCATTACGTACTGTTGGAGTAAAATAATTTGAGCACTGATAGCACCTACTGCCCTGCTAAGTAAAAACTAAGTAATTACCGAAACAAAAATGTGTCAGACTCGCAGATCAACTTTGAAACTACCATTTTATGTGTATTTTTTCAAGTATTAAATAAAAAACTTGCCACAGTTGTAGCAATGATTTTTGTTTTCTATGCCTGTATGTGTATACTTATGTATGTTTGTATAAGTGTGTGCTTATTTTTTCTAATTTTTTCAATTGCTTTGAATTTTTGTTTTATTTTTCAAACGTTATAACTTAGTTTTATGCTTTGAGTTAGTTGGAAGAGATTGCGCCTTTGCGATAAACTCACTCTCTGTATTTGATTTTATTTAATTTGAATGTATGCCTTCAATTGTATGTAATGTAATCAATGTACAGTTAAGAATGAATAAATAAATTTTCAAATAATGACAGTGAATAATATATATTGGAGAAATGAAAAATTATCAAATACATTTTTCATTAATTTAGGAAGCAATAATGCAATCTGAAACAATATTAAAACGAAAAGTTGTAAAAACTAATCGAAATGAGTTCAATGTTGACGCTTTACAGAGGTATACTGTGTTTTGTACTTCAACGATATAATATCTAAACATAGTACCTATCACTTATAAATCTTATTGAATAAAAGAAAAACTTCGGTAGTTTGTTTTTCAATAGACAATATTATAATAGTGATAACAATGCTATTAGTATACATTATCTCCTGCAGGCCTCTTCTAATCCTGACAATGTAAAGCAATCCAAAGGGATTAGTATCTCTGACAAATCGTTTAGGAAATCCCGACTATGAACAATTTGTGCTATCGTTGACCATTCATCCCTCTCCACTTGACTATTTAAGTTAGGAGATCATCTATTCACATAGTAGGTAATAATATTGTTATTATTGTAAAAAGTAGGTATGAAGTACATAATAAAATAGTACAATTATTCTTGGAATGTTTCCATACAATTAAAATGTTGACTACGATCTACAAACGTAAGAAGATAATTGCGGATCTTAAGTATGTTATATTTTGTACATGTCCAATCACGTGTGAAAACGGACGAAAAACATTCGCATACTTTTATATACAAAATGAATTTGATGATAAAATACCAAATAAGTCGTCTGAGTAATTGAAGAATAGTATGAAAGAAAATAATCTTCCACAAAGTAGATTTCATATCTTTTTCATATAACATTTATCTTGGGAAAATAGTGAACAGAGACTACCTCCTTTCCGAATACTTCTTGATTAATTCATTATGTTGCCTTTTTCCGTGTCATCTTTAAAGTTTTAGTGCCACTGTTATAAGAATTGTGTATAGTAAAAAGAGAAAGAGGCTCATCCAAGTCATTGGTAACTTTGAGAATGGTGAAACTGGCCATTTTATGCCCTAGCTAAAATTGACGTAGTTTGTACTTTAAATGCGCTGGATTAAATAAAATAAAATAATAAATAAAAAAGAGTTATTATAAGAATGTTTAGTACCCATAATACAAGATTCGTATCTTAGCTTGGGACTAGCATGGTCTGTGTGAATTGTCTATACGTGTTATGTTATGCTATCTTTGACTGAATACAAAAATATCTTTATATTTACTTTCCAAAATCAATACCAACGTATGTATATCATTATAAGTGACATAATGAACAAAAGTAATTATATAATTATTGTTTTAATTAGGATATAAATTAAATTAATAATTGCAAATATAATTACTCGTATTATATTCAAGGTCTCTTTGGATATACTTTTCCATACATTTTTTACTTTCCATAATCATCAATTAAATATTGAGATCATTTTATATTTTATAAATATTGAGGGAGTTTCCTTTTTATATAATTAGCTGAAAGTTTTCAAGTCTTTCAGTGCTTATTTACTCATTTTCAACCGTTTCATAATTAAACCAATCTGGGATTTATATGCACCTCAAAACAGTCAAATACGCTAGAAATAATTATAATAAATCATGGGATGTATTTAATATAGAAAAGATCTTCCACAAATTAAATTTAATCGATAATTAATCATTATCTCTTCTACTAATAGAAACCAAAATTATTTTTACACCAAATTTTCTGAACGAAGGATTTCTCTCACGGCATCACTATTGTTTTACCATTTTTAAATTAAAAGATAGGAAACAATTCAAGGATTGACATGATACCAAATAATTTTATTGTAATTATATTATATCTATAATAAAATTTACTGAAAAAAAGGATATTAGTCATATTTTTAGTATTTATATTATAATATTATATTTTGTTTCATTCAAAGAACTAGCACCCTCCGCCATCTATCCCATTTAAATTTTAATCAAAGTTATGATTAAGATGTTATCGCAGGTTTATAGGTGTGCTAAATATTAAAATGTATTATTTATTTTAAGACGTATCCGACTCCTATGAAGGAATATGAATAAACATCTCACCTGGCGATATAAATTAATTACTTACATTTAATAAGTAATATTTGCTATGTTCAAATTTGTAAAGTGAATAAGAAAATTAATTAAATGAAAGATGTTATCTTCTAGTTAGAAGTGTAAAATAGATTTATTAAATTTACCTTGACTACGACAATTATTAAATCCCTACGGGTTAGTTAGATGTATTTGATTTTACACTAATTATGTGATTTTCACTCACGTGTGGGTTGAATATGCAAGCAAGAAGCGCGAGGTTGGCGTGATGTTGATCGTCCAGTAGCAGGCGAAAGAGTGTCGAGGCTCGGGTGTTCACCGACCTCCAACCCACGAGCCCTATCTGATAATGTAACAATTATCTAATCAACGAATAGCGACTCGCGGATTTCGCTTATCATTATCTTAAGGTCGATGCACACCCGGGACCATAGAAATGTAGCTCCGCTACATACCTTCCCTCCTTCTGTTAAGAATGAAGGTTCAGCCTCATTCCCAAGATATTGTCATTTCTCGCGTATTGCTTGCATATCCACCTTTACAATAAACTCTATATTCTATGTTGTTAGTTCTATTATATATTTGAAAAAATTTTTCTTGAAGCTCTCATCCCCAGTTGACACAACCCCGTGACTCATCTCTCATCACTTAAGGGCTCCGTGTAACCTGAAAACCAAGATCAAATTAGTGTGCTGTTATTATTCAGCTCTACCTAACTAAATGATGCTATGGCTCGATGGATGAATTTATAATGCTTTATATGAATATGAATTTCCTTTTTTTAAAAAAAATGTCTTATCAGACTATGAAATATTTTTTTTTTTTTTTTAAAACTTAAATTGTATAGAGCATAATGACTAGAGATTGCAATTTTCTTTTAAAACATGTAAGCAAATATTTGATTGCATTTTCCTATGACATCATCACTTGTCTATAGGAAAATGTACAATCGCTGTGTATGTATACACTTTAATATATAAAACATATGAAATTATCATGCATCTTACAAGCTATAATTATCAGGTTATTATATGAACAACTTAATATTATTATGATAAGATTTTATTTATGTATTTATCTCTAATAGAGGCAAATTAAGCCATCAAAGTACTAAATAAATATTGAAATATGTTAATGTACAATTTCCTTGGACGTCATCACTCGTCGATCAGGAAAATGTTACAGTGTTGTTAAAATATTAAATCTAATGGATTTTGTTTTGCAAAAATTTTCTAATCAATCATACTATCCATCATGATTTACATTTATAGACATTCATTTGCAATGTCAAAATTATATTTATACACACAATGTATAAAGTTATTTATATTGAAATTTAAAAAAATTTTTTACACCAATATGTATAAATTTCTTTAAATTGAATTATAACAATTTCTACGTTAAAAATTATAGAATTACGTATCTTAAGTATTATCCAGCTTGAAATTTCTTCACAAATTGAACTCTTCGGCCACTCCTGGTAGTCACTCCTGTACCACTCGAAGATGTCGAAGTTTGTTGGTTTGTTGCCTGAGGACTCTGGATTGGTTGATGGTTGATGTCTCTATTGCTGGTTGATTCTTCTGCACTATCTTGTGTTGAGCTCATGTTCTCCTGAGGGTCGATAGTATCTGTAACACTTAAGAATGCAGGCTTCAGACGGTCTATGTGAACAGACTCTGTCCTGCCATTAATCTGGATCTTATAACACTGATTATTTCGTTTTACTACTTTGAAAGGACCTTCATATGGACATTGGAATGGGGTCTTGTATCCATCTACTCGCAAGAACACATAGTCACATTCTTCCAACTGTTTTTGTACAAAAACGCTTTCTTTTCTTTTTACCTTTACTGGAACAGGCTTTATGTTTTTAAATGCCGTGTGTAGTTGTCCAAGTAGTCCTTCTGTATCGGTCTTCTTCGAGTCCTGGAAGAAATCTTGAGGTAATCGTAGGGTGGTTCCATATACTAGTTCTGCTGGCGAGGCTTTCAACTCTTCGCGCACACTGGCTCTTAATCCAAGACTGACATACGACAAGGCATCGGCCCAATTTATCCCATCAACAGCCTTAATGGCTGCTTTAAGGATCCTGTGATGTCTCTCCATCATGCCGTTTCCCTGTGGGTGATAACTAGTGGTCTTTATATGCTTAATGCCCATATTCTTAACGAACTTTTCGAAAGTATGAGAGGTATATTGTCTTCCTCTGTCTGTTGTGATGGTTTTAGGACAACCAAAACGCGATATCCAATTTGACATTATTGCTCGTACGACTGATTCCGTCGTGATGTCTCTCAACTTAACATATTCAGTCCATCTTGTATATCGGTCGATTACAGTTAAAATATACTTGTACCCTTGACTCTCCGGAAATGGTCCACAAATGTCGCTGTGAATGTGTGAAAAACGTTCTGAAGGGATAGGTATTGTCTGTATGGCGCTGTGTGTATGTCTGTTAATCTTTGTTTTCTGACAATTAAGACACTCTTTTACGAAGTTAACTACGTCCCTTTCCATACCTGGCCATACAAATCTTTGTTTAACCATTTTATATGTGCTTTTACGTCCAGGATGACTGATGTTATGTACCGACTCTATGGCTTTTCTACGCCACTCTCTTGGCATGTATGGTCTCCACTTGCCTGTGGACAAATCACACATCACCATGTTCTTGTTATCTCCGTAAGGTACTAACATTAATTTCAAAGAAGATTTATCTTTCAATATACTTAACTCAGAATCTTGTTGCTGTGACTTCGCTACCTGGTTGTAATCAATCTCAGGTGTGGTATAAATCATATCCACACGAGATAATGCATCGGCTACAACATTCAACTCGCCTTTTGTATGTCTGATATCTGTTGTGTATTGTCCTATATAATCCAGTTGTCTCCTCTGCCTCGTAGAAGCTGTATCCGTTTTCTTACTGAAAGCAAAGATTAAAGGTTTATGATCTGTATAAATAATAAGAGGTCTACCTTCTATATGCTCTCTGAAATGTTTCACTCCTTCGTAGATTGCTGTCAACTCTTTGTCATATGTAGAGTAATTTCTCTGTGCTTTAGAGAGTTTTCTAGAAAAGAATGCAAGGGGTCGTTCATCTTCAGATATTGACTCAACCTTTTGTTGTAATACTCCTCCTAATGCTGTGTCACTTGCATCTACTCTTAGTGATAACAAACCATCACTACGATGATGTGTCAGTAATGTTACCTGAACTAATTTTTCTTTGATTTCCTCAAAAGCTCTAGTAGCTTCTTCACTCCATTGGATCATTTTATTATCATCTTTCTTAGAACATGAAGTAATTAAATATAATGGCTGCTGTATCCCCGCAGCATTGGGAATAAAACGACGGTAATAATTTACCATCCCTAAGAATCTACGTAGTTTTTTTACTGTGTCGGGTAACGGGTAGTCAGTAATGGCTTGAACCTTCTCTGGAAGAGGTTTTATTCCATCGTGGCTGACAATATGTCCAAGAAATTTGACTTCCTCTTTACCAAAAACACACTTCTTGACATTTATTTTCAAACCATACTCTTTCAGTTTAGCGAATAATAAATTCAAGTGTTCTATATGTTCTTTTTGATCTTTCGATGCTACTAAAATGTCATCAATGTATGAAAAAGTGAAAGGCAGATCTTGTAATACCTCATTCATGAATCTCTGGAACGTCTGGGCTGCCGACGCCAAACCAAAATTCATCTTCGGAAACTCAAACAAACCCATCGGGGTGATAATGGCAGTTTTCTCGATGTCTATTTCCTCTATTGGAATTTGGTTATATGCTCGCACCAAATCTATAGTAGAGAATATATGAGACTCAGCGAGTTTATGGCTATAATCTATTAATTGGTTTATAGGATAACAATCTACCTTAGTCATGGCGTTTAATCTCCTATAATCTCCACAGGCTCTCCAGCCTCCATCAGGTTTGCGCACCATGTGTAAAGGACTGGCCCAACTACCTTTCGATGGACGACATATACCTTGTTCTGTCATGATTTTGAATTCCTTCTTGGCTGCCTCGTATTGTTCAGGGTGGAGTCGTCTCGCCTTACACTTAATAGGTGGACCTCGAGTCTGTATGTGGTGGGTCACACTATGTTTGACTGGTTCTCCACTGGATATTGGCATTGTAATTTCCCTGTAACGTTCAAGACATTTAGTGTATTCATTTTCTTGAATTATCGTGGAAATACATACGGCGGGATTATAATAAATGTGGCCTTTGGATGTCAATCCTGTAACTGAATCAATCAATTGTTGATTTTTTAAATCCACAATCAAATTATAATTTATAAGAAAATCTGCGCCTATTATAGGCTTATCTACTTGGGCAATAATAAAAGTCCATGTAAAGTTTCTTCTTAAACCTAAATTAACTTCTATTGTAGTTGTACCATAAGTTTGAATTACGCTACCATTTGCGGCAAATATAGAAGTAGTATTGATAAAGTTCTGACATTTTACTTTATTCTTAAGCACAGGAAGTACTGATACTTCAGCACCTGAATCGATGAGAAAATTAAGCCGATTATACCTGTCGAATATGTGCAGCCTTTTGCCAGTGTGACGCTCTATCTCCGCTGCTTCAAGACGGAGCGTCTCTAGTTTTCCGGTGTGTACTTGCAAGGCTCTCTACACTTGGTTGATCTACTGCCAAACGTATGATGATACCAGCAGATATCCGGATTACTCCTCTCGGCGGATCGACTACTATATCGTCTTCCTCTGGACCTTGACCTAGATCTAAATCTCAATGTACGTACCTCTTTTTCCAGGAGGTTGATCTTATCTATCAACTTCTCCATAAGTGCCGTCTGTCCAGGGTCACTCACGTTTGACACTGCTTGCCGATTGTCCACTGCCATTACTGATTGCGGGGTGTATACTTCCATTACTCGGTCAGCCGTCTCGGCTAACTGCTCTAGGGTCTGTCCTGCACAGGCCGACAACACTGCCTGCACACTGCTCGGCAGTCGCTGCATCCACAATGTCTTCACTATGTCCGAGCTGCCCAACTTTTGACCTGCCAGCTCTTTCATCTGCCGCAGCAAAAGACTAGGTGGTCTGTCCCCCAAATGCACTTCCTGTAATAACTTAGTAATACGCGTGTGATCTGATAACGTAAACCTCTTTAATAATGCGTTTTTTAAAGTGAGATATTTATATGTTGTAGGTGGGTTAGTCACAACATCACTTACTGCGTCCAGGGTCTCACAATCCAAATGGCTAACAACGGTATAATATTGTGTGGAATCAGTTGTGATGTTGGCTAACGCAAACTGAGCCTCCAGATGCGTCAACCATAATGCGCACCTGTCTTTCCAGAAAGGTGGCACTTTCACTCTGACATACGAAATCTGCGAGTCATCTCTTTGCTTGGTTGTTGATTCGTTGATAGGACTCGGTCCGCTCTCCTCACAGAACTCATTGCTGGTCTTCATTGTTATAGTAATTTACAAAGTATAAACTATATCTACAATACAATAATTGAGAGACCACTTAAATAATTGAGAGACAAGTCACGGTTATTGTAAACAAAGAGAAATGTCAAAATGAATTGTCAAACCACCAGAGATAAATACCAAAACAGCTAATACGAGTGTTGCCAGAGGCCTTGACTGTCTCGCCTACCACTGGCGAACGTCACGCCACCTTAGGTCGACTTCGCGTACCACTGTTAAATACTTCTAAGTTGGTGTTACCGAATTTTGAAACTCACCGCTGTAGAAAGAAATTATTATGCTTATAATATTATGTATGTACTATTTTACTTATGATTATGTATATTGACTCTATTACGATTTACTATTATTTCAAGATACTACGAATTCGCGGCGTTGCTTGCTTGCCTACCAACCCATCGGAACAATACTAATTTTCACACACCAATTTAAAAAGATTTTACGTGTTGTATTTTAACAATATAAAAATGATTGAAATTCTCTATTTAATACAAAAATTAGAACAAATGATTCTACTTTACAAACTTACGCTGGGTCACCATTATCGCAGGTTAATATGAATGGTGATATAAAATAATAAGTTATATTTAATACAGATATATTTGCTATGTTCAAATTTGTAAAGTGAATAAGAAAATTAATTAAATGAAAGATGTTATCTTCTAGTTAGAAGTGTAAAATAGATTTATTAAATTTACCTTGACTACGACAATTATTAAATCCCTACGGGTTAGTTAGATGTATTTGATTTTACACTAATTATGTGATTTTCACTCACGTGTGGGTTGAATATGCAAGCAAGAAGCGCGAGGTTGGCGTGATGTTGATCGTCCAGTAGCAGGCGAAAGAGTGTCGAGGCTCGGGTGTTCACCGACCTCCAACCCACGAGCCCTATCTGATAATGTAACAATTATCTAATCAACGAATAGCGACTCGCGGATTTCGCTTATCATTATCTTAAGGTCGATGCACACCCGGGACCATAGAAATGTAGCTCCGCTACAATGTACATGGAGAGTTGTAAAATATCATACGAATATTATTATCATAAAGATGTAGGCACTTTGATATAACAAAATAATAATTGTGTATTATAAAGAAATATAAAAAAGGTTTTGGTGCGTTTTGTCTGCCTAATAAAATGATATTGAATTCTTACACATAATATAATAATATTTTCCCAAAATGTTACAACTTCATTATCAAATATTGCCAGGTTATACAATTTTTACTCAAAAGAAATCAAATTATTTGTTTTTATAGGTACAAATCCGATATTTTTATACACTTTAATACTCTATTTAAAGCTTATCATTTCTCTAATTTACAAATAGACAAGTGGCTGACTGAGAACAGAATAAGAATAATTGCGCTCTTATTTTTGATATAATTAGGTATTAATACAATAAATGGGAAAATACAATAGAAGTAAAAATAAATGGGAAAAAGGTCGACATGATAAGATATGCTGACGACATAGCACTGCTCGCAGACTCCGAGATGGAGCTGAACGAAGTCTTAGGAAAAATGGAAAGTATACTGTTGTCAATGTACAACATGAAAATAAATAAAGAAAAAACAAAATGTATGGTCGTTGGAAAAGAGGAAGCGACTGCGAACATTGCCTTAAATGGAGTGAGCATCAAACAAGTAAGTGAATTCGTGTACCTAGGCAGCAGAATAAACCAGGATGGACGCTCCAAAGCAGAAATTGTAAGCAGAATAAACCAGGCAAGGATTGCCTTCAACAAAAAAATCGAAGATATTGGAATCCCCAAATATTGACTTAAGCGTAAGGAAGAACCTTACTAAAGCCTTTGTATGGAGCATTCTGCTTTATGGTTGTGAGACATGGACCATCAGCAAGAGTGAAAACGGACGGTTGGTGGCCTTTGAAATGTGGTGCTACAGACGCATGCTTAAGATTCATTGGTCGGAGCACGTCGAAAATGAAGAAGTATTAACCAGGGTAGGAGAAAAAAGGCAACTCCTTAAGAGAATCAGCCAACAACGAGCTAACTGGATTGGCCACAATATTAGGCACCCAGGACTACTCATCGCCATCGCGGAGGGTAAGACCGAGGGGACAAATAGCAGAGGCCGACCAAGAGACGCATATATGGACCAACTGAAGAGGGACATGAACTGTGGCATACGTGGAGCTGAAAAGACTGGCTGAGAATAGGGACGAATGGAGAAGAAAAACCAAACTCGTTGCAGACCAATCCAATGGATTGTAACTCATTATATATATAATACAATAAAAATGTACCTATCCTTGTTCAAATAATTATATAACTTAGGTAGTTTTATAATAATGAAAATGGAAAAAAAAACTATTAACATGCAATTTGAAGTTAATTTTTACTAAGATTTAAGAACATACTGAATGTAGAAATTTTGTGATACAAAGAATAATTATGTATGTGAAAATTTTTGAACAAAAATTTGAAACATCTAATGTGAAACAGAAGATAAAAGACGGCTTAAAAGTGTTAACCTGGCAACTTTATTCAACGTCGTGGGTGTCTGAGGGGTTGTCCAGAGGCGCTATAGGGGCCGGGCTAATTGTTGTAATAATAATTACACACGGCACTCAGGTACGAATACAGGACACAGGGTGCCGCATATAATATACATACATACCTATATAGAAAATAATAATATCTTAATAATTTGTAGGTAGGTATTATTGGGGTATCATTTTCAAACCGGTTCCGTATAATAATAGGTTCACACTATGTAGACTATGTATATAGATAGATACAACTAGATACAAGTTGTTATACATGTTGCTAATTAAAATATTATCGTATTTTTTGTAGGTACTTACACTTTCTAAAGTTTGCAGTGCAATTAATTGCTTTCATGCACACATTCGCAATGTCTGTGTGTGTAAATAAAATGATGTGTAGGTAGGTTTTATTATTCAATATTGTTTATAGTAATCAATACCTTAGGTATATTGAGGATGAATGTACCTACATACTATACATACGATAACAACCAAAATCAGGGTACCTAGACACATTGCATTTGGCAATAAACATTAACGATAAGTGAGGGATATAATATTATGTAGAAGTAAAGTAGCATTGAAACCAAACACGTTTATTTTTTCACTACAAGTGTTTTTGCTTCTAAATCAGATTTTTAGAACTGATTTACTCGAGGATAGTGACGCGATTTTAATGAAACGATTAAACTACATGTCTGCATTCACATTTAATTAATTGTAGAAATGGATAGATGTGATTGTTTCTGTATCCCTCAGGTGGTGGCAATTCTTTTTGTTTTTGTGACAAAATACGTTTTTTTAGTTCGAAAAATTAAGAGTAAGCAAACCTTCTATTTTTAGGGATGTAGGTACCTACTTATCAATAATGATATCATAATATTATAGAATATTATTCTGTGTCATTTTATATCCTGTAATTGCTATCATGACACTGTATTGAAAGGGAAAGAATAACCTCGAGAAGTTCAATATTATTTGATATCCTATATCGAAAACAGCTGACTAAAAAATAATGCATCGTTCCATTACATAGCATCGGAAAACTTGAAAAAGTTTAGTAACCTTTTATTGCGTATTAGGAAAACTTGAAAAAGTCTAGTAACCTTTTATTGCGTATTAGGAAAACTTGAAAAAGTCAAGTAACCTTTTATTGCGTATTAGGAAAACTTGAAAAAGTCAAGTAACCTTTTATTGCGTATTAGGAAAACTTGAAAAAGTCTAGTAACCTTTTATTGCGTATTAGGAAAACTTGAAAAAGTCTAGTAACCTTTTATTGCGTATTAGGAAAACTTGAAAAAGTCTAGTAACCTTTTATTGCGTATAAGGATTCATTATTAATTTAGATGATTGACTACTTGTTCTATGTAGATCCTTTTTCTCACAAAAAAAAGCCAGGAGGCGTTAAGTAAACGATAAATTAATCAAAGTCAGG
The DNA here is from genome assembly GCA_947579605.1 of Athripsodes cinereus. Classification (NCBI taxonomy): domain Eukaryota; kingdom Metazoa; phylum Arthropoda; class Insecta; order Trichoptera; family Leptoceridae; genus Athripsodes; species Athripsodes cinereus. The sequence continues at coordinate 22,242,848 of OX388305.1, read as the reverse complement.
ATATCACCATTTGTTTTGTTGTGATTCTTATATAAAAGATTAGGCACAATGATTTTGTGTGTTTCAAATCTCCGTTCACGCTTTGATTGTGATAGATTATTCTAGGAATACCTATTTGGGTGGCATTAAACTATAGGAAATGAAAAATATTATTCAGTCCTTTTAGGCTATGTTCATGTTTGCATGAGCAGATAATTGAATAAAAATTCAATGAACAAAATCATAACTAGTTCGGAGGATATTACCTCCTATTCTATATTGATTCATACTAAAATAAGGACGTTCCAAAATTTTATTCCAGATACAAGTTGTATAAATTCTAATAAGGAACAATTTAAGAGTTTATAGAATACCAACGTATGTAGAAAATTGGAACGTCCCTATTTTAGTTAGTGCAGACTAAAAATGAAATAGAATCGGGCGTATTATTATAACATGACAAATATCTGTGCCAAAATAATATAACATTTTTTAGCTGCACATACATTAAAATGTATATTAATTTTTATTCGATTACAATTTTCACAGCTGACTATGAAAATAAATCGTATAAATGATTTATGGCGCGATAATAATAACAGCCATATTCACAACATCCTTGTGAAGGTCACATACCTCTTGGTTAACATAATATTACATAAATTATTTCAAAACGTCAATAGACAATAATAATATAATGGTCTAGGTATTCCGTGACTCATGATAATGTTCTAAGAAGAGACGATTTATAATAAAATCTACATCTAAATTAATGCTCAACTTGTGGTTAATGATTCTATCATTATAAATTTCACACTGGTCATTTTATTAATGTCTTTTTTATAAATATCTGTTAAATCTTTTGACCTCTTGAATGAATTATGATATTAAGGATGAGTTCTTCCTAATATCCGCATAACTTAATAATGAAATAAAACCCACATCTTTTTAGTGAAAAATGGCCTGATGAAATCAATAGTATATTTTATACTCTCCTCTTCTGGTAACTAATCAAAAATTCTAAAAATTAATTAAAATAAAAATGAATACTGAAGTATATAGAAAAATGTTTAAAGAAGATCGAGAATACATTTATTTATTATTGGAAAGCATTAATGTATCGTTTATTTGTCAATGCACTTCAAGGACAATGTACGATTAATCAATTCAAGGACATAATAATAATAATAATAAACTTTATTGTACAAAATATTTAAACAAAAAGAATGAGATAACAACATGGTATATACAAATATTTTGCACAATGCGCGAGTTTATCGCAGGGACGCGATATCTTCCAACTAACCCAAACATACATATGTGACATACTATTCAGCATTAAAGAATTATCGTCAAAGATCTATGTGATTTTCGTATGTGAGTGTTGTATGAAAAAATGGTATTATTTTAACTCATTATTTTTCAGGAAGGTAAGATTACGTCCATCTTTGCATAGAGCAGATGAGTAAAGCTGTGATGAGCATCTTCAAGTAACTTGGTGAAAGACAATATCTAATATCGATACTAAATTAAATGATACTAAACATATATGTAAACGAAAAATAACTGAAAAAAGGAAACAACCTTCTAGATTACTTTATACATGATTTAATTAAAGAAAATAATAAATATTTTTCAATCCAAAAATGTTATTCCTAATATCTAACAAAACTGAATTTACGTAAACTTTATCACAAAAATCCTCAACCCTACTGCAATATAACCACAAATTTAACAAAAATATAAATGATCATCTATTAGAAATAATCAACTAACCTTTTCTTCAACCAACTCATTATTAAATTATACTTGAGACCGCAAATTATGTTCTTAATTATTCTTAATACAATAATTTTATTATAACCACCAACAAAGTCGAGCATTACTCATGTTATTTCGTAAAGACTTTTGTCCGCAACATACGTCATTTGCGTCGGTAACACCTTCAAAATGAAATAATAGTGTCATATTTTGTATGGTAATATTATTGTTGTCCACATACCTGCCGGGTGTTTAAAAGATATATCAACCTTTTGATATAGGGTGTTTTATTGCTCTTAATAACTCTAATCTGAGTCACATCTCATCCCAATATGATAATATTTATTATGTAGGGTTGTCAAATACAAAATAAAATTTTATTTTTGAAAGCTGTTTTTAAAAATAAGTTTACCTCTATGCTGATAACAAATATTATCATGCACTTTGGTTTTGATAGGTGTAATAAAAGAAAATTCGGCGTATATTGACTTAACAAAATAAAAGTAATGCAGTGAATGAATGGTGATATTATTATATATAGAAATATAAAATTTATTAATTTAACACATAAAACTACCATATAAGGCTTAGAAAAGACAACGTCACCTCATTTGGTAGAGCCCCGGACGGGACTTGAACCCGCACTCCCATCTTATCGCGACTAGGTACCAAATGAGGTGACGTTGTCGTTTCTAAGCATTATATGGTAGTTTCGTGTGTTAAATTTACATATGATTGTGATCTCATACAATGGTTAATTATAAAAAAAACATCGATACAAAATTTATAACCTACATAAATATTACTTAATAATAATAATAAACTTTATTGCACAATACATACTTACAAAGTTATAAAATAATGTGATACAAATAAATGATATTGTACAATGGGCGATTTTATCGCAGAAGGAATATCTTCCAACTAACCCATTAGGTACTTGTTAAATTAGGTACTTGTTAAATTACTCAAGAATATTACCTACTCAACAGACACTTTATCTACACAATCAATGACAGATTAAATAGCCTCTTTTTCCGGATATTTCAGGAGTCGAAGAAATCCTATTTATCAGCTTAGGCTGGTTAAAGTGCACTTTGTCTAAGCCGATTCGTAATTATCGGATCATTTTTGCCGTTTTCTATTAAAGGGAGTTTGCACAATCTCTTGATTGTGCAGGTAAGATGTCTGTTGTGTAATGATATAAAAAAATACTTGCACATAAATCTTGAAAAGGAGAGTGATTTTATTATAGAGAGGATTTTAGTAGGTATTCACAATATGACTTATAATAATAGTAAAATAATTTTCCATTTATGGCTTTGACATATCTACTATCGGTGATGTGTCAAACCAATACATGTCAATGTCACTAAACGCTTTTGGCACTTTCATGTTTTAGAAATATAAAACTAAGCAGGTGGATAACGTATGTCTACAAGTCGATGCATTGATATCACGTATATTCGCAAGGGTTTCACTCTTCGAACGTTGGTATCTTTTGTATAGAATCGATATTACCGACAGAGTTAAGTAGGAAAATTTTATTATCAAATTATCTTCTTGTGAACCGTTTCTGAAATGAAGGTCGTCTAAATATAAAACACCCATTTTATTTAATGTGAGCGCACGTTTCCTGCTATAAATCATGTTATCATTTTAACTTTTATTCTATAGACTTCATCGTCATTGATTCGCCGAACATATTTTTTATACAAAACCTCAACTTGACGCCTCCGTCTGACATTAGAGATGTAGGATAGACCTCCCAATTGTAAAAAACACCACTCATATTATTATAATCAATACTAATACACCTAATAGTATGATATTATATCTAAATTTATGTACCTACTAAATAATATAGAAACGAAGTCTAAACAACGTAAATCTCTAAAGTGTGTTTATTGTAAACCCCTCAGAAGAGTAAATCATCACGAAGTTGTGCACATTCTATACTAGTTTTGAATTCAATTTTTATTGTGTTCGGATGCCGTTTTACGGATCGACACTATGGACGGGTCGTAGTTTAGCAAAGGTGCCAGCATAATTAAAGGTTTGGCCGTAATAACTCTATTAGCGATACTTTGCGGTTTTTATATAAGAAATTAAGTCGGAATAGTTGTGTATATGTTTCCGCGAAACACGCCACCGAGAGACCACACAACGACCAGCAATACCTACTACAAACTACCACTGTTGCATATTAAAATGTAGGTAGGTAACTCCACTACGAGAATACATATCTACAAACCTATATACACATCAGTAGTATGTAGTACCAAGTATTTGTTGTAGATAATGCAAAACCATCAGTAGGTAGGCTCTGTATGCAATGTAAAAAGTATGGAAAATATCATCATTTCATTTCAAGAATTACTCGGAACATCATAATATTTTATTATGAATGTAAGAAAATTTTCCAGAACATGCACAAATGTATAATAATTACCTATATTGGTTGCCTATGTGTCCTTATCGTATATGAATTGAAGAATTCAAAGAAAGATACGCAAGCGAGACTCTTACAATTTAAGGATATATAATTTCTTTCTGACGTAATCAACTGTTGTAAAAACAAATATATTATACACATAGGTAATCAATTCCATTTTATTGTATGAATGAAATGTCTTTTACGTTAATTTCCTTTTTCCTGCACGGTTTGAAGAAAATTGTAAAAAAATATGAAAAACATGTAAACAGATTGAATGCGATGTGAATGAAAAAAGTTTTTTTATTATTTCTTTTTCATTTAAAATCACAAAACTTCGAGAAAAATCAGGTTTATAGGAGCAAATGAATTCGAGATTATCAACTGCAACCAAAATACTGCAGAACGCTGTCATTAGCTTTGAAATACCAATCACATCCCGGACATCTATTGTATATCCGTAAAAATAGTAACATTGATATTTGAAATCTAAAATCTTTATATATAAATATAATACCGATTGAGAAAAAGTGAAACATTTATGCAAGACACTTCAACAAAGTATACATTTCAGTACTGAGATCGGGTCGAAGCCTAAACAAAGCTTTCATAAATAATAAAGCTATTCACCAATCCAATAATATACATGATAATAATATATTTTGAGGCTCCACACGGCGTATCTAATCATAACAGATTTCACAGGTAATAATATTTCCACATTACATATTAATTTGGGCCTCTCGCCTGAACCAAATCATAATATTATTGTGTATAGAATCTTCCACATACCGACATAATATTGTATTAAATTAATAATAAACACTTGAATTAGCTATACCCAGCATTAGACAATAATATAATCACGATTTTGGTAATAGGTTTCCTTTCGAATTAGTTTCAAACAAATCGTAAATGTATATCATTCGTATAAATGGCTCTCACTTATTTTACATACGTATTCTTCGAACAAAATAGGCGAATTAATAGAATTAATAGAATAAATGGTCAAGATGTGAACAAATAGGTGTAAAGATGATACACGGTAGCAAAAGAGAAAACGATTAGGTATATATTAATTTAATATAGTAGGTAGTTATTAAAAAGTAATAGCGATTTACAATTTAAAAAATCAGTAATATGTAGGTATATGAGTCTAAAAGATATAATATTATGTAATGATTTCACGAAAGAACAGGCATTTTTTCCACATCAACATTTTTTCCCCATAATTTTTTTCCATCAACATTTCCAAATATCAATACTACCCCCTATTCTATATTGATTCAAACTAAAATAAGAACGTTGCAAAATTTTATAATCAAGTTCACTTGAACTAAAATTCGTATTCTTTATGATACAATTTGTATATAATGTACAATATACAATTTGTATTTAATTTGTGTTTGGTACCTATGTTTTGTTTTGTTATGATATTGTACCTATGTAAAAAAAAATATTGTGTAAAAGGCTAATTAGCCGTAAATAAATAAATAAATAAATAAATAAATAATGCTATTATAATTAGGAACAATTTTAGAGTTTATAGAATACCAATGTTGACTAACTAAAATTGGGACGTTCCTATTTTAGTTAGAGCACACTAAAAATGAAATAGAATCGGGGTAATATCATCGATCTATGGAAACTTAAAAGTCAGACAATAGCCTATAATATGATATTCTAATGTTTGAAGATTTAGTAAAAATGTAGAAAGAGCATCGGCTGCATTTTCAATATAAAATGATATATATTTTTTGTTCCATTGTCCGAGTAGCGTTGAAAATTTATGTAGAAGTAATGTGTTTTTAAAGGACCACACACCTTCTAGAAACAACATTACGCCTGTTGAAATATTTGAAAACAAATGGGAGTGCCCATTTTGTTACAAAGTAACAAACGAGATAAGATAAAAAGTTGGTGTGACTTGATTACACCGATAGACAACGCTTCCAAAACTGAAATTCTCATTTAAATGTTCTACTTTTTGAGTAGCAGCTGAATTTTCTTCCAAAAGTTTCAGTACAATATACACAGAAAATTTTGAATCTTCTTCTTCTTCACCTATTTTCCACAGCTGGATGTAGGCCTCTTTCATGTTTTTCCACGCTTCTCTTTCTTCAACCACTCGTGATCATCTCTTATCCGAGACAGATTATATTATTAGTAAATTGAAATAAAACAGAAAAAAATAACATTCAACTTTTGGATAATACCTATAGGTAAATTCAGTAGCCCACAGATTTCGTGGATGATGAAAGATTTCTAACTCATAACGTTTAGAACTTAGAGAATTTAATTATAAAACTTATTACGTTTTTCAATAAACTGAAAAGCATATTTTAGATAAAGCAACATTTTCAGCGCCTAAAGTTTATCCTAATGTGTATAAATATATGACGTCAGTAAGTGTTGGCTATCATTTTGGTTGAATAAATTAATTCCGTTGCTTTAAATATAAACGTAAGGTTGTATGAAACCTTAGGCGTTGTTCCATGAAAAATTGTGTAAATGTGTGTGAAATAAAAAAAAATGCGAAAAATAGGTTACATAAGCTTTCCGTCTAACACGGAAGAAATGCGAAATATATAAAAAAACACTAAATAAGTGGTTACTTTGGGTTAAGTTTATCAGGTATTTTTCATAACACATTATTGTCCATACAATAATAGGAATGATCAATTTTTAAATGCACCGTGGAGCACCCGGTAAAGAATTGGTCTCCCGCTCTTTTCCATAAGTTTTGAGTGTCCTGTAAAGGCAGCCTGCATGTTTATTTCATGTAGCTGTTCTGCTGGCTACCCCACTTGTGGGATATACCATGATGGTGTAGTAGTAGTAGTAGATCATATTTTTTTAAACAGATATTAGATAGTTTATTGTACATTGGTTTAAGAATGCAATAATGTAGTGTAGAGGAAACAATAAATAATGTACAAGATAATAGTTGTAAAGATAAGAAAAATATGCTACGAAGTTTGAGAAATATGGAGGAGATAATAAACGGTTCGCCGTTAAAAAAAGTCTTTATTATTTTGTCTAATTAACATATTCCTTAAGTAAATGATGAGTAATGACCGTGAAATTAAGAGCCAGTGCATTATGTTATATTAGGTACAATATGTAGGAGTTTAACCAACATATTGTTATCATATTAAATATTAATGAGCCGAATGTTTTATCTAATTTCATACGTTGTCGGTAGCAACCAATAAGAAGGTACGAGAGGTATTTTACAAATAGTTGTTGACGGGTATTGTGGAAAGACAGTAAAATAAAGACATACTTGAACATCGTGTATGGTAAAAATATAATTCATTTTTATCCCGGCATGTAACCATAATAAATCTGTCAATACTATCACACAGAAGATGGACTTATTCTGAAAGAATTCTGCCTATTAGATAAAATTCGTGAAAGTAACTACGTCATACTGATCCGGGTTTCCGTTGTTTGATTGTGATACCTACTTTCATCGATTTCGATGATGTGATTGTATCTACCTATAGCTAGGCAAGTAATAATAAATTATACGCAAGACTACATACGCTGTCTTGATATATCACTTTATCCACAATTATTTCTTACATTATGAGAACAAATTCCGACCAATAGCCTTTATCTTATCAGTAAGGGACTTTTTGAATTTGCTGACAATTAATTAAAAAGCTGTGTCATTGCTGACACTCTCAGGATTATATCTTTGCTACCGGCTGGCTGCATATAAGTTCTGATACAGCAGAATCACAATTGCAACATATGATAATTATATTATACACGTCGATATCTTGTATCGCATTTAGTGGAGAACCAAATCGTCCGATAAATCAATACAAAATAATGTTATACATACATATATTTTGTTGTAATTTGTATAAAAGTTGTTTCGCTCTGGGAACGTGAAGGGAATGTATTAATAACGTATACAAAGGTACATGTTATATTTGTTTTCCTGTTCAAATAGGCTGATTAAATCGATGACACTGTAAATATAAACTAACATCCTTTCAATGACCTATAGTAACTGTATGCATCCTTTTCAGTATTCACAATAACATCATAGTTAATTACCTACAAAAGTGATTTACAAAGATTGAAAACCTGAAAGAAATTAAGGTGTTTCAATAGGGAATATAAATAGTTTGGTAGATATCTTTTAAAAGCATGTCCTATATTAATTTCATTAAATCGAATGCCGTCCATGATTGTTGAAATAAACTATATGAGGTATATAAAATTATAGTACCTACTTACTCTCGAAAAATATGATTAAGAATCTGCAAAAAATATTAGGTACCTAAGTTTTATTGTTTATTTGGCTACATGTATATAATTATGTTGGATGATTCATTCGACGCTGTTTGATGGAGTATTCATCTCAAGACCGCGAGAAACAATGTCGGAAGAGCTATGTCATTAGTTTGCTTCTAAACACTGGTATTGATTGGTTTTTACGAAAGTTCTCGGGAAGTCGATTCCAGATGATAGATCCTGCAATGCCAAAAGCTTTGTCGTAGAACCTAGACTTGTTGGTTCTTTCGATGTCCTCCAGCATATTGGTGGGTACCTTTGCTGAGTGAAGGGTGCAACTTTCAGCTGCTTTGAGAAAATAGAGTTCAGAAAGTGACTTAGGCATCATATTATTCATAACCTTGTAGACCATAAGGCACAGTTCATTGGTATCACATATATACATAAAATCATGAACTTCGATGAGACAATCGAGATTGATAATATTGCATTTCCATTAATTATTTACAATCTTCTTTATCAATTTTATTTCGAGGATCGTGAGAATATTACTGAGCCTAAAATTAAATTGGTATTGCATGTCTTGTCCTCGAGATTGCAATAAGCAGAAAGTAGAAGGTTTTTGCAATACAAGAAAAGTTTATAAACACGTGTCTCTCACAATCTCACACAATCATCGTCATCATCTGGAGAAGGTGTGACTGATAACAATCATACATGGAAGGCTGCTGAATATTTAATTAACATATTCCGATATACGATAGTGATCGGCGATTAAAGTTTCACACTGTTACAAACTCACAATAAAAAGTAAAAAGTAGGTAGGTATATTCAGTCTTGTGAGTAAATAAAGCACAACTTGAAAAATACCACTTAAATCTACTATATTTTGAATTTTGAAAACTGCTCAAATAATTGTTGAGAGAAAGACAAATCATGGTTTTGTTCGTTTGCACTTTAATTTTAATTTTTTAAATATCTCTAATAGACAAAAAAAACTTTAACCAACATTCAATTGAGTCAAAATTCGTAACATATCTCTATTAGCTTAAAGTGTGATATGAAAAAAACGTAGAAATTAACTCACCATCTATTAATTGTACTGTTTTTTTTCCATTGTAGCACTGTGTAATGATTGATATTGTCATTAGAGTTATTAATATTGTTTTATTATTTAAGTTTCAAGGTAGGTCAATCATTTAACTAAACAATTAAGATAGTTACACATCGATAATTCAGTACACAGAAGGTGAGTACTGCTACATCGTTATAATATTCCAAATAACCGATTTCGACCAAAATATGTTTTTTTTTTAAGGATATAGCCTCGGTGCCTGTACCGACGTTCAGTTTTTTTGTTTATATTTTTTGTCAACTATCGAAAATTTTCCCCTTGAGATTTACGGTTCATATTACGTTCATCATGGTAGGTACCCCGGAGGTAATGACTCGGCTTCATGCACTAGAGGTGTGCGGTTCGATTCCAGATTCTACCAAACTCCCCTTTCACGATACAAACTTACTATGAAAGGTATATAAAATTTTGTTTAAGTTTAAAACAAGAACTCATATACACATTTGTATTAAAGTTCCTTCCAGTTTACTTGGGTGTAATATGTATGCAGGTACATTATAATATGTATCATTTCCAAGGCTGTAAGGTTTTATTAAAACTTATCAATTGTTAGTAATGTATGTATGTACGTCCAATTAGTATGGTGTTTCACTTGGTGAGAATAAGAATTTAATCTTCATTGGAATCGTGTGGGCAGAGGCGATATTTCATTGAATACGACCCCATCCATGGCTGTGACTGAGACTACGGCTGATGGTATTTCTGTGTCTGAGTCAGTACTTCAGAAGTCTCACAATAAGTATCGACACTCTAGTAATAATAATAATAACATACAAATCAACATCAAGATCTTTTGTGAAAATATTTAAATGAAATATCTCATTCAGTGAAGACACTTGGTATTGATAGCTACAATAAAATGACGTAGATACGTACAAAGTGAGTATTATAATAATTATTATGCAGAATAACATACAGACACGAAACCCAAATGATAGCTCAGTATTATTTACCTCTAGATAAAAAAGATTTTATTTAATCAAATCAAAAATAAATTATATACTTTAACGTACCTATTTGGTTTTTTTTTAGTAAGTTTTCGAGAGTTATGTAAAAGGCAAGAGTTCGAAAAACCTCAGATATAAAATGAAAAGCCTCTATTTTATTGTTAAAAAGGAAGAATATTATAACTAAAAAATATAACGAAGTGACATGAACTTACTATTAAGGTTTTGGTAAAAATGCTTCGGACTTTTTTTTCCTTGGTCCACAAAAGGACTCATAATTCAATAAATATTATAATTTTTAACTTTAAAAGGTCTCTAACGGTTTTGACACGTTAGTGCCGTCAAATGGTAGGTTGAATACTGAGCTTATAACGTAAAAATAAAAAAATACACATTTTGCATTCGGTTTCTTACCAATTCTTTTATGCCACCAATGTGTCGAAACTAGAAATCGATCGCAGTCTTATTAAAATTTAAAGTGATAATTTAATACATACTTAGTCGAAAATTCTTCATATACCTAATCCGCATTATTATCAATACCAATTAAATCAGAACTACAAAAGAAATATTAGTTTTATTACTATTTCGTTACATTATAGGTATAAGTATTTTATTTCATTATATATACCTACATAATATTTTGATATTATTGTATAATAATGTTTCTAATTATTAACTATTTTGTAATTTGTATCATCATTTTATAACTATTTTACACCAAGTGATAAATAATACAATTATGTGTTCGTACATCGTACATTTTTCGACAAAATAATTTCATTAAAAAATATCAAAAAAAGTAAATGTTACCGGATTATAAATAATATTATGATGAATTGAACATAGAGTAATGCCAAATTTATATAATATTTACAATTGAAATTCGCAAATTTATATTATATCTTTAGTAAGTATCCTTCTCCTACACCTTAAAGGCTTAACTAAGTAATGTATGGAGCAGATAAACAAAAACAACGCATATTAGTAAAAAAATCTACCTGTTTTCGTAATCTATTCTGTTTCGTCTCATCTCCCTATTCAATTATTAATCTAATAATGAGGTGTGGATGTATAACACCGTAATAAAGAGAAGACAAGCCACATTCACCCTTTTGTTATAATATTATATTGTAAATAATAATCAACAACCCTTCTCTACATAATATTTCATAACAAACAGTAGGTACTAAAGTTTGAGGTATAAACATGACCAGTAAAATAGTACAAACACTGCGACCCAGTCAGTAGTACTTCTACGAAAATGATAAGCAGTGAATGCGTGCCAACAGTGTTATAATTTGTACTGAATGGAGTTTATAGAAAACAAAATTTAATAAACATTGGGTATTCCCCCGCATTATTGTTTTAGTACAACAGATAGATGAGAGTTTGTTGTCAAATATTTTTGATGGATTATACATAATAACGTTACTATAGTTTTGTAGTTAATTAGTTGGCTACCCGTTTGTGAAGATTAAGTCTTTATCTTAAAATATGTGGCTGGAAGTTAATAATGATAGTTTAAATCTTGTTTTGTTTTTCATACAATCAATAGTAAATTGAACAATTCATACATCTCCTTCATAAAACGTAAATAGTGCCTATTAATACATACAATAGTATGGTTTTATATAATTATTATTGTAAAGAGTCCTTATGTACCACATCTTCTCATTTTGAAGGCATTATTTTATTTATTTTGTGATGTTGGATGGTTGACGAAAGGATAACAAAGTATGAATTTTTGAAAGAAGGGATTTCAGAAAGTTCGTAGGTCAAAGTACTAAGTGATTTGAACACATGGAATAAATGAACGGCCACGTGTTGAGTACGAAAAACCGGTCTGTATGTATGAGAAATTACATAAATGTGGTGGAAGCAATGTAAGAAGAGATCAATATGCCGTCTCGTTTTGTTTGCTTACCCCACTTGGGATACGGTTTGATTCGTGAGGGGATAGTAACTTTTTTTTTACTGTAATGCAAATATCAAATTCATAATTTTGTTTCGCACACCTACCTATTTAAAAACAATAAATTTCTAATACGTTTAATTTGCTGCCAATGCCTATTTTCAAACATTGTATTATATTGAATTTACAACTTTTAAAACCTTTTAAATCGGATCACTGGTTTTGTTTGATATTAAAATAACAACATAATATTATAATTTAAATAATACAATATTGTGGGCCTAGCATTGGGAATGTATGGTAACCAAATTAACTGGTAAACCCTCATTCCTAATTTACCACGGCTCTGAAAACTGACGTGTAGAACCACACATTACAAATTTATTACAGCGGATTACGAACCAGCAGACCTCCTAACGGCTTAACTTCTGAATCAACTTATAATAATATGTAACTAAGACGTAATCATACGAAGACACCGAGCAACAAAAAACATTTTCAAAACTATAAACAAAACTAAACAACAGAAAACATGTATCACCTTTTTGCGCTGAATCTTGCACTTTTATTTTATTTTCGTAATATGTTTCTCGTAATTCGCTACGTGGAGGGTCCAACATAGACATACACCTCCATAATCAAATATTCTTCACGTATTTCTACATTTTTCCTCTTACTCCGTTGCTCGTTGTTTTTGTATATTCTATCTTTTTCATAAATAAAAAGCGTACATTTCAGAATAGTAAATTTGTTACGGAAACGCCTAAGGTGGCGTAGAGGCTAAAAAAGTTATTAAAATTGATGTAGGTAATAACATAATCAGAGTCTTATGGCAGTCGGTGAATGTCAATATTCACACATGTGATATCAATACCCTCAATTATATAATTTCTTCACTCTGTGAGGTGATACTCATTATTGCGAGATATCTATGCAACATTTTTGCTCTATCTAATATATAAAATTCTCGTGTCACGGTGTTTGTCATCATACTCCTCCGAAACGGCTGGACCGATTTTGATAAGGTAGGTCTGAGAACCAGCCAACATCTATTTTTCATACCCCTAAAAGTTAAGGGTGGTCCACCCCATTTTTTTTTATTTTGTGGACAAAGTTTTTAATTTCAATTTTTTTTATGGCGAGGCTTTAAAAAATACATACAGCCCTAAATTTTCACCCTTCACCCATAAACTCCAATTTTTTAAGAGCGATATTAGTATATGGCAAAATGTACATGACAAAACAATGTTTGCCGGGTCAGCTAGTAATCAATAAAATTCAATATATAAAACAGATGTCAATTTATTAGACCTCATAGTGACTGATATAAACTTTCGGCCAATTGTAATTACTTAAAACCAGTTTATTTAGTTAAAATATAAAAAAAAAAACTCAATTTGATTGTCATGTTTTATGAAAATTTGTTAAAATAATACGCATTGAAATTAAGGTGTTGTGAAGTAAGCAGACTTGATCTCAAATCACTCGACAACGGGTGAATATACGCAAAAAAGTTTGGTACAAAGTCCTGTAATCAAACTTTCATTTGTTATCGAAATCAAGGACAAAAATTATGTTAGAGACATAAAAAAATAAGTGAAGTCAAGAAGATAATGTTTTACTCTCTCTAGACGAAAACTGAAACAAAAAATACGAAATAGTAACCAAGTATATGATATAAACAATTATTATTTAAAGTTACCTGTATTCATTCACCATTTGAATTATTAATGATTAAAAGCGATGAAAATAAATTAATAATACCTAATAAATTATATCTATACAGTTATATTTCATGGTTGTGTCAGTTGAACACATCTGATTCAGGTATGAATTATAGATAGGTGTATAAATAGTATTGTGTATTTAATAGGAATTATGAGCACCTGTCTAAATTAAATATGAATGCCAATTATAGCTGCTAGCTGACAAAAAACATTAATAAAATTATTTGTGATTTGATTAGTTGGCATTGTGTAGACTACTGAGTAAAATCATAGAAACAACTAAGCGTGGACGCTTATTATTAAATCGGTATTGGTGTAGGCTGTGGGTGAAAAATATCATAATTAAATTTCCTAATTTTCCTATAATACCGACATCTTTTGAAGTTTATAACAAGTCATTAAATATACCGTTACCAAATTTAATAATACTGTACCTATCAATTTGTAAAAAAAATGGCCGATGGTGTCATTAAATAGTTTTGAGGATTAATTACGAATTTTCTCATTGAATTCTTCCACCAGGTGCTGAACTGTATTAGTTTAAGCTTCACAGCCGCACAAAATTGATTTCTAATAAGATCAACGGGGTTTTGTGGCAAATAATTGGTCTCCAAATCTTTTCCGTAAGTTTTCGAGTGTCTTGTATAAGGCAAGTGTTCGAAAAAGTTAAGTGAAATTTTTACATTTTAAATTCGTCGAGGAAGTTTGCCTCCCAACCTGAATGACTTAATTTTGTGTTGAATTGAAAGGACGGTTGTGCGTTTATTACATGCATGTGGTCTGCTGGCTACCCCGTGTGATAGTGAAGTAGAAGTGTCAGCTGCAGTGATGGTGTAGTAGTAATCATTGGGGTTTTAATTTTGTTATGGGAGTGAATCAAGCGGTGAAGTAAGAGCTGTTATGAAATATTATGCACACACAATTTAGTACATTATAACTTGGTAGTTACTACTTCTGTACTATAACGGCATTTCTCACAAGCGGGGTAGCCAGCAAATCAACTGCATATAATAAACATTCAGATAGCTCTCTTCGAGTCAATAAATTAATATAACATCCAGGATCTTTGGCACATCTCAAACGCCGAACTGCAGATAGGTAAGAAATAAAAATTAGCAATATTATGAAATGGACGATATAAAAACGTTCAAGTAGGCACTATAATGTGCACAAATATCCAAAAGTAAACAACAAACAATATCTATACATACCTGCATTTTACTGTAATACATAGATAAGTGTAGGTAGTTATTTCATTATTCCATATATTTATAATACTGAGGCGCACGGTGTGTTCAATGAGGCGATGAAAGGTTCAGATTAATGACACTTAATTCCAGATCAATTGCAGTTTAACTAAACACACTATGGTTGTACAGTTAGTTACATACAGTAGGTGCTCAACAATACAACATATTACAGTAATACAAAACGTTGTAATACTTTTAAACAATTTTACGTCTATTATTAATCCGATGAAATGCTTGCTGGCTCTTTGTGAAGGTAATAATAATACGGTATTAGTAATGTAGTGTTCATACGAGGCGAATATCGTCAAGACACCAAAATATCGTCGGAAATTTCAACCGCGTGAACAGATTGTCTATAAATCTGAAACGCTAAAACCAGTAAAAATGGTATCATATCAAGTTAACCATCTTTCAACTTTTTTTCTGGTGGACCGATGCACGCTTGCGTAGTTACTTAATAACCATTTCCAGTTTCATGACAGTTGTTATCTTTGTTGTTGAATTGTTTTCTTAATTAAAAGACCCCTTATATCCTCCACTATATTATTTTTAACTAATAATTAACACTCCACGATCTCCACCTCGACGTCCGTCATATTGAAAACAACGTCAAAATCAAAGCTCATCTGACAGCTTGAATCTATGTATGTGACTATCTATGGGACTATGGGACTGTGTGAACATGTTTGACGATCAATGGATGACCGACGGATTTTGTTTTTTATGCAAGCGAAATCGTCAGGTATTTATGTCACCTCGCGTGAACACGTAAAGAGCAACGCTAAGGAGTTTTGCTGAAAGACATCTTATGTGAACTAGAGTCTAATTAGATTGTCGCAGAAAAATTATCAAAAAAATGTTAGTTAGGTTTTGAAAAGACTGAACATATTCTATCTTCTTCTGTAGGTGCCCTGTCAGGTCCCCCCGACGTTGGCGATCACTCTGGCATAGGCCTCTTGGTCCTGCCATATTTGGAGCAACTCCTCCACACCTCTCATTCCAATCCAATATCGTGTATTGCGCAGCCAAGATGTCTGCTTTCTGCCAGCCCCCCGACGTCCCTCTATCTTGCTTGTCATAATCAAACGCAGAATGTGGCACTTTTCTCCACGCATTATATGACCCAGATATGAGATCTTGCGTACTTTGACATCCAACAGGAGTTCTCTGTCCATTCCAGCTCTTCTTAACATCTCTACATTTGTGACCCTATCAGTCCAATATTCTATAGAGGTATATTATATTTTTTTCAACGGTGAATATTCAGCACATAAATATGATTGGTTTGTCACATTGAATACAAAGTATGCTTGAGGAATTGTATGACGGTGAAGAAAGGTGTATGCAAGGATAGGAGGAAGTAGCGCTGGATTCTTTCTTCCTACCCCAACGAAGAAAGTGACGTAATGCTATGTAGGTAAGTAATAAACAAATCAATTATATATTTGCATAATGTAGCAGTCTCTGCAACCTCCTGTAAGAGAAAACAAGATTTATAGGTATATCCATCACAAGCTTATGATACTTCCTGAAGGAGAACTAAATGCGATTGCCGCTAAACTTATCTAGCCAAATAACGCTATGAAATTCAATTGTTCGCATGTATCCTTTACAAAATGTGAATAAATATACAGACTTACCACTTAATATTATACAGGTAGGTATACTCCTGATCCTTCACATAGTACCTATGATGGTATGGACAGATATAATATATTATACAGATAATAACATGATCCTCATTTCCACATGAGTTCACCTATTATAATATGCCTCTGAAAGGATCGTTGGCAACAGAATGCAGCGGACACTTCGTGTGGGACCCCATACATACATGCTCATGCTATATAAACAGTAATACAGTATTGCGCTGCCATAAGTCTTACTATTCATTTTGTAATATTATTCAAACACTATTAATACCAAGTATTACAAAAAAGGTACAAAACACGCACTTAACATTCTGATTATTATCCACCTCATCCATGCCTGATGTTCAGCATTAAAAATAATATGTCAAATTAATCCCTGAATCATCTGGCTAGAAAATATGGATAAGTTATTACTACTACTATACTATCATATCATATCCCACAAATGGGGTGGCCAGCGGACTAACTGTAAGTAATAAATATGTAGGTTATCCTCACGAGGTTTTATGACCTTTCAGAGAATCCTCGAGAACTTACAGAATAGAGTGTGAGACTTATTCTTTATGGGGCACATGGATTAGTTATTTTTTTATATTTAAATAAAAACTGAAGAATGCTTTTTATGCTTAGGTATGTGATGAGGACATATAATAAAATATGTCACAAAAAATTGAAGATCATTCATGATAAATATTATAAACAAATATAAGAGAATAGGCACAAATATAATATGAGTTGTACGATAAGTAATATCTAAATAACTACTTGCATGAATGAAAGATGTAAAAAAACAAGAACGTATCAGTAACCATAAGGAGGAAGCTTTTCTTATATTATAACCATAACATCTTATATATCGATTACATGAACTTAATCCTCTTCGGGATGTTAACTTCATAGCGCCTGAATCACACTTTTTATAACATTAAACACATTCACCATAAAATTACAAAGAGAAGAACTATCTTAATCTCTTTACAACATGAGAATTGAATTAACATCATCGTGTCGATAAAAACTGAATTAAATTAAGTTATGTACATCGAAGATTTAAGATAAGAACAAAACGATAAAACGAATTAATAATAATAATATTATAATCACCGTATTATAAAATGACAAATTTTTCTGATCGATTGATTATTCAAATATTGGGTGTCTCATTCGATGTGACATCAAAATTAAACAAAAACGCTAAACGTACGCGTATAAGAACTTAATATATCCAAAGATAAGAAACTGTCTAGACAAACTGTTGTGAAAACGAGCTACATGCTTTTTTCTGCAACATTGTACAAATTAAAGAGTCTGTAGAGATGATATGATATTAGGTAATTACTGAATGCCGAGATATACCTACATAGTTGGCAACATCTGTTAAAGTATTTTCCCGTGTGTTTTTTCAAGCCTTACTTTGAATTGTGAATAGTTGAAAAAAAAAAAATTCTTTCGGCTACTATGTTCTTGATGTTCTAGAAAGTTTTTTTTTTACCAAACATTATGTGTTTTATAAAATAGACTCAATCAATGAAGAGTTAATGATAAATTAACATCTTAATTGAGGTAAATCTTCTATAGAAAATAAATTAAATATCCCAGCTAGCACCTTTAACGTTTTGTTGTAGTGTAATACAAAGACCATTCCACAGTGTCTGCTCCCACAGTTGCTAACGTGTCCACTCTCATCAAATCTTAGCCAGCAGACAGTACAACAATCACTAACCATACAAGAAGTTAACAGGGGGACATCCTTATCTCACATAGGCTATTGGGGCGTGAGATCCGTGGATTCCTCTCTGGATAGTGGACACTACATAGAACATTAACTCGATCACTCACTAATATAATACCTATGTAATATCTAAGAATATGTATCTATATAAATGAAAAGTAAATCATTAACGGATTACTTAACTAACAGCCCTAGGATTCAAATTTCCTGCAATCTGAATATTGAATACGCGTCCGGAAATCTAGGAAGCTGCAATGACGAAATCGCTCCTTTCTGTATATTGATTATAAAATGATTTAATATAGATTTTTCATGGAAAATTGCTTTTAGTCAATGTACAAAGAATGAACGAATAAATAAGTATCGGCAAAATAAAAAATGTTTTTTTTGAGTATGTAGTATATTTGCAATATAAAACTGTTTTCTGTGATATACCTACCTACTCGTAAATAATAGTTTACCTCCTTTTTAGGGAATATCGCTCGAATATCTGACGCGTCTGAAAGTCTTGTCAAAGTAGGGATTATGAGGGATGTTATCTCCGGTGAAGATGTTGAAGAAGTAGGATGTAGTGAATGGTATAACGTCCAGGGGTCTCATCATGAGTATCATCTTGATATATTCAGTCAGCAGAAGGTGGAGCTGGGCTTTATGCGTCAACTCTTCAATATCAGTAAAGGGTTCATACTAAAAGCATACATAGATTCTGTGAAGCATTTCCATAAGAATCTGAGATAATCCTGGCAAATTAATATTGTGATCCATTTACAGTAAAGAATAAATAAATAAATTACAGATTCATAGAATTTTTTGAAATGGTACAACACATACAATTTTCAAATACGGAACCTGGTTTAAGGCTATTTAATTTCCTATCCTATGTATTAAACACTGATAATTCTTGAAATTGATAACGAATATACGAATTGTATAGGTACGGTGAGGTAGATTTTGTATATTATGGCGAAGACTCGGAATTACGAAAATAATATTTATTGTCATATTATAGTCACGCACAGTAGGTACCTACAGTCGTTTGATATTTCTCTAACTGATACGCGAGTAATCCTGAAGGACAGATGTCGCGGTCACACTATGCATACATTTTGAGTGTCAAATGGTTAAAATCAGATTTTCTACAAACACCATAAAATATTTGCATTTGTAATATTATTTAGGTAGGTACTTACATCCGGATTGATGTACAGAAAGAACATATTCATGTTATCCATCCAGTTGCTCCTGAGAGTTGACATGGGAGTGATGGTTTTTGTGATCCTGTCCACTGGTTGCAATGGATTTATGTGAATCACAAATTTACTACTGCTAGAGTACATCTGCAACATTTGACCTGAAAAACAATTTCGACACTGCGTATATTCGTGCATGAGAAGTTGTATGAATGTGGAGGAAGCGAAAGTAATGTGTAAGGATAGATCTATTTGGCATTCCGTTCTCTCTGCCCACCCCACTTGGGATACGGCGTGAGGGTATAGTATATCAATAAAAACAAAAATATGGCAAATTATAACAGAAAAATGTTGTCAGTTGCATACCCGCCAGTGTAATAATATATCCTTTCACCTTTACATGACCAGATGGACAGGTTTTCTTTTTAGCCACTTTCATTACAGGTATTCTAACCTTGTTTACCATCTCATTTTGGTATATTTTGCTAATCTGTAAAAAAAATGTTCTCGTTGTAGGTTTACTACTGTCAGCGGCACGTCAATGGAAAATTCTTTTTATTTAATTCTTTTGTATATTTCAGTTTCAGATGTAAATAAAATACCTACGTTAAATTATCTAACTATATAACAAAGTTCAAATGGGAGTATTGTTTGAATCTAATACAATATATTTAACGGATTATGCAATGAGTAATTTAGGCTTACAATTTCTGTTTCACAGACTTCACCGTTGATATTTATCGTGTTAACGGTGAACCGTCCTTCAAACTTGGTGATGGCAATATATCTGACAAGTACAATGAAAGCCCCGTCCAAAAGCAAATCTTGGATCTGATCCTGACCTAGATTTTTTATTGAGATAGTCTTCTCTTCTTCCTTTCTGTACGAAAATTCACATTTATAGCCATCTGAAGATAGAAATAACGAAGCTTCTCGTTCCACAAATTCTTTTTCGGTTTTCTTCATGTGTCTATTTAGAAATTTGTAATATAAAAATAAATAAAAACAACTTTTAAAGATTTCGAATTTATGAAATAACACTGCTTTTATAAATATACCAGAAGCAAGCCAAGTGTTTTCACCAACGAGTTGTCATCAACAGCGTTGAATATAAAACTAAAACATTTTACTTTGTATCGGCAAATCAATTAAGGTTCTTACTCCGTGACTTTTTCATCGATGGTGTGCAGTCTGGAATCCACGTTACTCGATAAAGTCAAACCAATTTCATATCCATCTTGATAGAATCTAGATATTACATACACAGATAACTTATCATTGAGCAAACCATGACGTTGAATAGCGATTGACCTAGCTGAAAATAACAATCTCAATCATTATTTTATGGTTTTGTAGATCGTTGCCAAATATTCCTGATTTCGTAAAATATTAAAAATGCTTTTTTTTACTAATTTCATGTATTGAGTTAACCAAACCATACACGCACCTCCAGTTGGTATTGTATCCTCCAAGCTGATGAGAGGAGTTCGAAAACATTCCGCTACCAACTTCTCTACTGTGCAGGAGTTCTCTAGGGATGATGGATCACTATTGGTTTCTTGAAAGAAACTGTCGTTGAACTCTATGGACTTCTCCGACAAGGTGAAATAACTCTCACTCACGAAGGAGGAGAAAGAATCACTTTGAAATGTTTGTTTGCCAGCAGACGTAGATGGTGCATTCATGTAGTGGTCTGTAATATTAAGTCATTGATTTTATCATTCATAACATTTCTCACAGCATTTTTCACAAGATGGATAGTTAGCCGTCTAACTACATATAATAAACAAGTGAGAAGTCCTTTCTTTGCCAAAAAATAATACATAATAATACAAAAAGTAATGATTGTATAGTACTTGGAATAACTTTGTGAAAGTTCATTTTAATAGGATTAAAATAGATTTAAAATAAAACGCTGTATTACTTTCACTATGAACAATATTTGACTCAGAGGCCTTTCGGGTAGACACCCATCATCAGTGAGTTTTTATTAAGAACTAAATACAAGGAAGAATTTTTTTTTACAAAAAAGGTGCCACATCGAATCACTGAACTGAATATGATAAGTATTTCATATATGTAGGTATATGTATAATGTTTTAGGAATAAGTACTTGTTTTTTCAGCACTCTTAAAATTTACAGAAAAGAATTGGAGATTTATTATTTGCCAAAGACTCTACGGAACTACAATGTCAATAACTTTTTGGTTTTGTGTTTCTATACAGTCTATGTAATTTGCAAAAGCCAAACAAAGGTTTTGTTATGTCTCGTGACTGTTTACTCGTCGCTTCTACGTAAGCGTCGCTTACATGGTTTTCTTAGTTTTAATTTCAATACGCATGAAAATATAATATGACGGAGAATGAGTTCGTCGGTAGCCTGGAGGTAGAGTCTCGGCCTCTTGAACAAGGGGTCCGCGGTTCGATCCCAGGTGCCGGCAAACTCCCCTTTCACGACACAAGCTTTTAGCTTACTGTGGAATAACAAAACCCAATCTTTAAAAAAAAAAAAAAATTGTTTTGTGTTATGTAAAACAAATCGTGGGTGTGTGAAAAACTATATGAATGTGGAGAAAGCGAGAAAATACCTAATAAAAGATCGAATTGGTATTCTGTCCTTCCTACGGACAGTTCCAGAGTGCCTACACCACAATGGATGAGAGGATAAAAATAATAGAAAATAAAAATTACCAGTTAAATTACTGTGATGGTTGGGTAGTATGTTGCACCTACAGGCAACACACCCGCATACAGGAACTTCCTCTTCCGCAGAATTTTTTTCTTTAGTCTTCCTCACTACTGTTTCAGGGGCTCTGGAGGGAACATAACTAATTAGGAGTGTCCCAGAAAATGCCAATTTCTGTAAAATGTCTTCATCTAAAAATATTTGTAATTATTTTGATATCCATTCAGAACGTTAAAACGTAGGTTACTGAAAAAAACTTTTATACTCCAGATAAGGCGAACGCATCAAAATATATTTATTTTTACTTACATTCACGTAATTATAATATATGGCTTTTCACACAAGAAATGATATGACAATGAAATGATTGCCAATAAATGAGCTTCTACATAAAATAACGCCAGACTGACTCTAACCTAATATATAAATCAGTCAAACGTAAAAATTTCAGCACTTGTGACAATAATGTCAAACGCGTATGAAAATTCAAATAATTAATTTTGTGCATAAAAAACAAAAAAATCCACTCGATTCTTATTCTTCAGATAAAATACTAGGTACATAGTTATCTACATAAAAATAATTCGAAATAATCCAAGTTTAGATGTGTTCACATAATCCGGAGAAATTCCGAGAGGATATTTAATTGCATGGAAAATATCCTTCTGTTCTTGATATTTTACTTACCGATGTTAAAAGGTAAATGATCACTCAAATTAATCAACATTCTAACAGAAAAGCAGAAATCCTAATTTATAAAACGATTTCGATAAGTATGACAAATATTTAATAAAGACTCACTTATAATATTACTTATGAAATTTAATTTTGATAAAAAAAAAAAAAAAAAATCTGACGCGACCGACTTCAGAAGACGCACAATAGTTTGACAATATCATAGAAACGAGAAAAAATGAAATGCATATCCATTCAAATTTGGAACGCAAAAATTATACGTAGGTCTGTGAATAGGTCGGTACTTACCTCTATAGACAGAGGGGAATGGAAAAGGAATACCAGTCACCCTGTCAACTACTTATCTCAATTAATAACGATTACTATCATAATTAATCTAGGTATCATTAATTAATATTAATATTTTACTAAATATTATTTACCAAAGCCACTTTACTTTTAGAATTTAGGGATGAGGTTAGCCACTCATCTTGAATATCTTAACTTTTTATTGGTGCGGAGGGGGCAGCTCGTATTTTTGTTGTATGCAGTTGGTCTGCTTGTTGCCACCCTCGTGAAATATGTTATAATATAATAATATTACATAAATGAGAATGACAGAGCCATCTTTTGTATTTAACGGGAAACTTTATCAAAGAGCTGTGGGATAATGTTAACATTTTTTTCAACAGATGTCAATTATAAAATACTTTTACAATGTTTACATAGGTGCTGCTTTACAAAATACTTAGAGAAAATTCCTATAGATGGTATTTTACAAAAGGTTTTTAAATCTTTACACAGATGTCTCAGAGTTCAATATAATTATATTATAATATATTAGGTAGGTATAATGAGTTACAATCTATTGAGTATTGGATTGGTCTACAACGAGTTTGGACTTTCTTCTCCATTCTCCCTATTCTCAGCCAGTCTCTTCAGCTCTCCGTATGAGCCACAGTTCATATCCCTCTCAGTTGGTCCATATAAGCGTCTCTCGGTCGGCCTGCCATTTATGCCTTCGATCCTACCCTCTGCGATTGCGATGAGCAGACTTGGGTGGTTGATGTTGTGGCCAACCAGTTAGCTCGTTGTTAGAGTTCAATATACAGTATTAATAATATTATATAATAAAACATAATACTCTCGATTCTATTTCATTTTTAGTGTTCACTAACTAAATAGCAACGTTCCAATTTTAATTAGTTTACATTGGTATTCTATAAACTCTAAAATAGTTCATTATTAGAATTAGGTATACACAACGTGTATCATATATAATACGAATCTTAGTTCAAGTAAACTTGATTATAAAATTTTGGAACGTCCTTATTTTAGTTTGAATCAATATAGAATAGGGGAAATTATGTTATTTTATATAATTATATTATTGTTTTAATTTTCTTGTAGATTTCACATTCAATAAGAAATACAACTAAAAAAGCAATTTCTGAACATTTATATTCCTTTGTAATAAATAATACGTGGAATTTCACATTCACTTATTTTTTCGGTGGATTGGTAGTAGGTATTTACTGGTAGTATTTGGAATTTTAGGAATATTTTGCATATCTCCTCCAGTGAATTCTCTACACCTACTTCCAAAGAGTTTACACCAAATATAATATTATTCTGAAAAACTAGAACAGGACAGAACAAAAGCCTACTTGGCAATTCCTTAACACAGTACCAATTATTTCTCTTAATCATTCTCAGTGTGTATAGTTATCGTTGCTGGATACATCTTTTTTCTTCACATAAAGTTTCACAATCGTTTAACGGTTTAACATTTTCAAATCTTTAACTAAAGATTTTTTTGTCTGCCAACTTTGTATTCGTATGCACTGTCAGTGGGTAAGTTTATTGAGCTTAACACTTCATTTCTCTCAAAGAAATCCCTCTACGGTAGGTAGGTATGCCTAACAACTAACAGTGCAATGGTGTGTGAGAATACAATACTTGGGCAAATATATTCGGAAATTGGTTTAATTTTGAAATACCTAATTGAACTTAAAACAAAATAAATGATTGGAAAAAAGTATTCGAATACATTCAATTGTGTTGTGGTTATCACGGACAGGTTCATTTGATCGGCATAGCCCACAATTGGGGTAGTCAGCGGACTAACTGAATGCAGTAAACGTAGTAAAATGCATTAATCACTCAGGGTGGGTAGTATACCTCATAGCTGAAGTTAATTGTCCTTTCGTGAAACTTTACAAACGCCTGACTTTTACAGGTTACTCAAAAAAAATCAGAACAGAGTGGGAGTGGGAGGACTATTCTTTATCGGGGTCTCCATGCAGGCGGGCCGCGTGGGTGGGGCGTCCGAGGCGGTCAACTTGGGCGCCGCGATACGAGGGGCGCCGCCGTGGGTAAAACAAATTTTCAGCACGTTTAGACAGCTGTATTGGTTTCTGTGTTATACAATGGACGCATAGCTGAGTGCACACAAATTCTTTCTAAGCATAATGTAACTAGTAGCATAGAATAAATAATACATTATTATTTTATAAATAATATAAATAAAAATAAGATTTGTTTACTAACTTGTGGGTCGCGTTAAGAGTGTTACTAACAATACCCGTGACAGTTGCTAGTGCCGAACTAAGCTTTAGTAAGTTTAAGCTTTTAAAAACATATTTGCGCTCTACAATGGCACAGGAAAGGATGAACTCTCTCGCCATTCTAGCAATAGAAAATGACACAGCAAAAAACCTAGACTTAGAGAGAGATTCTGACAACATTTGCTCACGCAAAAGCCAGGCGAATGCCTTTCAATGTTTAAAGTTTGTATATAGACGAAAAAAAAGCACTAAAACAGTATCAGAGAATAAAAATCAAAGACTGTATAATATAACCTAAAACCTGTATAAATAAAACCGAAGCATCTTAGTTTATGTATATAAAATATGTAGTGGAGGGTGGGTGGTCCGTGATGCTGTTATTTATAATAGTTGCCGGTTTTTCTAGCCCGGAACACGGCGGGTCCATAGGTGGTGGATAATGGAGTGGCTCTAAAGAGCTAGGGTATCATCCCCCGAACCAAAACTGGAATTTTTCCGGGGGGGGGGCGCCGATTAAAGCCTCGCCTTGGGCGCCTAAAAACCACGCGGCGGCCCTGTCTCCACGGAGTAGGTATACAAAGGTACATTTGATATTAAATATTATTATTAAACTTAATAAAACAACAAATTATATTACATTTCTACATAAATATAAAGTAAACAGAATAACTATTTCACTTACTATTGAAGGATTAACTATGTAACGGTTGACGGACATTTTTATAATATAAAGTATTTTATACTATGCATTATCTATTATTTGATTTGAAATCAAGTAACAGCTAATACATAGTATAAAACTACAGCTAGATGTACTTAGGTACTTATGAAAAGTTTTAATTTGTCAGCTAATTACGTGCACAATAACGTATATTTTTTTTAAGCTAATGCTTATCAAAATATTCTGAATCTTATGTACAACATTGAAGAATAGTTTAAGGTTAAAAGAAGGTAGGTACTGGGATTAGGTACAATTTTTATAGCGGTCTCCTATTGAGTTTATACCCAACTACTAAATGAAATTTAATATTCTCGAAGAACTTATTCACGAAGAAATTATTATTAGGTATCGGAAGAATAAAATTAACGCCACTCGTGAATTTTATTCCTGCAGTTACAGGTTGCCCTGCACTGGTCTTGTCTGGATCTGCCTTGTTCCGTGTCATTGGTCCCACAGAGCCATCCCCTGCCCACTTTCCTTATCAGCTCTTTGCAGTTGCTCCACTGATCAGCATATTGACAGCCATTAGTGCAGAGTTTCCCTAAGTGACAGAATCTAGGACAACGTCCGCAAGGCTTTCCTCGTTTGTATGGACGACCAAGTTTGTCTGCCCAGTTTCCTCTGAAATAAAATTAAATAGTCACTATAAGATATATATTACTATATTATGACGTCATATACTATTTGGCACAATGTCACTAAATTTAATTAAATATAAACTAAACAACCTCTTTAACGAATATAAAATTTCAATTACTAAAAGAGTAATTATTAATACCTTATTGAACTCAAATTGAGTGTTCATAAACATAATAGAACGTATGTTTATGAACACTCAAGATATGTTTATTTAGATAAATAACTCTTTAGAAACGGAAGAACATGTACATACCTACATCAAGAGAGTGCATATTTATTATACCTACCTATTCTTCATAGTACTGTCTGTCTTGACCACGTTTAAGATACAGTATATTGTGGTGATAGATGGTGTAAATATATCATACCATCAATAAAAGTACAAAAAATTAATGCAGCTACACGCTGTTTTATACCAACACTATTCTTACATTGGACAGTAGTTGCAGACATAATTGTAAAAGGGTTTTCCTCTCGGTCCACCTGAAGCACATTTTCTGAAACCGCAGCCCACCTCATGTGTGGTTGCCCAGACCATTTGAGTGTAGTGACCTACCACACCAAGATCATTATCCCTGGATCCGTATGTGAAATTCATGTGTTCCAAGAACCAGGTTTTGACTGCGAAAAACCTAGAAAATAAGAATGTTATTTTAGAATCATTCAAATACGTATATTCTAAAGATTTAAAGACGAACATGTAGATAATTATGATAATTTTTTTGAATTTTAAGAATCTAAGGGGATATTCTAAAATGAGATGACATGTGGGGGGTGAAAAGAAAAATATTATCTAATTCGTAAATCTCGGGAAACATAATTTATTTACTTATTCAATAGGGAACTTTCACAATTTTCTATTTTAAGCTCAAAAAATAGTTTAGAAAAATTATGGTGTTATTTTTTTTTTCAATGTGCATTTTTAAGGCTTTTATCACCATTTGAAAAAGCAATTTTCGCCCCACGGCGCAAAACGGTTCACCCACGACGGAATGTATGTGTGACGTCACAATGCGCTAGTACTGCCCGCCGCCCGGATAGCTAGTCGAATTTCGTAGGGTTGCGTGGAGGAAGCCGGTGTTTGCGTTTAAATTTCAATCATTTGGTATCGATAACATTTATTTAAAATATAATGAATACATCAAGGACTCATCACAAATATCGTTCAGTTCCATGGTGTGTAAATACGTCTGTAACTACTCCAGAAAAAGCGTTTATTTCGATCCCTAAGCCAATGCAAGTGCGTCGTAAATGGTACAAAACTATGAAAAAAGACTTTTCAAATAGCAAAATTTCTACAAAATTAACTGTTTTTTGTTGCAAAGATTACTTCTGTGTAAGTACTTTGTATGATTATGTATTTTTAAGTTAAATTATTTTGTTGTGTGAATCGCTATTTATCTAATAAAAATAACTCGCCCGGCATCAGTTAAGATGGTCTGGACATGTTGAGCGTATGTACGATGAAAGGATGACAAAGAGGATGTATTTATCTGAAAGAGGGGGTATGAGGAAGTGTGGACGTCCAAGAACCACGTGGCTTGATCACGTGGCTTGATCACGTGGATCAAATTCTTAAGTAAGGCCACGTGTTTAGTAGGAGAAATCGGCGTGCATGTATGAGAAACTGGATGAATGTAGAGGAAGCGAAAGAAGTATGTAAGGATAGATCTATGTGGCGTTCCGTTCTCTCTGCCTACCCCACCTCGGACGTGGCGTGAGGGTATAGTATAGTAAAGTAAGTGAATATTAAAAATTTAACCAAATTATGTGCCTATTAACGGAGCCATTGTCAAACTAACATAGTTCTACCTCCATTTAAACAGACGGCGCTTGTCCTAAAAAACACTACAAATCTAAAGTTGTTTAGAAACGTCATGATGCACCAAATGGGTTACCTTTATAGGTATATGTGCTTTTTAGTATTTATTTAACAGAAAACAACAATAGTTTGACACTGAGCAATATTTGTACGTATAATTTTATAAGTCAGGTACAAATCACTCAAATATGAACACAAAGCGTTCCTGTAAGAGGCTAGGTTTGAACACACGCTTTTTAGCACTTATATACATGAAAAAGCAGAGAGGATTCATAAAAATCATGAAAAATATAACACATGAGCACATTTGAATCGTTTAAAACTTTAAAATATACAAGTAACTCTCGCGCCTCTATCTCCGATCAACACAGAAAACACCGAGAAATGATAACAAAGTAGCTGCGTCGAAGCTAGCACTAGCGCATGATGACGTCACAACGTAAAGATTCAATAACAGGGCGTTTTAAATTTTGACAGAAAACAGGGATTTTTAAATTGAAAATAATGAATGAAAAGTTTTATTTTATGATTTATTATTAGGATATTCGTGATCAGCGTAACTTTATCAATATAAATTGATAACTTTTTTTCATATTCCTCACGCATGCATGTTCCCTATTATGTAATTAGTAATGTAGATGCTCGTAAAGCATCTTCCATGAAGCATTTTAGAAACATTCATTAAAGTGAAGATTTTCTTACTGCCTTTTTCGAATGCAAATTGTCTTATTTTTCTATGCCACATAGATTATGGAATTACGTACAGAGAGTTTACTAACCATCTATTGGTATCAATAATTCCATATTTTAATATAGGTATACTTAGATGTTAGATACCATAATATTTAGGCATTTATACGAAGAGAAGAGGTGATTGACACCGTGTATATTTCGAGTGCGTATGCGATCCATCAATCTCCTTTGGCAATCAATACTGTCGCTACACTGACAAGAGTGTTGCTTATAATCATTTTAAATACTATAGGTATTTTATTATTTATGCTGCAAAATAAATTCAGTGACTCGCCAATTGATGTCAGTCGCTTGTCACTAACTTATTTATGAAAATTTATTGTATCTATATAATTTTAGACGTGTAGGCATTTATAAATGTTGGATATGTTGTCGTCAAATTTAGAGAATCAGTCTTAGTTAGATGTCAAGGATATTAACTATGTAGTTTTGACTTTTAGCTCTCAAGTTCTTTATCCAAAAATATACACAGTACCTATAATAACATTTCGCATTTTCAGTACGAATATCTCATCAGAAGTCGTAGATTCTTATTTATCTGCATATTCGCGGGCCATTGGCAGGCCTGAAGTGCTGGACGGCCAAAACCGCTGTCGTGGGAATCCATTATACTATTATGAACTCTCTGTTTTAAAATTATCTTTGCCGTGGAGCACCTGGTAAAGAATTGGTATCCCACTGTTTTCCGTAAGTTTTCGAGTGTCCTGTAAAAGGCAGTTTTTTGTAAAAATAAATAAATTCAGCAACGAGGTTTGCCACCCATTCAGCTGATCTGATGTAGACACATTATTCCACTTTTATTTACTAGTTCTCTAATTATTCACAACTACTTTCCATTACACTTCCCTCCAAAACTTTCTCTGACTCCAGTCCACCCTTTTATACATTGTCCAGCTAATTCAGTCGAAGAACTTGAGTCTCAGTTCAGGGATAATTGTAGAGTTCTTAGTTTGGTTTCATAGATCAAAAGAAAACAGAAGTTAAGTTAAATAACAAAACATTTATTCATGGTTCAAATTATTACTGTCCGGTTCAACACAAACAGACACA
Organism: Athripsodes cinereus; assembly: GCA_947579605.1. NCBI lineage: Eukaryota > Metazoa > Arthropoda > Insecta > Trichoptera > Leptoceridae > Athripsodes > Athripsodes cinereus. The sequence goes on along the minus strand of OX388305.1, from coordinate 22,211,962 downwards.
CAGTTACATTTTACACAAGCACTTAATATTATACAACAAATTCTAAGTTAAAATTAATCAAGTCACTTATCACTATGTACAGTTTATTTTGATACAGGTTTCAATTATTGTTTAGCACTTTTAACACAAGTTATTTCTTTTCGGTTCAGCCACCGCCCAACGCAAAAGCGTCAGACGGGTGCTACCGAGGCCAGGGGCAGGGGACAAGTGAAGTTAGTTACAGGATGTTCAACATAGAGAAATTTAACGGAAGTCAAAATAGAGTTTTATTTAATATTTGCGGGATTCTTTCCTTCAAAAAAAAGTCAAATGGTAACTAAGTAAATTTTAATATGGAATACTCTAATAATTATCTATTGTTATTTTTAACTACGACATTCCATCTCAAGTCATTTCACAAAGAAAAAAAATTAAAAAAAAGAAAAGTCTCATTGTTACGTTACAAAGTGGAAATTACAGTTACAGAGACTATCAACACATCAATGGAAAATTACAGTTGCACAGTGTCATTACAGGAATTAATGATGATCAATCATGAGTTACATATATCAATACTTTTTTTTTTTTACAAAGTTTTTGTACTTAATTTCACCTTCTATTACAATCCTCATCAGGAATGTACACGTCATGAGCCAATAATGGGACCAAGAAGATGTACCGACAGGGCAGGTCGCAGATACGGAAATCGTAGACAATACCCTCGACATTCCTCCAAGCACACCATTACGAACTCAAGACAACAATTACAATATTACACATTATTTTCACAATTTCAACAATATAACCCTCAAACAACAACCCAACACCCAAGTAATTTCAGAATACATAGTTTGACAATAAAATAAAGGGGGGTAGTCAATCCGACCTTCAATCTTGCAACAATTATACCTGAATTACCAATCTCATTACCATTATACCTGATCTACCTCTATTCTAAGGGCGGCAATCTATACCCTATTGAATTAAACATGTTATTTCCATGGGGTGTTCGACCCATCTTGCACAGGCTTGACGACATATATCAGGTGTCCAACCTTTCGCGCGGAGCTTTTCCAAGCGAACCTGTACGTAACATTTGAGCGTCCTCAATCTCTTACAATGACAATGGCTTGTCGGGCTAGCTTCGACTGGCGACCACAAGAGGTTCCAGACGAGCAAATACAAATTTAAAAAAAAAAAAAACTTAACTAAATTCGAGTTATGCTTGACTTTCTATAGGGTGAGACGATTAGTCACACCTCTAAATCAGCCTAACTCCGGAGATGAACAGGGAAGAGTGCGAATCATCCAACTGACTCCGTAACATTCATTCTTGACATTTGAACATTACTGATAGGGTACGCATGCCTATACAGTAATAATGTCGAAATGACCAACAGGTTCACATACCAAGTGAGAACCTTGTCATTAAAATTTTGGTGAACCAGACAATTTGAAACAATCTAAACATTACAAAAATTTTCCTTTTACCGATGCAACCTTGACCCTTTAATACAATTGTTACAATTATTATCTACTATCCCAATTAGTGACAACCTTTCACACACTTTTATACTTCAACATTTATGGCTCAATCTGACATACTTCATACTTTTATACCTTCCATCCTTCATCTATCATAAGACGTACAACAGTTACCACATAAGTAGGAGATTGGTAAGAGACCAATTACAAAAGAAAACGACTAAATATTATACTTTCGTATAAGGAAGGGTCGAAATTGCATCCGGTTTTTCTTAACATCCTAACTTAAAATTAAACAAGTATTGTCCCTTGCCTGAGCCAGTGGGGGAGTTCAGATCTTAATGAATAAGTTGCATGTTGAAATGGCTAGCTTAAGAGATGGAAAGGCAACCTCATTCACCCAAAGGCACAAACAAGAGAGAAATTCACAATACAAAAGGTTGAGCGCCACGAAATTCATATTTTAAATTTTTTTACAAAATTCCTTCAGAGTCTGAATTGCGAAGATCCTCTGAGGCATACTTAAAATTAACAAGTTTACACGTACCTGAGCTGTAGTGATTACATACATTATTCTGATATGGTAACAAGATTCATTATATACTATTACAGGTTTTCCAATTTCTAAGTTATTTTACTTTTTCTATTTATCAAAACAATGGAATTTCAATACGTCCTTTGACAGTGACGTCATTACAGTACATACATTTTCATGGCATGGCGACAAGACAAGTTATATATTATTACAAGTTTTCAAATTTTCTAAGTTTTTAATCAACACAAACAATGAAATTTCAATACGTCATTTGACAGTGACGTCATTACAGTACATACAGCTCAAGCAGGGTCAGTGTGATTTAAAACTTCTTAACCTAATACATCAATTGTAAATTAAAAAAAAAAACAACTCTTTCGAACTTGTTGCATAGTCAAGTGCAATGTAGAGAAAAATTTGAAGCTATACTTTAATAATGTCTTTGAGTGGCAGTAGATGGAGTAGTAAGTGACACACGTTCAAAACTCGTACAAACTCGTTCCAGATCAATTAAAGTAGTGGGGTTAGCACCAATTATAGGAGCAGCAAAATGTGTACAAAGACCTTTCTTAATTATTTTTAGAAGTTCTGATTCCCGAATGGGAGATTTAAGACCGCGATTCATCATCGTGACACGGGATATATAATCTGAGGCAGTTTCAGAAGAAGACTGTTTTGAACACCAAATACTCATACGACGTTCAGAGGTAATGGACTCGCTATCAAAACGATCAATGAAAGTGGCTTTTACTTCATCCCATTGCAAAGCACTGAGACGAGCAGCTCGGAAAAATGTGAGTGCCTTCTCACTTAAAAATTCAGGCAAAACAGTAGGTAAAAGAGTTATATCAAAACGACGAGAAAGACAAATCTCCTCAAGGCGAGTAAAGAATTCGATTAAGTCACCTTTGCCGTTAAATACAGGGATAGGCCATGACGAAAAGTTTACATTTATTGGAGCATAGGTAGATCTAGCTCGAGGTGTTACATGAGGATGAGTAACGGAACGGTCGCAACTGGGGACACTTTCCTCAGCAGCGATAGCACAACTAGAATTGGTAACATGCAGCAAGGTAGTATTTTCTAAAAGTTGAGGAACATTTGAAATTTTGTTATTAAATACCTTACATTGTTCACGTAGATCATTAAGTGACTGCGCAGGTTCTACACCTCTTTGGGATAAAGCATGCTTCAATGTTTTTGTGTTTGATTTTTCCACCCGAGGGATGGGCGTAATTAAGTATTCAGACATTTTGAAATTAAAAAAAATCAGTTGTATTTCAATTACTTGACTTCAAGAAAAATTCAACTGCGGTTCGCAGAGGGTTAACAATTTCAATCGTGTTCACTAAGAGTTAAACCAACAAGTTCAAAATTCAATTGCTACAAAACAAAAATTTACATTTATTTTCAATTGTTACTTAACGTCCACAAAGGGTTAAGTGTACATACATTTTCAAATTCGTAAAAGGTTGTCAAAGGTTAACATTATTTTATTTCAACTTAGTTCAAAAAATTATTTCCACAAAAAAAATTAATTATTAATTTAACTCTTTGTCCCAGCACTATAATAATTTTATCCCAGCACTAGTTCACTATGCATTAAACCATAGATGATATTGCATTCAAAAGTTCTCTATAGAATCAACATTACAACTCTAATTGTTTCAAAATTCTTTTAACGAATTTAATATTCACAACCAAGGACACAAATCTACCTTTAAGATAAAATCAAAACAAAAATTTATCATCAAAATGAAATTCCCCATCAGAAGCTACCACACATACAAACTTATTATTATGTATAGCTAGGCAGGCACAACAACATTGGTACAATTTTGAGACATTTCAACAATCAATTACTGCTTTGCAATACTGCCAATTGCACACTGGATCTTGATGAGAAAAGAAAAAGAACTATAACAATACATTACGATTCTCCAGGCGCAATAGATGTTTCCTTCCTTGGTACCTAGCCTTCAATGACGTAACCAAAAAGAACGTTGAACAATTATCGGAATATTAATTTGTTGTATTCACATCTGTAGTGGAACTGCTCTACGGTCATCAAAAACGCTGGAACATGGCCTCATCATTCATTCATCTCTTGAAAATATCCACCGCTTGGCTCTGTATCAGGGTATCCTCACAGGCAGAACAACTGGAGAAACGCTTCTTGGACATTTGGTCTGAATTATGTTTCATTCAGACATTGAAGTCATTGTTCGAAGGAACTTGAAATCATCTAGCACTGTTTAATATTGTTTTACTTGAGTACCAAACGTACAATTGTACTTATTTATTTGCAAAAAAACTGTATTTAATTATTTTATTATTATTATAAAACGTTTAAAACTAGAATTGATATTTATCTTTCACTTATTCTTCGTAACCGTTGTTATTTTTAAACTTTTGTTGGAGAGACGAAACATGACGTTGCGTGTTCTGTGTTGACCGTGTGAGTTGAGTCGTTTTAGAATTGAGCCGTGTCTTCGGGCGTGGCTCGAGAAGATACGTTGCAAAACGCAATTGCGTTGGCCATCTTGAATGTTCTAATGCGTCGAAATTTTAATTAGGTTATCACATAACAAAACTAATTGTATCTATTTTTACACTGAATTTATCACTATGAAACCAAATCGAGCCACACGTTGCAGGCGTCATTTATGTAGACACATTATTCCACTTTTATTTACTAGTTCTCTAATTATTCACAACTACTTTCCATTACACTTCCCTCCAAAACTTTCTCTGACTCCAGTCCACCCTTTTATACATTGTCCAGCTAATTCAGTCGAAGAACTTGAGTCTCAGTTCAGGGATAATTGTAGAGTTCTTAGTTTGGTTTCATAGATCAAAAGAAAACAGAAGTTAAGTTAAATAACAAAACATTTATTCATGGTTCAAATTATTACTGTCCGGTTCAACACAAACAGACACACAGTTACATTTTACACAAGCACTTAATATTATACAACAAATTCTAAGTTAAAATTAATCAAGTCACTTATCACTATGTACAGTTTATTTTGATACAGGTTTCAATTATTGTTTAGCACTTTTAACACAAGTTATTTCTTTTCGGTTCAGCCACCGCCCAACGCAAAAGCGTCAGACGGGTGCTACCGAGGCCAGGGGCAGGGGACAAGTGAAGTTAGTTACAGGATGTTCAACATAGAGAAATTTAACGGAAGTCAAAATAGAGTTTTATTTAATATTTGCGGGATTCTTTCCTTCAAAAAAAAGTCAAATGGTAACTAAGTAAATTTTAATATGGAATACTCTAATAATTATCTATTGTTATTTTTAACTACGACACTGATCCTAGAGAGAGAGAGAGAGAGGTATTTTCGGAATACAGTATGACTAGTCAGTAGGAGTTTTGTTAATCTGTTTTACATTGGTACTTTTATACTTTTTGTAACTGACTAAAAATCGTGGGTTTTTTCATAATGAGACAGTCTTGTCAACAAGCTTATGACCTACATAGGACAAACGTAGATACAGATGACTGACGTGAACTCCGGACGTCACATATTAATTCAAATGTCTATATACGACGAGAATCAATATTCGGTAATAGAAAAATCATTGCTCCTGTTATGTTGATAATTGATTTGATTGTTAGATTCACTCAACAGCATTTATCAAATATTAACTCTGATTCGCTGTAAAGTTCATCAAATCTTCAGTCAAAATCAATACTAACTAAATATAGTATAGGCTTGATATTACGATAGGTATGGTTCGATCGCAAGATATGTGTGACTCGCAGGGTAGAGAAGAGAGTATTAGGTGTTCCCACGCTTACGAATCAGCTTTGACTGGCTTAAGTGCTTTATACCATAGTAACGTCCACCACCTCTTCGTAGGTGTGAAAATCAAGTATATACGAAAAATACATTTCAATAATAGTATAAGGTTTTAAAAAAAAGAGATATATCTGGGTTTTGTTATAAACCCAAATACAACCTTATACACCTTTCACAGTAACCTACTAAAAGTTTGTGTCGTGAAAGGGGAGTTTGCCGGCACCTGGTATCCAACCACGGACCCCTTGTTCACGAGGCCGAGACTCTACCTCCAGGCTACCGACGAACTCAAAGTGTTTATATATACCTATACTTGTATTAAACCAATATTCGAAATAACTCAATACGTATAACGTTCCATGAATTCTATACATTTTGCTAGGAGATTAGCAGCTTAAATTTAATAAAAATATATTTTTTACTCCTTTTAACCATCTTGACGATTTATCCAGTTCTATGACACAGAATGTTCGAGCTTCAGCGAATTCTTTGGTTTGATGTTTGGAAAGATTTGTTTAAAATTAAATAGCTGTAACCGATGTAGCTCGAAATTCAAAACTTCCAAGCTAAAGTTTAAACCTAAAGGTGTATTAATTTTCAAAGTTCTAATATATTATTATTTACCCACTGTGATATGCCATGAAGATATTATACATTTTCATAAATTATTAAGTAACACTTAGCAGAACGCCTACCACTTATCGAATAATACTTAGGTATATATGTACTCGCCTATAGTTGCTAGCTACCGTTTGCACTCCCGAAAATTACTCTACAAATCACCAACTAGGCACCTAGTAATTATTAATTGTATTACGATTAAACCACGCTCATAAATCTAAACAGAGTAATATTTTATTTCCACTTAATGCGAAAACAATGTTCTTTGCTAATTATTGATTGAATCTGTATAAAACCAAACATGTCGAATGGAGAATCATGTTTACACAAATTACATATTACATTGTCAAAAACTTAATCGGAAGAAGTGATTATTATGCTTGCGAATTGGTTCTAGGCTAGCTACTTTAAGCGTCAATGGATAGCCTTCACCAATGGAGAAACGTGCAAACCATAGAAGCAGGTATCTTTTATTTTTCAGAACTCGAATGGATCAGTGAGATGTCTCATTTCGGTTCGCTTCCATAAAACAACAGTATAAGAACGATAGAATATGGAGAAAATAAAGAACTCTGTTGTAGTGCATAAAATTGTTTATTTTCTCATTGTGTAAAATAAAAACGCTCCAAATACAAAGTATATTTTTAATAATATATTGACCTGTTTCAGAATGATTCCATTTGCGACAGCAAGTTGCTGAAAAAATGAATTTAATATTTTGATATAATGGAGTTTTACAAAATCAACGTCGACTCAATCAATAATTTAATATTACATAATTTTTATGTGGGTACGCACATAAAATTTCCTCAACAAGATTGGATAAATAATTTTAATGGATTAAAAAGTTTAATAGATATTTTAAATTGACAGGCAAATCCAACAAAGATTGATTCGAATTTACATTCAAGTCTTTGGGATGTGTAATTTTCAGTGGTTTGGTTATAGTTGATTGGAATTGATTACAATGACGAATTTTAATACGACATTTTACGAATTAAATTTTAAAATGACGAATATCACTTATGAATCCATATCATCATAATAATTGCCTTAATTGACTCTACTTTCTTATTCATAACTCTCTATGGAATATTCATTTAGATTATTAAATTTAATGCACATGTTAAACATATCTGATTAAATCACATTTTAATAAGGAAAACATTAATGTTGAATCATAAACTATCATGAAATTACGCATTAATTAGGATCAATTAATGTATGAAAAAATTAAAGAAAATATCTTACTGTTAGTTATTTCAATAGCGAAAAATATAAACTACAAAAGAAAAAATATCATTTGGCTATTTGGGTTACAATGAACAACCAATGAATCTAATATTCAGCATCAATTATTCTGAAGAGAGTAGAGTGATGAAGAAAGAAAGCATTTTTTAATACAAAACTCTTTAGATTAAAACCTAGGTGTGAATAGACTTCAAGTAATATAGTACATATTTCTCCCACCCTTTGGGTTAGTTGGAAGAAATCGCGCATCTGCGATAAACTCGCCCTCTGTATATTGATTGTATGATAGTCTTTGTTTTAAATGTATTTTTGTGTGAATTTGCTAGTTATCAATGTACAGTAAAGAATAAATAAATAAAAAATAAATAAATAAAATAAAGTGCTCAAATTCCGAAAACATAATATGGACCGTCAATTCTAGGGAACTTGACATTAAAACGCAATGGAAGGAAAGATTGATCATAGGGGACACTAGAAATAAATACCCGGTAGTGGACCCCACAATCCAAATAGAGAATTAGGTACCTATGTCCAATATTGGTTTTTGTCCAAAATTGATTGAGGAAGAATAAGATATATTTTACCATGGCACTTTGTGAGAAGAGACGAATATGTTTTGTCCACAAGTTCCATACTCCTCAACGTATCTTCCATCTGGAGGGTCGTGTACGAGAAGGTGACACTGATCTGCCCATCTTTGGGCTGCATTCGCTGCACCTGAGTGCCAGTGCTAAAGAAAAAAGAAAATAATCAAAATATTAAAGTTCTTTACAACGAAGAATTAATAATCATAAAGCAATGTCTCGAGAAGTAGAGATCATATGTAAGAAAGCAAAAAACGTTTGAAAGTTGAAATTGCTTTAGTGGGAATAAAAATTAAAATGTTTCATTGTTTGGGCGTCTGGGACGTAATGTTGGATGATTTATTCGGCGCCGTTTAATAATGTATCCATCTCAGGGTGAGTGACGGCATAAGCAAACATTCATTTAAAAAATTGTGTGTTTGAACGCATAGATATAATGAAATTTTTGAGAATGATTAACTTTCTAGGAAAGTTTGATCAGGAAGGTTTGAAGATGTGTACTGTATCAACATATTTATGCTTTATTTTCGCTATCCATAACGAACAAGACGTTTATGAACACGAATATTCCTCATAATAAATTATATAATAAGGTCATAATAAAATTATATCATAATAATGAATATGACATTATTTTGAAGTGTAAAATCTGACATCTATTCATCGTTTACAAATAATAATTTACTCCTTGGGTAACTAATCAACACTTCAATTGTATAATTTATTGGATCATATGTAAGTAGGTCACTCACACAATGACTGATACACACTTCTGTGAGGTAACCTACGTATGGGATTGTAATAATTTAACATTATTATGTTAAAACTATTAAAAGTTCGTATAATGTTATTAATAATAATAATAGAAGATGCGTATCAATTTCAAAGGGTCAACGTATGTTACCGTGTTCCAAGTAGGAATATTTATTATTATGAGGGCAAATTGCTATACGAGTACAGTGGCAATATTGTGCACTACTGTCCTTCATTCACTGTTCATTAACGCATCGGCGGCCCTTAGGTTGCCGTCCTAAATATCCAATTAATGTTTCTGGATACCTCAGCTCGGCGCTATGTACTAATGTGTATATATAAATATGAATGTGTTTATTTTATATTGATTTTTATGCTCTTTTTTTTCTGGAAATGCTTTTATTGTTGTTATATATTTCTCTCGGCTAGAGGGACATCGAAGGAGCGTAGTTAAAAGATTCCGCCCATTATGGCACCTCTTATCTGGACAAATTTGTTAGTGTAGAAATTTGAACGGATAAATGGAAGTCCTCAGATTTCTGAGCTATCCGGGTGGACGGTGGGTCTCCTTCAACGTTGTTATCAATATTGCATTGTTATTTGTTTTGTCTTTTTTAAGATATATCTGGGTTCTGTTATAAACCCAAATACAACTTTATACATCTTTCACAGTAAGCCAAAAGCTTGTGAAGTGAGAGAAAAAAACTTTTGTTAAAAATCTTTTATTATTATTTATTGATTTCCCTCAAAAACCAATAGAATGTTTATAAAAAAAATGTGTTATTGTCGTCCAAATAAGTCAGGCTCGTGCTAATGAAAAATTTAAACACTTGTTAAAAAGCAAATTACAAGAGTAGTTACAAAAATAAAATAAAATAGGTTTACATGATCAATATATTATTATACATATCCAAAGGATTATTTTTAAAGCCCACAACTAACTTAAAACTGAAAATACACAATGTGATGTATGGTGGGATTTGTGATTATAATGAGCTTATTTCGATGGAGCTTTTAGTCGTGTATTCTATGAAAGGCAGGTATTCGTTGAATAGCATGAATAAAAAAATTGGCATCTTCATTTCGTTGATGAATTACGCCACTTATGCTAAATGTCTTCATATTTTATTTGCATGGAGAAGACAACTTCCATGTTTATTACGTGCAGTTAGTCTACTGGCTACCCCATCCATGAGAGATGCAGTGATGGTATAAATAGATAGGCAGGCACATACGCCAGTAAGTAATTTTCAATCAGATTTAATAACTAGAAAATGATTACTAATGCTGCAATCCTAATTTAGAATAGGAACATGAAAAGCTTATGAAAAGTTTTTAAAAATAACTTCAGTCAATATTAACACACTTACTTATTTGTAAACAATAAGCTGATAATGTATATACATACACCTCTGCAGTGGCGTGTCTAGAGTTTTCACACTGGCCATACTTTTCATATTCCTTTGAAAATGGCTTTTAAAAATAGAATAGAATAGTTCCGCACTTTTAGGTAAAACTGCACTCATACCAAAGATCAACTTAGTAGGTAATAAACTAAAATATTACTCTATGACTCATACAATATCCTGATGGCAGTTTACAAAATCACTCACGAAATTTTAAATTCTCGAATTGTCAATGCGAAGTCTTTTATCTTCTTACAATTTTTAAACTAAATACGCAGGTCAAGTCTGGTTATTGGACTTATATAGAAGACACGCCACTTCACACTTTCGTCTTTTATAAATTATATAATTATATACAAAATAATTAACATCATTGTTTACGTATGAATCGTGTGAAGTTCATATAAATATCATCAAACTTATTGATGTACGCAATCGTTTCTATATTTAATATGAAATTAGCTTATGTTGGCAGGAAAATGTAAACTTAACTAAGTGTTTAATGATAATATCAAGTGATTCATGTGGAAATAGTTGCAGAGCATGGTTAAGCAAGGAAAACGAGGAAAATCATTATACGTACCTATGTATGAAAATTAGATTTTCTAAGCGATAAAGATCTTCTAATAAAAAGAAATGAAATAAAAAAATTCCATTTTATAATATCCTCAAAACTTTCTAATGACTAATAAATTTTGACAATATTTCGAAAGACTTGAATTTCTCCATAAGCCAACAGGCTTATGGAGCTGAGCGTTAAATAGATATATTCTAGACATAACGAACATGTTACATATAAAGTAACAGTTTATATCCATTAGAATATTCCAAGGGCTAAAAAAATATGCAATTATTTATATGAACGTGAAAAACTAGATTGTCATAATGTCTCCGCCCCACAAAATCTAAAAAAGGGTCAATTTAAATATATATTTTTTAATTTTTTTTTTTTTAATTATGTGTAACTTTTATTATGTTATACCTACTCCCGAAAACATCGGTATTTAGTACAAATAGGTTTTTATTCAAATATCAAAAGCTACTAACTAATAGTTCTACATGTACATATGTATCTTTCATATTTTGTAAACAACTTATTTGCCATTGTTTAAAGTGGTGTAAAATAAACAACGGAAAATAATCTCAGTGGTTTAAAGATAAATACGGATGTTTGGTAGGTACTAAACAAACAAAACTCGAAAATAAACTGAGTAATTATCCTTCAAAATCCCATTATGAATTGATTAAATATTACTACATCCGTGGGCCGATCAAGGGAAGCGTGAGCCGGGCAAATGCCCAGAACGGCAAAATGAAGAGCGGCTGGGCCATCAATTCTTGTTGGGATCGTGAAAATTTGCATTGACGAAGACACTGTGAAATATTTCAAATTATTAATGCCTTTCACCTTAATAAAATCGAGGACGAAGGGGAGAACTTTTAAGGTCAGGGAAAATCATCAAGTAACATACCTACTCATGATTTAGGCGTACTTACAATGGTAAAAGGCGACAAATATTATTTTCGTCCGAAACGGCTGGATATCTAGATCGGATCCTGATTGTACCTATTTACACTTTTAGTTTCTACAAATAACGTTCACAATCTTCACCTTTTCCAAGGTTTTGCAAGTCGTATTTTTCACGTCTTAAATTTTTATTTTATTTTCTTTCACAAACAAACAGTTAAAACATAAATAATAATACACAGACAAATCAATTACAATTAGTAAATAATAATTAAGCTAAGCTACGCCTGTGTACCCCTTAGGTCTTAGACAATCAAAGATGAGAAGAATGTTTCTGAAGTCTATTCGAGATTATCAAGTGTTTTGAAAGCACAAGCATTCAAGTGTGTTTCCATAAAATTCATAATTGTTTTTTCCTATTGTTGTCTGTCAATAATAATTTATATTCCCACTTTTGCCGTATATTTATTATTTACTGGAGAAATTGCTAGAAAAACTTATTTCCTCATACTCATCCTCTTTAGATTATTTTCTTGTTGATATACATAAATGATTATAGCTAGAAAACAATGAAGAAAAAAGGGACCTAGAAATAATTTCTATCTGCCAATATATAAAACAATTCCATATAATTATATGAATATTTAATTTAGTTAGGTACATGGTTAGGCAACTGGAGAAGTAGAGGGCCATAATCTTATCCTACCTACACGACCCGGGTCCCGTGATATTATTCCGATTATTGTCACCTTGTCCATTACCTATCCCTCGGAACTTGCATACAGCAGTATACATACATACGGTTCGCAATCGGTTAATATCTTTCTCTATTTTCGGCGGCACAATCTAATACTTTACTTTTAATATATACGGAACAATCTAATTCAATTCAATCCGAATTAATTCAACCAATCCAAAAAACAAGTTTATTGGTTTATAAAACCATTATTTAACCACATTTAAATTACTGTTCGGCGATATTATTTCTGAGTAATGAAGGCGATACAAAATAATGCATATACAGCAAAACAATGTTATGAGGACCATACTAAAAAAGAACAAATATACGAAAATTAAATCGATGCTCAATGAATTAAATTTTCTATCAGTTAAACAACAAATACAATATAATGTTTTAAATTTTGTGCACAAAGTAATGAACAATTTAACATCTGATGAATTCAAAAGGAAAATAAGTTTAAATAGTCAGTTTCACAAATACAGTACAAGAAAATTAAATAATATAAGATTACCAATGAGAAAATAAGCACAATCCCAAAATTCATTCTACAAATCATTGAAGCTGTATAATGAAATACCGGAAAATATTACGGAACTTATCAAGTTTTAATGAACGCATAAATACTTGATATTATTGAACTATTTTTATGTAGATATGTAGTATTCAACCTGGAGAACAAGAATCCGGCGCACAATTGTGGATTTTTTAAGCACAACAATAAATATTTGCATTTTTCGTATGCCCTTGACGTATCACAAGTATCCTATAAATATCGGGGGCCATGTTGAAATTTGCACAGAGAAATGGTTCATTGTTACCAACATAACAAAAACAATGTTTACTGGACAAAATACAATGGAAGTCAAAATTAGACAACGGGGAAAAAAGTCAAAATAATGAAATGGGAAAATTATTACAATTTATTAAATCGAAAATAGACATACCTCATATTATTATTATAAATCCTTTTTCGTATATACTGTATTTGTGTTGTTAGGTAGTCTGGTGCTAATATATGCAAAAACACATTTAATAAGTTGACTGATTGCGGGTTAGGTTTGTTAGGTAGTACGGTGCTAATATATGCAAAAACACATTTATTACGTTGACTGATTGCGGGTTAGGTTTGTTAGGTAGTACGGTTCTAATATATGCAAAAACACATTTATTACGTTGACTGATTGCTGGTTAGGTTTGTTAGGTAGTACGGTGTTAATATATGCAAAAACACATTTATTACGTTGACTGATTGCTGGTCAGGTTTGTTAGGTAGTACGGTGCTAATATATGCAAAAACACATTTATTACGTTGACTGATTGCTGGTTAGGTTTGTTAGGTAGTACGGTGCTAATATATGCAAAAACACATTTATTACGTTGACTGATTGCTGGTTAGGTTTGTTAGGTAGTACGGTGCTAATATATGCAAAAACACATTTATTACGTTGACTGATTGCTGGTTAGGTTTGTTAGGTAGTACGGTGCTAATATATGCAAAAACACATTTATTACGTTGACTGATTGCTGGTTAGGTTTGTTAGGTAGTACGGTGCTAATATATGCAAAAACACATTTATTACGTTGACTGATTGCTGGTTAGGTTTGTTAGGTAGTACGGTGCTAATATATGCAAAAACACATTTATTACGTTGACTGATTGCGGGTTAGGTTTGTTAGGTAGTACGGTGCTAATATATGCAAAAACACATTTATTACTTTAATTTTATAAAATTAGTGATATATATGGTATTTATGGATTTAATTAATTTTTTTATTGAAAATTTATCATTTTTCTCTATGGTATGCATTGTTTTTGTCATATTGGTAATCCTGCAATTCATTTCCTATATTTTTGTGTCAACATGGCGTCAGATACTTGTTTTGATTGTGATGTGTAAATCGTGTGCAAAATATGCAAATAATTAATTTTGTGTGCGTTAAATCATCTTATTTTGGATGGATTATCATTTCTCAGGTAGAAAACTACATATTCACATAAATATAACTTGAAAATTCATAATTATTTTTTTGAATAGTTCATCTAAACTTGATATTTACCAATATTACAAATATAAGTTCAATAAAAAAAATTAAATTGGAATTAAGAAAATATATTATCAACACTTGAATTTAAGAAGATATTGTATGTGTATGTAATATAGTGTTATATATTTATAAAACTGTAATAAAAAAAAAGATATTAGAGTCTCATGAAATTGTGAGCTTTAACTCAATAAAGATTAAAAAGCAAAACAAAAAACAATCACAATTCAATTCAACAACAAAAGTAAGTGCAGTGACTCCTCAAGAACAATCGCAGCAACTACAAAATTATAGTCCACAAATTGGAGAACACAGGAGGGGGTAAGTACTAATTCCATCTTCAAATTCCTCAAGTTTTGTGTATCTTATACCGGATGTTCTACTTAATTAATTTTTTAATTGAATAATTTTTCAGTTTTTTAATTATTCAATTTTAATTGTAAATTTGTAATGAATATTATTTTTTCAGTGTTATTTGTTTGAATTACTACTGTTTTGTGCTTATTTTTTAAATAAAATTAAATATTATTATAGATGACAACCTTGTGGGCTTAAAATATTGTGAATTGCGAAAATTGTACGCACTTTTAAATAGGGTAATACATTATTTATATTTTGTCTCTTGTAGGTATATTGTTTCAACTTATATGTATTATAGGTGAATAAATAAATAAATAAAAATCTAATATACTTGGTGTAACATCCTCTCTAATTATAGTCACGATACAAACATTTCCAACTTACCAAAGCTAACATATTCGATGCTTTTGGTCTGACTTTAGTCCTGAAAAAGTTATGATACAGAACAATTTTCTTCATAAGTTTTTCTGTTGTTGGAACCAGTGCGTTGCTTGGTATTTTATCTCCATAAATTTGTGGTTCTGAAAAAAATTCACAGAAATGATGGCAACATAATAATGTGAGTCCTTATACATAGATATTTTCTATGAGAATAAGAAGGATCGTTTGAACTATTAGATAAAACTATTAAAGCTTACATAGAAACGGATCATTGAATGTTGTAGAAACAATACGTTGTTCCACAATATGTAATAGTAATGTGAATTGTATGGGTGCAGTTTAATGATGCATTATTTATACTAATGTATGTAATACCTATATTGTTGATGTGTGAATAATCTTAAATTAGCTACCTAGTTGCTAATATACGTATATCTAATATCATATTATGTAACTACATATACATACATAGTTTCAGTGTATGTATGATATTGATAAGTGGCAACAAGATACTTAAAATCGACCAAATTATGATTACATATAGAAATCAGAAAAACATATGCATTTCAATATAAAATAAACATTCAATAAAATGTGAAAAAATATCGTTTTATAAAATACTGATATTTTAATAATGAACTTCCATAAGGTTGATACTTTAAAATATAGTTATGATTATTACATAAATGAATACATTGTTTTAATATTAATAATTCGATTAGACATATATTTTAATAGAACTAGTCTTTATATTTTGAATTACATTCATTCATATTTACAATGGTGTACTGTTCTCCTAGTACCTACCTAATAGAACATTGCCCGTCAGTCTATCATCAGGACAACCTTGAATCTAAGCAATGAAGCTTCGTATTAAATGTCTATCATAATTAATTTTATAGGCATAGTCTACTACATTATACAAGTATAATATTATTTTAATATTATGTAATTGTAACTCGACACCCGATGTTAGGTATTACTGTTAGTAATTAATTACAATTAAATTAAATGTGAATCTTATTTTAGATTTTTTATTTATTTATTTATTTATTTATTCTTTTTGCACATCATCATTACATTTCATACGCATTACTAATATTAGTAGGTATTTATATACTATTCTGATATTATTATGATTTAGTCGATTAGACATAACTATAGGTAGAACAATGCTTTGATAATTGGTTAATTTTAGAAATTAATTATTTGCATGCATACATATTATATATCAGTTTCTTAACGCGACCACACCTTTGACTGACACACCAGAGATTGCGAGAGTGCGCCTATGGAGAGACACAGAGGAGAACATACAAGGGACAATATTTAATAGCCCAGTGGAAGCCCTGCCTCCGGGCCATGACCTACCATGGCCGATGTGGAAAACCCTCAACAGAATCAGAACAGGAGTGGGACGCACTAAAAAGAACCTCCAGAGATGGGGCTTGGCTGAGAGCACGGCGTGTGACTGTGGAGAGGAGCAAGACACTGGACACCTCCTGACATGCCCAATGGCTCCCAGACAGTGTCACTGGGAGGAATTCGTGGGACGAACTCACCTAGGGGGAGCTGCAAGAGAGGTCGTTGCTTTCTGGGAGGGAATGGGAGTGTAGATGTAAATTTGGTGTCTCTGTTGCTGACCGACACGAAAAGAAGAAGATGTAACAACAGGGTAGTAATTATTTTGTTGGATGAGTTTGGATTTACATAAACCCAAATAATATACCCGAGATATCCTTACATTCTTGCTAGTGAGTAATATGCTTATGTTATGAACGTAGAGTTGATCTGTAGTGGATGGAATGTAATCCTGATTCTCTCGATTGAAAAGATCGTGATTCTACCGTCAGGCTACTGACTACTTCATAGGAATAACAACCCAGTTAAGTATATATTTCTATACCATGCCTTCATAGGGTGGACGTGGACAAATCGCACGTAACACAAATACAATAGTGTTATACAATATAAGACATTGCAAAAGGCTAACTTTATCGACGGAAATTTCAAATATGTACTTTGTACTCGATGCTTTGCGAATATTTGCCCTTATAGGACTTTTTAAACTTTACATACAATGGTGGAAGGCACGTTTTCCTCCGGTAACTTTAAGAAATGGTAATACTTACTTCTATCAAACTTCCAGCTTCTTTGTAGTCCACTGACTGCTAGAAGTCCAAATAGGATGACCAGATTGATGATAAACGATGTATTCATGGTTGTTCCTGATCACGTAAGTACCTGTAAGATTTAATATTATAGTTATATCGTATAGAAGTTTTATTATAGGAGATACAAAGTTAAAATGTTTCTAAGCGTACATTTACATTTGCTACTGCAATATTATCTACTACTACTAATACTACTAATATACTATCTCGACCTATCCTACAAGTGGACTTTCCTGTACAATATAATACTTTTGCTATAAATTGATTTTCATAGGATATACACAACTAGGTTCTAATCGTTATTCTAACATTGAATGCCTAACCAGGTAAACCATTCCTATGACAATGCATTAGTGCCAGAAATGTCTTGAGATGAGGTGACTCGGGTGACGCAGAAACGCCTAGACGTCACATAATTATCATCAATTATCATTATCACCATCACGCACTTTTCCTTTCTCAGGTTATGTAGAAAGGATTGAGTGCTACTTATTTCTACCAGAAAAAAAATCTGAATCATTTTGTCATAAATAAATACAGATATCCACGTAAACCTTAGCGTTAAAAAAGTATGAAATTAAAAATAAACACGATAATTATTCACTCTTTTCTATTTTGTTTATAAAGGAATGCAAAACTGAAGTAAAAAGTGATAAATAACATAATGTATGAAAAATAAATAATAAATCCATGCAAATATAATTTTTCTGTGAAAATAATCCGAGTATTTATGTTTATTTTTATCAGATATAAATTATCTGACAATATTCAGTGGCACGCTTCAGAGAGAACCCTTTCTCCCTTTCTCTTTATGGATTTTTTGTAGGAATAATATAAATAATTTTATTTTTCTTTCCGCCCTCTACCTTTTAATTATGTTGTTTGTTCTTTCAATATATAAAACAATGGTATATCTGAACTTTTGTCATTTCAATTTAATATTATACTTTATATAAAAGCGAATCATTTTCAAGAAGCCTTAAAATAATTGAATCAGGTACGTATTATATTATAGAAAATGGTAATGTACTGGTGGTACTTTATTTAAATACATGACAAATACAATCATAAAACAAATGCAAGTAAGATATTCAATTAGGCAGGCCTGTTCTTAGATAATCCTCAAACTGTATTGATGGATATCTGCTATATATACATAGTGTAATTTTGTGAATTACAAGTTTTATTTAATAAGCGTGTTCATGAGTAGAGAAATTGTATTAGTGTAATCTCTAACTCATTCTTCGTATTTTGTCAAAATATTGATGTTTTTGATGGTTATTAAAAATCTCTTTGTAATCAAACCTTAGTTTACCGAATAAAATTACGAACCAATTTCGAAGTAAAGTCAGCTAAGCTTCTTTGTCTGAGCTTATAAACATAGTCCAGATATTAAAAGCACCGTATGGCAGATTTCAAGTTAATTAAAATTTGTTACCATACTTTGTACAAAAAGTGTTTGACAATGAAAGGCTTTTTGTACTTTAGTTCATCGCACTTTGAAAGTTTTATTTTGGAATAAAAACAAATTAACATTTCGCTTGGTATTTGGAAATTTAGAATAACTGGTTTTGATAAGCGCCCCACACACGAAAATGAACTGATAATAATTACCAGTCATCGAAATTATATGTTACTGAAATATATTTCGTAATTATAGTTATTGAAATAAATTCAATAGAATCGAGAAGAATTTTATATGAGGTTAATTAATGAATTTTCAGTGTTAACAAAGGAATAATACATTTTCATTTTATTTACTTCTATTTAAATTGATATAAATATCTACAAAAATAAATTAATATTTACTATTCTATCATAGCACATGTCGCAAGTGGGGTAATCAACAGACCAGCTGCATTTAAGAAATTAATATCTATTCGTTAATTAAACTGATGATTTAAAAAAGTCTAAAATACTACATCTTATATGATAATCTACGGTGGTGGAATTTGTCGTATGTACGGAAGTGCTGTTTCTAACAATTGTCATTATTTTTAACAAAATTCAAACAAGCATGATCAATATTAAATAATATGTATACGTGTATACGTATAAAATAAACATAATAAAAAATAAACTTACCAATATTATTATGTTTATTCTAACTCAAAAAATTAACACAAAAAATAGTAAATGAAACTGTTTGATAATTTTGTTAATGCGATATGAATTGATTAACGATTTGTGTTCAATGATTGATAAGAGTAGATATTGTAATGATTGAAGTTCCAGCTATTAAACTCAGACTGAGCCAACGCAGTCTGATTTTGGAGTCTGGACACAGCTGGTCACCAGCGTCTACTAATGATGACTATTCAATCCATAATATTATGAAGTATTAAAATATTATTATTACGAAGACTTCATACTCCCGGAGAACCGTTTAGGTTCTCTACACATTCGAGAAATATGCATAACCGACTGGTATGCTCGTAGATAAGTGAGTGATCAAGATATTCTTTTTCACATTAACATTTTGTTTGTTTTAAGATATAAACTTACACTGATCTGCAGCGACTCGTATAATCTTATAGAACATAGTGGAAAAATAATATGATTAATATTTTTTTTAAAGAGAATTCTAATTGGCATTTCCGTTACTTGATTATAATGTAGATCGCAATCGATTTAAGCAAACCGTTGCCGACGAGCAAAACAATACTTCTATTACTAGTATTATTCCGCTCGTCGGCAACGGTTTGTGGAAATCGATCGTTATTTTATTTTTATTTTTTATTTTATTTAGATGTAATATACCACTGCCAGCTTGACAGTTGTGAAACCTAATTGCTGGACAGTGGACAACATATAACAAATCATAAATAAATTACAATTCACAAACAACAACTAAAATACAACCTTATAATGAAAAAAATAAATAAAAACTTACAATGTTTTGCAAAACACCTCACAATAAAACTTCGAACACTATATACGATTAATAAAAAACAAAGCAAACCAAAAAAAATATAAAATCACAATATCAATATGTACACAAAAAAATACCACCATATTATTTTCAGATCGACTACACGAATACTACCCAATCAGAGCCACCCGCGCTACATCACAAAACTTGTCTTTTAAATTAATAGTGATGGGCAGGGCCCGCTCCGGATCTAGTAGACCGTGCACCCGATCCGACATACTTAACAAAAAATATACTTTACATGCTAATTATAATATTTATAGAAAAACAAATGTCCACATATATCTACTACAACAATTAACAATAATAATAATAATAAAACATTATAAATGGTTGTCTATATGCTTAATGAATTCACGATATAATACAGCAAATATATCGACGTGAGGTGCTAGTTCATTAAGATATTGTACAGCTCTACCTACAGGAGAGTTAGTTATAAGGTTAGTCCTACCCTGTGGAGGATAAAATAACATGTGTGAACGAGATCTACAATATGAGTTTGGCACATAAAAAATCAATTCGGCGAGAATTGCGGGGTTTTTTGTATTATTCCGTGTAACAGTTTATAAAAGTGTCTGCAATGATACTCCTTACGCCTTTTTTCTAACGTTTCGTATCCCATACAACCCATGACAAATAATGAGAGATACAGGTACGGATAATAGCCACATTCGACTTATCAACAATCAAGTAACAGAAGTGTATAGTAGAATACTCTTTTGAAAAACATTCAAAATTGAATTCTCATTTTTTCTCCTCGAATATCCACTCGTTATCGAGTGACTTGTGCCCTTTGGGAACAAGGTATTCGATACCAAGGGTATAATACACCATACTATTAGTGCATTACACTCCAAGCATCATTTATGTAATGTTATTAGCATATTCCGTTGATTGATTGAATAAATAAATATTATATTATAACAAAAGAAAACACTATTCAAAATGCAGGTGGGCAAATTGCAACAAATTCTAGCAATAGGCACTTAATACACCTACTTAAATAAAATCTACAGCTGCAACTGTTACATAGGTACAATCCTTAAAAAATAGATGATATTTATTATTATTCTTTACCATGATCAATATATCTATAAAACCTGTCATTTAAAGGAAAGTTCTGTTTTATTTATTGAAACACTAGAAGAAAGATGGTTATAAAAAAGTAATACTAAAATCGTTGGAAAATATTGCCACAAGGCAAGATGTAGGTATGCTTTTTGAAATCATATTATCATATAATACTATATATTTTAAAATCATATTTTTACTACATATGAGAATTATTGTCATTTCCTTTTGATATTATAAAGGTCTCTATATCGCCCATGTAAATCATATATTACTAGAATTTGAGGAATTTCGAGGAACTGACTGGTATCCGACTGGTATTATTCAGTTGTGAAAAGTGACAAAAATACTACTGTAAGCGATGTGTAAAGCAGTGTGTATGGTGTTGAATCTTTATATAGTTAATAAGATCATTGTACATTTTGTTGTGTTCTCAATATATTTTATTAATATTGCAAGTATTGTTATGTATTGTGCTTTATGACTGTGATTGTCAAATTTTTCTTTAATACGCAACCCTTTATAATTGTAGATATTCTGAGACTATTCTCACAGCGAAATATCAATCGTCGTTATTAATTTCGGCAACCAAATCACATAGATTTTTTTAAATATAAAAATCGAATGAAATTTCCCGTTGTTCAATGCGATCCGAGTGGACATGTCAATGAAACCACAAAGATAAATGTTTCACCATGGAAATTTCTCCGGTCACTGTTACATAGCTTCATATTGTGTATTGTTTCTGTCCATATGTATTTTCAAATGTTTTGTAATAATGATGATGATGAATATTATTTTCATTTTTATAGTACCTACCTAATATCAAGAATGAATGGAAAGCTTAATGACAGCATCCCGGACTCATAACCAGCATAATATCCAAGCTGTAAAGTTTGTTGCCGACCTATTCGAGCTTCATGACACAGGCCAATTGGTTTCTATAGATGAGCATTTTTAAGTTTGATGTGATATATTTTCTTCTTCACGTCTCCTGCCGGGTCCTCCCAACGTTGACGACCATTTAGGGGTAAGCTTCCCCGTCCTGGACATAAAAGATAAGACTTATTATTATAAAATGAATAATTATTAATATCCATTATTTTTATGTTCCATTCAGTATGACTAACGCTCGACTGGTTTCGCGGACTCCGAGTTCTCATTATCAGGTGCTGATCTATACTTGAATTATATAATTTAAAATGAAGTTTTACAAAGTTAATGCCGATACAATCAATGATATGACTAAATTTAAAACAATTCTGTTTTATGAGATTCACTATAATAGTGAATCTCATAAAACAAATTATAATGATAACTAATAATTAGCCATCATATAATTTTACGTGTACATATTTGCCCGGGCGCCTCTCTTTCACAATACATCGTTCCTATAACAACGGCATCAGAGCGCTGGGAGAAGTTGTTGTGAGAAGAGGTTACGCGATTGGCATAGAATCGCTCTAAATGGATGAGGCTGGTTTGTGCCCTGTACTCCTTAGAGGAGCATTGAGAGCAATGAATTAATTGATGAATCTGCTCGATGATGCAAGTGAAAGAGAAAATAAAAACAATATCTGAAAGCCATTAAGAGTGTTTACCTTTATCTCAAAATAATTATAATTAACATATAATATTATTAAACCTTAAAATGGATTTGGAACTTTGCACTTACAAGCTTAATGTGTTGATTTTATAATAACAATAATGCTCCCACCACCCTGTATTACATCCACCAATTAAATACTTGTAACTTATATAAGAAGCGTTTCCTAGATAATATGAAGTTAGACTCAATATTTCAATTTGTTCATAGGGTAGCCATTCAGATAAACTTTGTTTTACATCGAATAAAAATCAAAATTTTGCAACTACTTTCATTAAAATGTTAAGGACAGATAAAGTGACCGCAGGGATAGCTATGTTTTTTTTTATAAAAATATAAAGCAACTAATCAAATTTGGCAAGAATGATAAAAATGTCTAGCCACAAAGGTTAGTACGTGTCACTATTTGCTTCTTATATTTTGGTGCAAAATGGTTAGCTAATATTACGTATTACTAGACAAAAATGATTAAATTAAGAACTATCTCAGGATATGAGTCAGCTTTAGGGCGCATTTATATATAGGGTCTTAGTAAAGGGGAGGTACCTACCTACATAAGTAAATCTAGATAGCGTAAAACTAATTACATGAATTCAGACCACTAAGACAACTGAAATGTTACATAGAAACACGGGAGAGAATGGTTTCAATGATATATTGTGTAGATACTTGAACACTCTAAACAATGAGCAATAGTTTTGCTTTTTGGTGCTTTGTTTGGTTTGTACACCTAATTTTAATAAGCGGTATCACACCTCATGTGTTAGTTTCCTGTATAACCTTTTTGTTGATAGTAATAAGTATATAAATTACTTGTATTGTATGAACGTTAATATTATAAAAAAGGACGTTAATATTTACGTAAAGATTTGAAAAAAAAAATGCAAATTAGGGAGTAAAATGTAGGTGAGCCTAGTAAAAAATCACGAGGAAGGCATAATTTTCATATTGTGCAATGATGTATGCCACCCATCTGAATAGCTTATTATTTTATCGGAACAGAGAGGGCCTGTAAAATAATAATAATAATTTATTTCCTAAAATATTTTTATATTAAAAAGTACAACATTTTTCACTATTTAAGTTCACATTTATGTACTCAATACCACCTCACTGGATTTGCACCCGTATCGAGGTAATATCTATTGTAACTACAAAAAAATATAAGAATTTTCAAAAAAATATTAAAGAACATATTACAGTTCGTACAAGAATAGTATCATAATGTACTTTTGTCAGAGTTAGAGTGATTGCTAGCTAAAAGTAACATGAACTGTTAGAAATTCATTTTTAAATATTAGATCAGAGATTTATAGTAGGTATTTTGTACTTGCCGTTGGCTCTGTACCGTGAGTAGGTACTCTTATTTCTTCTGATTTGGACTTATAGAAAGTACCAGATATTGTATCTACTACATCTACGAGCCGGGGTTTGGGAATAGTTGATGTGTGACATACATACGAGTACACTTCGGTAATAAACTGATATACATAATATTTTATTCATCAGAGGCTGCGTTATGATCTTCATAATGCAGGATCGCTTTCAAGAAAAAATAATAATGTAAAATATAGGCATTAAATATTTTTTTATGGTATTGAATTATTGATTTCCCTGTGTAATGCCTTAGGTTTGTGAATAGCGGTTTTTAAAAACCAAGTAACACATAATACAAAGTATAAATACTTCATTTTATAAAAAGAAGTCTCCCAACTGTTACATGGTAAATCCTTCCGAAATCAGATAAATTATTTTTATTTAATCAAATTGATATCTATCTATTCCTGTTTATTGAATCTTATTTTAGAAACGCTCCTCTCGGAAACACAAGATAGAAACATATCTCTTCCATCTTCCATTTTAAGTTATTCTGCGCCAATTGTGATACATTATTTCTAAATCCTGGAAGGTCCTGGAAGCAGCAGTGGACAGGGATCTCTGGAGGAAGTACCTAGGCGCAATGGGCCCCCGACCCAACTAGGACAAGGGGAAGAAGATGTATGTATGTATGTATGTATTTCTAAATTTTGTTGTTTTTGCTGCCAAAGTTAACAGAGCGTTACTATGTAAGTAATGTATTTAGGTAGGTACCTCTGTTATTTTTTTCTTAAACTTATTTTTTATTTTTTAGACTGATATGGCGTTCCATTTACTCTGCCTACCCCATTTGAGATGCGAAGTGAGGCACACGGGCTCACATAAAATTTAATCATGTTTTATTTGTTAATAATACTTCTATCTGCAGTGGACATTTTAATGAAAATGAATGAAATTTGTGTTCATATATTGTTGAAAAATTATAACAGAAATCTTGAACCTGTCCTGCTAACCAAAAATAAGATAATATTATGTTTATTTACAGTTATATTATTTATAAAATTGGAATATTTTTTCTTCCGTGTAGCTTGATGTTGATACACACGTAGAGACGTGATATAATATAAAATAAAGATTTGCGAGTAGCTCATGAATTAATGATGTTCAAAATAATATCTGCACAAATTAAAACCATCCTCGACTAACGTTGATTCAATTAACGGTTAAAAACATATATATGTATCGTGATCAATGTTATAGTAAAGTATGAATAAATAAATAATCCGGGTTAGTTGGAAGACATCGCATTTTAGCGATAAACTCGCCCTCTGTACATTGAATTGCATAAATGATATTTTCTATGATAAATGTTTTAATTTGTATTATTGTAAACAATGCACAGTGAAGAATAAAATAATAAAAAAATACATATCAACGAAACGCTGTAATAATTGGTATAATCGACAATTCAGTTCTATACTCAACTTTCATCGGAGAAATCGCTATTTTTATGCACTTAATTACTTTTTAATTAATTCAATAAAACCTTTTACTTTTATTATTATTCTGTGGAGCACCCGACAAATATTGGTCTCCCACTCTCTTTCGTAAGTTTTCAAGTGTCCTATAAAAGGCGGGTGAATGTTGGCACAAAGACATTTTTCATTTTAAATTCAGCGATGATATTTGCCAACCATCCTGAATGTTTTAATTTTTTGTTGGCACGGAGAGGACAACTTACATGGTAACTGCACACGGTTGGTCTGCTGGCTACCCCACTTGTGGGATATACCGTGATGGAATAGAAGTTTATTTTTTTTAGAATTATTAATTAAAAAAAAAACTCTTTTCCTTAGCTTTATTATAGTTATAACGTTAATTCATATCCTTAGTTTATAATATTAATATTAATCACAGTATTATTAATCCATTTAATTAATTTATCATATCTATTTAAAAGATTAAAAACCTTAGTGCAATAAAGTGTCTGCTGGTACAACGCGTGTCCAGAAAAGGTGTTTTTCGGCCTTGTCGTTTTTATTTTTTTTATATAGTAATTCTCATAAATACTGTGTTTGTACTTTTCTAGGAGAATAATGATTGCACTTTTTACAACTTCGTAGTGCTCCGTGTTCGAATAAAAAATTCTTAGTGTCCTGAATCGGGTCATCTACCTAAATCTTGTCTAAAATCAACTATAACTTAAATATATTCGACAATTAGTGCAATGGTATTTTTCTAATTTAAAATACATATTAGTACTTACATACATGCTTCATTATATATTTCACCAATGTACCTATACATTTTACCAATGCCAATTTATTTGTTTTGAATCACGAAATTTGAAGCATAGTAAAGTTAAGTACAACGGTAATGCAAATTATAATTTATTATTATTGCTTTAAATCAGTGGTTCTTAACCCGGGTTCGATCGAACCCCAGGGGTTCGGTGAGTCAGTCTTGGGGGTTCGGTGAAAATCATTTTATAGGCAAGATAGTTTTGCGAGTTGGAAAGGCAACAGCAGAAGTCACACTGATTTGAAGTAAATATTAATTGATATGTTTCATGTTTTGATTTAACCATTAAAATTTAATGTTTTGATCTTTGTTTTTTTTTTCATTTTGTACACCTATATATAAATATATACCATGTTTTGAATTTGTAAAAATCTAATTTTATTTTTCAAATTAGGAGGGGTTCGGTGAATGCATATGTAACTAGTGGGGTTCGGTACCCCCAAAAAGGTTAAGAACCACTGCTTTAAATAAACAGTCAACATAATAATCTTTTACATATCCGACGGTCTGATGCGTTTCCGATTTTTTATTATACAACGGTTGATTCATTGACGAATCCGATATTTTTTTTTTCATTTTTTTTAAATAATTTATGACAATCTAATCTAATAACTTATACGTAATAAAGAAATTCACAGATCCAATAGTTTGATAGATATTTGACGAACGAAACCTTTAATGAATTCACGGATCAAACAAAACTGCTGTGAAACTTTTTATTCACTTACCAATCCGACACTCTGAAAATTGATAATTATAACAAATACAAATCATATCCGACAGTCTGAAATCCGACGAACGATTCTATCTGCAAAATTAATGATCCGCTAGCCTGATATAAGTAACCAAAAAATATAACACAAGGGTCTAATGATTGAATATGGGTCGAATGAAACCGATTTTTTATTTTTGGACTCTGCTGACGACTAAGTACTTAAGTGGTAAAAAAGTGTTCATCAACATAAATATGCAGATATTACTCTTTATAAAAGATCATTAAAATTATTGTTTATACACAATATTGTTTTTTTTTTATTGTTATTTTGTTTTACTGTTTATATTATTTTTGTCTCCCCCTATTTTTTTTACATAATATGCACAATTTTATACCTAATAAACATTATTGCCCCCCCAAAAGGGACATTGAAGAGAGAAGTAGTGTAAAATATTCCAACGACGGCGGTTTTGGTCGGCCGCCCCTTTAGGCCTCCCCAACGGTCCGCCTGTGAAGACAATATTTATCTTTGAATGTATGGAGAAGTAGGAATTAATGACTTCTTAGATATCCGGGTGTGAGGTGGGTCTCCCTTCAATTATTTATTTATTTATAATTTCATACACGGCACAAGGCCATTAAACATTATGCATAAATAAAATTATACATAATAAGTACAATATACAAATAGAGAGCTCCTGACAAATATTAAGGTTCGTAAAGTCTCATATTTGGGCCACATCCTGCGAGGCGATAAGTATAGGCTTCTGCAGTTGATAATAGAAGGCAAGATTGAGGGACGTCGAGGAGTGGGAAGGAGGCAGATGTCTTGGCTGCGGAATATACGGCAATGGACCGGAATAACACGGATGGGAGAGCTGGTCCGCACAGCACGAGACAGGGAAGCATTCTCCAGAGTGATCGCCAACGTCGGGGGGACCTGATATGGCACTCATAGAAGAAGAAGTACAAGTAATTTAATTATTAAGGGTCTACAATGAGATGATTATAAAATCTTATAAGAATCTGACAACAATCTGTCATGTTAGAATCAAACAGGATTTCTATATACATTTTATCAAATGAGAATTTAATAAGTTTTAGTATTTTACTGAAGTATTAGCTCATTCTTGTTGTATAAATAAATTTATTGAACTTATTGAGTTTAATTTATCAGTCGACGGTTTTTTGTGGAAGAAATTAAAATGAAACAAAATATATCGTGATTTGACTAGTACCTAAACATATTTTTTTTTACTAATCTTTACTTTTTAATTTTATTTTACTTCTTAACTTTTTACTAATCTCCTGATGATGAATAACGAGTACGCGAAGTTAATAAAAGTCATTTGGAAGTTAACTACATACTGTGTTTTTTTTTTCAATTTACCTAACCATATATTGTAATATACTATATTTTAATTATTGTACATATTTTATTATAATGTATAAAACTTTAGTAGGTAGTATAGGAAAATGAAAGAAAATTTCTGGTCACCACTAGAAAAACTATAGGTTTATTTTGTTTCACTTTAATGTCTCATTTCATTTTTTTATTGAACTTGAAGTTGCAATTTCTTGAAGCAAGTTCATTAAAGATTTAAACTCCAGAACTCCGGATAGTTCTACATTTTACCACAGGGTTACCAACCGGTGAATGCATTACTTTGAATTTCATATTGTTTATCCAGTACATTAAAATTAATATTAAGACCATTTAATTTAATAACCTGAGTAGGTTATATGAATCTAAAATTTTTTAAAACTATTCCATGAAAAAAAATATTTCATCCAAATTTGTACCTTGCTGTATTATATTTACTTACCTGCTGAGCGATACTGGCAATCAAGATGCGTCGATATTAGCCGCTGTGTAGGTAGGTATTTATGTATTTATTCAGCAGCTGATTTCACGAGGGATAATTATTTCATGTCATGAAGCCTGAAATATAATCTGTGTTGTGGAATTAAAATAATCTTATATAAAGAAATGTAATACATTCGTTGTTATAGTTACATTCCTTGGGGTCGTTTACAAGATTTAAGCAACACTAAAAGCATTTCTTGCAGCTTAAACATTTTCTTTTTAGAAACCTCCCTGCTGAAAAAGGATTTATCCACAGAGCTGAAAAACACCGCTCGGGGTCGTTTAACTCAATAAAATATTCGCGCAATTGTGCAAAGAAAATATACATATTCATAAGACAATTTTCATAGCCAACATATTGCAAATATTTAGTTCATATTAAAAAGTCTCCCCTTTTGACGAATTCGTGTTGAATATTTGATTGTCTTGTCTAGTTGTGATGGGGATACATTTGGTTGCGCGCGCTCCCGCGCTCAATACAAGTCCTCCAATCCGGTCAGTTCGCTACCGACAGTTGCTGTGGGAGGTTGTCGCGCTCATTTTCGATATTTTTCCGGCTGTCATCGCCGATATTTCGATACACGAAGTGCAAAGTTTTTTTCAAAATAGTAAGTATTAAGAATATTGTGATTGTGTTCTAAAGTGTATTACTTAATATAGATATATTTGTGTTATTTTGTTTAGTTTCTGTTATAATTCGAATGGTTTATATTCGGATGTATTCCCCCTACATAGTAACTAGTATTATTATAGTGCAGTGTGTTGTTTGTTTATAATCACTGTGCCGCACGTGTTAAGTCGAATATATTGCCGTTGTTTATCTCACAATATATTTTATGTGATGAGTTCTACCAGATATTAGGCATGAGAAAGATTTATATAAATTGTCTTTTCAGTGAAGAATGTTCTCAGGAGTTTGATTGTATTTCAGTTGCCATGTTTGTTGTGTTTTAAATTACGAGATTGCGCAGGAGAGTTGTGAGAATTTTCACTTTCATTTTACGCCAACTATTTCGTAAAATATTTTTTTACTTTTCTAACTATAGGATGCCGTATAATTTTAAATGTATGAATATTCTAAAACTCATTTGATTTCAATGTTTTAACTGTCGGTTTTTTTATATGTTGTGTAGTATTAATATAGAAAGCGCGCGCCGTCTTATCGATCCGTCGCGACGCTCTCGGCGCACTATTTTAAAGCTTCACACACTGTTTTAAATTATAAATAACTCAATCAAGCATTTAAGGTATTTCTTAGACATTCTGCGTGTCCAATTTTAATCCTAAAATATATTCAATACGCATATTTCATGAATATTAAGAAAACTCTGAAAAGGCGCGCATCCATGCTATTTTTGTTAACACAACCCCTCGCTAGAGGCGCTAGTGTAGATCAGATGACAGGCGTAGCATGGCTTCTTCATTCACGTGTACTCGTTTTAGTTCGTAGTGAATTTTGTACTACAAAATAAAACATTGATTGTGTGTCCGTTATCAATATTAATATTGTTTTAATATGTATGATCTTATTCGAAGATAAAAAATTTAACAGATAATTTGTGCAAAAGTTAATAAGTACATATCTTGAAAAAGTGTGTCTCATGTTCCTAATGATTTCATGAAAACAAGATCTTGTGAGGAAAGTGAATCTTATCTTATCTTATATTAAAGACCAATGCTAAATTTGGATAATTTTTGATTATCAATGTGACATTCGATAAATACAATAATTGTAATAATTTTAAAAACATAAACCAAAATATCTGGATAAACACGTCTCATCAACCGTCAGTAAATGTTTCTTTTCACTGAGGCAATTAACTCCCATTAGAAGATGTCTGACATCCCACGATGCTAGAACATTGATAAATTCCTTTGTGGTATCTCGGGTAGATTACTGTAACGGTATTCTGGCCAATTTACCGCAATACCAGCTTCAGAGAATCCAATCTGTGCTCAACGCCGCTGCCCGCTTAATTTTCAAAATGGACCAACGCTCCCATATAACTAGTACCCTCAAAAATCTGCACTGGCTCAAGTGCGCTGAAAGGATTGCTTTCAAGGTTTGCCTCACAGTCTTCAAATCCATTCATAATATGGCTCCATCATACATCTCCGAACTCTGTAGACAGCAAGTTCCAAATCAAAGACAAAGCACTCTTAGGTCAGGTTCTGATACGGGTGTCAGGTTGACGGAAATCGGTGTAAGAGGGAGACCTAAGTATTCCTTTCGAGCCTTCAGCTCGGCTGGACCATCCATGTGGAATGATCTTCCTGAACAAGTGCGTAAGACACAGTCTCTTGATCTGTTCAAGAGTCGATTAAAGACACACTTGTTTGGTATATCATATAAATGATATAAATTGTACAACTTATTGTTATTTATATATGTTTAGTTTTTATAATAGCTTATTAATATTTGTATTATATGTATCAGGCTTCAATCATAGGTATAAACACGATATTTTAGGATGCGCCCTTGAAGTGAATATATTCCACAAAACGGCGCACTATAAATTGTCTAGTTATTATTATTATCTCTAAAATATATGGGTATAATAGGTTAGATTCCATGTTTTGAGCCATAATTCTAAAAAAATAGTGTATGAAGGAATAAGAAAACACCATAATTATTAACACATAATTATTAAGCACTCGTTGTTTTGTTCATTCACTTATCATCTTTAATATGTGGGAGTTAGCAGGTCATCCCCATGACAATAAAAATTAGAATATTCAAGGTGGTACAAATTCCTGCCTCTTACAAGACACTCGAAAACCAACAGAAACGAATGGAATACCTACCTATTCATTACCGGGAATTCCTCGGGACATTTTTAAAAGAATTAATTAATAAATATTTTTTATTATGTCAATAGTAAGATACTAATACTACAACTATACCATCACGGCATATCCCACAAGTGCGTAGCCAGTAGACCAGCTGCATGTATTGTACGATGAGTGTACTATATTTGTTCTAATTTTCATTACAGTCGCGTGATATTCTAAAAGTTTTCATATATTTTCAGCAAAAGATAGTAATAAAAGAGACACGCAATAAAATTATTGCTTCAATCGAGCCACAGAGCACCCGGTAATGAGTAGGTCTCCAATCGTAAGTTTTCGAATAAAGATATATATATTTCATCCTAAATTCAGCTATGAGATAAATGTCACCAATCATGATTGTCTTTATTTTTGTTGGAACAGCGAGGGCGGCTTACATGGTTATTACATAGCCACATGGTTATTTTATTACAGCCAGTAATAAAGCGTTATTACTGACTACTTCACTTGTAGGATAGACCGTGAATGGCATAGTGTAGAAGTATTAAAAGAGCTAAAATCATCTCTAGTTTATCATTTGTAACATTTTATTCCAAGAATTTCGCAGAGCGATATAATATCACTAGGTGATGTGTCGACGTCCTATTAATACATACCAACCATTAATTATTTGAGATCTAAAATAAAATATCTAGACTTCTGTCGTCAAATAGAGAACATTTTATCCATACCATATTACACACAAGCTTTGAATTTCACTTCGCCCAGGAAATAATCACATTTACAATTTATTCTAGGAGAATGAATATTTCCTTACAATGCTTTGACAAAACATGGAGAATAGTAGATAGTTGACTCTTCATATTAAAATTTAGATTTGTATTACTAAATCTGTAATATCTTTGTCAATGATAATGAGATGTGTGTGATTAAATTATTTATTTATTCATTTAGATATATACCAAAATATGTATTATGTATCGACTGCCCAGATATTGAATAACTTACCTACTACATTATTATTATAGGTTTACCTTGTTTATATTTTCGGCATTAACTATATAACAATTTCTAGACATATTGATATGATTTTAGATTACTAAGTATTAATTGTTATTTTGTGAGCTTTTTTCGCTACCGCGGTTTTGGTAGAGCGTCCACCACTAACAAGCGTTTATCTAAAACTTGTTTTAGATAATAGTTAATAGTGGAAAAAGCTCACAAAATAACAATTAATACTTAGTAATCTAAAATCACATCAATAGGTTTACCTCCCTGAAATAAGTGAAAATTCCAGAAATCGCAACTTCAACAACACAATATAATATTGACGTTTCTGTTAATATCGTGCTCTGTTTCATTCTTAACGTATTGTGAAAATCAACTCAAATTGATTAGATTAAAAAAAATCCATTTATTTATTATTTGAACAATTATTTTGTTTTCGTATGCTCAATGTTAAAAAGCAATTCTTTCAAGGCGTGGCTATAACGTGAAATTTATTCTATAAAAATATAATATTAAATTTGTCTATTAAACCGCTACGTCATACTGTATTATGCTTCCTGAAATTAATACTACAAAATTAAGGATTGAGGCATGGTAAGGAACTATTTAGGATAAATCAATCATTGTTATAAATTTAAGGTTAGTTTTGAAAACGTGTATCGTAGGGCAGTTTCTGATATTACAAGGCAAATTATTCCACATTCTAATTGCATGGACCGTGAATGATTAACTAAAGAATGTTGTGGTGTGGGCTGGGAAAGCTAGTACTGTGTTCAGAAATCTCAGAGGACGTCTCTATATTATAGTATATTCAGGTATTATGCATTATCATAAGCCAAGATATACAATAGTATACCAATATTTTACATTATATCATCCTTCTTAGCATTTCAGAGCTGAGATAATGTTGTGTTAAATAGGTATTATAAATAATCTGTAGAGAACACGTGCCAAAGTTTTCGTACATAACGAATATTATAATACATAAATAATATTCCTATCTAAATTATACCTACACAAGTTTTAAACTCAACAATTATCAAATATTTAGAATATTTCTCAACATACAATTCATCTGCACAACCAACAGATTGTGCAAATTCCATTTAGTAGGAAGCAGGAAAGGTGTAAGTTAGAAGAGATCACACCTTTGCGAGAAACTCGCCCTCTGTATATTGATTATATATTATATTTGAACGCATTTTTTACAAAATTGTATGTATTGTGATCAGCGTACAGTAAAGAGTGAATAAGAAAATAAATAATCGAGATTATAAAGTATATTTCAGTAATATAGCGATTCTAAGGTTGACAATAAATTGAAGGCTGAGGTTACCAAAACAAAAGAGTATCAATTATTTAGAGGTGTCACATTGTATTTACTACCCAAACCTTTCTAGAATTGAAATTTTCACTATTTACTACATAGTTATAGGACAGAACAACAGTAGGTATAATGGATAAATTTCATAAAATAATGATGAATAATCACCAAGTGACGTTTAGTGTCACCAAAACAATAGACAATCAGAATCGTTCCGTCACCATAGTTACACATAGATACATTTAGTATAGCAATGTTGAGTCTACTGTTATAAGTCTATGGTAGTTTACACAAACATACTTTCGAACGGACTCAAATATTTATTTGATGTTACATGGATTAAGTATTAATTGAAGTTTAAGACATTTAAGGATACATGTTGTCTATGCTATCTCCCATGAGGTGTTTGTATGAAATTTGTAATAATTCATACATTAACGAAGCTTAATAATTTCAAACAGTCTATGTTAAAATAATTAATCATAGTGGGTACATAATTTAATATAGGTATTATATTTATGATAAGATTTGTCTCTTTGCGTTGTGAGATTTCATGCTTTTCCCGTATACACAGATCCCTATCAGATTGTGTTGTTAGTAACTAACAACACAATCTACATAGTTATCTACTTGAAATAAAGGCATCACGTAGAAACACAGAAAGTACCAATGGAAAAAAGAGTTCGTCGGTAGCCTGGAGGTAGAGTCTCGGCCTCCAGAACAAGGGGTCCGTGGTTCGATCCCAGGTGCCGGCAAACTCCCCTTTCACGGCACAAGCTTTTAGCTTAGTGCGAAAGGTGTATAAGGTTGTATTTGGGTTTATAACAAAACCCAGATATATCTTTTTAAAAAAAAAAAAAAATAATTAGGCTTACGATATAATTAAATTACACTGGCTCTAATTTATATATCTAATATTTTTTATCAGTCGCTAAAACCTGAAATCTTAAATATAGAGTTTAATAATGCATACCTACATGTTTAAGTTGTAGGTTTATTGATAGGTATTTCGTTTTTAACTGTTTTGTAGAACTCCATATTACCTAAAAAGTAAAATATATAAATATGATATTTGGACATTAAGTACATTGCCTACTAATTACTCATGTTGGTATAATTGTACTAAATATATTATGTGTATTCTGCAATGAGAAAAATACTAACGAAATTTCACAACGAATCATTGGTACGTACTATCAGATTAAGACCAGAGAACGTACAAACGATTCATTAGTACGAATCTATAATATTAACTCTTCGCAAACAAGTTGTTGGTAAATTTACCAATGATTTGTTTGCGAAGAGTTAATATTATAGATTTATACCAATGAATCGTTTGTACGATCTCTGGTCCTAATCTGATAGTACCGTACCAATGATTCGTTTTGAGTATTTTTCTCAGTGTGTTGGCTTGAATAAATAAATAAATATTAGAGTTTTGTCAACAATTTTAATGCGTGTATTTTTTTACATTTTATTGAATTCTGGCTTAGGATTTTTACTTATTAAAATTCTGATATAAGCAATTCTTTTCTATTATGATAAAAATACTCGAATCTGAATGAATTACGAACTGTTCCTATACATTATGTAGTAGAATTTAAAAAAGAGAATTGTCACAATTTTCCTATTAGGATTGGATGTGTGTGAATGATAAATGAAACTATATATGAATCGGTTAATTAAGAAGCAGAATAAGTCAGTGCAGCTCAATTTTTCAGGAGGCATAAAAAACCTTTTATTTTGAAAATTTCTTCAATGAAATATTTTCTTTTTTTTTTTATCTAAAGTTTTTGGTTTTATACTGCATATTTCGTCACATTTGAAACTTAAAACTTTTTCCTTAAAAAAATTTTTGGATTCAAAAAGCTTTGACTTATTCTGTTTCTAAAATAATTGTCAAAATATTAAAATAAAATATGTAAATATGTAACAGAAAAATATTTTATTAATTTTATATTATAATAACATAGAAATAAAACATAAAAATAGATTGTTATTCATCATTTACATCTGTTTTTGGCCAATTATCAATAATATTAATATAAAAATCTTGGAAATCATTTGGAATGTATTGGATGACTTTCTTTAGGTCTTCAATTTTTTTTGAATTTATTGGCAGATGATTAGTGTAAGCTTTTTGTGTTGGCATTGATGGATTTTGAAGCTGACTTTTTTTCAAATCGAACGTATTTTCCTGAATAGCGTTTCCAATGAAGGGTCTTGTTTTCGTACATCCTCTCATATCTGAAGAAAATTCGAACTCCATGAATTGCGAGATTAAAAACTTCTGCTTTTTTGACCGTGGCACTTGGTTAGATTGGGTTTCCGTTGACACTGCATTTCTTTTGTAATATGTGGTCCACCAGTTTTTGAAATTCAAAATTTGATCAGTTTGTACCATGCTTACTGTAAATTTTTTATTTGAATTGCAAATTATTTCACATATTTCTTGAATATGGTAAATTCGATCTCTTCTTTTCAACACCTTTTTGACTGTTCCAAACGATCGATCATTTGGGAGAAAAGAATGGCCACGTATGGGAAATCTATGAAAGATCTTTTCAAAACGCCCACTGTCAACAAGAGCTTGCCACAAACTCAACATAGGATGATTCTTGTTTTGTCCCCCACATCCGTCGCTAAAAACGTAGAGTGTTTTGATACTTGAAGGGACTTCAGAATTTATGTAGTCCAATAAAAATGAACACGTTTCGTTTGGGCCCTTTAAAGCAATCCCATCATGGTAAAGATAAAAACGACTTTCATTTGTGCTTAGGTTTTTTATACAAAAGGGAAATATAGAAAGCTGACGGTAATAATAAATTTCTTGTACAGGAATGCATGGAAGCGATATATTTTGCATAAAATCAAATGATAGCCCCATAACATCGTTTTTCTCCTTGCATAGTGTTTCGACATCTTGAATGCTGGTGTAAAATTTCTTTGCCCTTTTTTTATGCACATTTAATTCCGCCGTGGCTACCATTACAGCTCTCTCGTTTAGGCCAGGTGACTGTATTCTAATGTTAAGTCGCTCACATTCACTACACGTATCAACCTGTGGTCTGCCAAAATGAAGATTAAAATAATTTTTAAAAACTTTATAATAAAAAGAGAGTTTTACTGCTGAGGTTGGATTCCTCTCTTTATATAACTTGAACATTCTTTTTACGTTCAAATCTGGAGACAAATAAAGATATTCCTTTGATGTGTAATGTGCCTGCTTTACTGGAAAAGATGAAATATGTTCCTTGATTTGCTGAATAACTTTTCCAGGTATAACTTTTTGATTCATCTGTCTTCCTCTTCTGTCATTGAGTATTTCGCCTGTTTTCAGTAAATTTTGTAGTCTATACAATGCGCAATTTTTGATTGCATAAATGCTACAGAATGCTTTTTTGCATACGATGACCTTTTCATTTCCAACCTTGACATTATACAAAAAACTTGCGCTTCGAGAAACTTTAGGATTATCGTTTCTTGGACGCCTTTGCTTTATTGATTTTTTAACCAATAAACTTTGAAGAAAAACATCTTGTTCATTTTTCGTGTTTAAATTTAATAATTCGGTAAGAGCCTCTATACGCTGTGTTTCATTTATTTCATCAAAACATTTTTGTTTACAGCTACAAGATTGTCCAACAATTTTCGCTTGAATCATTTTACCTTTATAATTCTCATACGGTAATCCCTTGACACGGCATTTTTTTATATTACTTGATTTTGACTCATTTCTAACGCCTTTTCTTTTAGAATTGTTCTCACTATCACAATATTCACTTGATATTTCACTCTCAAACATTTTTAAGAAGAGTATAAAAAAGTAAAAATAGGTATATGATTCACAAAAAATAAACAAACTCACAACACGACAAGCCTACACTAGTTATCGCAGGAGACTGACCATGGACCATAGATAATAGACCATAGATACATAATAGAGACTGACTATACTGACATATTGTTACCAACTGACTTATTCTGTTTCATACTTAATGACTAACGTTTGAGTATGAAACAGAATAAGTCAGTGACTTATTCTGTTTCATCTGTAAACAAAAAAAATATGCCTCTACAAAAACAGTGTAAAGTGTTAAGATTTATTCTGTTTCTTGTTGATTGGGTAGATTTTGCCTCAAATTTCAAAAATTCACCAAAATCTCAATTTATGAAAAATACTGACTTATTCTACTTCTTAATTAACCGATTCATATTTCAAGAATGTTGAATATAGGAAAAAAATCGACGGAAATATAGGAATTAAAAATTACTTTTATAAATGTTTATAATTTAAGAATCATTTTGAAAAATTATACGTTTGTTTATCAACCCTAAATCTGCTCGACTCTTTCATTAAAAAAAAGTTATTATTATAAATATGTAATCCGTTATAAATATTTACACACGGATAAAAGTAGGTATACCCAATAACTAACCAGTAGTAGTTATTTCATGTCATGATAGTCAGGTAATTAATGAGCACGGTCAATCGATTGACGTAATAAAATACAACATTGCATAGGTACATCAACCACGTGGATTTGTATCCAGCGGAACCACGCTTGGCTAACGAAATAAAAAGTAGAGGACGGTATGATTTGTATTATGGTGCTGTGACAGTGTGTCGGATTCAAAGACCGAATACAGCTGTTGCTGTTATCGTGTTATAATTAAAGTACGAAGTAAAAAATTAAGGGATGATAAACAAGTCAAGGAATGATACAAAGTGCTAATACTAACATTCATACATTCTAACATATTTAGGCATACCTATCAAAAATTGTGATTCAAATTAGCCACATATTTTAGTGCTTGGAAACTTTGTTTAAATTTACGTCTTGTTTGCTCCTCTGATTATTAAAATCGTATAACTAGAGTGATATTTGGGTGCGGGAAGCTTAAAACCTAAACTGAGTAATGATATATACGTTCCTCCAATTCTTGGTATTTTATAATGAAGATCTTGCATTTGTAGTACAATAACAATGATTTTAATATTGTACCTATATATTATAATACAATGGTTGTGGATAGGAGTAAGCGGCGCTCGATCATTTCTCCCTACTCCGAAACGGGGGTGATACTGATGATTTAATTTTTAACAGGAATTCTTACATAATGTGTTGTGTACATTTATTTATTTTATTCCTCTTGCACATATTAATTTACATAACAAAATCAATAATGCAATTGACATAAAAAAATGTGATGATATGCAGTGGCGAGATTATCACTATATTAATGATTTCTTCCATCAACTACGATATTATATTCGATTTATATACAAAGAACATAATGACGAATGATAATTCACAAACATCTCTTCAGTCTATTATACTAATACGTACATAGTTCATGATAACTGTAGTACGATTCGGTTACGGCAATCCACCCGATTCCAGTGATTTGTGTATAAACTAGAACAAACTAGAACGAACACGCTATTTCACGTTGACACTTTTAAAACAAACTATGGTAGAAACACTGTTTTTAATAGAATTTACGAAACATACAACACATCTTTCAACGACATAGACATTTTTCAGGTAAGTAAAAACACCTTCATAAAATCGGTTAATACAGTATTGTGCGCATAACTCAATGCAACTATAGAATAGAATAAATACAATATACAGTACATATATGAAATATAACTTAAATAACATAAACTATTATAAGTATGACACATCGTCATAAATATTACTCAAATCTTTGAACATAATCCATTCCCTTCCTTTTCCCTCCCCCTAGTCCTAAAAATGCTCACCAGCAATTGAAGTAATATCATTGCTTTATTTCTTTCTTTTATATTCTTATACATACCTATATCTCTTTAAAAATATACATTCATTTAATTATCTTTAATCTTGAATATCAATTATTGCTTTACATTAATTGCTTTTTTAACTATCATTCTGTATTATAAAACATAAGTTGTAATTGGCTTTAATTTTGTACAATTATTGTTGTGTTTATTATGTAATATCAGCTGTAACTTTAAGTTTCAAATAAATAAAAAAAAATACGATTCATTTACTTTTAATTGAAAGACAAAACAATTTAAAGTCGAATCAATAAATGGAAAGGATTATTTTCTGAGCATTTTGTGATCAAAATAAATTGATATCGGACTTTGTTTTATTTTATTTAACCCAACTCCAGCCAGAATATAATGTCTATACATATGATATGATAATAAATTCCGACATATAAATGTGCACCTACTCACACTGCAATAATTTACAGTACCGTGAAATTTACTTCCGTTTGTTCATGTGGGAGATGTGTGTAAAAGTGTACCTATTATTTATGATCTAAATATGTACATACATACTTATTTAGATGTATTATTGTATTGTTTATTATCCTTGCAGATGTGGTTGTACATTTTTATTTATTTATTTACGTTTACTTAATTGTATTACTTGTTGTACAACACATTGATTTCAAAAATATTGAATTTACACGTTTTCTTTTATAGAATAAACCATTTAGTATTTGTCATTAATTTACATAAACTTAATTTATTTAGGACCAGTATTAGCTAATTAACAATATTTTTTACTACTGTTAACTATTTTTATTATTTTGTCATCAGAATGATCGCTGATTGAATATAAATTTCTCTTTTGAATAAAAAATTTCATTTTTGGATATTCTCAAAGAATGAACCATCGTCCATTGTCTCGCCCGAGATTCTCCTGTCGCAAAACATAAAAATATAAAAAATGTCCTACCTACACAATCTGAAAATCCTATAGTGGATCCCCTGGAATATAAATATTAGAATAGATGATGCTGTGAGGGTATAGATAGTTAGATAGCCGGAGTGAAATTATTTTGTATGTTTATCTCACACAGCAGTTTAATACCATGTATCTTGTCATGTTGAATGTACATACTTGTTAACCTATTGTAGTACGTATTACCATTGTGGATTGTTAGCGTGCGCGCACACATTTGAACTCTATTC
The DNA here is from genome assembly GCA_947579605.1 of Athripsodes cinereus. Lineage (NCBI taxonomy): Eukaryota > Metazoa > Arthropoda > Insecta > Trichoptera > Leptoceridae > Athripsodes > Athripsodes cinereus. The sequence goes on along the minus strand of OX388305.1, from coordinate 22,170,458 downwards.
CGGTCAGATCAACCTCTTATTACAATGTGTAAGTATGTACAAATAATAAGTATTATAAAAGCGGATCGTTGCGTTTGACAGCTCATATGTTCGGCCTATGACCCCCCCATGTTAACGTTTTTATCGTGGACTATTACCTATATTGTTCATGCGTGCTCTTTTCTATAAAATAATACTTGGAAGTAATCTCATGGCACTATATTTACTTTCATACAGACAGGTTAATAAGTATTTAGGTACTTGTTTTTAACAGCAGGCTACTCCTGACACAATCTAAATACGATCTTAATCTAGTCTTGATCTTAATCATACGACACGCGAAGGGACCATGGTCAAAAATACCGCGTTACCTCTACCGCGAGATTGGTATGCATGTATTTTTGACTCATAGTCACTTCGCGCGTCGTAAGATTAAGATCGTATTTAGTTTTTGTCAATACTGATTAGTCTTTTGATGTTTTAGTTATTATTATTTCAAGTTAATAAGTTTTGATTGAGTATATTGATTCTAGTTTAATGTTACGATATGCTAATCAGAATTATATCGAAAGTAAAATACGATCACAAGATTTTGCCTATTAATTAATTTTTACTTGTTTTGATTCGCAAATTTATATTGAGTGAAGCATAAAAGTTCACGCTAATTAGGATTTTGTCATTGAAGCTTGGATATTCTATGCATTTCATGTTTTGAGAAGAAATAAGTAATATTGTATGTCTATGGTAATATTGTTTTTTTTGACGCACGAATTTTAAAGCAATCGCTTTGACACATCTCAGTCATGATGAATTTGTGTCTTTTAATGAAAAATGTGATATTTTGATCTCACATTAGATCGATTAAGTTTGGGAAAAACCAGCTGTATATCATAGATTTATATGTACTAAAGTACCTGTATATGAACCTTAAGAATATTGTTCGTCAAATAAAATGAAATGTTTAGTAACCCACTGTCGCAAAAGTAACTAATTTGCTCCATATTGATCAGTCGCGCAGGTAGCGTGCAAAATCACTAAAGTTTTAATGAAACTATTTGTGAGGTAATTAATTCATTTAAATGCCATGCTTACTTGTCATAAATACGATAGTTGTAAGACACGATAAGGTGGTGTAAGGTGAGTGACATAGAGGGCCTTGCAAGGATGCAACTTAGTTCCTTATCGGTTGGCTAACCACGCGGAATAAGATATACATTTCATTATCTTCATTATATTATGTAATGTAGGTTCCTTATTATCGATATGTAGGTTTACTCGTGAATTTATATCAAAATATATTTATATAGTAAAATATTATTGTGTTGACATGTCATGACATTTTTGTGCACTCCATGATTCGTAATTAATTAAGTTGTTATTTAATTAATGTCAATTTATTGACATTAATTGACCGATGAATCGAGGAACTCTAGTTTATAGATATCTAGAATTAATAACCAAGTAATAAAGAATTAAACTACTTATTTTAAGTCCTCAGACGAAATCTGCGAATAAGTAAACTATAGCCTAGCTACATTTATTGCTATATTAGTAGTAATATAGCATTTTTTATACAATTATTGACGGGTTTTTAACCAAAATACCATATATGAAAGATATAGACCAAGAGATTAGTCATATTAGCATGTAACAGCGACTTGTGAAAATAAAAGTAAGGCTTAATTGAGTGTACTAGTATATAAACAATAATAACCTATTGTAATTTAGGTTTTTGGACACTCGTCGTGTGAATATAATTACTAGCGTGCAACTTTTTTGAAATTGAGTGGAGCTTTATAATTCACATTACATAATTACATACTTACTTATACAAGTTATCATTATGTCAATAAGTTTTTCCATAGATTTTGTATGGCATTTGTTATAAAACATAGGTAAATAAATTATGCCAAAACATTTGAGAAGTAAGTAAACCGAAATAGCAGATCAATGGTACCAATAACTTTTAATAAGACTAAAAAAGAAGAGGAAAAAGTTATCAAACGAAATCATGTTGAGACAAAATATTATTATCAACCATTTTCTTCATGACGGTCGAAAATATATTATCATTTAAAAAGCAGTTAATTCTGGGATATAATACGGTGTTTCCATGATCATTAATAATATTTTAAATTTTTCGTAGTATTATGCGCATCTTATGTAAAAATAAAGATTTCTGAATAATTTTAGAAAAAAAAGTGGACTTAACAAAAATCCTTAATTCCTAAATTCACGTTGTTAACATATACATGATGGTCATACTATACACACGTGGCTTCAATATGTAGAATATATTTTTATTTTGTATTAATATCTATTTACTATACATATTATTATGGACTGGTATGTAATGTACAGCGATACATACTGATGGTTTAATATTCCATTATAAAACAATGTTTACTACGTCTCTTCTAGGAGTAAACATGTGTTTTGGTTATGTTTAATTTTGTCCAACCCCTACATAACATAATATAAGTACATATTTCCATAGCATATTATTTGTAATATGAATGTGTAGAATGGAATAACCGTGTTCAATACAGGCAACAACCAACATTATTATTTATGTATATACTAATCATTGTGTTTACTTGCTTTATTTTGTACAATGATTGCTTGTTTCGTTATTTTATTTTATGCTTAGGGTGAGCTATGCACACTAAACATATAATTTAATAAAAAGTCATCTTTGAATTTATGAATTATGAAATGGGTCAATCATTATGTACCTACACGTATTATAATTGTTATGAACATTTCCTTTCTATTGTTATATGTAATCAAAAGTTAGTTATTGATTTTCAAATAACGATTATTCAATTTAATCTGTTGGTATTTTGCATGGTTCTGACTGTGCCATGTTCTGAGATTACCAAGTGATAGTTGGCCAAAAAGAGCACTGTTCTTCCATCCGCAAGGGTTCCATCGGCCCGGACATCCATCTTTCAGAATACTCCGTTCCCATGACAACTACATTATAGTGCAGGGAATGTCACGGGAAGAGGTTACGCAATTGGCGCAGAGTTGTATTAAATGTAGGAGGCTAGTTTCTGCCCTATGCTCCCGAGAGGAGTGTTGAAGTTGACGATGATGATGATTTTGCATGACGAGCAGTATTTTTAAATATAAAAATTAACTAAAAGAGTTGATAGAAATGATAGAAATTAGGTATTCGATGAATAAGATTTAATGTTTATATTATTGTTTAAACTTATGAATGGAATTGAATTATTTATTCGTTTGATCGATTTGTGGTAATATTGTATAGAAGATTTATGTAAGATACAAAATCAACAGTGCGTAGAGTTTTCATTCATAATATTGTGTACATAATATTCTCATGGAAGTCATTAATAATAATGTATGCGTTGTTAATTTGAATTTATATTAGTTTGTCTTATTTGTTTACAGAGTAAGGACTAGGATGAGAGTGGTGCGTTTATCCGGAGCATAGGAGAGAGAGAGAGGATGAATAGGTTGCCCACTTGGAGGGCAATTGCCCTCTCGCTGGCAGCGGCCTTGCTGCTCACCGCAAGAGCTTCTGCATCGTTCTCAGTTTTACCTCATGATGTACATCCTGGATTTAGTATCAAAAAATTCTCAGCCAACGAATCACAAAACAATTTAAATTTTAGAATATTAGATGAAGAATACTCGCAGTATTTTACAGTGCTAGGCGATGGTTTAGTTATGACCACTTCTGACCTCACGCCGCTTATCAACAAGCCGGTGAATCTCATTGTGCTGGAACAGACACCAAACAGCACGGCGACGCATATGGTCCCATTGTTTGTACTGGATAGGCGGGACATGCTCAAGTTTAAGGCTGACGTGTTACAAGCACATGGACAGGTTATTGAGAACGCTTCACCCGGAACGAAAGTAGAGAATGTGCCTATTTTACTGGCAACTTCGATATTTGATACGACACCTATCATTTACAAGTTCATATCCGGTAACGAAGATGGAGCGTTCGCACTACAAGATAGTGTTAGTTTACAGGTGATGCCTAATGTTACTGCGAGGTATGCCAACAAAGGTGTATGGTTAGTGACAGGAAAGCCATTGGATAGGGAAAAGAAAAGTGAATACAATCTTAAAATACAAGCGAGTGACGAAACTGGAATTAAAAAGTCATTTGCAAAAGTCACAGTTCAAATATTGGATGATAATGATAATGAGCCTGTATTTGTTAAGAAAATCTACAGGTTCGATGTGATTGGTAAAAGAAGCAAAGATAACAATGGTAACGATACGATTACATTCAAGAAGTTTGTTCCCATTGGAAAAGTTGAGGCTAAAGATGCAGATGGTGACAAGGTTGCATATAGTCTGGTATCTCCCAGTAACTTGATCGTTATTGTTCCACAAACTGGTGAAATGATGTTGACTGGCGATCCAGAAATACAACAAATCGAAATAAAAGTGGAATCTCATGATGTTGGTTCACCATCACTGAAATCGAAGACACCAGCAACAGTTTACCTTAACTTTATTCCGCCTCCAGAAATGTCAGATGATGAATTATCAAATGACGTTGATCAGCCACATCGCAGAGAAAAGAGACGTGTCACTCGCGCTGTTCGACCAACTAAAAGGATTGAATTTACGGAAGCTGATGGTGAAACGGAAGGTCGAAGTGTGTTTCAATTAGAAAAAGAAACTGAAAGGGAAACGTTTAAAATACGCGATGAAAATGTGTGGGTTACAGTGGAGTCTAGTGGTGTAGTTAAAGTGAAAAAGAAGTGGGACTTTGAAGAACTTGGACCGGAGAAGACCATCGACTTCTGGGTGACGATCACTAACGCTGGAAATGGAGGTAAGATATTTATTCACATTTCTTCAAAATATGAATTAAAATCGGTTGAAACATCGCTTGTATTACAATATCAATCGTTTCAAAGAAAATTAAAAGGTACGTTGTAAAATATTATAAACAATTTCAGCTATGGTCAAAATATTCATATTCTTTTCTTTATCAATTTTTTATTAATAATATTATGTACTATTACAAAAATTTTCATTCACCGTTTATTTCTATAATTTCTTGTAAGTTGGTTCAAATCATGAGTATTCGACTTTCGAATTCCTACAATTTATTTCTGATATAGCAAACATAATATTTAAAATGAGTGTATATTTATGTATTATCAGACGCCTGAATGTGTAGATATGTTTTTATTTATACTACCTACACGTCATCGTAAAAAACAGTCTTTACATTCTTCCGTGTTTCGTATTTTGTAAAAAGGTTTTGTACTAAATGTTTATTACTCAAAATTGCGTTGATACTACCTACATAATGTTTGGAGCAAGTGGACGAATATGTTTATTTAGGAAGTATATTTGTAAGGGATGGTAGGTACGAAAGGGACATTGAAAAAAGAAAGGTGGCTGGTGCGAGAGTGAACGGTGCACTCCGAGCTATTGTTAGCAATAGCAATGTCTCGAACATGGCTAAAATGCTGGTGCACAACGCCATCCTCGTACCGACACTGATGTATGCAAGCGAGACTTGGACATGGCTGAAGAAGGACGAGAGTGGAATAAATGCAGTGGAGATGCGATCACTGAGAAGAATGGTAGGTAAAACATTGCGTGATAGAGTAAGAAATGAGGATATTAGAAGAATGAGTGGATGCAAGAGGAGTGTTGTTGATAGAATGCGTGTAAATAAATTGAGATGGTTTGGTCATGTGGAACGAATGGATGGTGTAAGATTGACGAAGAGGGTGTATTTATCTGAAAGAGAGGGTGTGAGGAAGCGCGGGCGTCCGAGAACCACGTGGCTTAACCACGTGGATCAAATTCTCAAGGACGGCCGCGTGTTAAGTAAGAGGAATCGGCGTGCATGTATGAGAAACTGGATGAATGTAGAGGAAGCGAAAGAAGTATGTAAGGATAGAGCGACATGGCGTTCCGTTCTCTCTGCCTACCCCACCTGGGACACGGCGTGAGGGTATAGTATAGTATAGTAGTATAGTAGTACTACCTACATAAAGTTTACTCATATTTCTACGTTCGACGTACAGGAACATAAACATTGTAAATCAACACTCGAATGTTCTTATTAGTGAGAGGTACTCAATATCAATCGAACCTTTATATAGAAAATTATATATTCATAAAACTGCGCCACATCGAGTTACATCTTTCAAAACATTTCTAACGTTTTGATACAGTTGTCGTAGGAACGGTGTATCATGATAGAAAATCGTCTAGGATTTGGGTGTTGGTAAGTTTGATCATTTTTAAAATATGACCCATAATTAAAGTATTTATTTATCTATCTATACCGTCATTTCATGCAACTGGGGTAGTAAGTGACTTTTGCATGTAATAAACATGAGAGCCACCTTTTCAGTGGATTTAGGGCAATAGTCACACCTCGTCGCTGAATTGCAGATGTCAAATATTTTATACACGATATTAACGAATACCTAAAACTTATGGAAAAAAGTGAGAGATTAATTCTTAGTCGAAGAATCCATAGCAATACATAAATGTATGTTATTTCTAAAAAAAAATTGACACCGTACGTTGAATGTATCTCAAGGGAGCTTTAAAATTCCATTCATATGGTATTCAAATGGCCATAATTGGAAAAATTACAGATTACCTATCGCAAAAACTATTTCCCGATTTTAAATACATCTTCTTCTCAAAGTGCCATGTCAGGTCCCCCCGACGTCGGCTATCACCCTGGCGTAGGCCTCTCTGTCCTGCGCCAGCCGGAACAACTCCTCCAACCTCCGAACTCCGGTCCACTCTCGGATATTTCTCAGCCAGGACATCTGCCGCCTTCCCACACCACGACTACCCTCAATTTTTACATACTGTTTATTTTTTAATACACATCAATATACTTTATCCAACATATAATACAATGTATTCTGCTATCAGTATGCCCCCTCAAAGGGCACAATGAAATATTAATTGTAATAAAATTGCGTCAAACTCAGTGAAAAAAATGAACAAAAACACGCAGTCATTCGTATGTCACAAAATATCCAATAATAAGTATGGGAGGTAACACAATTAATACAATGATCCCTTTATAAATATTTTAACGTGTTTGTATACTTAAAATATATTTTTTTGTCTTCTATAGGGGCCCTTGCGAAAAAAATGCGTGACAAAATTACTTTCAATATTGACGACAATCTTTCGGAAATATTAAAAAAAAAGATTAACAAAGCCATCACAGTTTTCCCGAGAGCATGCCAAAAATTTAGTTTGGAACGTGAACAAATATTTTACACATAATGTCAAAATGCTGCCATAATTTCAATGACAAGTTTATTCCTTACAAATGTAGGTAGGTATAATATTTTCTAGGTACTTAATATAATATTTTCATAACATCTAGGTATGATATTTTTGCACTTTTGCTTGAAAATATTACAAATGACAATAAAAAAATAATGTACTTATTTAGTATGTAAAAATAAAATACGTTTTCTTTTTATCAGTGTTCAAAAAATAAACGCCACCTTCTTAAACATGTATGATAAAGTTATTGGTGATAGTATCAATTTATTTTGTATATTAATTATTTCCTGAGCGAAACTGAGTTAAAAACATTGTACAAATATTTCCTTTGCAGAAATGATTGTTTTGGGTACAAAATTTATTTACAATGCCACCCCCCGTCACACAGTTTTTTTTTTATAATTTATTCCTCCACGTGTCTTCTCGTGCCACGGTTACACATTCATGCTATTCTTGTAGGCCACCGACCCCTCATTTCGTTTCTTCAATTTCTGATACTGAGAGTAGATACCCAATGTACGAGTATAATGCGAGGGATGTGATATGCAGGGGTTTCAATGAACAACATTTCTCAAAAATAATGATGTTAATTTTTTTGACACTGTTCACGTGCTTCCAAATGATCTTGAATACAGTACATTGGTTTGTTGAGCTAATTTGATAGGGAATTAAAATATAAGAGTTTTTCGGACGTGTTTTTATTTAAAACGTTTAAATCGAATGGGATCGAAATAATTTTTAAAGGTCGTGTGATCAATATTGTAATTTGTACTGGGACTTTTTTTATTTTTTATCATTACATTTTTAGTACATTTTCGATTTGGGTACATCTTTTTATATAAGTTATGATTTCGTATTTCCTGATTTTTTTTCCAAAACGAAAGTAAGAAATTTTATTGATTTACATTATAGATAGTAAAGATTTTTGTCATTTTAGAGTTAAAATAAATATATGTCAATATTTTGTATAAACTACAAAAATCATATTGAAAAAAAAGAAAATAATCTCACATTATTTTGTATTAAGTGATAACAAGAATAGAGTAGGTTAGGGAATAATTTTTAAATTTGCTTATATTCGTGACAGCCCTGTTATCACCCTATGTTTTCTCCACGAGTCGAATTCTCCACTGCTCCCCCAGAGAGAGGGACGGGCGTGGCGAAAAATCAATAGCGACTGCTGCGAAAAGGGGTGGTTCCTAGTAAAAGGGGATATAGCTGGGTACGTGAGACTATGTTTAAATTAGAAAACTTACCCCCGCTGGGAAAACCAGCTACACAAACTTTTATCTATCGGAACTTAAATACTTATGATAATAATACATTCCTTCTGATGACCGACATCGTTTTTTAACTACATATAGGAAAATGTCAATACCATCCAGACCCGGTTACATTTTATATAACGACATGAGAAAACTTTGAAAATTAAGTATATTTTTGTTTTAAAATCGTTAAGCAAATAAGAAGACGTTATTACAAGTAAACTTTGTAATATGAGTTGCCAATAAATATTGCAAATGAATGAACAAATAAAAAATGATTTATATAAATTATATATGTAACTAAAATGGCTTGAATTGCTCTTAGCAAATTGAGGAACTTATTTACGTTGATTTTGGGTAGTTCTTAGAAGAAATATCACATTTTTCAGGAAAGTTTTCACATTATGTAATATCTTTACTAATAAGTAAGATACATACCATTTTATCACTCATGAAAATTTTCAATGGAAATAAGACGTATTTTTAGAAAATAATATTAGTACCCTACACTAACAATAATAACTGGTAATTTTTTTAAATGCGCCGTTTTGTGGAAAAACCACCGCTAAGCCCCATTCAAGAATCATAACTTCTCCTGAACAATGGGGTCTTTAACCCTGCCTTGAACACCTCCACACTCTCCAGAGTTCGCAAATCATAGGGAATTTTGTTCCACAGCAACGGACTAGCCACACAAAAAGCATGGTCAACATAGTTAGCCAGACCTCTCTACGCGGCATCTATTGTATATACAAGTCTATTGACAGAGTCTTTATTAAATGTCTTAAATGGCTATAGTGTAGGATATGAATCATATTGTACAAGTGATACACATGCATATTATTGAAATATTTATAGCGGCGTTCAGAATCAATGTGCTGGGAGAAAGAATAGAATTTAAAAAAATACATATGTAAATAAATATATAGGTATGTTCAGTAATGGCACTCGTGTATTCCTTAATTTTTTGTGTACATTGTAGGGACTGTTTATTTTCTCTGACATGATTCATGAGCTTATGAAGCTTAACACTCGCTGTCAGAAGCTATACAAGATAATCACCCGTTCCGAGGTGACACCCAATGCTCGATAGTTCACCCCATAACAGCACTATCACTAATATACCCGGTGAACTTCCTGCCAGGAAGTTCGTTTATTGAATTCTTGATTTACCCTATAAACGTTATTTGAATTTAAATATCGTTACTGTCCATAGATACATAATTTCAACGTGTGCGGTATTTTAATAATATTATGTGGTTTTCAAAATTGCTGTTGTAAACGATTGACAATTCCGATATCAAAGGCAATTATCAAGGGGACTTGTGAGTGATTGATTGCGGCAATTAATAGATTTTGTGTGCGCATATTACGATTTCGTATTTGAAGTATTTGGTATTTACAAGGAACTTGCATGCAATAATTGACACGCGAATATAGTGTCAAACGTTTAAGAAATAGGATAGATTTTATATTTTGCATAGATATATAATATTAATAATAAACACTTTATTGTCAAATTAAACTTATACAAAAGGCGTACATATTGTCTTAAGGAAACGTCTTCCAGTAAACTACTATTACTATACCATCACGGCATATCCCACAAGGGTAGCCATATAATAAATATGCAAGCTGTCTTCTCTGTGTAAATATAAAATCAAGACATCCAGGAAGGGTGGCAAACTTCTTCGCTGAATTTAGGATGTAAAATGTCTAATGTTTACGTGTTGTAAAATATCATACATAATATATGTATTTATAATATTTTTTACAGGTTTTCCAAAACAACTAAGAAAAAGCGTCTCATTTCTTGAACCTAGGGTTGCTTTCTAACAAATTAAAAAAAAAACAATATTATCTGTTTTTATTATTCCAAAATTACAGTGCATTATACAAAAAGTGCTCATTGAAGATTAAATTTCTATCTATACTACATCAATTACTTGTTTATAAAGAAAGGGTAAGTAGGTATTATGGGATAAATTGTGCAGATAAGGTAATGCCTTCTAAAGGATTTGCAGATTCCAGCTTTCATTATATTTATGGATACTAGGAAAAAAATGTTCTATGAATACATAAGCATGCTACGTTGTAAATTTTATCTTTCTTGTAACGTCTATTTTATTGGAATCTCTGCTATTACATAATAATGTAGATCATACTACAGAAAATGCTATAACAATTATAATGCAAAAGTTTAATATTAAAATTTCTATAGTAGTTTTCCCACAGAACACTCATAACGTTGGCTGACTTTTGTTTGTGAAAATATAATTGTTTCTGACGACTCAAAAGGCGTCTGTATAAGTGAATAGAATTATTGTTAAGGAGTTCTATTCCAATATTTTTATTATTCAATTTCACAATGAAAACTCATTTTGTATGTAACTTCAAAGTATTTTTAAACTATTATTACTTATCAATTTTAATTGCAAGATTATAAAAATAATTTCGTTTCTTTTCTCTAGTGGAAACACAAAGCTCAATAGTTATTTTTTACGGACAAAAGATCCCCTTTATTCATTTTCTACTTTTATCATACTGCCAGATCTTCTCCAATCTAATTAAGAAAAATGATAGCTTATATAAAACGGTTATTAAAGGAAAATATCTGAAATTATTTGGATGAATTTGGAGCTTAAGCGGAGAAAAAAAAAAGCTTAAATGTTACGTATTCCGGTCATTAACCTTAAGAGCATTCACGTACTACCACTGGAAAATCTGCTCTTGTGGGGCGATCGATGATACAAGAAATGTTTTCTTCTTAACGTTTAATGTTTGTTTTATAAGTTTTCCCTACGTTTCTTGCATATTTTAAACTTTTTATGATTGTTTATCTCAAATTAAGTTGTTAGCTTTATATATAAAATAAATCTTATGTATAAACTTACCCCTATTTTTTTATGCAAGATGGTGAATCTAGTCATTTGGTTAATGATTTTGTCTTAGACGACTTATAGAAGGAAGTGTTTGTTATAATTTCATCCATTACTTATTTAGATAATATTATCTCACATTAGTACCTAAAACTACATAATACCTTCATATATTTGTTTGTAAAATATAAAGAATACTTATATTTATTCCTCAATAGGACATTTTCAAAAGGCATTTTTATATGTCTGTCTTTATTTTTAAAATATTCAGTCTGGAGACATGTAGCTTCTTTATATAGAGATATAGTACTCATATAATATGACGTGAAATGCTTTCATTTGTTTTATTTTATACTTTTATATGCCTACGCTGTTATTATTACCCTTGATGGATGATTACAATAAAAATATTGTAAACCTTAAGGAGGAACTTTCATGTTTTCTACATGTCTGAAATTTAACAGCGTACAAGGCATGCGTCGGTTATTTTCATAATAATAAATAAAATAATAATATTACAAACGTTATCCTGAATATGCGTTGGGAAATCCTGCAATGCAGAGAGAGTGTAGCAGTTTTAGACATGTACTGGTACGTACTGTGGTGGTTAGTACTTGTGTAGTTTGTGGAATTCTGCCAGGAAATGGGAAAGAGGAAACGAGATGGACTCGGGGAAGTAGGAATTAGAAAGGATTAGGGAGGGTTGTAAGGACACATTGACGGGATGTTGTTACCCAGGAAACGTTTCTCTCTCTCTTGAAATACAAACGGAATAGCTGCGAACACATTGAACGATATGTATGATGGATCCTGTGAAGAATTTATTTTATTGTGTTTGATAAAGATGTGTTAATTATTATGGAATTAAAATATAATGATTCTAAGAAACTCATCATTTTTAATTAAACTTTGTATAACGTTTCTTTTTGTTAATGCAGTGATGGAATAAAGCTCTTGTATTTGAAGTAGTTTTAAGTAATTGAGTAATATTCTGCATTTATTTTATAGATTTTTTTACAGTGAAAATAAATTAATTCCATGGCGTTAAATGATAATGATAAATATAGGTATATATCTTTAATCGACATATATATTTTCTAAATAACTGAATTGCAAAATAAATCAAAAATTTCATTTATTTATTTCGAGTAAATAAACACATTTTCCTGAAAAAAGGCGGAAGAATGTTTAGAATTATATATTATTCTGAAATAGTTTGTAATTAAGTGTATTCCATATTATACTGCAGGAGTGTTTGTTATGAATTTCACGTATTTATCAGTATAAAAAGTTTTTGTTGATGTCGGGAAATGTGTAGGCTTCATGTATGCCCGAAAAGTTTGAAAGTTTATTTATGTATAGGTAGAATAACAACCACGTATGCCGTTGTTGTTTTGTGAAATTAGTAGAGAATTGATGAATAATTAATGAAATCCCTTCCTATTAAAATGTCCTTAGAACCACAAGACTCCGCATTAACAACAAGTCTAAACGCTGCTTTAGTTATTGGATTTATGATATACAAATTTGCATTATAATAATATGTATAACAAGTGAGATTATAACGATATGCTAATTTTATTAACCAATGCTTGGTACCTAACACGTATAAAATAGTACATAATTTCAGGCTTATATTATATTTGCTTGAAAATGTGTAGGTATTTAATTCTCATTACGTAATAGGTATCTATATTTATATTTTGAGTGTCTTAATTGCATAATATTTTTGAACAATTAAGTTTGCTTGAATACATCTTTAATTATTGTTCTGCAATAAGTTAATGTCACTCGAAATTGAGTGAAATAATATGTTATTATGTTGTTACAAGAATGATTTCCCAGTGACGCTATTCTATGTTCCAATCCAAGTTAAAGTAATTTTTAACTTACCTACCACATTTAATCTTATGGCGTGTAAAAATTCATACCGCGATTAAAATTTTGATTGACTCTATCATGTCGTTATGGTAATGGTTTATAAAGAATTTCTTAAAAGTTACTTTTAACAAACAAAAATAAACAATAATGTGCATTACTGATTTGCCTAAAAAGATTAAATTCACGGAAATGCACTTTATCGTAATTTGAGAATGCACGAAACAAAAAAGCAATAAGAAAAAACCCAAGTAACATACTATACTCGTATATGTTGTTTTGACATTTTTATTAAGTTTTGTCAGTGAACTTTCCTTTTCGTACAAGCCGTAAATACTGTCATGCATTCAATCTTGTTATTAAGTCCATTTTTATGGATATGGAGAAGATTTAGCAAGGGTTTCGGAACATGGATAGCATGCTAATGAATTTGAGATGGATTTTGAGTATTCATATACGGCAAAGGTTTTTTCTCTATTACTTTATTTGACCAAAACATAACTTTTCGGTGAATAAAATAAGTACACGATGTTTACGATCTTTTGCTTTCTTTATATAATAAGAGTGTATCTTGAAGACGATTCAAGGTTGAAGTTGAATTTAATCCACAACTCTAAATGAAAATAATTATTATTCTCCACAACCTAGTGCCAATGGAGTTATTATAGAATCGTTGTATTGTTAAAAAATGATTTTAAGAGCTTTATGAAACCTTTTTGCGTAACAATAATCATTACAAAATTTAAAAAATATATATAAATAATGTTTTTTGCTTTCTATAACTTTTTTTTTATGGTAAAAATAAATGAAAGAAAATTCTGCGCTTTAAATCATTTCTCTTGTAAATTTATTTAATCAAATTACAGGTCGAAATAATATGCGCGAGTTAATTATTTACGTACTGGAATTTTTCTTAATACTAAATAGAACAATTATACAAAGGAAAGAACATAGTCAAGGAAAGCAAAGCACTAGAAGCAGAATATGACGTAGAAAATAATGGAGATGACATCTTAAGAAGTGAATTTGATATTGCATTAGCAAAGTTGAAAGACGGCAAAGCACCAGGTATTGACCTGATTCCATCAGAGCTGCTTAAATGCGCAGGAAAAGGCATGCTTGATACATTGTATAAGCTTGTCTGCAAAATATACAACACAGGAGAGATACCTGAGGACTTTGCCAAATGTCTGATACGAGCGCTTCCTAAGAAAGCAGGCACGACAAAGTGTGAACAACACAGAACCTTAAGCATGATATCACACGCTTCTAAGATACTCACCAACATTATAATGAAAAGGGCCGAAAATAAAATCAACGAAACACTTTCAGAAGATCAATTTGGATTCCGCAAAGAGACAGGCACAAGAGATGCAATCCTGAGTCTCAGACTTACTCTAGAAAAGAGAATAACAATTAATAAAAACACATATATAGCATTCATCGACCTTGAAAAAGCATTCGATAAAGTAGAATGGGAACAACTTTTTAACACCCTCAACCAGATAGGAATGAGTTATAAGGATAGAAGAGCAATCTGGAGCTTATACAAGAACGAAATGGCTGTGATTAAAAGCGGAGAGAGCTGTGCAGAAGCAAGGGTCGAACAAGGCGTAAGACAAGGATGCTCAATGTCGCCAGCTCTCTTTAACTGCTATATACAGCGAGCCATTGATGAACTGAGAGAAGAAATGAAGAACTGGACAGGAGTAAAAATAAATGGGAAAAAGGTCGACATGATAAGATATGCTGACGACATAGCACTGCTCGCAGACTCCGAGATGGAGCTGAACGAAGCTTTAGGAAAATTGGAAAGTATACTGTTGTCAAAGTACAACATGAAAATAAATAAAGAAAAAACAAAATGTATGGTCGTTGGAAGAGAGGAAGCGACTGCGAACATTGCATTAAATGGAGTGAGCATCAAACAAGTAAGTGAATTCGTGTACCTGGGCAGCAGAATAAACCAGGATGGACGCTCCAAAGCAGAAATTGTAAGCAGAATAAACCAGGCAAGGATTGCCTTCAACAAAAAATCGAAGATATTGGAATCCCCAAATATCGACTTAAGCGTAAGGAAGAACCTTACTAAAGCCTTTGTATGGAGCATTCTGCTTTATGGTTGTGAGACATGGACCATCAGCAAGAGTGAAAGCGGACGGTTGGCGGCCTTCGAGATGTGGTGCTACAGACGCATGCTTAAGATCCATTGGTCGGAGCACGTCGAAAACGAAGAAGTCTTAACCAGGGTAGGCGAAAAAAGGCAACTCCTTAAGAGAATCAGCCAACAACGAGCTAACTGGATTGGCCACAACATCAGGCACCCAGGACTACTCATCGCCATCGCGGAGGGTAAGACCGAGGGAACAAATGGCAGAGGCCGACCAAGAGACGCATATATGGACCAACTGAAGAGGGACATGAACTGTGGCTCATACGTAGAGCTTAAAAGACTGGCTGAGAATAGGGAGGAATGGAGAAGAAAAACCAAACTCGTTGCAGACCAATCCAATGGATTGTAACTAAATATATATATAAGCCATTTGCTCAGCGGTCGGAGAAGCGTTGAAATGTATACCTACTCTTTTAGGGTAGGTACTCTAGTACAGTGTTCCGCAAACTTTTTGTGTTCAAGGTACAGCTATCAAATCAAGAAATTTTAGAGGTACACCAAAGAAAAAAGCAATGTTTATTTAACAAAGCATCTCGCTCTTATAGCTTTCAGCTATTTTTAGGTGTTATTTTCACAAAACCTTGACTTTTTTCCGCGGCACACAAACTGATGACCACGGTACACCAGTGTGCCGCGGCACACGCTTTGCGGAACACTGCTCTAGTAGATGTGAAAGGCTTGCTTTTATAAATAATATGATTCAACGAAATAACAGTTGAACTTTGAATTAGTGCGTTATCTTCGTGACTATTCATTTTAATATTATAAAAAAAGTAAAATATACCTAATATAAAAAAATTGTTAATTTTCACGCATTCAATTGGCAGTCATGAAACACTAACACTAATTGCCGAGTGCTTTCGCTTTGCGGCAAAATTTACTTGAAACTTACAGTTGTTAAAGAATTTACAGTCGCTAGTGTTGATAAAATACAGATAGCATATTATTTAATATTTATAAACTATTTCTACATTTATATGGATTGTTTTGTATTGTATACAGTTGGTATCATTGTTTACCACAGACACGGGAAACGGTGGTTGTTCACACTTCACTAAACAACTTAACCTTTATTAGGTAGAAAGGTACCCACCCGGTCATGTTGCTAACCCAGAGCTTCCAGCAACCTGTTATCTGTACACTGTACTGCAATCAAGTACAAATCAGGTGGAATTCTGTCAATCAATCAGTGATTGTAAACTTATCTACACGAATCATTCATTATTAATTATATACATACCAATCTCTATATCTATAATGCTAATTAATATTATTCTCATACCTAACAATTAAATAGACGGATGTTTCCTGTATGATTTTATTTGAGATATGACTTTAGTTATTAATAACAGTGTCTTGATGCGAGTGTGAAGGTTGTTACACTAATACATTTTCTGAATTGTATTAGATTTGACTCAGTTATATTCTTTTTTATCACGTAATACCTGAAGTTCTAGTATCCTGTGTACCTACCTCTGGAATACTAGTGAACAATAATGAATAATGGAAATAGTTTACTATCATTTTACTGCAATAAAAATCCAAGCTGTCTTCATCGTCTCAACAAAAAATTGAGACATTCAGGTTGGGTGATAAACCTGATGGCTGAATTTGAGATGTGAAGTGTTTTTATTCGATTATTTTGCCTTTTACAGGACACTCGTAAATTTACGGAGGAGAGCGTAGTCCAATTTTTTGCCGAGTGTTACGCGGTACAAATTAAAATATTTTGAATTATCAAAATGATTTTATATCACTTTAAAATATTTCACGTTAATCCTTTGGTTTCCATCATGACTAAGATGTTAAATTTGCCGATGAGCTATGCCACACAACTTGTATGAGAGGACAACTCGTATGGTTATTATGAGCAGTTAGTCTACTAGCTACTATAGCTATACTGGTAATAAATGGAAAAAGATTCTGTGCTTATTCAACCAATTTTTTTGATTTTTGTGATTAATAACTTCTCAAATAAAACTGTTTTATCAAGTTACAGGTCGACATAATATGCGCGTGACTAATTTACATAACTTGTGACATTCAAAGAAAAAAAATTGTGTTGTTAGGCGTTAAAATAATATTACCAACAAACACATCGTTAAATATAAAATACATAGTCTAATATTGATATAAACTTTTCTTTACACTTCTTTTTTTGTATCAACATCATTAGCCAGTAAAACGAAATTATTGATTTTTTTTTTTTTTTTAAAAAGATATATCTGGGTTTTGTTATAAACTCAAATACAACCTTATACACCTTTCACACTAAGCTAAAAGCTTTAGGCTGATTATTTTAATTTTTAGGCAACAAAAAATTTAGGCTGGTTATTTGACGAATAATTTTTGTATTAAAAATAATAATAAAATATGACGTGTTAACGTTGGATAAAATAATAAGTGTCTTGGTAGTCATCTATGTTATGTCGGAGATAACAAATCTAGACTTACATAGGTATGTATTTCTAATATCTATCCAATCTTCCTTAGCATGTTTTGTTTGCATCTATATATATTTTATAATAGGTGAATCTTAAATTGAAACAAATTTAAGTACGTTCTAAATATCTCCACAGTAAACATTGCCTTCTAAGGTGTTTGCGTGGTATGGCCATGTGGCCAGGAGACCACCTGAGTACGTAGGCAATAAAGCTCGTATCGAGGTTACCGGCAAGAGACCAAGAGGAAGGCCAAAGCGCAGATGGCGTGAAGTAGTGAGACAAGACATGAGGAGCTGTGCTGTGATGTTTCCCATGAGGATGCGTTCGACAGAACCAAGTGGCGTAACCAAACAAGAAAGGCAGACGAAGAAGAAGAAGAAGATCTAATACTTCATGAAACACGTAGAGTAGCCGCAGATCTAGATGTAATAAACATATAAGCTATCATCAACGTGTCAACAAAAAAAAAGAAATTCAGGATATCTTGTAAACTTAATTGCTGAATTTAAGATGTAAAATGTCTTTATTTTTTCAAATATCTGGCTTCACCAAAAAACTTGAAAACTTACGGAAAAGAGTGAGACACCACTTTTTTTCTGAATGTCCTACGACCTGAAATTGAACATTATAATTAACATTTCAGGCCATATAAAAAAAAACTGTCATTAAATTTGCTATCAGTTGCAGGCTGTTTCTATCTTATAAATTGTATTCGACTCCTTTATTTCTCAGAAAGGCTGTTCTATAATGTTTTTCCTTCACAATCTGATGATTGATTTCTAAGTGGAATCAGGTTTGGAGCTAGTAGGTTATATGCGTATCTATAGCAAACAAGAATCGCTACGTTTTAAATTGATTTTTTGACTGTTGTATGTGATAATATCTTCTAATTATACAACATAGAACCTAATGCTGTTTACACCAATAAGTACAATGTAGTATGACTATATATTAAAGAGCTTTATTTTACATTATTGTACTTTATATTATAAACTAAGCTTATTTTCAATCTCAATTATTTCGTCGTTAGCATTCAAACTTGTGGTGCGTCTACAATAATTTAAAGCGAGTTTGAAACATTCGACATTTCCCATTTAACTAGATTCTTATCAAGATTTTATAAATATATTTTTGAACAACGGTTAAAAGACTTGCAGGAAGTCTCACACATTTGAACTGAATGATTTAATGACCCGTGTATGTAAGATCATATAATTAAAATTATATGATTTGTTCACATTAAAATCATACATTTTTATATTAATATTGTATCACTTCATCCTTGTGGACAAGTAACACTTGTATGGATATAATATATACCTAATAATTGGCATGGATATAATCACATTATTACTACACCATCACGGCATATCCCATAAGTGGAGTGGCCAGAAGATCAGCTGCATGTAATAAGCATCCATGCATTCATGTATTCCATGTGTCAAAAAAATAAGACATTCAGGATGGGTCGTAAACCTCATCGCTGAATTGAAGATGTAAATTGTCTATATTTTTTCAACTTTTACTGGAAGCTTTTTTAAGAATTTATAAAACTTTTTAATGGATTGAAAACATACGGAAAGAGTGAGAGACCAATTCTATGCCTTGTGATCCACGAAACACAATTAATAGAACTATATAGTATGGTTTTTGTAAATAAGAGATAGGTAATGATGTACTTGATCGATAAATATAAAGTATCTACCAATGTGTTCCAAAAAAACTATTATTTTAATAAAAATTAAATGTTTAACAAATAACACTTAGCTCATGATAGATAAGGTAATTTCACATTACGATGTTTAATAGTGTTGTGATGTATTTTATATTCGATCAAAATTATATTTACACGTAAAACCTACGCCATTTAGGTATTTATTCAATATAACTACATGATTTAAATTTATGTTTAACATAAACCGTGTCCTCTCACCTTTACTAAAGTACCACATAATTATTTTAATTCGTTCGTATATATATGTATAATTGTTTATAATAATAATGTCCTCTGTAAAAACGACAACTCTCGGTGAAATAATATTACCCGCTTTGGAAACTCTTATTCTAGGCATATTTTTGGTAAGAAATGTGCATATATTTTTTATTTATTAGAATGTACGTAAAACGTTATAATATGTTTCCTGAAGACATTTGTTTATTTTTGTGTAGGTAAATCTTTAATCTCCATATTGTAAATTATTTCTTTTACCAAATTGAAATACTTTGAAACTAATGGTTTTAGACTGATAATGCATTGTTGTGATCGTAAATTTATGAGCTTATCTTCCACAGTAGGTATTGAAAAATATAAATCTAATATGAAGCATAATTAATTTATCCATCATCTGTATCTTTAAGTTGTCATTTTAGTATTTCCTAGAACAACAAGAACAACAAATTGTCGTAGTTTTGCATTGGGGTCCTGAGAGTATTTTTAGTTTGCTGTTTTCTAAGATTTGCCACGCTTTATTAATTATTTATTTACGTTTACATAATTCAAGGCAATGGCCATTTATATGTAATAAAGATAAATTATATATTATACTTAATTAATGTACACAATAGTAACAACAATTATATTGAAAACAAAATAATACTACTACTACTATACCATCCCGGCATATCCCACAAGTGGGGTAGCCAGTAGACCAACTGCATGTAAGAAACATGCAAGCTGTCCTCTTCGTGCCAATATAAAATCAAGACATTCAGGATGGGTGGCAAACCTCATCGCTGAATTTAAGATGTACAATGTCTTAGTTTTTTTCGAACACCTGCCTTTTACAGGACACTCGAAAACTTACGGGGAAGAGTGGGAGACCAATTCTTTACCGGTAAGATTAATAAAATTATAACAAATTTTATTTCGGGTATATGTGAAATGATTGAATATTATGGTCACTTTGAAGTACATACGTAAATAATGTGAAAAAAGATAAATTTAAAAGAATGGGAGATCAGAAAGTATAAATTTTTTAGTCGAAAGGTAAGTAGTCAATCTCAGTGTGTCCAATTCCTGAGAGAAACCGGGCGTAGAACTAGTAAATAATAAGAACCGTATTTCACATAGTATTATGGACGACCTCCTCTCTAGGTTCGTGACCTTTTTATCAAAAGAAATTATTGTGAACTTTTGCTTAATCATAATATTTCGTCTTTTTTAATAACAATGTAACAAACAGGGTTCGAAACGATAATGCCAATAGTCAACACTTATGGTAAAAATGTTTTCATATAAAAATCTTTTGTACTTGTGCCTGAGAAACTACTTGTACGTTGATTTTGGTATCTCGTATAAATTTATTATAAAGCTTTTCCCTTAACCTTCATATTTTAAACATATGTAGGTACCTACTTCTCAGAATTATGATAATTTTAAAATTTATTTATGCCATCTAAATGAGATAATACGTTAGGATGCATATGCGCCTCCGTGATAAATTCATACATACATACATACATACATACCATCACGCCGCTTCCCTCGCGGGGTAGGCAGAAAGGATCGAGCGCCACTTCCTTCTATCCTTGCATACATCTTTCGCTTCCGTCACTGTCATACAATTCCTCATGCATGCTCTCCTGTTTAATGTGCTCAACACGTGACCGTCCTGTAGGATTTGATTTAAATGATCTTGCCATTTAATCCTCGGACGTCCGCGTCTCCGAGCACCATTCCTCTCAGCCAAATATATCTTCTTAGTCATTCTATCCTCATTCATTCTTTCCACGTGCCCAAACCATCTTAACTTATTTACATTCATCTTTGTTATTACACCAACTTTCATTCCACATTCCTTTCGTATATCACTGTTACGCACACGATCTCTCAGACTCTTGCCACACATCCTTCTCAACGATCTCATTTCCACTGCATTTATGCCACTCTCATCATTTTTTAACCATGTCCACGTCTCACTTGCATACATAAGTGTTGGCACTAAGATAGCAGAGTGCACCAACCTTTTAGCTGTGGTGGATATGTTTCTATTTGCAATTATTGGTCGGATTGCACCATTTACCTTATTGCCAGCAACTTTTCTCCTTTCAATATCGCTTTCACACTTCCCATCTCTCGTGAACAAACTACCTAAGTACACACATTCGTCAACTTGCTCTAACACTTCGTTGTCAATCATTACCTGGCATACTGTTCTCTCACTTCCTCTTTCAAACACCATGATTTTTGTCTTTTTTGCATTCATTCTCAATCCATTAATCGCACAATTTTCATACACACACGTCATCATTCGCTGTAGA
This sequence comes from Athripsodes cinereus, assembly GCA_947579605.1. Classification (NCBI taxonomy): domain Eukaryota; kingdom Metazoa; phylum Arthropoda; class Insecta; order Trichoptera; family Leptoceridae; genus Athripsodes; species Athripsodes cinereus. Next base: position 22,148,302 of record OX388305.1, on the reverse strand, counting down.
TCACTTTCACTTTCAGCCATCAATACCAAATCATCGGCAAACATTAACGCTCTTACATTCATCCCATTCATATCAACACCTCCATTCAGTTCTTTCAATGGACGAATACAATGATCAATGTATAGGTTAAAAAGCCATGGCGACATCACGCACCCTTGTTTTACTCCTTTTGTCAATGTGAACCATTCCGACAGGTTATTGTTCACTCTAACACACGCAGAACTTCCTGTATATAGGGACGCAATGGCGCGAATTAGCCGACTACCCACCCCACACATTGATAGTACTTGCCACATTTTCTCACGATCTACTCTATCATAAGCCTTTTCTAGATCAACAAACGCGCAGAAAAGCTTCTGGTGTTTCTCCAGGAGCTTCTCTGTCACCATTCGCAAGGAGAAGATCTGGTCCACACACCCTCTACCACTCTGAAAGGCACCTTGCACATCCCATACATAAATTCACCCTCCGTATATTGATAATATATTATTTTAATGCATTTTTCTATCAATATGTACATAGTGTTATAGTCAAATATCACAATCATCAGTGAATAATGAATGAATAAATACAAATATCCAATGAAAACAATTCTACCCAAACGGCTTAAATGTGTACTTTGTAGAAAGATTTTCTAAATTAATTATATCCTAGTGGTCGCAAAGGCATTCATTTGTCCATTTATATTTAAAACCATAACTTGCCTTTAGAAATATAACAGTTTAAGATATATCTCTCCAGAATGGTTGCTAAACTAATAGGCAAAACAATTTCTATATTAAAATAATATTATCTATATTATCACTGTTTATCTCCAAACTATCACGTCATCTTTTTTTTCAACTAATACTTAATTCAATCAATAATAACGGAATAATGTTGGGACAATTTATCACCAATATAGCTGAAATTAAGTTGCAGCAGCCTCCCAATAATGGAATAGCCAGAAGACTAATTTCATGTAATAAACATGCAGGTCAACATCTCTGTGTCATAAACACTTCCATACATATTCCCTTATTACAAATACTTAATGCATTTCAAATTTTTGTAAATAATTATGTGGGTATAATATGTATTTAATGTATGATAATTGTGATTAATTAATTAAAAATTAAGTCCCCCTCAACAATAAAACAGAAAGACCAATATTGCCGACAATAATATTATGTTAATTTATCTGTGTATGTATATGAAAATTATGTACATTATCTAATTGTACATACCTATTATTATTTTAAGTACCCGCTCTTGTCACATTTTGTGTTTTTGTTGAAGGATCATCATTTTAAGTAATACCTATTATATTATAAAGAGTTTTTTTTTTAACCACGGACCTACTGCTCACGAGGCCGTGACTCTACCTCCAGGCTACCGACGAACTCTATACATAGTAACTCTAAAGTTTGTACATTCACAGAGTGAAAATTCATTATGATGATATTTCACACGATGAGATTTAAATAACACACAGTTTACTTTTCACTAAGATTTATTGAAATCTCGAGCGCTTTGATCAATGTCAATTTATTAACATTGACGAAAGCGCTCGAGATTTCAATAAATCTTAGTGAAAAGTAAACTGTGTGTTATTTAAAGTATAATATCATCTTTACATAGTTGTAATATTATTCTAAGGCTGGATTATTGTTATGGAACCAGTAGGCATCTACATCCTTGTCACAATATACAATAAACAATGTTTACTTTGCCTATCGATGGAATTTTAGTTTTGTTTATCAATTAAAATGTATGTACCAACGTACAATGTGTGTGATAGTTTCACTCCGTACCTAGTACCTACTTATTTCATGTTGTAACTTGTTCATGCGTGCATGAGTGCATGCGTGTATTGCAAAGTTCATGGTGTATGCATGTCACTGGACAATGGTGTGAGCTGATGTTTGCATAGGTAATAGTTGATAAGGCGATCTCTCTTAATACCTATATAATTATACAGAGTACCATCTCCATACATGATTCTTATTATTATCATTTGTTTCGAGTAAGACATACCTAGTTATAATAGAGTTCCGTCATTTCGTCTAGATACTTCTTCTATTTAATAATTAATAAGTGTAAATTGTGGTTTGTCATCATATTTGAAATAAGTAAAATTTACAATATTTAATTGAATAAAACTTCTGATAAAATTGTTGTGACTTCGCAATAAATAACCATCCAGACAACATCTCATAACATTATATTCCACTTGAACAAGCGGAAATGTGCATAAAAAACATACAAATATGCAAGTTTAATGATATGAAAAGTAAGTTTACCGTGAGATATACCTTGATGGTATAGATATATACATTGATTAATATTGAAGAAATGCAGTGTATAAAAATATTATATACCGACACAATTGCTACTTGCTTTGGAAATGCAAATTGTTCAATGTAGATTCAATTTCGCAATTTGGCTAGAAATTAAGGATGGCTTTTATTTAGATTATGTGCTTTCTAAAATTTGTCATATCTATTGTTAATTAATTGCTAGGCTGCAATTTTTTTAACTAAATAATTATGTGTACCTAAAAAAGTTGCGTAAATGTGTCTCATCAGTAATTTTTTAATTAAAATATACCTATGCAAAATCTATAAATAAGACAAAATATGCAAAAGTGCATATAATTTAGCCTTAACACTATCATGATACCTACATAATTATTATAAAAATAATTCCGAGTCATACTGTACAAGTATCAAATATAAAATTCCCCGCGGGATTCAATTAATCACTACATGCTGGGTAGATGTGTGTGCATAGTTAGTAGGTACCTACCTAATGATACATACCATGTACCTACCACTAATAATGTAAGTATATACATACAATATTCTCCGAGTACATTGTTTAGTGAAAGCTGCACGCAAGCAATATTGAAGTAAGGAGACTTGAGTGAACAATTTGTACAGCACATACCTACATTATCCTTTGTAGAGACATATTGAGAGTTCGGTAAGATATTAAATCATATGTAGAGGACTAACTATAAACTTTCTTCTTATTTTGCTGTTTTTGCATTAACGGAAGAATATTTATTTATTTTAATTTATATATATGAACAACTTGTAAAACGTTGTTTTCTTATGCCGTGACTTCAAGGGTGTCACATTTTGAGTATCGTGTAAAAAGCCCAATAAACAAACGTGTCTTTGATTCCCTTTTGAAAGCCCCTTAATACCAACATATTATTATGTTAGTGCGTAAATCATACCAAAGCCTAGAATTTCGAGTTCCGTCGTTCCGTTCTCAGCCTACCCAAGTTTAGAATAGTAGCATGTACTGTACATTCAGTTCTGAAAAAAATATTCTCCAGATTCCGAGGAATGTTGAGAACTTATTCGTAAATCTTTCTGTTTATTTGAGAGGAAGTTTGTTAACTTTTAATTTAAGCAATTCATTTGCAATAAAAAGTTTTGATAACATTAAATATTATTGTATTTCATTAGTATACCTAAGTAATATGTACTATATTGTATTACCCTCCTTAAAAAGCGAAACTTTTGTGAAGGAGTGCTGGTAATATTATGCAATTATAGTTTCTTACTTTCTGTGCTTACCTTTGTTTTTAAAGCGAAACATAATATTGTCTTATTAACGTTATTTTATTCATACAGAATAATATTTATACACTTAAAGATCTCGACTTGAATAATCGAGGTACTGCAGTAGGTACTTCTAGAACTACATAATAATGTTGAATATCGACCCCTAGTTGACCCATACAAACGACGCCAATATTTCTCACAGTATAATATTATAGTAAGTACATTAAAGTGGTCGCTATTTAAGGATTTATTAACATTTTAACCCACTTCGTACAAAGTAAAGCGCCCCTCACAACTTAAGTATTATAGGAATGTTACAAAAGCATAAAATCCAAAGCTTCGTTAAAATAATACATAATATTATAAAACACAACAAAGAACTTCCACTTGGAAAATGATTTCAGTGTTTTCATATCCTGTGAGAGTTATATTATTATTTTTGACAGCGGAAATGACTAAAAAAACTTGTCTTTTATAAGCGTCATAATACAGAAAGTTCCGCGAATATACTTCGACTTTTGAAGTTATGAACATTTAATATAAAATCCATGAATAAAAAAGTAAGATTCGTCAAGTTGCAAAATCTGATCCGGAAGATTTTATTTTTGATAATATCTTTGGTAAAGTTATGTATAGAATCGTGTTACGTCTTGAAAGATTGCTGGATTATACTGGCTCCATTATTTTGTGAGTTAAGGATTTTGCATTATTTTATTACTTAATATACGGAGCTCAGATGTTTTTCTATTTTTTATTCGGTTCAAGTAAGTAGGAACAAATTGCATAATTATATTATATTTACATAGTAAGCTCAGTATGCTTAAAAAATATCTTATGAGATAACGTATTTACATTTTATATATTTCCTTTCTTAGTTGTGGGATTACAAAATATTGTTCCTTGCTAGGTTATAGATGTAATCTTATATTAAATTTGTCCTTTATTTGATAATTATCTTTAACACTTTTCCGTGTTACATTGTTTTCTTTTCGTTTATAAAATAAATATCGATAATATGTCAAGTGTCGTACTATGTTCATATCATTAATTTGATCGAGTAGGTACTGTCCGACATAGAAGGCAATAATGTAACAAGTAAATCCACATCAACTCATACGTATATTATGTGAGTCTACTCGTTTGTCGGTATGTATCTACTCGGTTGTCGATTATGTCAGTAACTGCTCAATCAGTTTATGTATTGTTATTATTATTATATGTTGTTTTCACTATTCAGTGTTCATACAACCATAATGTGTTTACATCAACAGAATAGTTAGGTGAATGTTTTTAGTAACAAATCGTTCGCAGGTGAAACCTGAAAGCTCTTGTAACGGTTAACCATTTACCACATTTCATTCTGTTGGTAGGTACAATAAACTTTTGTACGCGTACTATCTATTTGGCCTCTAGTATAAATAATATGTGTATTTACAATATTTTGAACAGAATTTTAGTTGTTGAGGTTGCATTGGTGTAAATTACCCCGCTTCGCTGCCAAGTCATTTCACTATCAAAGTCCAATATTTTTTAAGGTTTCCTGAAGTACTTACTTCAGGAATTTATAGGATTCAAATGACCGTTTCTAACGTTTTTGGATCATCAATTAAATAAATTTTCATGCCTAAGTGTATGTTAAACTTGGCTTATTGTCTAGTTACTTTTGTTTTCATTTCGTAACCGTATACTCACGGAATAGAATAGGTTTTCCACACTTTCTATAAATCTTCAAATTTAAATGTAGAAAGAGGATGACTAACGTGTTCATAAGTTGGAAGTTAGTTCATTTGTCACTGCACTTGAGAGACGTGCTGCAATGGTATGTATTAATTTTATACAAGTCTATATTTATATCTCTCTAGCGCCTCATAATAATTGAATAGTGAATTGATCTAACAACTTCCTCTCCTTTTCCACTCCTTCCTGCCATGTTTTGGGCTAGAGAGAAAGATGACATGAAAAAATGCTCTATTAACCAATTTTCACTGTTATATATTTTTTTAAATTATAACATATTTGGTCTCAGTAAAGGAATTAAAAATATTTCATTATCTCCCTGGTTTTGTTAAGGAATGTGCATTTGTTAACAAATATGCCAGACAATTGGTCAGGTTTCATAGTTTTTTTTTAATACTGCGCCCCTTGAAAATTAACGCCCTGGTCAAATGTTCAGTCTGTCCGTTTATAGCTCGGGGCCTGCTGTCCTCTGGAAATCTTTAATTCTTCGTACTCATAAATTTTGACTTGGTCCGGACTATACAATAGGGAACATGCATGCGTGAGGAATATGAAAAAAAGTTATCAATTTATATTGATAAAGTTACGCTGATCACGAATATCCTAATAATAAATCATAAAATTAAACTTTTCATTCATTATTTTCAATTTAAAAATCCATGTTTTCTGTCAAAATTTAAAACGCTCTGTTATTGAATCTTCACCTTGTGACGTCATCATGCGCTAGTGCTAGCTTCGACGCAGCTACTCTGTTATCATTTCTCTGTGTTTTCTGTGTTGATCGGAGATAGAGGCGCGCAAGTTACTTGTATATTTTAAAGTTTTAAACTATTCAAATGTGCTCATGTGTTATATTTTTTATGAATCCTCTTTGCTTTTTCATGTATATTTATAAGTGCTAAAAAACGTGTGTTCAAACCTAGCCTCTTACGGGAACGCTTTGTGTTCATATTTGAGTAATTTGTGCCTGACTTATAAAATTATACGTACAAATAGTGCTCAGTGTCAAATTATTGTTGTTTTCTGTTAAATAAATACTAAAAAGCACATATACCTATAAAGGTAACCCATTATTGGTGCAGAATGTGTCTCTAAACAACTTTAGATTTATAGTGTTTCTTAGGACAAGCGCCGTCTGTTTAAATGGAGGTAGAACTATGTTAGTTTGACAATGCCTCCATTAATAGGCACATAATTTGGTCAAATTTTTAATAGTCACTTACTATACTATACCCTCACGCTACGCCCCAGGTGGGGTAGGCAGAGAGAACGGAACGCCACATAGATCTATCCTTACACACTTCTTTCGCTTCCTCTACATTCATCCAGTTTCTCATACATGCACGCCGATTTCTCCTACTAAACACTTACTTAAGAATTTGATCCACGTGATCAAGCCACGTGGTTCTTGGACGTCTACACTTCCTCACACCCCCTCTTTCAGATAAACACTTCCTCTTTGTCATCCTTTCATCGTACATACGCTCAACATGTCCAGACCATCTTAACTGACGCCGGGCGTGTTTTTTTTTTTAGATAAATAGCGATTCACACAACAAAATAATTTAACTTAAAAGTACATAATCATACAAAGTACTTACACAGAAGTGATCTTTTCAACAAAAAACAGTTGATTTTGTAGAAATTTTGCTATTTGAGAAGTCTTTTTTCATAGTTATGTACCATTTACGACGCACTTGCATAGCCTTAGGGATCGAAATAAACGCTTTTTGGAGTAGTTACAGACGTGTTTACACACCGTGGAACTGAACAATATTTGTGATGAGTTCTTGATGTATTCATTATATTTTAAATAAATGTTATCGATAACAAATGATTGAAATTTAAACGCAAACACCGGCTTCCTTCACGCAACCCCTACGAAATTCGACTAGCTATCCGGGCGGCGGGCAGTACTAGCGCATTGTGACGTCACACATTCATTCTGTCGTGGGTGAACCGTTTTGCGCCGTAGGGCGAAAATTGCTTTTTCAAATGGTGATAAAAACCTTAAAAATGCATATTGAGAAAAAAAAACAACACCATAATTTTTCTAATTTTTTGTACTATTTTTTGAGCTTAAAATAAAAAATTGTGAAAGTTCCCTATTCCTGCGCTCCGTCGCGCCCTCAGCTATGATAATGATTTATTCATAATGAGAATAATCCAGATCTTTACAGAATAAGATGTTCATATTTAAGATTATTTTTCTGAAAAAAAAAACTGGCCCTGAAATATTTAGGAAATTAAATTCGTTAGTCCTGAAGACTGTTAGTTGGTACATGGATATCCTAATAGTTACATTGCATCAATAGAATATGTTTTCTAAATTACCAACATCCAGTAATTAAGCGTCATGGCAATTAAAATGCTCCGATAATAATTTTTATTATTAAAGTAGAGAGCAGTGCCCGCTTGCATCGGGTGTATGAAGTAGCTATGTAGGTAATTTTAGATCCTTTTTTGTATATAAATGTACTATCAAAATGTTATGTTAGTATATTAACGTGTCATAGCGTGTTTTTATGTGTTATAATAAATGTATGAATCAGATGAAACAATTATATCCGTTTATAGATTAACCCGTTATGGATATCGGGTCGTATGCTGATAAATATTTTTTATTTATCATTTATATTATTCTTCATTTACATTGGTTATAACATCAATCAATACTTTAGCAGTTATAAAAGAGGTCGAGTTTATCGCTAGATTGCGATATTTTCCAACTAATTTTATTGTAACTTTTTTTATACAGCAAGGAGTAAAATTGATACAGTTGGATTGGTATAGATTTGCAATCGCTTTTGCGATAAACTCTCCCTATTTATGTTAATCATATTTATTTGAATAGACTCAAAGAAGCGAATAAATAAATAAAATTCATTTCAGTATAAAAAAATCGTTATTATATAAGAACATTATTTCGAAAGTTTGTTTTTTAATCCTTGATCTTTTAATCTTTGCTATACTTGATGCTCAATTTCAATTTTATTTAATAAAACTTTTATTCTTATTTATATCAGAGCCTTAATGATTTCTTTAAATCTAAATTGAAAGATTATCAATTCGTTACTGACTTCAGGTTGTGATATAAGGATTAAGATGAGTTTTATATGTATAATACCCTGTTCGTAGTGTCAGTAGTAGTAGTGATGTTACGATAGTAGAGGTTCTATCAATTAATGTTGCCACTATGTTTAGTAATTTATAATCGTGTATTATTATTGGGATAATTGTTGGCCACGAACCCGGAGTAAAATTTTCATATTTTGTGTTAATAACATACTATCCGCCGTGGTTACTACGTATTTCCCTAACATCCATAACAAATTCATATTACATTTATATAGAAGATACCTAGGTAGGTATATAAAATAGTAGGTACAAAATATTATTTAGGTATGTGGGATAGTTTGGATGGCTGTTATACATTTTTGTAAGTACGTAGAATCATGAGTTGTGTATTTTATTTAAGTTAGAATCTGTAATTTTACCTTCTTTTTTTGTTTTGTAATAAAAGTTTTATACAAGTAATAAAAAATATTGTACTTTACTTTATAAGAATTGAATTTACTCTCATTCAGTAGGTACTTAATTATGAATTTACTCAAATGAACACTGTTCAAAATTTATCCAGGTTGGGTAGGGTGTGTGATGATTCTTAGTAATATTTCAGTAAGTCACAGACAAATATAAAAGTTACCAGGTAAATAGTAGACTAAATTAATATTAAAACTTGAATAAACATACCCTTATTGTGCATTAGTTTTTGTAAAAAAAAAAACAGTTTTATTGATTAACAATAATATCATTAAAGATTTTTTTTTTTAATAAAACTTCAATTGAAAAGTTTCGGGTTCGAATCCCACTGATGAAATGTTTGTATTGATGTGACATTGTAAGTTCACGAATGATGTGAATTATGTGTGTATATTATTCCACCAAATTTGTGACTCAACATTTTCATAATAATATGTACAAATATACAGAATATATCCATTACAAGTTATAAGTATAACTTATGTATTTTGTATGCTATAGGTACTATACTCCAAGTTTAATACAGAACATGTCACGATTAGATTTACGATTTCTATGAAACAAGATGAACGACTCACGTCTTTAGTAAGAACACAAACCACCGATGACGAGCGTGTGAATGATTTTTTTTAATTAAACTGTTTTTAATTGCTGCATGATTTTTATTTAAGAAATTTGCTTTTCTAACCTCTCATTAATCAAAGGTCCTCGTTTGAAACGGAGCTCTCTATTACCGCCCTGCCCATTTTAAACCTTATTGCGTCAGGTGTATTCCTACGTACTAATACTGTACTACGATCATATTTTTAAATCTGTTTTATTTTTATTGGTAGTACTCTTCTCTCTTAAAAAGAAAAAAATTCATTTAGTACCGATTACTATTATTTTATGAACATATGCGAATATAATATTTGTTCAAATTTCAATAATATATCTAATAAAAGAGAATATGAATATTACCGAATGCTTTGTCCATTACAACAACTCAAAAACTTTTATAGATTTGGGCTCCCTTTAAAAAGGAAATAATTATATATTATTTCAGCGAAAGCGTAGATTAGCTATATGGTATTGTTATACTGTTAACCTATACATTATATCTGTTCTCGTATTATATTTATTAAAATATTTTTTAAAAGCGAAAAAAGGATACAAAAAATTGATTCTAAAAAATTATGCATATGAGGATTGAACCTGTATACGTATAAGAGCTTCAAATCGATATATTACTAGAAATTTTAAACAAAACTCCGCCATACGTTGCATTATTAAACCGTAATACGATTGGCGGTAATAGGAAAGTATAGAGCGACATGATGGCAGTACAACATCCAACCATAATTTGTTTAATTATTTAAATATTTTTTTTGTAATTAATTAGACCTTATGCATTTAGTGCCATCAATCTTCAAAACATTTCCACATATCATTATGATATTTCATCATCAATATTTACCAACAACAGATCACGACACATATAATTTTAATGACTGCATGACCCACAATTAAAAGATACCTATTATATATTACTATTTAATTATTCTATTTTTTCCCTTTTTTTGCCTTTAGCAACAAGATGAATTACGTAGTTTAATAATATTACCTGTTACCTGTATGCATTTGTTGATTCATCACAATTAAAATCTTATTAGTTGATTATTTATTTTATTTGATATACATACATATATCTTTTGTTTTTACCTACACCAAGAAAGATTCTAAGACTTATGAAGAAATAGTGGATACTTTCTAACACAATGCTCGAGGTTCTCAAGCCGTTATTTTTTTAATGTTGTCTTCAATTGTACTTCCACCAACACTGTACGACATCCACTTCGACATCTAACTTTATTTTCAGTATATTTAACATTTTAAGATCGTTTAAGAAGTTCCATATTATGCAATTCTAAAATTATTATTTAAATACCAAATGAGAATTATAAGTAGGTGTTTTTAATTAAAGATAGTTACGGCTGTGACGTAGGTTCACGAGAGATGGAAAGTGTGAAAGCAATATTGAAAGGAACAAAGTTGTGGGAATCAAAGTAAATGAAACTATTCGGTAACTTATTGCCAACGCTGATGAATGTAAGTGAGACGTGAACATGACTCAAGGAAGACAAAAGCTATATGAATGAAGTAGAAATGTGATCTTTGATAAGGATATGTGGTAAGAGTCTGAGATATTGAATACGTAGCAGTGCTATATGTGTAGAACTGAAGTTGATGTGATAACCATGATGAATTTAAATAAGTTACGGTGGTCTGGGCATGAAAGAAAAGAATGAGGACAGAGTACCAAAAAATACATAACTGAGAGAAAGGTTACTCGGAGACGTGGCCGGCCGAGGATTAAATGGCTGGACTATGGAGACCGGATCCTAAATAACAGATACGTGCTGAGTACAATGAACAGGGGAGTGCATGAATGTGATGGAAGAAAAATGCTTGTGCAAGGACAGGACAAAGTGACGCTCTATCCTTTCTACCTACCTTGTGAGGGAAGTGGCGTAATTGTTTATATGTATGTAGGTATCTATGAAGTGTGTTTGACAAACTGAGTGATATTTTTATAGGAAATAAAATAATATAAAAACCTTAACAACCGCTTTGAATATTGTTCCCAGAAAATCAATATTAAAATGTGTAATATTTACATTGATAAAAAAAAACTCAATTGTGATAAATAACAAACGAAAGAAATTACGCCCTAACATTCTGAGAAGTATTACGATTATTTTTTTCAAAAATTTACTTTGTGTATTTATTAAATATTGCCCATACGCCTACGTCAAAATAAATAAAGAAACAACAAGACATAAGGTATTCACGTGAATTGAAACACAATGAAATTATTATCATTGCCATTGTATAAGTAGTATTTGTGTTTCTAAGCTCATTTATTATCTTCACTGTATTCACATACACGTGCCGATGGTTTATACTGGGAAGATGATTCGATTTCAGATTATTTATAATTATATTATTACTAAAATGAGCAATGTATATTATATTGGTGATGGTGAACTTCATATTCAAACCATTGGTTATAAAATTGAAGCAGTAGCAATATAGTTCCATGACGAATAAATTTATCGTGACGTTTAAAGTATAGTCAATTTATTTAGGGACAATAAACAAAACAAATTTTGTTTTAATATTATACCTATTTATCATTTTAGGTACGACCCACTTGTGCTGCCTGTTATCAACACCGCGGAACAATACGTTCGAATAAAAACTCAATTATAATGTTTAAAATTCCCCCGCGATGTCCCTTATGTTACTGTGAATGGAAATCGGATTTAGACCTCACAACATAATTTATTGTAAAATTTTATTTTCGTATTGTTATAAATGTGTGCGTTTTTGTATAAAAATAAATTAACGTGTAGAATTAGGTATATAGATAGGTAGGTATTATATAATTTGTTAGTTGTTTTGATTTATTTAAATAGGTTAGTTTGTATCTTGAATTCTTAACTAAGTTTGATTTTTTACCTTTGTTATCACTTTATTGTTTTAAGATGTTTGTTTGATTATTTGTGGATCCTATTATATTTGCTGTGAGACATGGTGCATATCTGAAAGAGATGAAAAAGATATGAAGCGTTTTGAGATGTGGTCTTGCAGATAAATGCTTAGGATATCTTGAAGAGATCACATCTCAAATGTCTGGAGAGAGAATTTGAGTATTGCTTATCCATGTAAAACAATTACATAATTAGTTGCGATCTTGACCACATTCGAAGTTCTAAATCCGGATCTTCCCATTAAATTTACAGACGTTATCATCGGGTTATTGTTCACTTTAAATTTTATATTATTGTATTATAAAATGTTGGTATCGGTTTTTCACATTTTCACAGCAATAAGTTATTATCATTATAATATTGTACACTTTAAATTTTATATTATTATTAAACTTTGGTATCGGTTTTTCACATTTCACATTTTCACAACAATAAGTTATTCTCATTCTCATAAGTAAGTTATATTTTCACAATATTGTATACAAACTTTGGTTATCTCTTTACGTTGGGCGCCATGAATATGCGACGGACTTTTGCATATACTTTTTATTCTTGCGCTCTCATGCGCTCTTTTACCTTGTACCCCTCATGGTACAAGGTAAAATAATCAATTATCACAATCTCAAAAAAATAATTTTTAGCTCAGTCGGTAGAGATTTCAAAAATAAAACAAAGAGTATTGGAAAGTACAATTGACTATACGATAAATGCTCAGGGTCGAATGGGTTAACCCAGATTTTATCACCAAGACTTCAAGACTTTTCTCTCTATAAATTCAACAATGCATATTGCCATTAAATCAACGGTGCCTTCCAACAATCCCCAATAAGAAGGAAAGATTCAGAAACAAAATAAAATTGCTATTTTATTATTTTCTTTTCAATTTATTCCAAACCTCCAGTATTCGGTGACACCTTTGGTATGGTCAATGAATTTACATACATTTTATATAAACTTTCTCGACAGTAAAATAGTAAAAGATTAAAACCTTGTTAATCATTTGCTATGTGGCAATCTAACTAACCCTTAGATTAAAAGTTTAAAATTAAATAATGATTGTGGCACATCATCCTTACCTCCTACCCTTTCTTTTCAGAAACGACCTACATATATCATAAAGTTATCAAACTCTGTTTGATTATACAATCTACATTAACTTTAGAACAAAATATTTATATATAATTATGAATGAATGAGAACAACCTGATCAATTTATCTTCCTTCGAGTTCCACTTCACTTCCCGTTTCCCGAAATTGAAGGTTCCTTCCTGATAGGTACATAAGGTTTATTCTGGTATTAGAGGAAGTCAGCATCTTGATAATTGAAAGATATTTATTCTCTTGTTAACTGAAGAATTTATTTTGGTAACAAGATATATCCTGAATAATTGAGAAATTCATGCTGGTACTAAGACATAACTTGAATTCATTCTAGTACTGCGGCGTATCCTGAATAACTGAGAAATTCATTCCGGTACTGAAAGCCGTACATCCTTAAACATTAAAGGACAACGTAATTAGTATTTATCAAACTATGTTTCGGTTTATTTTATTAAACAACGAAATTTCTCTCATCGAAAATATAATTGTAACAATTTAGACTCACCATATTTTTGATGACGGCCTGAATTACCACTGATTTTAATAATTAAATATGATTAAACTGTCCATCGACAAATAGAACACATTTCTACAACTAATTTATACATTAATCAACCATTTTAAAATGGTAAGGTTTTTTTTTTTAAACCTTAATATTCACTATCGCATTTTGCGATCTGCCAATTTGGAATGTCGAATACAAAAGAGGAAGCATTTTGCTTTCGACCGCCAATATTCAGAAATCCTCCCACCACGCATGCGCGGCGTCGCGTTATCAATTTCTGTCTTGCCAACGAACAAAATCATTTTTCTATAGTGATATAAAAATATCGCTACATATTACCACCCACGCCCACCAAAAAAAATAGTGAAGCTATTTTTTTTTATATCAGGTTATTCTCGTTCTATGTTCTCATCAACCCTATAACTTACTCTACCTTTTTTTTTTAAAGATTAATCTAAGCACTGCACTGGGCCCAGCCTTTTCTTTTAAAGAAAAACTGTAATTCCATAGGCGCCAATCTTGGTTTCGTTTAAATTTTAAAACTTTAATTTACATTCGTTTCCGAATATTCGGGTCAAACGACTTCCAAAATGAACAAAAATACCCGTAAATAGTAAGTACTTAATGATAAAAAAATAATTTCTAAACCAGTGCAGGTCTCATCTTATCTTTGCATTTATAAATTACACTTATATGTTAAATAATACATTTCCATTTTGTTACATTTACTAAATATCTTTTCAGATCTACTACATTTATTTTAAATTGTTTTGTGCCACAATATTCAAATATCTTCTACTACAAGCTCATATGATTTGCCACATTTTCCTTAGCTACATAACAAATTATATTAAAATTTCTTATATCTAAACTATATACATTTTGTGCCTTCTTTTTTTTTTATTCAACATTCAAATACATTAAAATCTGTCTGTATATTATGCATTTATATTTTATATAACATTAAAAATATTTGATTCAACCTTTTGAATTGACTCACTTCAACATCATGTCATTTTCCTTTCTATTTTCATGTATGAAAATATCAATTTATCATCAATTCCATTTTCCTGCCATGTCTTATTCTCCCATCTCTCCTCAGATAAGCACATGCAACTACAACCAAAGGTTCTCAATCCCTTTCTTTTTTTATTTCCCTTTTATCCGTAAAATTACGTACTTTACTAATATATTTTCTTTCGAAAATTTCTAATCAACGACCCCATTTCATAATATAAGTTTCTCTACTTTGTTAAATGAATTTAACAATCGTATACACAATTATTTCGTAATTACTCGTTTTTTTATGGAGATAATTAAGGATTCTCTTCTTTACCACCGTATCCCCGATTTAAATTATGTATACTATAACTCCATTATCTACATTTTCTCACATTACCTATCTCTATATTTTTTTTTTTTTTTTTTAATATTTCCACTTTCATATTGAAAATTACATAGTCAATATACTCACAAAAGAGATATAACGAACATCAACATTTGACCTTCTCGACATATTTCATTTTCAAATTCCCCTTTTACTATTTGACTTTAAATCGCGAGACTATTGAGTACTACAAACCTATCATTTATCAACGTTGCAAATCCTTACTTTCATTCTATTACAATCATTCACTTTCATCCTTCGTCTATCTTTTTCCCCTTTCACCGCCTACATACCTACTACTTTCATTTGATTCATAATTAGACCCACAAAACGTTTTGACAAGACGGAATGATCAACTCTCATCTTAGATTACAAACTTCTCTTATTGGAATTCATAAACCATGACCCAATACTCATCCCTTGAGCATGCATCCACTTTTACTATCATATCATATAAGCACTACGCATACTTCTATATACGTCTTGCTAACTCGTATCCCTAGTTTATAAATGTATACACCGCGTATAGCTTGACACACTCGTATCAGAGATTATGCCTTTATGCATACTACAAACTTTCAATACAAATCATTACACATCCCAATAATGACATTATAACACATGACCCATCTTACAGAGAATCATATTCTTACCTCACCTTTTTATCTGACCCTTTCTGTATTATGTACTCGCGTAGAGTTCATATTATCGAAGAGTCTAAATAATTTTGCGAAGCGATTTTTTTTTTTTTAATTTTCTCAAACACTACTCTTTCGTAATTCTACGTACTATTTACTACGTAAATTTTTTATATCAAATCCGTCTCCTTTTCCCCTTTCGTTAAACTTAAATACCTATATCCTATAATACCTAACTAAAATTTATACAGTTTTTTTTTTTATTTACATTATACTTCAACCTTCAGACGTCTTCGTCTTCTAATTTTCTCCCTTTCTTTCATCTTGTCGTTGCATTTCTGTTTTTGCATTATAAAATTTGTTATTGGGATTCACATCCCTGTTTTGCCTTAGTCTTGCAAAACAATTTATATATACATGTCCGGGTTTGTTACAAAATCTACAAATTACATCCTTCCTATTTGACCCTTGTCGATCAAAAACTCCTTTATTTCCATTCTTCTTACCATCTTCTCTTCTTTATTATCATTAGACGAACCAGCAACTTCCCTATTCATATTTTCTTGTACTTCTCCTTTATTTAATTCCTTATCCGCCATCTTGAATTTCTAAATTATCTATCTATTGCACTAAAATATGCTAATCCACAATTCAAAACTTTAATAAAAAATATTTTAAAAGAGATAATACATTAAATATTAAAGTCTTCCGTTATTCAAAATTACTCTTAAATATCCCATATCTATATAAACTAATATCATTAATATTAAAGTTTCAATCTCCACATTGATTTAATATATCCATATTAGAATTATTTGAAACGACTTTATCGTATTAAATTGATTATGTAAAAATATCAACAATCTACTACGTCCATAATAGTATAGTTTACCCTATATATAAATATTATCATTCGATATTAAAACATTGAAATCCAAACCTTTGTATCTTCCGTCCGCTTTACAATCTTCCGTCTCTTTCTAACTAAAGTGATTTTCAATTATTATGCGCTGGAGAGAAAAGTACCTTCCTATCACAGTATGTACGGAATAGCATCAGAATAATAATAATATTATTTTCGTATAAAAATTCTAATCATACATATTTATTTCAGAATCGGACAATGCTCAAAATAAATTATTTTCTTTATTTATTTTTTTTAATTTAAAATTAAATCTACTTTGTTCAACGTATTCCTTAGTTGTGAGTTGCAATAGCCGTACCAGAAGTATGAGAAGAATTCAGACAAGGCAATCAATCAAATAAATTTTCAATTTAAAATATAATAAAAACTCACCAGAAGGTTGTTTAATAAGTTAATAGGTATACTCCTTTTTGAATAAAATTAAAACTCGCAATCAGCTTTCTGTATTTTGACATGATGTTGGGTTTCGTCTTTCCATATCTTATCACACATTTCCAATCAGCAATTTGAGCTAGAACATATTTTTTTTTTAAAACATATTAAATATCAAATTCAAAAATCATTTTTCACACTTCTTTTACTTTTTTAACAAAATTTTATTTTATTGACTATGGTAATACCATTCAATTTTATGAAAACTCAAAATAAAATCAACCAAATAAATTGATAAAATAGATAAATTTTTATCTATCATTTTTCAAATTAGGTATTCCACGAACAAAATTATTCTAAAATATTTTCACACAATTTAAAATTAGCATATATTTTTTTTGACTAAATTCCTTTCTTCAATCAATCATCTCAAAGCATGCAAAATAATATTAACTCAACAAATTAAATAATAATAAAATATTGAGTCTACCCATAAATATTCTTTTTTTTTATTATGTTACATATTCAATAAATATATTTAACTACCGCGACTCTGAAAAAAATGTTTTGTTACATATTCAAAATTTTTCATTCTTTTTAACTTACCTACAGTATTTTTTTAAACATTATGTTACAATTTTTTTATACTGATAACCAAATATAATTTGTAAAATTAAAATCGAAATACAATTTAACCCTTCTGCCACCAAAATTCAAATATTAATTTTGCCACATAAATTAAAATTTAAAAAAAAACTTTTTTTTTTCTTTAAAACAAAACTTATTCTACTTACAACTATTAATGAATGCTCTTTTGTATTCAAGACACCAAATTATACAATTAATAAAAAAAATCTTGAGTCTAAGTAATAAAATTTTTTTGGGTTCAGCGCGTCTTTACATTCTACAAAGGTTGGCTGACACTTTGGGTGACATGAATATGTGACCCTTCTGCCACCAAAATTTAATTCGTCTTTAAATTCTATAAAGGTCGGCTGACACTTTGGGTGACATGAATATGTGACCCTTCTGCCACCAAAATTCAATTCAACCTAAATTCTACAAAGGTTGGCTGACACTTTGGGTGACATGAATATGTGACCCTTCTGCCACCAAAATTTAATTCGTCTTTAAATTCTATAAAGGTCGGCCCCACGTTGGGCGCCATGAATATGTGACGGACTTTTGCATATACTTTTTATTCTTGCGCTCTCATGCGCTCTTTTACCTTGTACCCCTCATGGTACAAGGTAAAATAATCAATTATCACAATCTCAAAAAAATAATTTTTAGCTCAGTCGGTAGAGATTTCAAAAATAAAACAAAGAGTATTGGAAAGTACAATTGACTATACGATAAATGCTCAGGGTCGAATGGGTTAACCCAGATTTTATCACCAAGACTTCAAGACTTTTCTCTCTATAAATTCAACAATGCATATTGCCATTAAATCAACGGTGCCTTCCAACAATCCCCAATAAGAAGGAAAGATTCAGAAACAAAATAAAATTGCTATTTTATTATTTTCTTTTCAATTTATTCCAAACCTCCAGTATTCGGTGACACCTTTGGTATGGTCAATGAATTTACATACATTTTATATAAACTTTCTCGACAGTAAAATAGTAAAAGATTAAAACCTTGTTAATCATTTGCTATGTGGCAATCTAACTAACCCTTAGATTAAAAGTTTAAAATTAAATAATGATTGTGGCACATCATCCTTACCTCCTACCCTTTCTTTTCAGAAACGACCTACATATATCATAAAGTTATCAAACTCTGTTTGATTATACAATCTACATTAACTTTAGAACAAAATATTTATATATAATTATGAATGAATGAGAACAACCTGATCAATTTATCTTCCTTCGAGTTCCACTTCACTTCCCGTTTCCCGAAATTGAAGGTTCCTTCCTGATAGGTACATAAGGTTTATTCTGGTATTAGAGGAAGTCAGCATCTTGATAATTGAAAGATATTTATTCTCTTGTTAACTGAAGAATTTATTTTGGTAACAAGATATATCCTGAATAATTGAGAAATTCATGCTGGTACTAAGACATAACTTGAATTCATTCTAGTACTGCGGCGTATCCTGAATAACTGAGAAATTCATTCCGGTACTGAAAGCCGTACATCCTTAAACATTAAAGGACAACGTAATTAGTATTTATCAAACTATGTTTCGGTTTATTTTATTAAACAACGAAATTTCTCTCATCGAAAATATAATTGTAACAATTTAGACTCACCATATTTTTGATGACGGCCTGAATTACCACTGATTTTAATAATTAAATATGATTAAACTGTCCATCGACAAATAGAACACATTTCTACAACTAATTTATACATTAATCAACCATTTTAAAATGGTAAGGTTTTTTTTTTTAAACCTTAATATTCACTATCGCATTTTGCGATCTGCCAATTTGGAATGTCGAATACAAAAGAGGAAGCATTTTGCTTTCGACCGCCAATATTCAGAAATCCTCCCACCACGCATGCGCGGCGTCGCGTTATCAATTTCTGTCTTGCCAACGAACAAAATCATTTTTCTATAGTGATATAAAAATATCGCTACAGTTTCAAATGGAAACTTGAATTGTAAATTGATCAAATATTTAAATTAAATCGTATCTATATAGAGACGTGTAACATTATGTATTTTGATATTAGTCATCCCTCAATATTAAAGTGTTATGCGATGCATTTTGTAGGTTCAGATATACAATACATTGTGAATTTGTACGTGTGATCATGCTCAAGTGCAGAAGTATGTAATGTATGACTATGAAATGAATAGTAGGTAGGTACTTATGAATATAGTGTAGTCCTTTTGTTGTTGGTACTTTATTATAAAGTAGGTACTATCCTATCAAAGCGCCAGGACATGTTATTACCCTTTTGCATTGTACAGTGCACACCCCTGTATTGTGTTTATTTTGATAGCGCGTGTGAGGAAAAAGTGTAAATTTAATCATTTCATTTTCATAAAAAATACTTTTTATGTTGTTTTCTCAAAGTATGTTGTGTAAAAGTGTTGAATTATTGAGTTGTAAAACGTACTAGAACATTATTAACATGCAAATCTTTTTATATGTTACTCGTAGTAATTCACTGCAAATTTAGATAAAATACACCTAAAAAGACGACATCCACGGCATTTCCAACAAGAGAACTTACCAGTGGGATTCTCCATGTGACAAATGTGTCATTATCTCTGTGCTATAAAAAATAAGACATTCAGTAAATCGAAAATGATAATATGTCAAATACATGATGTTTTACGAAAAACCCGCCTTTTATAGGACTCTCAAATATTTAGAGAAAATACGTAATGAGAGACATATATGTAATTTACATCGGGTAATCCATGGATGAAAACAAGTAGGATACGTTATTGTAATGTAGGTAGGTAATTTAATATTTGAACTAAAATAAATTCAAACAAAATATAAGCAATACTTTTGATTGTATGTATAATGGAATTCTCTTTTGAAACTAGAGTACTGTTTATTGCAATCATAAGTTTATATTTCGTTGCATTCTATGTTGATTACCATCTCGCACATCCCCTAAAACGGACTGCGGTATTTATCATGCGGAACCTCCCACATCTAGTACCTACATATACCTACGTGTGTGTAGTCGAATAATGATGATGGTATACACAAATGGTAACAGTATAACAAATACGCCCATTTATGTTTTGATATGTGTCCAATGCCCGAAAATTTCGAAAAAGTTCTATACCTTTGGTGCTAACAATGTATTGTATCGTGGTGGATTAAAAAAAGCTTCTTGATTTGTCCAAAATGTGTACATTTCGTCTAAATCTATCGATTAAATGTAAAGCACTCGATTTCGAGATACAATAAGTGTTTGGTCATGAAATAAAACACAGATAAATAATGCATTTCTAACGACATTGTGACGCATTTTCAGTAACTCTGAGATTACAGAAGAAAATCCATAATGAGATTAACAAATATTTGTAAAAAAAGCTCTCTAATAATTTAATCATTTACTAGAGATGTGACTTTTTCATACTTTGTTTTGGATTTCATGTTACAAGTAGATCAAAAGCCGATTTTGTATTTTATTCAAGCTTTTGTTTGTGCAAATTCCCCTGTGTTTTTCTCTGCACTCGATACGATAAATTTTCAAATTATTATTATGACTTTGTGTTATTTGTACAAAAACAATACATTATTTTTACTTTATTCCTCAGAGGGAACATATCAAATTATTTATTGTAAGTATACACAAACCCGCTTTTTTCCCCTTTTGTTGAACGTTACAAAGTCTTATTTTGTGGTTATTTTTGGGTACAAGTAGGTATATACTAACAAGTTCTCTTTGTTACTTCATTTCTGAATAAGTTCAAAGGTTATATAATAATGACGATAAGCAGTGTTCAGATTTTACGCTTGGATTTTTTTTACGAAAAGGAGGTAATATATAAGATAAACGTAAGCTTTTTAAGAAGCAAATCTGAGAAATATTGATAAATCAATAATAAAAAAAAAATAATAATAATAAATAAATAAATAAATTCACTTTAATTTTAAGAATGATGGAAATTAAGAATCAATGTAACTTCTGATAAAATATACAACGTAAGCAACATAAATGTATCTTACTACTATACCATCACGGCTTATCTCACAAGTGGGGTAGCCAGCAGAGCAGCTGTATATAATAAACATGCAAGCCGTCCTCTCCGTGCCGATATAAAATCAAGACATTCAGGATGGGTGCAAACCACATCGTTGAATTTAAGATGTAAAATTTCATATTTTTTTCGAACACCTGCCTTTTACAGGACACTCAAAAACTTACGGAGAAGAGTGGGAGACTAATTACCGGGTACCCCACGGGATATAAATGTGTCCTCCTACATAATTATGTACCAGATTTTACTTAAATTATAGAATGATGTGTCATAATTAATGAATAAATGTACCCAAAATCGTTTTAAATGGGAAAGGTTTTGTTCCATCTAGTGTAGGTACTTAAAAAAAGTTTAAGAAAGAAGAGTTTTATAGTAAATATTTGAAACTTACTTAAAATAGTATTTGGCCACATTAAGCAATATAAAACTGGGTATTTTGGGAGATATCAACATCTTCAGTTGAGGTGCGCCACACATACCGAGTGTCTTAACTTTAATTGGTACTGGAAGGACGACTTGCATGTTTATTACAAGTATTTAATCTGATGGCTACCTCACCCCAGATACCGTGGTGGAACGGACTGATGGATATTCATATCAAAATCAGTCACTTTATTCAGAATATATATGGTTTGTAATGTTGGTACGATTTGTAAGGTTTTCATATGAAATAAATCTTACGATTCACACGCATAAGGTATAATAATGTTGGGTGTTGAACTAACGGAGAAGATTTGCTATTACATAATTATTATTTGCCTGTATTTTATATCTACTATGGTTATCAAATTTATTTCATAAAAACAGTTGAGGGATTTGAATTTTCATATAAGTTATTCTAGCGTAATGAAAATAAAACATTAGGTATTTTAACTTTATAAGATTGACGGAGGAATCCCGTGGAGCACCCGGAAAAGAATTGGTCTCCCACTCTTCTCTGTAAGTTTTCGAGTGTCCTGTGAAAGGCAGGTGTTCGAAAAAATAAAGACATTTTACATCTGAAATTCAGCGATGAGGTTTGCCCCCATCCTGAATGTCTTGATTTTATATTGGCACGAAGAGGACAGCTTGTATGTTTCTTACATGCAGCTGGTCTGCTGGCTACCCCACTTGTGGGATATGCCGTGATGGTGTAGTAGTAGTAGTAGAAGATTGACGGTTTTTTTTTTTCAAAATTTGTTGTATTTTAATAAAGTAATTTTAGATAATTCACGGTTTCACTTTATTTTTAATGAAAATTTTGAGAAATGTCCTGTTTTTCACGTATTTCCACATCCTCGTCTCGTCGCAATTTTGCAACTCAATTTACTCGAGGAATTTAATAAAATTCACGATTTTTTTATTTAGTTTTGAGAATTTTACATCTGTAATTCTGTGATGAGGTTTTCCACCCGTCTTGAATGACTTGAAATTTTTTTGTTGGCACAACTTGTATGTTTATCGCATGCGGCTGGTCTGCTTACTTGTGCGACGTGCTGTGATGGGATAATAGTAGTAATTTTAGATATAGGTCTGTTGTTAGGTGAAATGAATTTTGCCATCATGCATAAAATAGTTAAGATGTGTGTTGTTAGGTACTCTGTAGGAATAAACATGACGTCTTTGTAGATATGAGAAGTTTTGTATTAATGTAAAGTACGCCACTCCTTAAGTATTTTCTCCTTCGAATATTCATTATAAACTTTTCAATCATGAATTTTTCTAGTGTGTTCATACAAAATATTATTATAAACCTATGCGGCGCTGGTTCTACGAATTTCTCAATAGTTAATTTCGTTGAATTGAAATCAATATTTTTGGTCTATATTCTTGCTGATAGGCTCAAACTAAGCAAGCTCACAAGTAACTTTGATTACATATTATTATTATTCAGTGAGTCAATGTTGAAATTACATTTTAATGTAATAAATATTATGTAGTTTATAGTCTGAAGCTCTGTATGTTTCTACTAATTAGGTCTTTGATTTTCTGAATTGTTAAATTATTTATAATTTGACATTTATGGTCTGGAAAACTAAGTGGGTACTGAATTATTTTGTCGGGGGTGTAATAAAAAGGGTTCTGTGATATGTTCATATGTTGATATGTTCCTGTGGAGGTAGTTTTGTGTTTCGAACTTCATAAATATCACTGAATACTGAATTTTTATCTTTTTTTCAGGAATTTTCTCCAAATTTCAAAACGCATTTATGAAAAAATAGTAACACTTTTTATTTAATAGATATTTAAATCTAGATGGATTTTTCTACCTGATATTATTCTTTTTATCTACCTATATCATTATAAAAGTGCCAAAAAGAGCACTGTTCTTCCGTCCGCAGGGGTTCCGTAGGCCCGGGCGTCCCTCTTTCACAATACACCGTTCCTATGACAACGATATCAGAGCGCAAGGAATGTCGTGGGAAGAGGTGACACAATTGGCACAGAGACGCTCTGAATGGAGGAGGCTGGTTTCTGCCCTGTGCTCCCGAGAGGAGCGTTGAGGGCGATGATGATATCATTATACCAACTTCAACGACTTGGGTAGCCAGCAGACTAACTGCATGTAATAAAAATAAAGTGGAAAAATTGTTTCATTCAATAATCAAAAGCTTACCTACATAAATCGTTATGGGAAACGTATTATCTATTACTAATTCAACAATATAAACGTTAAAAAATCCTCTTACAGTTGCACCGTCGAGATTTCCTCAATTATGGTAGCCATAAAACAATAAAAAAGCTAAGAAGTAGGTATCTTAAGTGTTGTTACATTTAAAAAAAAATAGGCAACTGTAAAAAAATTAACAAAAAATAAATACCTCTGGCCTGTACCTGTTTACATATGAATACTCAATATTTCAACAATCTCATGGATCGTAAATACATAACATACACACATGGTTACTGGGAATATTTATTGATTTAATTCTATATTTTGACCGCGACCATTCATTATTGTATTCAACATTGATCTATCCACGACTGCATCTGACCCGCTCATCATCCTCTGGACTCTATATCTATTATAAATTAGAGATGTCTGTGATGTATATTAACCTTAGTCGTTATTTGGCTTCACCTGTATAATCAGATACTAGGTACTGAAATGTAGCCACCAACACTTTGTACAACATTAGCATTGATTATTATGATATTCACCATAGATACTTTCCGTTACTTTCTCATTAAGCAATAATCTATAATAATTCATAAAAAATATAATCTTATAGGGGAACTGAATCAATTTCATTTGCAAGCGTTTATAAAATATTTATTTATTTATTTCAATCAATAAACGGCATTTGCCTTTTACAATACATATATAATTAATATAAAACATTTGCCTTTTACAATACATATATGATAAAACAGTATTTATTTTTGTTTATTTAAATTGCGTTTATAATATCGTATATTTTAGAGGAATGTGTGCATCTGTCAGAGAAAAGTAGCTGTTAGTATCAATACATGAAACTATCGCATCATAGATAGTTTGGAGCGGATATTTTACTCTCATTCCACAAAGCAACTCAAATACCTGTTACTTTTCACATTAGTTATGAAACAATAATGAAAATATCGATATAGCTCTACAGTTAGTTACCCTACTGTGAATATTAGAATAATACCGAGTTTTGACATCACTAAATAACGAAAACATTTTGCTCTCCAGTCTTCTCTCACTATAACTTACCTCCGTGACCTACCACCTGACCCCGTAATTACTTTTATACCCGGTAATTATTATTATACTTACCTTCCCGTGATATATTATAATCACAATAATAATAATAATAAGGAGGTAGGTACATACATATCTCATGAACTCTTCTCTTTTACATTACTTGTGTTTATTATTATGTATTTTACATAAAACAATGTATGTCTAAACTTTATAAAGTAGGTGCCATGTTATGATATTATTAAGCTTTCTCCTTCGGAACTTTCTTCCGTGGATTCACTTTAAGTCTCCCATTTTTTTGTAAGTTTTCTAGTGTCCTGTAGAAAAGTGGTGTTCGTATAAAGTCGTAAGTTCGTATAAATATGGACAATTTGTTAAATGCCGTTTACTCATTTACCTCAAGGGCTCCGTATACCGCGTCCATCACCCGAAACTTTCAGCAATAAAGTGCGTCTTCAGCCTTCTCCTAAATCTCTCTCCATTCGCCTACTCTCGCAGACCCAGAGGCAGCTTCTTCCGGCATCAGAATCATATAAGACAAAAATATGTAGCAATAAGGAATGTCCCTAATTTTTAATGTTATGGTATTGGCACGGGGAGGACAATCTGCATGTTTATAACTTACAGTTAGTCCGCTGGTTACCCCGCTTATGGGTTATGACGTGATTGTATAGAATAAGCAGTAACACAATTTCTCCCGTATAAATTATAATACACACCTTTGTGTATCTCTAATTCTAAACATCAATAGTCTTGTGTAAGGTAAGGTACCTATTGGTAAAAACATCACGTGTACCCCCGCCTCTCTTGAAAATCTTTCTCAGTATAGATCGATATCTCTATATTATTATTTTTTTTTAGGTTTTTAGGCCCACTCTTTTTCATTTGTTGTCGGCAATAAGAAAAATGTCATAACTGTGGTGTTTTTGAGGTTATTTTTTTTTTAACCTTTTTCATCATTTTAGTTTTCATTCTTTGTATTTTGGGTGAATGTTTGCTAATTTTGTATAAAATAATGTTTCTATTTTTACCAGATTATCGTAATAAGATCTTGAATATTTTAACTCACCCTGTTTTATTTGACTACTGATATTATTCAATTAACGTTGGAAATCATTGTAACTGATTAACTAATATACTTAGAAACAACAGAATATGCTTAGCGATGTCTATAAATACCGTGGTGTTTGTCACCCTTTGAAATATATGAAATGTATAGTTATGCATGGGATAAAGAAAATGTTTTTTTTTCTCATCTAAAATAGATTTGTAAACGAATAGAATAAGTAGATCACGAATATTTTTGAATATTTTATGTAAATTCTTACCACAAGTAGCTATGATCATTCGGACTGAATGACGTATTATTTTTGTTCTTTTCCCGTTCAAATTAAACGTTAAAAATGTTTGAAAGACATGTACCTATATGTTGTCTCAACTTTACAGCAAAATGTTCCTCATTTGTGGTCAGGGGCGAATTGTTGCATAAAAAATATACTCTTGTAATTGCTGTATATTTTCAATTTTGAGCTACATTTCATTCTGAGTAAAAATATAACTCTGTCTTAAAATATCTAGTTGACTTTGCACTGAGTTATAAAAAAATTAAAAATAAATATTTTGAATACAAAAAATATCATAAGAGATAATTAATCTGACCACCTGCTGATAATTGGGAGCGTTGAACATTGTAGTTAATTCTGTTTTATTTTTAAGATTTTATCGAACTTTTTAGCACCAATGTTTTATTCTATCTCTAAAACATTTAAATTTACGTGAAGAATTAGTTGGAATGTCCGTTAGATAAATAATTATTATTGAGTGTCGAAATCTTTTAACACTCGTCGAAGTTGGTCTCGTACCATATTAAAACAGAGTAGGTACGTGTAAAGACAAATGACAATCGCAAGATTGTCATAGTCATCTGTATTTTATCTACTATTAAACTGTGTCCTTATATAGGTAGGTACTTTTAATATTGAATTTTTTATGTTAATATTTCATTTCTTTTCTTTTCAGGTATGTATGCAGATATAAACAATTTTTTTTTATACAAATAACGGAGGATTAATCGGAATATCGGTAAGTAAATAACTTTTGTAATTAGTTTATTTATTGTTTCACTGCAATTATTAGGTATTCTGAACTCAGAAAATTTCTTTTTGCAAGCAAAACAATAAAATATATTTTGTATAATATTCGAGATTCTCCAAATTCCAGACGCTATTTCCAAATTAAATAAACTACATATATCTAATTTAATTTCTTCACTGTGTCGGTGTTTAGGTAGTAGAATTCCATATCGAAATAAACAAAACAAGCGTTTTATTCTACTAATGATTTAATTTGTGAGAGAGACGTCTTTCGTCTTATGAGGACATTGTCAATCTGACATTAATTTCCATTACGTACCTGTCCTTGTTAAGAAGAAACAATAAAAAAGTAAATACACGTATCCAAATAAATTGTTCGTTTGAAGAGGTACCTCGGAACTCTTCAAAGTCTATGGGTAGATACCCATATCATAGATACCAACAAGAGCAGTTAAGGCTATAGAGGATTGCCTACAAGTACTAAAAATATTACAAAGGAGGATGCATACGTGGCTAAGAAGATGTTTAGTAAAGTGGGTTCTTGGGATCTCACGTCTCATCTTTCACACGTCATTTAATATTGTGAACTCTCCGTTTCTTGGATAATAATATGAATACATATACAGTACAATAATAATATTTAAGTAATAAAAATAATAATGTAGGTAAAAAGGTTATAAATGTTGTTACGTTGTTTTCTGAGCAGGCTGTCTGCCCGACATTTTGAACTCTTTATTTTATCTCTCCGCTATCATTAAATTTTTTAATATATTATATCAAGCATTATTTTATCACGAATAATATTTTTCAACATTTAATTTTTATTTAGTTAATTTTGTCGATTACTTAATGAAGGATCGTTTAAAATTTGTAAAAATAACACACTTTAGTAGCTCTTCCACGGAAATTGATTATTTTTACTTCAATTAGTTTAACTTGTTTTGCTTATTTAATTTTTTGTCTAGAAATGTGTATCTATTTATATAATCAATCACAAGTGGATTAGCCAATGTACAAACTGCATGTAATAGATGTGCAGATTACTACGAGTATCCGATTAAAACAGTATTTTTGAAATGAGTGGCATACCTCTAATAGGTATTTTCTGAAAGTATTTTCTCATTATCTGAAAGCTGTAATAGTCCCAGTAGAATAAATGATGTCTTTTCAATAATAATAATAATATTTATAGTGCCTATTCAAAGCCTCACATTTTTGTAAATAGCATAGAACATTTTTTTGTCTCGTACGATACTTTTGCAGACTACATCATTCATGGCATATTCTACAAAAAGTATGGGTGTATATAATATGATTTTTTGTCATATCGTATAGTAATGTTTTTTTTCCAAAGTCTTAGAATTTCGTTTATAGAAACATAGTATATAGGTGGGAGTAATTTTCAACGTACACATGACGTGTGGGTAGAGCAAAAAAGGCAATTAGGTACTATTTTGAATAAATAAGGACCTGCCTACATGCTTAGGTATTTAACTTTTTCAGCCACATTAACAGTTAGTTATATTACTCAGATTACTTGTATTTTTTATTGATAAAAAATATTATTTTGATAAGGTTTTCCAATAAGTTTTAAGTATAAAATGTTATCAAATAATGGTTTAAAGCAGCCATTTATAATATGTCAACTCTTGGGGGCTTCAAAAATCAATTTTGTATCAAAATTAGTGTGAATCAGTGGATTTTACTAATATTTTTTCTATTTATTTATCTTTAATATTGTGTAACCACGATATCTGTATTAAGTAGAATAGCCTGCTAAAATGCAAATCATCCTCACCTTGCCATTAAAAATTGAAACTCTGAATTGAGGACAATATTTTGTCTTTGATAATAATGAAAAATTACCTTTTTCCAATTGTTCTGGGCCTGAGCGTTACATGCATATATGTGTTAAGTGCATTGTTTATGAGTGTATCGTCGTGTTAGTATCCATAATACAAGATGAATATCTAATTTAGGTTAATTGGAAAATATCTCGCTTCTGTGATAAACTCTTCCATTGCACAAATTGAATTTTTTAGTAAAAATGTCGTCATGTTTTTTCTACTGTTGTTTTTTTGTGCAACAAAGATTTTTATTATTATTAATGTGAGATATTTTCGATTTTTTGATGAGAGACCCACCACACACCCGGTTATCACCATACACATTTTCGATCTGTGTGAATTTTCCATAGGAACATAATATTATTATGTTATTTTCTATATGATATCGTATACATTTTATCTAAATCATTATCAAAGCTTGTAGTGCCTTGGCCGTTTGCGCAACTCACGAAAACTATGAACTGAAGAATCAACATTTTGTTTGTCAATATTAGACATAATTCACCTGTTCTCTAAACCATAGACAATAATACACCTACGTTTTTACTTTTTATTAGTACGCATTACATAAAGATCTATATAATTATGATATAGCAATAAAGTATTTATCTGTAAAGTGTCACTCATTACAATAATGTCTACGTTCTAACTTCACGTTGTTAACCTTTGAAGGAGAAAAAGGTCGTCTCATAAATAAAATACTTACTTCAATTTGATTAATTACCGTGAAATTTAATAGGACTTTTATTGTATAATACATTTAATTGTATTGTATTATAATAAGTACTTTTACTTGTTGTTGTAATATTAGTAATTTAATGTATTATTTTTTGTTCTTTTCGTTGTTGAAGCTGTACCTATTATTTTTTTATCTATATAATAATTGTATGGAAATATGCAGGGTGTTTGCGACAACGTGGATAGCCGAACTAGGGCAATAGTAGAACTTAGCTCCTCAATGTGAACCATTTGGTTTCGTGTGATTTATTAAAACATTTAAAAATATTCGACAACGTGGATAGCCGAACTAGGGCAATAGTAGAACTTAGCTTCTCAATGTGAACCATTTGGTTTCGTGTGATTTATTAAAACATTTAAAAATATTGAACGGCCAGTGTCCATGAATCTCCTTACAAATTGTATAAGGTTGTATTTGGGTTTATAACAAAGACACTGATACATCTTTTAAAAAAAAAAAAAAATAAGTAAGATAACAATTGAAATAACTCATGCAATGAATATGTAAGCTGCTTCTTTTGTGACATAAAAATAAGACATTTTGGATGGATGGCATACTGACACTGAGAATGAAAATCTGGGTAGGTACTTAAATAAAAGGATAAAAAAAAATTATTCACCTTAAAAAAAATTAAAATATGCAAGTGATTCAGAAGTGATGTGATTTGAGTAAAACATTTGGAAAGTTAATTTGATGCATACTGAGGTCTTCTTTTTCTTCATTACGGTTAACAATCGGTGTCTGATATGCTCTGTATGTACATATATATCAAACGTTGATCCTCTTTTGTTTTGTCGTTTGTTGAAATACAATAATATACGAAACAAGTGAAATAGGATATCATTGTTTTTATTATTATTATTATTGTTGAGTCGTTTATCTTTTGTTTTCTATCTCGTTCGTCTTCTTTTGATTATATTATTATTATTATTTTGATATCCTAGCAATGTAGGTATCATTTTGAAAGACGTAACTTTTGTAATGGAATATTCTTAACTTATCTCTTAAATGACAAAGCCAGTTGAATAAAATGGTATTGTGATATTCTTGATGATATAATATTATAATATTTTAGTGCTGGCTAAAGTAAACTTTGCACCATGGCCGAGACATTGAAAATAAAGATAATAAAAACATTTAAAAAGGTTAATTCTCTTATTCTAATGTAAGCAATATTGAGTTTTTATACTCTTTCTGACGTTTGATGTCTTCTAAAAAATTTAATATTATTCTTGAAGAATACTAACTACAACTACATATATCTAATTTTAATACTTAAAACTACCAAGTTTGAAAATTGACAAAAAATTGATGATGCATATCTTATATAAGTTGAATCATTACCATTCAAAATTTTATTATTCTGTTAGTTTATACACCCCAATCCTCTCCCTCAATTTTTTTAATCTTGAAGCATTCAGCGCCCTAGGCAATTGCGCGATTCGCCTATATAGACTAAAAGGCTCCATTTGTTATACTAACATGTTATGAAGTTAAAACCTTCTAAGACATATCACATTATATAATTATTGGAGATTCTCTTTAGACAATAAAATACATAGTATACAAAAGTACTTTTTCCAATACGTAAGCGTTAAATGTGGGCAGATAATACGCATATATTTTAACATAATAGGTTGTAAACTCTATACTTATATTAAAATAGTATCGTTTTATTGTTATTTACGTACACTTTTTTACTAAGCATATCTAATAAAAAATCTATAAATTACTATATTTTATTGTCTTCGTTGGTTCAAAGGTTAAAATACGACGCAATATACTTGTAGGCTTTCTGGGTTACATGCCTGGTTTGGTAGTGATTTTTACACATTTACATAAGATTTTATCTTGTGCAAGTACATATACGATAAGTAACCGAGTGAACCTTGTCGTAAATTTTCTATTGCCTTGTTCCCAAATAATAACATGCCATTTGCCGCTAATTACAACAGCGAAGCACGTCCGCAAATATACCATACATATTTTCTTATGCAGGTATTAGCCATCACCAAATTATATTGCATTTAAATACCTTCAAGTGTTTCTTATAAATTTGTTATTGATCAATTTTGACATACACAATGAAATGCGTGCCTCATCTCTATTATATTTACATTTATGTGTTCTTTAGGTTTATCCAACGCAATTAAGTATTACTGGTATACAATAAGCATGCAGTTGCTACGTGAGGACGTGCAATCAAATTGCTACGTGTGTGGTTTCCATTAACCACGCTCTC
Organism: Athripsodes cinereus; assembly: GCA_947579605.1. Taxonomy (NCBI): domain Eukaryota; kingdom Metazoa; phylum Arthropoda; class Insecta; order Trichoptera; family Leptoceridae; genus Athripsodes; species Athripsodes cinereus. The sequence goes on along the minus strand of OX388305.1, from coordinate 22,115,735 downwards.
ACATAACAAGTAAATTATGCTTCGTCCAACGGTCGAACACACAATTTATTACAAAAGCAAAATTAGAACAATGAACAAGGTTTCAAACTGAACTATAAGAAGCAAAATACATATTCTGTAGAGTAATACTGTTATAAATATAGGTCTATATGCTCGTTAAGTAGTCTAAAGATATTAAGAAGTAAAAGGTCTATACTCGTGTTTATGTCTAGGGGTTTCTTACAAGTGTATGGGGCCCTTTTACTTGGCTCTGGGCGAGAGAGGCCTCTGTGTCATGCTTACCCTTAAGTCCACAAGCAGTCAGGTTACCAGGAACACCTTACTCCTTCAGTATACCATTTATAACTTATTGAATAGAATCTTCATATTATGTATCAAGGTAAATATATAGGTACATCCATGTAAACAACAAAATTATATATATATATCATGTGAAACTAAGATTATCAAAAAGTACATTAGACCTTTCCAAGAAAGTGGATATATTATTTCCATCAATGGAGCCTTTCATTTAGCTCTTGGTTGCCTTCATAGTGAGATAATATGGTCTTCCTCCCAATGGTTGGCCAAGGATTCGAACCTTTGTTACATAACTACTCCGAGTATATACTAGGTTATTGGAAGATTATATACACGGAGACGGAGATATGTACTTTAGTATTATTAAGAGTATTGAATCTACTGATGGGTATACAAAATGAATTTCAATAGAAAGATATCGGATGGTAAGTGATTTACATTTATTGTGTAAACATATACATTACATAACAATACAGTTACTTTCAAAGTAAATCTGTAGGGAATACTATTCCATACAATACGCAAAAGTATGAAAGTATTGCCATATTTGGATAGAGACAGTAAAACACACAATGGTAATTATTAAAAGACACCAACCTTGGTATTACAAATATAAATCAATACCTGGATTATCGTGGGGTCTATAACATGAAATGGGAATCATTCATTCTTCATTCATACTCAAGATCTTATATTATTACACAAAGGAAATTAATATATAGATAGTTCAACGATTATATGAACTTAGTTATGAATAAATTATCAATATATATACATCATATACAGTAGTAATATTGTCACTTACAGATAGACTGGCGAGCTGGATAAGAATAACACAAAGACAAGTATGTTATTGTTAACGTATTTTGGCACTCATAGACGGGAGATGGCAGGATCATGAAAGAAACATACCCTGATGATTCTATGGCGGTCGCTGGTTATACTCTAGGACGTACAGGAGTGCGGTGATGTCAGAATCAGACAGATCCTGTCCTCAGGACGAAGAGATCGCCACTTCACAAGTGATAAGAGAAATAATTTACGTTTCAACACTATTCTCAGTGCCAAAGGAATAAGGCGTCACTATTTCCATAGTCTGTCCAAGCATATACGGGTGGTCATTTAATCACTCTCATAACAAGGGTCGTAACCAGAAAAGTTAAGAGAGGATCTTCACGTTCTCATAAGAATGAGTGTTCATTGATAAACTACTGATGCGCAATATACAGACTCTCGCGTTGAAGATGTATTCGTTCCTTCGGAACCCATTCTTGTTTTAGTTAAATTTATAACACTGAGCAAGTATAAAGAATTGTTTAAGTGATTCCTTTATGAATCCTAACAATGAAAAGTTGATCAGAAACAAGGGATTATCTTATTTCACACGGATATGAAAAATGGCGGCAATTGCAACAACCACGCCCAAAATCATACAAATGCTACATCACTCAAAAAAAACTCCCAAATGTTATCTTAATATCACTTCGACAACGGAATCTATATGACTCACAGGATACTCAAGCCTGTTCACGATATTATTTGGTTTATTGATTACTATTGATTATTAATAAGAACGGTTTTAGGGTACACTAATGTTGGCGGTAAATCCGTCCACGCGCATAACAATTGACACAGGTTGTTCTAAAGTACATTATTACACGGCACACAACAAGAATTATTTTATGAACGCAGGAAGACAACAAGATTGATCATTACACTGTTATGAAGATTGCCTCTAATTATCTAACAATACTATTAACTTGTCGTAATTACTACGATGACTGTCCGCCGCGAGAACAGAGTGGGCACTGGGCCACCCCATACGTGTGGTCTAACCCATCGTAAAGGAGAAACTGTTTGTCATAACGGACTTCGAAAAGACGTTACAAAAAAAGAACATTCCATGGACATCACGTGATAGTGGTGATGAGTGCACCATTCGTATGCACGAGGATACCCGAGGATTACCGACAAGGTGTAGAGAAAATATAATAATATTATTATTTATTATTGAGTGACGACAAAGGACAACTACGAATTATTGGTATAGCAGTGGATATGAACGTATTACGCGTTGAATATTTTAATGCGTAGCATTCTCCGTCTGCGCCCCCTTTTTGAAAATTTGAAGTGAAATGACAAATTTTCAAAGAGACGTAAAGTTAAAAAAAGAAAAAAGTTGAGAACCACTGGTTATATACAAGAGATAGTACGTCCTCCTTGCTCCGCCCGTCCCGTCAAAGACACGCCCCTCTCATCCGTAAGTGACGCGACATATTATTACATATAGAAAGGGACAACACTATGAATACTACATACATATCAAACAACAATTAAATTTTCTTATAAATAAGCAACAATCCTATAGCCCAACATTTACTTATTTTAAACACACGCGATTACAGGCCATGCTGAAGGAATTTTGGCGCACTGATATTTCCTCCAGTTAAATTTCACTTCACTCAAGTAACTCTATATTATTTATAAGACAGGGCTCCTAAGCAAACATAATTAAATAATAACAACAATTACAACATTCAACATTCTTTATAACATTTATATAACAATTACCTTATATTAATAACATGTACAATATATCAATAAAATTTACAATATATGTGTATGAGGTTCCGTAGCTAATGGGATATATACATACTAATAATTATAATAAAATCGGATAGTCTATTTAAAGTAGAAATATCCAACGACAAGAGTAGTTGGTCTATAACCACCACGCACGCACAATGTACCGACACAAGAGTTCCGGCATTAGTAGTTCGCGGCTTTACACAACATTAATATTACGAAGAATTTAATATACATACAAGTTAGAGATGTCTCATTTTATACGTGTTTACCCATCCGATATGAAAGACACTCACAATTAAATATAACATACGTCATGTACTATAGACGAATCATATAGCAAGACATTATAAGAACAAAATAAATATTTACATATAACGATTTTCATATACATATGGTCACATAATATTCTCACGGCTTTGATCAATATACGTTTAGACTCTAATTCGCGCTCGTACATACGGATTAGGTCAGTATTTTTCTTTTCAATTACAACCACAGAGGCATTCCTCGTAGGACTCTATAACCATAAAAATTTCAATTTAATTTTACAATATAAATGCGAACAATACAATTTACACATACGCTTGTCTCATATAATGTACAGCCAGGACGTCTACTGCTATACATCATACGACATTCCATATATATACAATATGAGTATTAAAATTTTACAAGGGCTCCACTTACAAAACGATATCGATGTGGACACAAAGTATACACAATGACGACAGAAGACTACAACATTTGTGGGGGGTATTATTAAAGAGAATCTCTGTCTGGGGTATTCGATATTTTTCATTCATCATACTACATACATCAACTATAATTCCTCATTCAGGGCTCACACAGTCACACTCACATGCATACATCATACTACATACAATTGTCACCAATATCGAAAGACAGGATAGAAAATGAAGGGTTCGAGGAATTTATATTTAATCGATAATTGTCATCATTATATAATCCATGGACCAGTGTCGTTGGCGCTTGTACCTATGTCTACTCCATTGTACTTTACATTCCATTCCTCAACAAGACGATACAACACACAATTCGCTACATATAATATTTTATTTATACTAAAATTTGCATAAGTCACAATACATAACAGGGATATTCAATACTTTTCATCTTTCAGAATATCCTTCACGTGAAACTTTCCACTATAAACACCATCCATTGACTCTAAAAGATACACGTTATCTGACAACTTTGACCTAATACGATTTTTCACAAAACGAGGGGCCAATTTAGACATGAATTCCGCAGCTGCATTGGATTTTACAAAATTTCTACGATAGATTACATCACCAGGACGATAATCTACTCGTTTTCGACGAAGATTGTAACGAGAGGCAGATTTTTTATATGATTCAGTCAGCATGTCAGTAACCTCATTATATACATCGTACAATACATCCAATTTCTGTTTGTAAGAGTTCTTCAGTTCATCCGAAGGATTTTCATCTACATTAGAACTCAAACTTTTGAAAAATGAAGCATGTTGCACGCTTTCAAATCCATGCATAAGAAAATGGGGTGAATATCCCGTCGCAAAAGATACATTATTATTCAAACTGGCTTGTACTATGGGTAATTTCTTACTCCAAATTCTATGATTATTATCAACCAAAATCGAAAGAGCGGTACCAATGGTTTGATTGTACCTTTCAACTGTATTAGATTGTGGAGCATAATATGCTGAATACAAAATCTTTTCTATCCCATACGATTCTAAAAATGATTTGAATGAACGGGAACAAAAATAGGTGGCATTATCCAATAAAATACATTTCGGCACAGAATATGGTAAGAAAATTCTTTCCTCTAGGCATTTCTGAATTATGGCAGAGGTACATTTTCGCAATGGAAAAATCCAAACAAACTTAGTAAAAACACATACCACAGATAATATATAAACGTATCCTTCAACACTTTTGACAAAAGGACCAATTATATCAATTGATAGAGTCTGTAAAGGCATGGACACCAATTTAGGTTTTCCCATAATACCACGTGGTCCAGAAGTAGCAATTTTATGAGTTTTACAGATTTCACAGCTGTTTACAAATCTAGCGACTGAAAGATGCATGTTTGGCCAATAGAAATATCGTCGTAAATGTTTGTACGTTTTATAAGTACCTTCATGACAAGAATCGCCACTACAATGATATTCTTGAATTACTCTTAAAGCATCGAGTTTTGGCAATACTAATTTCCATTCATGAGGTGACAATAAAGTGTTAGACGATTTGGTGTATCTATACAATTTTCCTTCTATTATCTGATAATTCGGGTAAGCTTGTGGGTAATTTTCACAACCTTTCTTAAGCTTGTTATACACTGCATCACAGGTATCAGTGATTTCTGTAGGCAACGTCAAAGTTCCAATTTCCACACGACTAAGGCAATCAGGTACAACATTTAATTTACCTGGTCGATGAGTTACATCAAAATCAAAAGCACTCAAACGAGTCGACCAGCGAGCTAATCTTCCTGTTGGATTCTGTAACTTGTGCAACCACTGCAAAGAAGAGTTATCAGTGATCAAGTGAAAACGTACACCATCTAAATAATTACGGAAGTGAGTTATAGAACACAGAGCTGCCAACAGTTCCTTTTCACAAATGGAGTAATTTCTTTCAGGACCGGTGAGCTTACGTGAAAAATATGCAATCGGATGCTCACCATCTTCCAGTTTTTGCATCAAAATTCCTGACATAGCAAGATCCGAACAGTCAGTGTGTAGATAAAATTCTTTCGTATAATCAGGTTGAACTAAAACAGGTGCAGATTGTAAAGCTAATTTTAAACTGTGAAACGCATTTTCAGCTTCTTCGTTCCATACAAACTTTTTGTTTTTTCTAGACGTAAGGGCACTCAAAGGGGCAGCTATATGTGCGAAGTTTTGTATGAATTTTCGGTAATAAGAACACATACCCAAGAAAGATTTTACCTGTTTCGGGGTAGTAGGAGTGGGAAATTTTTTCATGGCTTCTATTTTGATTTCATCAGTTCTTAGCCCTTCGCCATCTACAATATAACCCAAGTAACGCAGAGATGATTTACAAAATTCGGACTTAGTCATATTGATAGTGAGACCATTTTCCTTCAAGATAGATTGTACAAGTCTTAGGTCATTACAGTGTTGTTCAAAGGTTTCACTTACAATCAGGATATCGTCAAGATAACAATGTACACGACCGGGAAAGCGGTGACTGAACAGTTTGTCAGCAATCATTTGCATGTGACTAGGAATATTACGTAGACCAAACGGGCACACAGAGAATTGGTAAGATCCACGTCCATCAATGAAGAAGGCGGTTTTCTCCTTAGATTCAGGCGATAATGGAAGTTGCCAGAAAGCCTTGGACAGGTCCAGAGCAGTTAAAAACTTGGCATCACGCAAACTGTCCAAGATACGATCAATCCAAGGTAGACAATACGAGTTTGGTTTAGTTACTTTGTTCAGGCCACGACTGTCCAAACAGAAGCGAGGTTCTCCATTCTTTTTATTAACTATCAACGCAGGCGACTGCCAAGAAGAAGAAGCAGGTTCTATGACTCCTAATTGTAACATCTTATCAATTTCTTTGTTCATGATTTCTTTCTTTGCATGAGGAATAGGGTAATGTCTTTGTCTAACAGGATCCCCAATGGTTTCAATCTTATGGAAAATTCCTTTCAAGCGGCCCAATCCTTTCTTTTCATATGAAACATCTTCATAGGATCGCTTGATATCATCGATAATAACAACTTGTTCCGAGGTTAAATTGGTCGGACCAATCAATCCTTTGGTTACAACAGGCGGTTCAGGAGTGAGATCAGCAGAAAAAATACGTTCATCTATTTGGGTTACAGCATTTAAATGTAATACAGGAGGTATTGTACAAACAGACACAGGAAAAAGTTCAGGACAGATATTAAATCTTTTCCAAAAGTCAATTCCTAACAAGTAAGATGACGTTATAGATGGAACAACTAAAAACGTGATACATTTTTCAATACCCTGATACTGTACAGGTAACGTTAAGGTTCCTAAAACAGATTGACCATTTCCGTCCGCAGTGAGTACACGAGTTTCACAAGGTACAAGAGGATATCCTAAATTCAAAAATTGGGCATGAGAATTCTTTCCTAGAATTGATATCACCGCCCCACTATCCAATAGTGAGAGACAGATTACAGAATGAATTTTAATATTAACGTAAGGTCGGCCATCATTTTCTTTTCTAACAACACGAGTTGTGCATAAATTTCTGGTTACCCCTCGGTAATTATACCGTGAGTTTCCGTCTGACGATATTACATCTGAAGATGAAGAACGAGCTATCGTATCGGAAGGATGTCTTAACGAGGGAGAAATTAGTTTTTTGAAAACGACGGGGGTGGTCTAGAAGTATCCGGCATCAGCGATGCAGGTTTCTGTTCACGCATGACATTGTTATATCTATTCCTGGGTGAACGACGGGGTGTAAAATGTCTAACTCTGTTTTTACATTCCTTAGAAATGTGTCCAACATGTCCGCAAGAAAAGCATCGTATGACTGGTTTGGGACGATTCTCTACTGCATTAACTCTCATGGCAGTAGGTCTAGAAGAAGAAGAAGAAGTATGGCCCTTGGTCAGACGATCGAAGTTGGAGACCATTCTTTCCAGTTCACTTACTGACGAAATGTGAGAACTAGCCAAAAGAGAGACATATCTCTGATGTAACCCGCGTTTGAAGACTTCCAACAATTCATTCTCGGTCAGTTTCTCATCAAGGGAGCTATTCATTTCTATTATTCGGGCGATATAATCTGCTGACGTTTCGTAATTGTTTTGTATCGACGACCAAATACGTAATTTTCTATCTATCATAAATCCAGGGGCTTCAAAACGGTGGTAAAAGAGTGCCTTGATAGCTTCCCAAGTCATTTCCTCTTTAAAAATTATTCGAAAGTGTGTAAGCGCTCGATCCTTCAGAAATTCAGGCAAAACGTATACCAATTGTTTATTTGGGAACCTCCTAGCCCTTGCAATTTCTTCCAACCGCGTAAAAAAATTTCTTACATCACCGAGACCATCAAAAGGTTTTACTGGCCAAGATCCAAAATTTACATTCAAAAGTTGTGAAGTTTTATTAAGACTTAAAGCATTATCGAAGGATTTCTCGATAGATGCCGACTCTTCTACAGCAACAACGTTCACATTGCTAGACACGGATGTACAAGGTGGTTCCATATCAAGAGATATTTGAGCATTCATACGCGATTGTGGAGCTACTTGTTCGAATTCTACTTCCAGATTTTGTTTATTATATTCTAACGCTTGCCTTCTCAAACTAGGAATTGAACGTTTCGGTACAACTCCTCTTTCAGATAAAGCTTTCTTTAGTGTAGCACCGTTAGCTTTGTCTACATTGGGAATTGGACCCAAAAATAACAATGGTTCAAATCGAGACATTATTATAAAGAAAGTATGACAAAGGTTCTAAAACTTTATATGCTCAAAAAAACTTTTAAGTTACACACGAAAATTTATCTTTGAATGACAAAGGTTCAAGAGATATTTGGTTGTGCTGACAATGTTATTATCTTCCGACGCTTCAATGTTTTATTTTATGTTTTATAAATAACTAAAATTATTTTCACACTCTCCTATGCTTTTTCTATTCTTACAAACTAGTTTCTTAAACGTGTCTTTCGACACTAGGGAGGGACTCGGTGCTCTGGTAGATAAAAGAAGTTTATCGCCACCACCCAATTCGGATTAAATCTGATTACACAATGAGTAATCAATCGTTAACAAAACAAAATTCTGATCACGAGATCTATTTAATAAATAAATAAAATTTCTTACGATTATTTACTCGCGCACAGTTTGAGAAAGTGCGTACTTACCAATTATACTTTGTTTATACTTCGTATCTACGGAAATTCCCGCGCGAAACGTAATACATTCAATATTTCGCGGGAAACTTGTGTTCCCACCAAATCTTAACAAAAGTCGGTTTTCACACCACGCGATATTCCAACCAGTCGCGCGGCGATTTACTCGTGATATTTAACAGTTATCGCTTCACACACATATTTGTATTACACATGATTGCTACAAGACATATCAATTGTACATATAATTTATCACAAATGGCATTAAAAGCAACATGTAAACCCAAGCGTAGTCATGACACAGATTTTTTCAAGTTTGTAATTATTCGAATTACTGTATATCCGAGAAACGAATTCACAATTTATTCGTCTTCTTTTTGATATTATCCCGGACGACGAGCCCACAAATTGCTACGTGAGGACGTGCAATCAAATTGCTACGTGTGTGGTTTCCATTAACCACGCTCTCACATAACAAGTAAATTATGCTTCGTCCAACGGTCGAACACACAATTTATTACAAAAGCAAAATTAGAACAATGAACAAGGTTTCAAACTGAACTATAAGAAGCAAAATACATATTCTGTAGAGTAATACTGTTATAAATATAGGTCTATATGCTCGTTAAGTAGTCTAAAGATATTAAGAAGTAAAAGGTCTATACTCGTGTTTATGTCTAGGGGTTTCTTACAAGTGTATGGGGCCCTTTTACTTGGCTCTGGGCGAGAGAGGCCTCTGTGTCATGCTTACCCTTAAGTCCACAAGCAGTCAGGTTACCAGGAACACCTTACTCCTTCAGTATACCATTTATAACTTATTGAATAGAATCTTCATATTATGTATCAAGGTAAATATATAGGTACATCCATGTAAACAACAAAATTATATATATATATCATGTGAAACTAAGATTATCAAAAAGTACATTAGACCTTTCCAAGAAAGTGGATATATTATTTCCATCAATGGAGCCTTTCATTTAGCTCTTGGTTGCCTTCATAGTGAGATAATATGGTCTTCCTCCCAATGGTTGGCCAAGGATTCGAACCTTTGTTACATAACTACTCCGAGTATATACTAGGTTATTGGAAGATTATATACACGGAGACGGAGATATGTACTTTAGTATTATTAAGAGTATTGAATCTACTGATGGGTATACAAAATGAATTTCAATAGAAAGATATCGGATGGTAAGTGATTTACATTTATTGTGTAAACATATACATTACATAACAATACAGTTACTTTCAAAGTAAATCTGTAGGGAATACTATTCCATACAATACGCAAAAGTATGAAAGTATTGCCATATTTGGATAGAGACAGTAAAACACACAATGGTAATTATTAAAAGACACCAACCTTGGTATTACAAATATAAATCAATACCTGGATTATCGTGGGGTCTATAACATGAAATGGGAATCATTCATTCTTCATTCATACTCAAGATCTTATATTATTACACAAAGGAAATTAATATATAGATAGTTCAACGATTATATGAACTTAGTTATGAATAAATTATCAATATATATACATCATATACAGTAGTAATATTGTCACTTACAGATAGACTGGCGAGCTGGATAAGAATAACACAAAGACAAGTATGTTATTGTTAACGTATTTTGGCACTCATAGACGGGAGATGGCAGGATCATGAAAGAAACATACCCTGATGATTCTATGGCGGTCGCTGGTTATACTCTAGGACGTACAGGAGTGCGGTGATGTCAGAATCAGACAGATCCTGTCCTCAGGACGAAGAGATCGCCACTTCACAAGTGATAAGAGAAATAATTTACGTTTCAACACTATTCTCAGTGCCAAAGGAATAAGGCGTCACTATTTCCATAGTCTGTCCAAGCATATACGGGTGGTCATTTAATCACTCTCATAACAAGGGTCGTAACCAGAAAAGTTAAGAGAGGATCTTCACGTTCTCATAAGAATGAGTGTTCATTGATAAACTACTGATGCGCAATATACAGACTCTCGCGTTGAAGATGTATTCGTTCCTTCGGAACCCATTCTTGTTTTAGTTAAATTTATAACACTGAGCAAGTATAAAGAATTGTTTAAGTGATTCCTTTATGAATCCTAACAATGAAAAGTTGATCAGAAACAAGGGATTATCTTATTTCACACGGATATGAAAAATGGCGGCAATTGCAACAACCACGCCCAAAATCATACAAATGCTACATCACTCAAAAAAAACTCCCAAATGTTATCTTAATATCACTTCGACAACGGAATCTATATGACTCACAGGATACTCAAGCCTGTTCACGATATTATTTGGTTTATTGATTACTATTGATTATTAATAAGAACGGTTTTAGGGTACACTAATGTTGGCGGTAAATCCGTCCACGCGCATAACAATTGACACAGGTTGTTCTAAAGTACATTATTACACGGCACACAACAAGAATTATTTTATGAACGCAGGAAGACAACAAGATTGATCATTACACTGTTATGAAGATTGCCTCTAATTATCTAACAATACTATTAACTTGTCGTAATTACTACGATGACTGTCCGCCGCGAGAACAGAGTGGGCACTGGGCCACCCCATACGTGTGGTCTAACCCATCGTAAAGGAGAAACTGTTTGTCATAACGGACTTCGAAAAGACGTTACAAAAAAAGAACATTCCATGGACATCACGTGATAGTGGTGATGAGTGCACCATTCGTATGCACGAGGATACCCGAGGATTACCGACAAGGTGTAGAGAAAATATAATAATATTATTATTTATTATTGAGTGACGACAAAGGACAACTACGAATTATTGGTATAGCAGTGGATATGAACGTATTACGCGTTGAATATTTTAATGCGTAGCACAGTATAGGTACAATAGTTATTTTAATTTTGTTCATATAGGGCATTCTTATCTACAACACAACACATTTTCTCGATGACTTAATGAAGCTAAAACAAAATTATCCTTTTATCATTTCATAGAAAAATTTTGATTACATAAAAAACAAAACTCATTTTAAAAAAGTGAGAGTCTTACTTGATTCTACGATCTCACAGGGAGATCCGGCATCTCACTATTTGAATAAGCCCTTTAAAAATCAATCTTATTAATTATTCTAGCATAGCTACGCAAGTACGTTGAACAATGGGATCAATAAATCATGTATAAATTTATATGTACAACCTACACTATGGATCGTATAGATCAGATCAAAGGAATTTGAATAACACGCGTGTTATAGGGACACCCTGGTGTTTTGACTTGTTGACTGACCGCAGTGTTCTTTATAATTTATTATAGATCCACGATCTAGACTTCAATGATTATTTTTTTCAAATCTTTTTATTTTCCAGAACATAATATTATAAATACGTTAGCTAATCAAGGCAATAATAATATATTAAAAACGATGAAACAAAGTGTGACGAAATAAATAAAACAAGCGTTTTATTCTACTATTGATTGAATTTACGAGAGAGACGTCTTTCGTCTTATGAGGACATTGTCAATCTCAATTTGATTGACAATGTCCTCATAAGACGAAAGACGTCTCTCTCGTAAATTCAATCAATAGTAGAATAAAACGCTTGTTTTATTTATTTCGATATGGAATTCTACTACCTAAACACCGACACAGTGAATAAAATGTGACGAAATGAATAACAATATTGTATTTTAATGTGTCAGTTACTGTTTTTGAATTTTAGTTTCAAATTTTATCGATAATAATTATTATTAATTGATAAATGAAATTCAATGATCTGACAGACTTTCCCATTATTTAGTGCGTGAGTAAGTAAATATTGATCGTCATAAGCTCATTTAAAAAGCTTTTAACAATGAACCTAATTATTCAGCACTTATCTCTATATGTTGATACATTTTGTTTTGTGTACCTAGTAGCATCACGTTATGAGAGTATTGTTTACTTTATGAATATTGATATATACTCGTTTATCGAATACTTTTGTATGAAATGGTTATTAGGAAGTAGTATCTATATTTTGACAAAGTAATGTTAATTCGTATGACATTTTATTCAGTATTAATAATGTAATTTGTGACAAATTATTAATGCTTCCAATTTAATTCAAATGTCAAGTAGATGTATATTTTGTAAATAGATATCAAAAATTCGGAAATAACATGTAGCTTTTTAACGAAAAATGCAAATGTGTAGGAGTTTAAATTTAATTATAATGTGAATAAGAAGTTAATTGTGAAACATTTGAATAATTACGATTTTTTTTATATCTATGCCATAATGGCATCACCCAGAAGTGGGGTAGCTAGTAGACCAACTGAATGTTAACACTCACACTCCTGAAGATGGCGGCAGCACGTTTGCCGAAAGCTAGAGATAAAAATCACCACACGGAGATCCCGAAAACCACCGAACACGATGAATGTAAGCATTCAAATTTACCTTTATGTGGTGTTCTCATTTTGGCGAATATCGCCAGGCACCAAAATATCGCCAGCCATTTGAACCGTGTGAACAAAATGACAGCTAGTCTGAAACGATAAAAACCAGTAGAAACGATATCGTCTCGAGTTGACCACCTTCCAACATTTTCGGCCGATTGAACGATTCGCGCATGCGCAGATGTACGCGGCGTTCGTATCTATGGTAAAAACTTTATAACCTATAAATTTTATAATGTTTCCCGCTTCGTGACAGCTGTTATCTTTGTTGTTGGTTTGTGGCATTTGTTTCCTTAATTAAAAGGCGCGTTATAACCTCTACTATAACATTTTCGACTAAAAATAAACACTTCGCGATCTCCATCTCGACGCCATTTTGAAAACAGTGTCAAAATCAAAGCGCATCTGACAGATCGTTTCTATATCGGTGGACTGTGTGAACAGGTGTGACGATCAATGGGCGTACGGCGAATTTTGTTTTTTCGCCTGGCGTTATATTTTGGAATTCGCCTGGCGATATTCGCCAAATGTGAACACCCCATTAGACAGACACATCTTTAGATATTGATTAGATGCTCAAAGTATGTCTCCAATACTTTCGTCTTTATGAGTGAATTTCTTAAACTTAAATGACAAATGTTTACTGAAGAAACTCAAACTCGGATATCTCAAGAGTAGTAGACTCCTATTTGTACGCCCATTCAAACTAAAATTGTAGGTACTGATGATTAATGGAATATGATATGTCCATCATCTTAAATCATTGACTACCCAACTAGCACATAAGCTGTAGAAGCAAAGATATACCACCCTTTTGGAGTCTTGAGTTGAATAAGAGATCTATAATAGTGTTTTCATTCTCCCTAAGCGATATATGTGAACTTTATTTCCTCATATAACGTCTTGAGTAATATAAAAGCGATACAACAGTAATTAGATATGGTATTCAGCCTAAAGTGATATAGTAGCGTTTAAAGGGGTCACTCTATTACTACCTTTCCCGCCTTAGAATGCATAATGGTGGTATACGTCACTATAGGTAATACAAAGGCGGCCGCGACGTCTCTTATACCTCCAGCGGTATAATGTACCACATGACTACTCATAAACCACCACTGGCTGCACTATTGGTACGATAGATCCTTTAGCGGTATTAATTGATTCGCCATTTTGTATGCATTGAATAATATTATTATAGAGAAATGAAATAAATGAAATTAACAATTTTTACAGAAATATGGTGGTAAACTCGAATATTTATTATAATTCACTCATTTAATTTCATTATCATCTGTATTTATAACAAATTAAGTAAAAAATATATTTGCACTACTACACTGGTACACACTACACTAGTTTCAAATTATTTTTTCACAATAAAATATTAATATTTCACGGGCGCTTCAAAATTTTGATCTAAACATACATGTATTATCACAGTAAAATTACATCCGCACCAATTTTTTGAGGAATATCATACTTTAGCAAACAAAAATATTATGTACCTGATATATGAAAATCCTGATCGACAAAATAGTTATTATGTTTTCACTAATATTGGTATAGTATTGTCAATAAGTATTTAATTGCAATGTTCCACCACGTTTGTTTACCAACAAATCAGGAAGAAATATTAACAGCTATTGACACGACACCAAGCGGTACACTTCTTAACTAATAGAGCGATCTTACTGTTCTGTACCGCTACTGTACCGCTACTGTATCACCTTTAATGCTATAAAGGCGGTAGAAAAGAGATAACATCACCCAAGGCTGAATAATTTGTGCCCAAACCGGAGGTATAACGGGGGTATAGCTGGCTATATCGCCAATGTTTAACCCTTTTGTATCACCATTAGAGTAAAAAAGACCTGTTAATCAGCTGATTTAGAGCTTCTTATACCTCTTGTGTGCTAGTTGGGTAGAAACGCAGTACTGATTTTATCAGAAAGCAAGTTCCAAAAGTAACAGTAAGACGATAAACGTTTGCTGTTTTACTCTATTATATTAAGATACTTATTGTCTCCCTCACACTTATCGCGAAGTATTGCACATCCTACAACCTTTGTCATAAAATTATCTCAACACTAAAAATAAACAATTAAAGTTTAATTAAAGTTTAGTAAGTATGACACGAAATTATTTTCGATCCACGATTCTATTGGACTCATCATTACCAATATTATTCATTGGAGTTTCTAGTCTACGAGTAAATTAATTTGTCTATGGATATGACTCAGTTCTTCACTAGACAGACTTATTGGGTATATCCGTTAATTCAGCGATGCATATTTCATACATTGTTCTATACATATTGTAATAATAATGTCTCCTATGTCGGGGACAGTCAAGTAGAGAAAAGTTCTCATACTTTATTTTACAAGTTTTCTAGTTTCCTGAGAAAAGATGGAAGGTATTCACAAAACAAGTTTAAATCAGTAGTGAGGTGTACCTACCACTCACATTGAATGTCTTTTATAAAACTTCAATACAATGCAGTTACGCACCAATCTTGAATATCTCATTTTAATAACACCAGGAGACGATTTGAATGTTACCTCATTTGTGGAAGATGCATTGATGGTATAGATAGATAAATACATACCTACATTATTATCTTCATTATCTATATATTTTCTTTGTTCTAAAAAAACTACCACGTTTGTACATCTTCATTGTTTAAAGCAACTAGCGACATTGACTGTTCAACATAATTTATGTTTATACCTATATTTTATTATATTACATTACTCTCGATTCAAATGTCACTCAGAATTGCATCACTATTCGCATCCTATTATTATTATTTATTGAATTTCACGGTGTACCCATGTACCTACCATCTCTAAATTATGTTGCCCTATTTAAACTACCTTCACGAACGTCGAAGAAGAAGACTTAACAGTTGTGTTCTTCGCGAAGATGTATGATTGTGTACCTATATTAATGTAATTCTGTGCTAAATTAATATTTCAATCCGTTCGTAGATATCTACATATGTTTGTAATTATTTTGTCTTCTAGGGACAACTTTATAAGACAGAAGAGAAAAGTATGTAATGGCGTCTGAACAGGGTCCGCTTTTGCATATTTTTCGGATTTCAAACAGAGTATATTTTTCATTAATTGACCAAGCTTTAGTCACAAAATTTGGGAATGGAATGCAATGTTATTATTATTATTTTAATTTTATGATACCTGTACCTATTGTATTTGTGCCAAAACTGAAAGAAAATGTATGCAATATTACTTTCATGTATAGTGTCAAAAATATGTATTTGATCATTGAATAAATATGTAGATCATAATTAAGTAGTGGGAATTATTCCCACTTTTCCAAGCTTAGGAAATCATGCTCTCTGTGTATTTAGTTGTGTAATTGATAATTTTTAAGCATACGTTACAATTAATATTGTAACCAATATATTTGGAGGATTAATATTTTTTCAATTTGATAGCTCATTCCTGAGCCAGCCTGTTTTATGAACAGTTAGTGTATTGTATGTATTAGTGTGAGTCGTGAGGGATATCTGGGCGCATCTCACGAGAGATGAGTCTCGCCTTTTCTTACCATGAGAGAGTGTAGCAATACATACATGAGATAGTTGATCACTATGTAGAATGTACCTATAAGGTAGGTACCTACTCATTATAGGTACTGTATACCTTACCTTTATTCCGTGCGTCACGATTATCGCTTGTATGAACTTCTTCATACCAAAAGTTTACTTGCAATTGCTATATTAGATATTATTAATACTAGCTCATTACCCAGTAACATTTTCACTTATTGATTAAAAAAGTAGCTGTTAGATTAATAGAGTAGTGTCAGTCCATTGGTTACCCAAGTAGCAGAGAGAAAGAGATTATTTCAAATTATTATACAAATTAAAAATAATATATCATCAACGATGATAAATCTTTTGACAGCATACTCGTGAAAATTTTCACAATGTGACACCAACTTTAACATGGTGATTCATGTTGTTTGTGACCACAAATTAAAATAGTGCCTCTAATATTTTCGCTTTAATCTCTTTACTGTTCGGCCATCGGAAGTAATTAAGTAATTACATAAAATTATATTTTCATGTAGGTTCTTATCATGTTTACGTTGTGCTATAATAAAATATTATGTTATGTGGTTACAAGTCATATCAATTTTAAACACGAAATTAATTTTAAATATTAAGATTTCCTAACCACAGTGTGGCCGTTAGTAATTTGAATATCACTATTATTTTTTAATGTGCATAAACAACATTAATTATAATTACGTTGAACTTGGTAATTATTATTTTCTGTACCGACAATAATAGAGACACGACTAAGATGATGACGATGTTTGAAAACGTGCGATGTTTTCATTATCTTACCATTATTATTAATATGTATATTAAATCTATCTATCAAAACATCGTGTGTAATATCATCGTCTTCCGTACGTGTCTAAGACATAGTCAAGATCAAAAACATTACAATGCATACTAGCATAATACTAGCATTTTGAAGCTTTATATAAATAATGGATTGTCCCGTTACAAGATTGAAACAAAATTATAATTGCATAATAACGTGTTGTTCATAATATTTTACATGCTCGTAAAAATGATCAACACGAAATCAATTATTATTTTGTCTGCTATTGAGAATGAATGCATATATCTATCTAATGAATGGAACAAGTTGACTAAAGATAAATTATAATAGAGTTTTTATTTAATAATCGATTCATTCTACCCCTCACGATGTTCCTCACAATTAATAGGAAAACTGCTTGCATTCAGAACAAAAAAATCAAGTCTTTACTTTAAAGAGTGGTTTCATGGAGTAGAATTTGCATCCATTCAAATAAACAAAAGGAGATAATTCTGATTCTTCTATTGCTGATGAAGAATCTTTAAATTCAACAGTATTAAATAAATAGGTAAGTGATAAATAAACAGTTTTTCAAACATACATTAATTCATACCTACGCGGTATTTCCACAACATGTGAGGAAGTCAGCGGTTTAAACGGTTTTTAATATGCAAGTCGTCGTTTCTGTGCAAATAAATATATAAAACATTCAGGATGGGTGGCATACTTCATCACTGAAATATGATGAAACTTTATATTGCATGCCTTTTACGGACATACTCGTATAGGCAATTTTGAATTTTGACAGCGTTGTATATTGGTATTAGTGGGTGCTTATATTAAAAACGTGACAATTTGCTAAAGGCATATATTATTTTAATAAAAACTAGTGAGAGGTTTAGATGGCTAGAAGAAGTTCTATAATAGTTAAAGACATATTATTTTCCTACAGCAAAGACTAAAAAATATTCTTTATACTCGTATATATTATTTAATTCAGTTAACCATTCGATTCAGGTCAATATTCTTTGATGTTATTCATATTGAAAAATCGTTGATATACGATAAGAAAATAATTGAATCATTGGAAAAACGCTTTATGGGATTTATTGGTAAAATACAAACCATTAATAAAATATATTTTTTTTTTTTTTTTTTTTTTTTTTTTTTTTTTTTTTTTTTTTTTTTTTTTTTTTTTTTTTTTTTTTTTTTTATGATGATATGATGATATAAAAATGATATTTTTCTCTCGTCTAAAACCAATATTTCATGAATTGTGATATTTTATTATTTATGAGGACAATTTTTTCAGCAGTTTGTCTGTATCCCTCTGTTTCTTACAATATTTAATTTTCTCTTCCAAATAATATTTTGAGGAATATTTTGATTCGAACGCTTTAACATCAATCTTCATTTGTATCTTAGCCTGTTCCTGACAAGATCGCTAATTATTTTAAAGATCATTTTTATTTAAATCCTTTTTTTTTTGATTTTACGATATTTACAGGATCTAACAGTTACAGAATATGTTTATAAAATAAACATTCAATATGCAGTCCAGTAAAAGTCATAAATTTTAATGCAATATTTCATAATTGTCAACAATTTACTTTCAATTTATTTTTATAATTAAGATTTTTTAGTTGTGAAAGTTTTAGGATTCGCATTTTAAAATGGTTAACACAGTTCTTCTTGACCTTCAACATAATAACATATCCTTACCAATCATCTTATAGTAGGTGTCTACATTAGAGATATACAATAAATGATCTTCAAGTCTGCAATCTGCATTGCTCGAATGAGAAGAACTTAATATTATTGCACTTGTAAATACATAAATAATAAATAAATTGCGCTATAGTTTGAGGCGATCAATATTCTTTATTATTTATTACCAAGTATCAACTACGTTCTCTTTATTAAGGTCATAGTTGTAATATATATAAAAAAAAATACATTACATTTCGGAGAATCTGCAAAGAAAATTCATTCTCTTCTCAACTAAATTATGATAAGAGAATAATTACACTTTCATTTTTTCGTTTTGATGATTACTGTTAAGTTATTGTTATTGCTTGAGATTACTACATATTATTATTGTTTTGATTGCTGGTGTATAAATATTGTAGGCAGGTATAGATATAAGTAAGAGTTCCTAGGAATGTATAATTTATTAGTTTTTAAATGCTTTCACACGTAAATTATTAATTACCGCCGAATATTTTTTTAATATTATTACAGCCCGTCATTTTGTTAGCTTTAATTAATACAATGGCGGACTTATAGTTTTATTAATGTGCTCATATACAAACACGTGTTTATAAAAAGTTTGCTAATAGAGACGTTGGCCAACTTTGAATTTCAATGCAACGAAATATTTGAGAAGGATTTAAGTTTAAATGAAGGACATTGATATTCCTGTCATTTACTTGATTTTTTTTTGAGAAATTAAGCAAGTGACAGGATTTCAACAAGCAACAGTCGTTTGTAATAAAGTATACAAACGACTCAAATATGTATGTATTATAGGTATTGTAAATTCGCAGATGTTTGAAAAAAAATTGAGACGTGCATCTTTTAATTAAAATTTTACACCCATATTTATAATATTTTGTGTTGCTTTTATTATCGCATTTATAAACTCTGACCTAATATTCAAACCGCAATATTTCAATAAAGATAGCGATTTAATCTACAAAAAAAATGTACGAAATTATTTACTTAATGATTTGGTTATATTTCCTGTACCTTATTAACACAACAACACTTTTTTCAATACGTGCTTCTACTTAGTAGGTATTTGTTTTAAAAACAAAAACAACACATATTTAATCGATTGTTTCAACAAAATAAAATAAAAAGAAGCAAAGCGTAGTAATGAATTTCGTGTTCTATAATTTGAATTTCAATATTTGATCAGTGAACTTCTTAAGTAGGTTAATATAATAGAAAAATATGAAAAAATAACAATAAGAAGAATAAGACCCTGTTGTGTTATTTCATATTATAAAAACACTGAATATGGATCGGCCTTAATAAATAATTCATATATTTGGTATTTTGAACCCATCTATGTATTTATTTATTAGATCAGTATTCCGAAAATATCCACATTATTTATATTTAATATGTTTTCTTATTTAAATACATGATCGCGTATCACTGCTGGATATCAGATACCTACAAATGTTATGTAAGGGATATTAAACCACATCCTTAATACAAATATATTTTATGAATGTATTATTCCTTATTGAGTACAGTCGATCTTGTCTGACAATTTATTTTAAATAATATTTTTTTAAGCTGAGGTGTTTGTCCGATTTATTTTTATTTGGATTCGTAGGATTGCCTGGCGATCACAGTATATTATAGCTGCTACCTACTATTATTTTATTTATTTACATTCACTATCTACATTTTATGTTGTTTTAGTAATAATTTATTTAACTTTGTTTTTTAAGACTGTTGTTGCTATTCATAAAACATCACGTTTTAAGATGTTCAATTCAGCGCTGAGGTATGCCACCTTTCTGAATTCCTTAATTGGCACTCTTTCATCAATCCTTTTATTGGCACAGAGAGGACGATTTACACGTTTATGACAAGCAGTTGCTCCGCTGGCTACCCCGCTTGCGGTATGTATGGATGGATGATGATGTATTCGGAACACCCTCGTGCAAATAAGAACAGTCTCTTATTTAAGTTATAACAAATAAAATCAATAACAAATAAAATCCGTTACGAAATAATCGCGATGTAAAAATTAAATTTCGATCTAAACTATTGAGGCATAATATTATGATCTAACTAAATTATTTAAGGCTTGCGTTTTGAAGGTTCGTAGTGAATGTATAAATGTAATAAAATCATGATTGTAATAGGTTTAGTGGACGAGTTTGAATATTTACATAAATTTACTATTATAATAATAATAATATTATATAGTTTAAATACTCGTCATTATTTATATGAACGTCTCATGGAATAAAGTAATAACACAACTAGTTTATGTAAGTTCACGTTACATGATAAAGTCATCCCATGGTTGTGAGTGGCATACAGAGGGTAATAATTATGCCAGTTTATTACGAGTATCTTGAACTATAATAGTAATAATAATAATAAAAGACGGTCACTTTTGTCTATGTTTAATATAACACTATCTTTTTGATGCGTACAGATACACATTTTCTCACTTAACCTTTAAAGCAGACACTAATAGAGCGTGGTTTCGTGTTGATTATAAATTGGACAAATTATTAATATGTACCTATACTTTTTCATTTAATAATTTTTTTTATATCAAATATGTTGGAGACGACAGAAAAATGATTCGGTGTCATTTCTGTAATTTCATTAGTTAATACAATATATTTAAATTTATTTTGTTCCGTATGCATTATACTTCTAATGCAAGAATAAGTAACGAATATATTTTTATTACTGAAGAATCTCGGTAGATACCTAAGTACAAAAGTGAACGGTGCACTTCAATTCATTGTAAGCAATGTCAGTGTGTCAAAATGCTGGTACACAGTTCTACTTTGGTACCCTTACTTACGTATGTAAATGCAACATGGACGTGGTTGAAGAAGGACGAAAGTGCAATAAATGTTCTGACGATGTGAGCTCTGAGAATAATGGTTGGTTAAACGTTGCTAGATAGTGATGAACGAGGATATCATGAATTCATGAGCATGAGCGGATGAGAGGAGAACGAGTATGAAAAGAATGCAACGCGCCGTGAGGGTATAGTTTAGTACAAAATACTCGTAAATTAGGTAGTATTAGCTGTACATGTTTTCTTTTTTCTAAAAAAGTGTTCAAAAATAGTATGTTCATGTTTAGTGCTTTTTAATATGATGTATTATTGTAATAACATAATATATTAAGTACATTTTATCCATTTTAAATCATTCACGTGGGAGGTGTAGTAGAGTATATTGTACATATACAATATCACTCATAGAGGCATTATATTTATGAATATATTCATAGAAAGTGGAGGAAGGATTTGGTACTAATAGTAGTAATAATCCCTGTATCGGATGGAAAAAAATACTACATGTCAATTTATTTATACATTCTCTACCGTACATTGGTTAAAAAAAATATGAAAAGAACTAAGGTACGTATTAAATAAATAAATATACAGAGGTCGAGTTTATTTCAAAGGTGCGATTTCTTCCAATTTACCCAATTATGTATAGTGTTAATTTGTTGAAACTAAACAACATTTTCACTCCATATCGTTAAAGTTTAAAAGAAGATGGGAACAGCAGTAACAATGATCCTTAATCATCTTTGACTCTAATTTTGTTAAATAAGATGAAAGGCCATACTCTCTGCGCAGTGCATTGGACACACAGTTTTTATGTTGTGCAGACTAGATGAAAATATAGTAATACAAACAATACATACACATGAAGCTCTTATGAAGTCCGACTGGTAGCTTACTTGGACAAAGCACACTTCGCGAAAAGGCTGGGTTGCGGATTTAAGTCCCGTCCAGAGCCGAGCATCACATAAGATGACATTGTATTTTCTAAGCCTTATGTTTATGGTAGTTTCGTGTGTTAAATTAAAAGAGAGATCCACCTCCACCCTGATATCTCTGGAGTTGTGAACTCCTATTCATACGCACAATTAAACCAAATTTGTCCTCACGGGCAATTGGGCAGGCCTGAAGGGCCAACCGGCTAAAACCGTCATCGTGCGAATCTTTTAAACAACACTCTCTCTTCAATGCCCCTTTTGAAAGTATGAAAGTAAAGCCTTGTAAAATGGTTAATTGTAAAAACAGCATCGATAACAACTGTAATAATAATTTATTCTTCTCATAGTCGCTTTCAACTGTACATTCCGCAGGCACTGAATCGCATTATCCATAAGACCGTGTAAGTCCTGAAGCTCTCCATGGAATGGGTGTATGTGGGACACTCGTTTAGCAACTTGTGTCATCCACATGTGCACGCGCACGCTGGTAATAAGAATGAAATATTATTTTTCATGACATATTGTAGTTTTGCTCCAACATACAAAAGTTAGGTAGGTATCTCATGTGATTGCTGTTGACGTTTTAATAATAATATGGGTAAATGTAACTGACTACTACCTATACCTTCGTGTCAAAGATATAATGTGTGTGTGTTTGTGATATGTATCTATTAGCGTGGTATTACATATGTATTATTGTCCTGGGTGTTATGATTTATGGACTTAAAACACCGGGAGTGGGTATTACAATAATCTTTGTCGTATCAAAAAACAACAATAAACAAATAAAAAAAATCTATACTGTCCTCTTTAACCCTCCATGACGGCCTTAATGGAAGGTCAGTTCGTTTACTAAATTTGTTTTTAATAAACTTTTAATTTGCTTTTTTGGGATAGGCCTTTGGATATCATTTAAATATAAAGGTGAATAGTTTAACTTATATCACATGGTTGCATAATTTTCCTATGTATATCGTGAAAATCACTTCACCTCCTACCTGAAGTAGCCTCTTTACGTTATTGAACATAGGGTAATTGGTAAAAAGAATTAAGGTTATATTTGATGCGCCTTTGAATTCTTTTGCCATTTTTTTTTAATAAGTTTAACATTGACAATATAATATCCATAAAATAAACATGTTATCAAGTAAAAAATATAGTTTCATACGTTTGTTAACAAAATTAAGAAGTTTTCTGGTTACATCTTAGGTTATATTTTATGTAGGTAATTTATTCTATCAAATGTTTAGAAGTTACCCAGACGAGTATGAGTGAGAAGGCTATTTTATGTAGATATACATAAGATTCACCCGTGATGAGACTTTATTAAAAAAAAAACAGCTTGCGTGTCACAAAGAGTTTAAAAAATGTTAGCTACTGAATTCGACTTCGATAATCGTTTTTTTTTAAACTTAAATGTCCTTTGTTGAAGGGCGAACATTAATAATATTATAATCATTATGATAATAATAATAATACTGTATAAGACTTTGAAGTGTTTAAAATAATGTTTTATTGTAATATAATTGAGGGATGAGTCGTTCTTTTTTCTTGTTGTTTTTTGTCGATGTGTTTTGTTTTATTTTTTTACTAGTTTTAAACCTGAGTCAGAAAATAGACTATAATCAAATTGACAAAAATGAAATGGGGATATTGTTATATAAGCATGTAACTTTTAAGAGTAGGTATTGGTGAAAGAGTAGCGAAAAAAGTTTAAAAACGTTCTGGCAATACTGTATATTTTTTAGAGATATATTTTAAATATTTTTGTCATGCAACTAGTCCAGTTTTTATTTGACAAGTTGTTGCAGTATTTGCAAAAAATACAAATTGCGCATATAGTACCTACACAAGAATAATAGCATGAAACTTTTATCTATTCTAAACGTCAATTCAATACAAGTGTTAATATTTTGACAAAAAGGATTTATTGATAATTTTAGACATAGTCCCATTATAACTGTATTGAAGATTTAAAAAAAGTATCAATTGTAGTTATTCCAAAGCATGCCTAAAGAATGCTACTTACTATAGAGTGATTTTTTTCTCTTTATTTTTAAATAATTAATGTGTTCGTAGGTAGTCCCTGATTACGTACAAAATTTCGTCGAGAGTCAGTTTTTTTTGTTGAGTTGGATAATATTGTATAATGATTTTAATGTTGACGTGGAAGTGACATAATTATGATATAATGTTTTTATTATTTTGATGGAATGAGAACTTGTGGAGAGTAATACGAGAACTTAAGTACCTACCTATTCTAACAAAGTAAAAAAAAGAGAAAAAGTTTTTTTTAATTTTCCGAGACGATTGAATTTCGTTTTATTGTTGTTGTACAATATGTTTTTCAGTAAATAAGTACTTATAACGATATTACAAATTACCAAAAGATCTTGCGTTAAAAAAAGAGAGATTTTTTTCATATTTGTTAGTTTTTTCGAGTACCTATGTATTTGGTATTATCTTTGGCTGTGTAGAGTTGAGTTGAGTTCTTTATCAGAGTTCAAGCTGTTTAGAGATTAAGAAATATAAAATTTTCTTCACGTACCTACTAATAGGTGTGACCTCTAACATGACACTTGATAACTGGCAGAAAAAAATTAGAGGCCTATTATTTACCGCACTTGTGTTTCCTGTAAGAAGTAGGTATCCGTAAAACATTGCGTTTGAAACATTTAACATAAACATCTTCAGTTCAGCGATGAAGTATGCCTTCCATCCTGACTATCTTAACTTTTATTGGGACGAAGAGGATAACTTGCATGTTTGTCATGTGTAGTTGTTCTGCTGACTTTCCCACGTGAGGGAAATTGAACGAACGAATGAATAGAAATTATTTTATTTTTTAGTTGAATAAGTTGAAAACATCTACTTATTTTCAGTACGATAATAATACATATATTTCTATACTATGTTTTTTGTAACATAATATATAGGTCATTTACTTTTCTCTTCTACATGTGTTTAATCAATTAAGTAATAAAATTTACCATGCTATTGTGCATAATAATTTAGGTATGTATCTATCTATTCATTATCTTAAATAATTATTGTCAAGTCTGTTAAGATCAAAGTTTTTTTAAAACAAATATATCTATATAGGGTCAATAGAAAGCCTCAAAAGAGCGATCCATGTCTAAAAATGAACCCAATGAGGTCACCACTATCTATACCTATTATTTTTATACCACTAAAGCATCCCCTTAAAGTGAGTAACCAATCAACTAACAATATGATAGAATAAATATCTATAATCACATTGCTCCGTGGTGTTTCCGGCAAAGAATAGTGCTCCTGTTCCTTTATGCAAGTTTTGAATTTTTAAGTGTCCTGTAAAACATCACAGTTTAGGCATAACTAGAACATCTTCAAATCAGCGATGCCGCCTAACAATCTTATTTTTTGTCAGTACTTAGAGTACTACAATATGCAGTTGGTCTGTTGGCTTACCCACTTGGGATTTGCCGTGGTGCTATATATCTATCAATATATTTTTTTCTTCATAGTTTGTTGATATTCTGGAAGTGATTTACAAAACACATATTTAGATATACATAATATTATTATTGTACGGATGGAATAAAACATTTATACATATAATTACCATTGAGAATGGACTCATGATTGACTGGTCAAAATAAATAATTGGATGGATTTCCTATTATGGGTTAGTATAGTAATAATATATACCTACTAAAATATATTATATACTGTGTAGGTACTGTGTAGTCGGTGTACTAAATAAAATATTTTTATTTCTTTGTCAATATCTTGTCGTCCGGATGTATTTTATTTATTCATACTATCACGGCATCTCACATAAATGAGGTAGTCGGCGGGGCACTGCATGTTATAAGAATGCAAGTCGTCATCTCCGTGACAGTAAAAGTTATGTCAATCAGAATGCCTGGCATACCTATTCGTTGAACTGAAGATGTTAAATGCCTTAAAATGTGATGTTTTATGAATACCTAATTACAATTTAACAGGACACTTTGAAACACACAGAAAATAGTGGGTGACCTTTGGGGGTGAATATGTATCTGAAAAAAGAGGTATGAGAGCCACGTGGCTTGATCACGTGGATCAAACCCTAAAGGACGGCCGCGTGTTGAGTAAGAGAAACTGGATGAATGTGGAGGAAGCGAAAGAATTTTGTAAGGATAGATCTATATGGTGTTCCATATTCTCTTCCTACCCCTCCTGGGACAGGGCGTGAGGGTATAGATTGATAGATAGATGAAACCAAATTCAGTGTAAAAACGCTCGTATAATTATTAATAATAATATTAAAACTTAGGTACTTAGGTATTATATCTATATGCTTAGATGGAGATAATATCATTCGGATGTACTATTTATTTACTTCAAATAGATTATAGCATTACATACTCGTACATTATAATGATATTGTGTATAGGCAATAACCCGATCTCTTGAGGCAGAATATTATTAAAACCGATCTTCCGTTCTAAAATATACTATGATCGTTAAATTCAAACAAGTTTTTTTCGTCCTTATACTATAAGTTTGAGGTAAGTAAGTACTTACATATTTTTTGACAGTTAGAAATACGTTCATGAAGACTTCGCTTCGCCTAGTTGTTGATGTAATGGAATTATGTGTATCAAGTATACTTAGTTCTTTTTCAAACTGGGTGTTATGTCTCGGATAACATCAACATGCAGATCAATAATACTTTCTCTATGGGTTCTTGATATTTATGAAATGCAAGCCTTTTTTGTTACACAGTTGACTGCATGTAATGCGACATTTTCTTAGAGTTCGATATGATATACAGATATTCCTTTTCGATCTTAATCTTTCTCCATAACCATAAATAAACCTATATGTATGATATTAAATAGTATTAATATGTAAGTATGACATGTATAAACATCCTACAGGACGGTCACGTGTTGAGCACATTGAACAGGAGAGCATGCATGAGGAATTGTATTACAGTGACGGAAGCGAAAGATGTATGCAAGGATAGAAGGAAGTGGCGCTCGATCCTTTCTGCCTACCCCGCGAGGGAAGCGGCGTGATGGTATGTATGTATGTACATATATTAACATTCCTTAATCCATCAAGGCATAAATTATTACTTTATATTGGCAGGTTTGTGATCTTATTTCTCTGACAATTCGTGTGGTTCATGTGAAATCTTGTTGAATTTTGGTCGTCGATGCAAAATCAATAAACGTGAAAAGTTCTTTACTCCTAGATATCTATTTTAATAATAACTTTGGTAGTTTAATATTTTGATTCGGATCAAATGGAATGCGCGCTTCAATCTTTACCCAAATATTATTATCAAAAACCGGATCCAACCTTATACATAATAATGTTTTATATCAGCTAGTGTAATTTTACCATGAAGTCCTCGGTAAAAAAATGGTCTCCCACTCTTTCCTGTAAGTATTTAAGCGTCACGTAAAAAAAATCACAAAATATCGAGTATAAGACAAAAAATCTTCATTTCAACGACGAGGTATGCCATCCATCTTGAAATACATTCAACACAATGAAATAAAAATGCACACCAATACATTCAATTTCCATATATAATTATTAAATTGTCTTATTTTTCTTGTTATTTAATTATTGTGTTGTTTAATTGTATTATTTTTTTAGTATTTTCTTAGTATTGCCCCAAAACAGATTTCGATCTAGTGGGGTAATATATTCCATTATAATGTTTTCATGTTATTTAAGTATGTAATATTTTGGAAATAAATAAATAATTAAAATAAATAAATATAATTCTAGTGACACGGTGTTATAAAGACTGTAATATCTCTACATCTCTCTACATCTATACCATCACGGCTTTTCCCATGTCGTCCTCTACATGACAATTTAAATTAAGACATTCAGGATGGATGACAGACCACATAGCTGTACTGAAAATGTTATATGTCTTACAGGTCACAAAAAAGAGTAGGAAACATATTCTTTGCAGAGGTCTCTACGGAACTTAATACAGTATCTCCGTCAATAAATAAAGATATGTATAATATTTATTGTTAGAACATAAACTTTTAGCACGAGACTACATATGTATAGATTGTATTATTTTATCTTTGAATTAGCTTAATATGATGTCTGTTGAGCACATCACACATACAAACATGTATACGAACGGATTAAAAAAATTATGTGTAAAATATAATACATAGTAATTGACCAATGTAAACCTAGATGAAATTATTCTTTATAGGTATTACGTACCTACATATATAAAAATATCACATAATATCTACTATGTAACTTATTTTAATCTTATTCATATTATTACTTTTATTAGCATCAGTCGACTGTCTCGTACCTATAACTTTTTTACGAGTTACCTATGACGAAATTGTTTTTGTAGTTTTTGTCCCATATATGTAATTCTCGTGTATAAAATATTATGTAAGTATTTCCCTTAATTTAATTTACATAACCAAAACGTAAAGTAAATTTGTAATTAAAATAATTATGACAATTTTAAAAGAATCGGGTTCGTTTAATTAAAGCTGAATGTAATTTTTTACAAATGGTAGGTACCTACTCGTTGATATATATAATATTATGAGTTTGTCGTTTTTTAAAATTCTTTCGTTTTTCTAAGTGATCATTTTTGTGCATTTTTAAACTAATTTAAAACTGCCATCCGACCTGAATGTCTTACCACTGGATACCTCATTTGTGAGAGATGCCATGATGGTTTTGTGGTGAGTTTAATGCGTTTAGATTTAGAAGGTAGAGAAAAGATTAGAAATCAAGGCGTTCCATTAATAATAAGATTTTATCTGAATTCTCTATACATTCTCTCTACTTATAATGAACTTGAAGAGACATAGTCCACAATGAGATCGTACTCCAAATGATGAAAAAGTAACTGGAATATCTTGACAGTGCAAAATTATGGAGTTTATAAAATTCCGGTCACGTGATGGAGAGGAGAAAAATACTAAAATCCTACAACTGAAAAGTCAGGATAAATAATAAAGCACCTCAAATTTATGTTTATTAATTGGTAAGAAAGGGATCTTAGTTGGTTTCCTTATTGTTATGATTTCTTGTTTATATTTTTTGTTACATCTGTTTGATCCATATAAAATAAATAAATAAATCAAGAAAAATATAACCAGGGCAGAGAAGAACTTCTTGGCTGTACAATTTGAAACACTGGTTCAGAAGAAGTATCACATCATTGTTTAGGGTCGCAGTCAACAATGTAGAAATAACTCTGATGATCGCCAACCTTCGCAGTGGAGACGGCACATAGAGCAGAGTAAGATTTACATGGAGAATAAATCATGAGGAACGACTTGACATTAAAAAATAATATTTAGCAAAACATTGAAGTTCAATTTTACGTAATTTATTACATTAGGCATCTTTAAATTTCTAAAACAAAATATTATTTCCGCATATAAGTTAAAAGTTTATTGTAAACGTTGTAAACAGGTAGTACATAAGTACGTAGATGTAGGTAATAAATACATTAATGTAATACATACCACACACATAACAACAATAGACGTTAACGTTAATTTTAGTTTTTTTATTATTTGTTGTTATTATTGTATGTATTTTTTTGTTTTCTTGAACAGCTGTCAAGGTTAACCACTTCCAAATGCTCTACAATATCAAACAATACAATACTACTTCTTTACATAATTTTAAAATAATATTATATACCTACCTACCTTATATGAATCTCTTGTTAACTCATAATACATTATTATGTTTACATTTTCTTATAAATACCCTTTGGGAGAAAAATCAACTCTGAATCAGTTAATCAGTTAACACTTCTTTCCCAAATATATAGAGGAATTTTGTGGACGCAAAGACGCCACTCTTAATAATTATTAACGAATTATCTGTCATTTTAAAAATATAACAAAGCCAGACTGTTGCTGTTCCCTTATTAAAGCAGACTTTTTTGAACTTATATAAGAAGAAAATGTTGTTGTAACTATTGATGAACAAAATATAAAAACATTGGATTTGTAATTAAATTAAAACAATATACATGATTGACAGTGTCGAAAAAATGAATTACATAATTGATTATGAAAGCCTTGCTTAGCTGCTTAGATTTGTTAATATTATTTTCTATAACATTCGTATCATTTACGCAGATGTTATATATATTATTTAACTGTATTATGAAAAATAACGTTCAGATTTCACGGAATTATTGGTATAATTGTTGAAATTATTTTCGGTTAAGAATTATTTTTGCCATTTTTAATAAAATTGTTGTAAACTGTTTACTCACATGAAGATGTTTGTTTTCTGTCCCAATTTAGAGTTAACTGGCTCAATTATTGGTAATTTGATACATTGAGTAATTATGATCTTCATAGGGGAACTACCATCTGTTACATAGAAATACTGCGTTTTACAATAAGCAATTCAAATAGTAGAGATGATTTCCCTATTGTTTCATACACGGTATGTTGAGCTAGAGCTAGAGCTTTAAAAGTTACAATTGTCCTATGAAGTTGACCATATTCTACGAACTACGATTGCCAATTTAGTTTCATCTCTGAGACTACTTCAA
The DNA here is from genome assembly GCA_947579605.1 of Athripsodes cinereus. Lineage (NCBI taxonomy): Eukaryota > Metazoa > Arthropoda > Insecta > Trichoptera > Leptoceridae > Athripsodes > Athripsodes cinereus. The sequence goes on along the minus strand of OX388305.1, from coordinate 22,084,120 downwards.
ATCTGGGAAAATTGCTCAAATGTTTCAAATAACTCCTTGACTACCAACCTAATTTATGTATCAAAACTGTTAGCATCTTGTAGGAAGAATAGCTTGGGAGTTTTGGACGAGTCAATAATGTTCCTATCATTTACATAAGTTTAAGAACATGATGAAATAGGCTGTAGGTATACATTCCGCCGAGTTACGTCAAATATGACCGTGAAGTAATTCTTCGTTTTTTATCTTCATTCATAGAAAATTCATCAAGCTTATAGTTACGTTGATTTGTAATTTAGATTGTTGCTTTTTTGTAAATACTTTGTAGAAAACTTCACAGATGTATTATTGTGTATTATTTATCTATACGTAGCTAATGGATTTTCATATTTTTTTTGTTTTAAATCCATTTCCGTATGATTTGAATAGCGTTAATAACTCACCGCAGCTCTCTGGAGATAAAACGGTCAACAAACTTAGAATATATGGGAATAATTTCGGGGTTTAACCATTTCTTGTTTTCATTTACCATTTCATTTGTCTTTGTTTTATGATATGCTACCTATCATAATATGTCGATATTTTTTTATAAAACTTTTGATGTTCATTTTATATTGCTGCGCAGTAAGGTCACTAACTACTGAACTTTTGAATGATACCGTAATATGGTAAAGTCAGATGTATGATACAAGATCTTTGACCACTTCATTCAATGCACTGATTTATAAACATTATAAAGCCTAGAATTAAATGTCACACTCACGCGTACACAAAGTGACACACATACATACTACTTCTCTGTATATGTTATGACTAGACTGTTTATTCCTACACATGATACAGTAACAAAAGATCACAATGCCTTGTGGTATATAATATGTAGTAAGTAGGTAGTATAATATTAATATCCTCTACAATATAATAATATCATGTATGTATGCGTATAGGTATATATTGTCTACTTACTACTACTATTGCTATACAGATACACCTGATCTCATTGTAATGTTTGTATTATTAACACAGTTAAGTATATCAGCTATACATACAGTCGCGTAGTGGCTACGAAGTAGATTGGTGCATCAGTAAGGTGACCCTTCCTTTAGTTCCGTTCGTGATACCTTCACTTTCCTGCTCTGTAGTACCTAATCTAATACAAACACAATATACATACATAGGTAGGTACTTAAGGGCTTATTACGCCATCACAATCATTATTTGTTTTTTTTTTATGTAATAATTTACTTTATGTGTTATGATTCTTGAATGGGCCTTTGCGATGGTTTTTCCACAAAAAGTCTAGTTTTTATTATTAATCAATCATTGATCTCATCAGTTGAATGACGTCTCTCTCGTGATTAATAGGTAATCAATAGTAGAAAGAAACAATTGTTCCAATTTCCCTAACTCTGGATTTCTTTAAATAAAATATATTTTTATATCTATCAATAAATATTTAAAGCAAATACCAATAAATAGTACTTTCACATTTATAATAAATGTAGTTAAAATGGAATATTATTCTTAATATTGTACCTACTTTGTCTAAAAAAACATTCCCAAGTTATATAACCTATTGATTGTGATGTGTTATGAACTGGTTAGGTATTTTTATATGTAGGTAGGTACATATTATGTATGTATTTACCTGGGCGGGAAACCTGAGGTATTCCAGCGTAACTAAACTATAATAATTGTCTCAGTTCAACCCGACCAGGTGTAATACCTATCTACCTAAACAACAATAATAATAATATGCACCCACTACAACAATACTTCGTATTATTTGTATTCTGTCTCGTTCCTGCAAACGCACAGGTTTGAAAGTATGATTGAGAAGGATGAGGTTAAATGTGTCGATTAATAACTACAATATATTCCTTGATCAGTAGTTTCGACATTTCTCCCACACTCTATGTATTATTAGTATAGGGAACATTTTTATGAGAGTAGAAATTTATGTGTTTTTGTATTAAATAAATATCTTATCGCAATAAAATGTGTATTTATTTTGATTTTATGTTGATTTGAATTAACATATATGTAATTTGTTCATTGTTTTATAGTTTGAAATAAAAAATATTTTGATAAAAACTTTTTAAACCCATTATATTTCAAAATAAATTATACTACTTTTTATTTATTGTAGAATATTTAGTACACATTCAAAACAATGTTTTATTGGCGAATTTATCGCAATTTATAACAACTTATTATACGAATAGTATTATAATAGAAATTAAAGTAACAGAGATATCCATTATAAGCGATATTTAAAGGCTACTGTGAACTCATTTGAATTATCTTCGAATATGTAAAAAAACTAGGAAAACCTCACTTATTTTCTTTAATAAATGCACTTTTGATATTTAATTGAAGGCTAAAAATCTTTTCTTTGCTATTACTGGCTGTATTTCTCAATGAAATAAAATAATCTTTTGAATGCTGAGAATCTATTCTCGATGACATGTTCTCAGGTAAACGATCGTGTCGAATGAATCGAACTCGAATCCTTTCTATAACATTCCTTGCTGCTATCATAGTATCGATCACTATGTACGTAGAGTCTATAGAACAAAAGCCGTCGAAACGAAGGTAAATTATAAAGTGGCAGTGAATGAGACTTGTTGACGCCTTTGTAGGTAGTTGCTTGTTAGCAAACACCAATCATTATGTCATTATACTCAGTACCTATGTACAATCGAATGTATGTTAGCGATGTTCACAATCCTGTAAACTCTACAATCGATTTTTTTATTTCGTAATCGAAGGAATACTTATAGGATTATTATTACCTTCTATAAACAAATGGATATTTTTAGAATAAAATTTACTAAACCCCTTAACATAACATACAAAGAAAATTTACACAGATCGAGTCATTCCCAAACTAAGATATGAATCTTGTACTTTGGATAGTACAGCTACGATACACACATTTAGTATTTACACAATACACCAAACATTTAATACCCAAAACAATGAAATTAATAAATATTAATCAGGCTGTGAAACTTTTGTGTTCACGAAAAGAATTTTACACAAATTATCAGTGACGCAAAGATCCATGGAAAGGAGAATGCTGGGTATTTCACTGAGAGACAGGAAAACTAATGTATGGATCAGAGAAAAGATCAGGGTCGTCGATGTCGTTCACAAAGTTTCTAGTCAGAAATGGAGTTGGGCTGGTCATGTGGCCAGAAACACAGACTCTACATAGGTGGACAAAGAAAGTTCTGGAGTGGAGACCTAGAACAGGCAGAAGAAGTGTTGGTAGGCCTCAAGCACGATGGTCGGACGACATAAGACGGGTTGCAGGGGTCGGCTGGATGCGGTCTGCCCAGGATAGAGAGCTGTGGAGATCAATGGGGGAGGCCTATGTTCAACAATGGACGCAGGGAGGCTGAAATGATGATGATGAATCAAAGATTATTAAAAACAAATATCATTCTACGAGTTTCCAGTATATATCTAAATCTAATAGGTACCTTCAACTGGGACTGTTATATAAGTATATTGATTGAAATTATTTCTCGAAACTAATAATAAACTGTGTCTTTTGACGCGACAGCTTTTTGACATCAAATTCAGTAGCTGTGTAACGACAAGTCTGTTTAGAATAGTAATAAATAGACAATACGCAATTAATCTCTGCAAAAAAATACTTTTTTTTATTTCTTCGATTATTATATTTATTCGGAAGCTCGATTGACTGTTATTCGAATATTATGTTTACTGGTTGGTATGTACCTACCTATATACATTGCTGTGGCATATTAAATTTTCTCTGAATAATTTATGAGTCTACAGAGTTCACGCAGTGACATATAAACATACATTAGGTAATCAGATAATCGAACAACAACCGCATGTAAGTAAGTAGTTACCCAAATAAGTTTATACAAGATTAAATGTTTTTTGTATGGATAATTGCATTTCCTTTACACATTTTTCCGTATAGTAATTATAAGTTTAGTAATGCTTGTGTATTAAGTAGGTATCTACCTATCTATCTATACCATCACGGCCTATTCCTACAAGCGGGGTAGCTAGGAGACTAGCTGCGTGCAATAATAAACATGCAAGTTTTCCTCTATGTGCCAATAAAAATATGACATTCAGGATTGGTGGCATACGTCACCGCTGAATTAATGATGTTGCATGTCTTTTTATGTAGGTATGATAGTAATCCAATTATTGGTTATATCTTGTAACCTTATAATTATAACCCACCTCACCCATCGGTTTTATATGAGTATTGGTTCATAAAATATAATATAATCATTCGAAAAGTAATTGAATTAGTTGACTACTCTTATAGCATCACGACATACTTTTGAAGTTGGGTAACCAGCAGACCAGCTACATGTAATAAACTTGCATGTTGTTCTCTCGGTGCCAAAAAAACAAAGGGTGAAAAACCTCGTTGCTGAATTCATGATTTAATATATCTTTATTTTTTTTTGAACATCTGATTTTTACACGACTATCGTAAACTTCCGGAAGAGTGGTTGACCAATACTTTGCCTGATGTTCCACGAAAAAAAATTGACTGTAAAACATATTCATCGATACTAAATCAATTGTTTCATTTCAAACTGTTTGTTTCAAAGTGTTTTTGCTTGAGTTTTTCTTGGGAACACACATACCTATATAAGAGACAAGTCTCTCTTATATTGAGCGATCTTATGGACAATTGAGAAACACACGACATTTAATAAAACCGTTAATGTTTAGTGTTCACCTTTGTAACTGACATTAATAAAAATCAAAAAATGTCTTCGATTATCGTCCAAATCTAACTTTACCATAGACCAGCCTGGCTTCGCCCTAACATTTGTTACTATCTATCGTCAACCACTGATAAAGATTTCAAAATAGATCTAGAAAAGCTTTGAAACTGTATAAGCTGGGTAAACTTTTGGGGAAGATTATTATTTCACACATTGACAGATCACAGCGCTACTACCGATTGAACTAGAACGTCCTGCGGTGGACCTTAACAATATTTTTTGATTCTTTGTTTAGCGTGTTACTTGACCTGATATAACAGATATTAATAAGAATTAATGATCCATTTTTAAAATTTAAACAATGTTTCGATTCAGAAACAGGAACACTTGATAGATATAACTTTACATAGGTACCTATACACAGCTTTACTTTTCTTATCAAGTACTTGTGTTGTCAATGTTTCTACGTAGAATATAAACATCAAATCATGAACTTACGTGTAAACTAACATACACGTGAACCGTATCAAATATTTTTACATTTTTGTACAATGCGCATCATAATAAAATTGAGATGAGTTTATATTATCATCATCATCTTCCAAAATGTTTTGACATTTAATAAACAATTGAATTTCACTTTTGCTTTTGTTTCCATTGTTATGCAATAAACAGCGTCTTCGCAGTCAGTGGTGTCTCACCATCGACTGTTAACCATTTCGTTACGTAAATATACTTTTACGAAATCTAAGAAAAAATATGAAATTTCACTAAATTTTTCTACCTAAAAGTGGAAACTATTTTGTCTGTAGGAAACCGTGATAACTATGTATTTTGCTAAACATTATTTTGCTATATTACTCGCATTCAATAGTACCTACCCATATTACGTATTGTTACTTAACTACATAGGTATAAAAAAAGTTCGAAAAAATAAGACATTTTATTTATTTTATTCTTCTTGCACATCATCATTCATATAACAAATAAAATATAGCAATATACACAAAAAAAAATTGTGATGATGTGCAGTGGCGAGATTATCACTATATAGTGATTTCTTCCATCTAACCACTCATATTATTTACATCTCAAATTCGGCGATGAGGTTTGCCACCCATCCTGAATGTCTTAATTTTATATTGGCACAAAGAAGACAGCTTGCATGTTTTATATGCAGCTGGTCTGCTGGCTACCCCACTTGTGGGATATGCCGTGATGGTATAGTAGTAGTAGTAGTCTAAAAAAAGTTTGTGCATTCTTCACACTAAACTTGTGTCTAAAGGGTTATATTTATTGAATACCTACATTTCGTCATTGAACTATTAAGTTTGGTTGTAAGCTATCATTACTTAGGTAGGTACTTTATAAAATTGTATTATTTTTCATCAACTTCGTGGATAACTGATAGTTGTATAGTGAATAAATATGGAAAGATGATTATAATTATTATTTACTACGGCAAAGTTCTCTAAAGTGTAGATCGGTATAATGCTTCACACATTTATATAGTAGTGTTAGTATTATATTTGAAGGTATTGGTATGTATTATTAACACAGCTTTGAGTCGTGCCGTATTTCCTTATGATCGGTGCAAGCTGAATGAGGAATTGGAAAATCGTGATGTTATTGGTTCGCGCACGAAGTCTGCTATTAAAAAATATTTATGATGAATCATGTACAGTACAGACCATAGCAGGGTTGCCAACTTGATATACACAATTTTAATTTTTCTCTATGGCCGTACAAAAGAAACAGTAGATTATAATTTAAAGACTTTTTATAAGATGTATCTGGTTTTTTGTTCTAAGCCCAACTGCAACTTTACCCACTTTTTCAATAGAATTTATATATTTTCTTTGAAGTTATAAAAATAAAAATATAAGAATGTGGAAATGTCTACACATGTTTCGTAGATTCTAGATTCACATAGTTACCTAGAGCTGTCAATTTATTATTGTTTCTGTTGTGGATGAAATGATTTTACAGTTTTTGTATATCTTTGCAATGATCCAATAAGACTTTTGTTCTCAGTGAATAAGAACCAGTATTTGGCAACCCTGTATTAATGGAGATTTTACAGTGTGTTTAATAATATACATCTTAATGTTACGTTATTCAAAACATACTGAGTACAAATACCGGGTAAGTATGTACCTACACATACTAAGTAGGTATCTCGAGGAATCTCTTCTGAGTGTAACCATAATAGTAATAATTCTCACACAGCCTAGCCTTTATAATTTGACCCAGAGCCCGATATAACATACTACCTGTCTCTCTTTCCGTCTAATGTAAACATGAATTCGATATCGTGAGATGGCATCATTAATAGGTTCTTCGTCTGGTTGTTGCAACATGATATAATAATAATATATTGTACTTGTTTTTATGTAACTATTAACCTTTAGGTTTTGTTCGCCAATAATATTATATTATAATCCCTAATTCGCTTTCGTGAACTGCTGTACACTTCGAACCATACAAGTTTTAAGAGTGCTTATAAATTTGGATAACAACTCTTATCTGCAAAGATGAATGGGAAATGATAATAAAATTACCCTCTACAATAAGTTTTCTTGACTGTTTATTTATTTATCTATCGTATATTTTACTTCTATAAATGATGGATCTATCTATCTATCAGCGCATCGACTAAATATAAAAAAAATATCCTTTATGTGCTAATAATAAAAGACATTCAGCATGAGAGGCATACTGCATAGATGAATTGAGAATATTTGATGTCTTTTTCTTGATATTATACGTACGAATACAAGACGTTAATAAGATTAATTTGAATTTAGTTTTATCCCTATAATTATGCACGTTCCATACACCCTCATGCTATGTACATAGTAGCTTGTATCGTGTACGTTAAATCGTATTCAACAGATGTTGAACATAATGTTTTAAAACAAGAATTGGTGGGATTGGTGAACGTGAGTAAAGTACCCCACTAGCCTAGCCGATTCATAAGCATCGGAATACCTTTCCTGTTTTCTATTAAAGATAGTTTCTTGCGGAAATGAGGTGTATATAGAATTATACTTATAATGTACCTATCGTAAATGTTAAAACATAGGTTGGCAGCTAAATTCGTACCATGGATCTTTTGATTGAAATTGTTTTTTTTTTATTTAATTGATAGTTACAAATAGATCTTACACTGCATACACATGAGAGCAATCAATAGAATGTAATTACTGAGGACAAGTTTGTTGAGAAATGGAAATTAATTATGTTCTAATACATTATTTTTTTCTTTGCAGGTATGTTTGTTCATCATATTACTGGATCTAAATTGCTTATCTAATAGAATGGAAGATTTTACCTATTCTGGTGAGTGAAAGCAGTTAAATACATATAGGCGTACGTATGAACTTCTTTTTATTTTAAATATTTGATTTCTAAATATTGGCCTGCTGATACAAAATACCCACATAATATTCTATTATTTGAATGTTTTATACATTTTCGATGTACCTACCTATACTATAAATAAAAAGCATTTTATCAAAAGGGAAAAGCAAATTGATTACATTGTGTGGTTATTTTAAAAGTCCATTTTATTATATTCAGGTCAATTTTATAACTAATAATTGAAATTCAATAAAATTTAATACTACTTTTTACTATATCGCAATTAATTGCATGATAATGAATTAATGAATTAGGCATGTACCTTATTTCGATGTGAAAGAACAGCAAAAAGTAATCACAATTTATTAATTAACAAATTCAAAGTATATACCTAGTACCTTATTCATGATAGAAATACTTACGAGTCAAGTAACTGACCGTACACAGATATTTCATTTAATTGTATCCAGAGAATTTCCAAATCAACTCCAATATTGGTCTTTTGAGTTGGTTTGCTTTTTACACACAAAGGGAATTTAATCTACGAAGAAGTTAATTCTATATAATGTTGTGTTCTCGTAAACTTTGGGTCAGTAAGGGTTATTATCAAATTTTCCTTCAATTATACTCAATATTTTAATGCAAGTTAATACCTACTATAAATTCATCCATACATATTTAATTATTGTTTTAAAATTTGTTCCTTTAGGCACAATATTTATAAATACCATGAAACAAGCATCGTTATAATCAGAGATGTGCAAAATACTTCCAAAAAAGTATTTAAATACAAAATACAAATACTTTTGAATTTTTGTATTTCAAATACAAAATACTAAATACTTTTTCAAAATGGTATTTAAGTACAAAATACAAAATACGTATTTTCAAAATACTTTTTTAAAATACCTTTTTAAAATACTTTTTACAAATAGTCGAACAAGGTGTAAGACAAAAGTATTTAATATTTAAACCATTGATGAATGAAAAAGAAGTTAAAAACTGGACAAAAGTATTCATAAGTGGAGAAAGGGTTGACATGATTAGAAACAGTTGCCTTGTCGCTACCATCTATATGCGGACGATTTGCAAATCTATACACATGCTAAACTTCACAATATCTCCTCTGCCATTTATTCTACCAATGAGTGTTTGCAACATATCTCAAACTGGGCTAGTGCTCATTGATTACTCCTCAATGCCTCAAAAACCCAGACAATATTCATTGGTAGCCTTCATTCTATATCCAGGTTGAAAAATATGAATTTACCTCCCACTACTATGAATTCAGTAGCAATACCCTCTTCGGCGACAGTAAAGAATTTGGGCATAATCATGGACCAGAGACTCTCTTGGCAGCATCAATTTAACACTCTAAAGCAGTGTTTCCCAAGGTGGGGCGTACGCCCCACCGGTGGGACATCACGCCTGAGAGGTGGGTCACCGCGCTTCTACATATTATTGAAAATTTACCAACTGTTTAATTAAAAAAGAGGCCGGTGGGGCATATGACTTTTGAAAAGACTACGGTGGGGCATGGCCTAAAGAAGGTTGGGAAACACTGCTCTAAAGAAAAAGTTTTTTTACAAGTTCCACACCCTTAAGATGCTGCAAAAATTCTTGCCCACTAAAGTAAAAATTTTATTGGTCCAATCCTTGCTGTTGCCCATTATCGACTATGCTGATATCGTGTATGTGGACATGAATCAGGATCTAATTGACAAACTTGATCGACTTCAGAATGTTGGCATAAGTTTTATTTTTAATCTAAAAAAAACTGACCACATTTCTGAATATCGTAATACCCTGAAATGGCTTACTGTACGACAAAGACGTGAGCTCCATCTACTCACATTTGTCCACAATGCTCTGTACGCAGGATCAACCCCGTACTATATTAAGGAGGCTTTTGAATACTTGGCGAGTCACGGTTTACCTCTGAGGTCGAATAACCAGCGCATCCTGTCAATCCCGGCTCATGGTACAACTTTCATCTCAAAATCTTTTGCATATCAGGGTGCTGGAATAATCTCCCTTCAAAATTTAGGCTGACTCAAAGTCTGACGTCTTTCAAGCGAGCCGTTAAGGAGAAAATGATTTCCACAAATACAAACACAGCCTCTAAAACCTGAAACCCATCACTCCTAACCCCCCCTCCTTTTTTCCCCCCTTTTCCTTTCCCTTTATGTATGTATGTTTGTATCTTTTTTTTTTGCAGTCTCTCCCTTTTTATATATATGTGTGTATGTATGTATGTTTTGTATATATGTTCACTTTGTGAATGTATTTTTTTTTTCTCTTTTATTTCCAAAATCCTTTAGATCAGTGTTTCCCAAACTTCTTGTCGTCGCGAACCAAAAGTAATATCCAACAGAATTTGGCGAACCCCCTATGTAGTCGTTAATGATAGGCAAAAAAACAATAAAATTTTCTTTATATGCTGCATAAGATATAGACAGTATGCATACGTTCGAAACAACAGCGTGCAATCTGCATTGTATTTGGTGTGCTTTTTTTTATTTTTTTTTGTGTTTTTTTCCTTTTATTTTTCTTGGTCAATTTAAAATCCCGCCATTACGCTATTATTTTCGCGAACCCCCTTTGTAGACATAGCGAACCCCCAGGGGTTCGCGAACCACCGGTTGGGAAACACTGCTTTAGATCATTGATTTTATTTTTATCATATGTTTTTTTTTTCACAGTGCCCTTGAGATGGCCATGAAACACGGCGTCATGTATAATTTGTTCAATCATCATTATTATGTGTGTATATATCAAACATGGAGTACTCTAATGGAAACGTTGTATATGTAATTCAACAAATTGGCAAAAAAGCTTGCGTACGCGCATATCAATTAATGGCAGAATTTTGTTTCAAACAATAAAAAGGTATTTTGTAAAAGTATTTTGTGTAAAATACAAAATACTCAAAAAAAGTATTTCAAATAAAATACAAAATACTTTTTACAAAAAGGTATTTGAAATACAAAATACAAATACGTATTTTGTATTTTGTATTTGTATTTTAAATACTTTTATTTGAAATACGTCACATCTCTGGTTATAATAACTTGGTAGCATTTTCAAATCTCTTATAATAATTTATTTATTACCTTGTAACATTATCCTGTAACCGGGTACTAATTGTAAAAAATACCTTATCCTAATGTATTTTATTCGTAATAGGAACACTCGTGTAATAATAATTTTAGTTCGTGATTTTTTCATTGAATCGTACCTATTTACTATTAGGTACTTAATATTACATACTACATCAAACCTCCGCTGCACTATCTCACGCTTTACCTGGAGCATTAGGTACCTACATATTATTATAGTTTTCATTAGTATTATTATCATCAAGACTAAGACCTGGGTGGATGCGCACGCAACATACATCAATGTACCTGATATCTACTAGGTTTGAGTACCGAGTAGGACTACCGATATACGTAGGTACCTCTGTACATGTACAACGTACTTCGTTAGTCGTTCTAAATTTAGAATTTGCATAGGTAGGTACGTACCTACTTATTTGCCTTTCGAATTGGATGCTGCGTTTGTTTAAAACTTCTCTATTTAATTTTTAATAAAATTTAGAAAATACTTAATTTATGTATTTTTATAGTTTAATTTTCTATCAATCTATCTACACAACCACGGCATTGACATCAATGTTAGGATCTTCAGAATCATCGCACCACCTGCCTGGAACATATTACGTGCGAGCCTGAGATCAATCAATCTACCACCTTATTCAGGAACAAGTTGAAAACGTAATTGTTCAGAATAAATCACGGTGCCCTTATCATGGATCTTCACACGGCAATGTGCAATCATTATAAATATTATTGCACATGCCATCTTTTTTTACTAAAATATCTAATATGATTTGAGCAACACTCGTCACATTATTTTGTTTAATGCAGTAGATCATACCGAATCATTATCTACAGATATACCTCGTCGACAAAATTAGATAAATGGTTTGAATTTTTCCCGTTGAAAAATGTGTTGTAAATATTTTTATTTGGGTCGTGAATAGGTAACCCAACATGACAGCGAGAAGGTCATAGTTCAGACAACAGTGTTACAACTAACAACTCAGTTTAAAACATATTTTTTACGTTGAACATAATGTCGAATATCAAGTGTGAGAAACGAGTATTTTGAGTTGAGTAGTTACTGAGTAGGTACTTGCGCAGTTAATGTAGGTACTCTTCACTGATTTATGTATACGTGAATTCTTTTCTTGTCAATCATTGCAGGATTCAGTTAACTAATTGTTATATTGTAATTCACATGTCACTACCCAAATCAATAAAATTTGGTGCATAGTAATTATTTAGCTTACTTGATATAAACGGTAGGTTTTGAGTTTATAATAGAACGAGGCATGATAGTTGCGATCCTCAGATTTGAGAAAACGAAGGAGTTGACTATGATAATGTGATATTATTGGAAATCATTACGAGAAGTGTAGGTAAATATTAAAACTAATGAGGATTTTTTTCTCACGATGAGTCCCCTAATTTCCTATTGTGTTTATTAGTTATAACCAAAATTACAAATGTTGATAATAATTTACTGCAGTAACGGTAATATTCTAGAATCATAATAATAATAATTGGCTAACAATTGAATCAACTTAGCGCCTATTATTGTGTAAATTTGATAACATTTGTAATAATGGCGTTAAAGTTATTTTCTCGTCGTTTAAATAGCTTTCTAACTTGTTTGGGCTTTGTTAAAAATTGTAGATACCAAAATTCCTACCCATACTACATGGTATTGAAGCCAACGTTTTTATCTTCATTTGATATTCATTGTTTATATCCCATAGTTCATAACTAACCAAAAATAGTGTTCAGGAGCAAATTGAAGACATCGCTTTTCTTAGATAGTATCTCGCGCCCTTGATATGGGTACTACATTAAACGGCACTGAATAAATCATCTGGTATCCATATGTACATCTTACTGGATATTCAAAATCTTAGGCAGTGCATTGATATAAAGAATATTATATTATGTAACACTAATATAATAATAATAATAATAAAGACAATTTATATTTGGCGCCGTTTAATGATCCGTGACCATCTCAAGGGCGCCATGACTTTTCTTGAAAAGCAGTGTTTTCCGCTTACTCCTGAACGTTGTACTAAACTATAACGCATTGTACTAAAATCATGGAGGTCATTCAGAAAATTTCGTTTGTTTATTAGATAAATATCAAATCCATTGCGGCCACTATATTTGGAAGGGGTCTAATCTTTCATAAGGGTATACTCAGTGGCGTACTCGTGTTATAACTGTAGATGAATTAATTAACTCTGTCGATCGTTAACTCAGGTACTGAATCCAGAACGATATGAAGTTGAAAATGTATTTGCTAAATCAATAGGTAATTAAAAAGGGAAGTTTAAAACAAACACAGCATCCAATTTGAAACGTAAGCAAATAGGTATGTGAATTCTAAAATTTAGAACGAGTAACGAAATAAGTACTTTATATACTTAGAGAGGTACTCATATCAGTGGTCATACGGGGTACTCAAACCTAGTAGATCCACAAAACTTTCAAATATTATGAGATATGTAAATCCATGATGTAGCCAAAGACAAGATAGATTTGTAGCACAGTATTATTTTTCTCAAAACATGTTCCAAAATAATCAATAAGAAAAATAACGTTTGCTGTTTCACTCTATTACATTAAGATGGTAATGGTCTCCCTCGCTCCAGTATGGAATCATTGTATATCATAAAGGAAAATACAACGGAACCATTGTATATCATAAAAGGAATCATTTTGAACCATCGCTTGTTTAAAACTGATATGAAATTATTTGGTCGCACCGTTTGATTGGCCGCATTACCAGTATTCCATTTAAATTTCTAGTCTATGCTAAAAACAGTATTAGGGTCTTAAGAAATAACCTTGTTGCCTTCAAGTAGGTACAACTTATCAGATATTATTTCAATCCGACAATATAAATAATAAAAAAGTACGTATTATCAACACAATAAATCCCACTTGGTATATAATTTTACTTTCTATTATCCTTAAGAATTCTTTTATGTACGTACTAGAAATATACTAGAAAACGAGACGAATAATACAATAGGTTCACTTCAATATTATTCTGGTTTCCCTTTTCTATAACTACACACACGTAGGTATGTCTCTATACTATGCACCTAACCCTGACCGTATGTCTTTGAAATTACATGTGGACCGATTTCTTTATAATACTACATATTTGCTTCAAAGGTTTTTTGTCCTGATATAGAATCGTGTCACCTTCTCTCGATGGTGACCGTTTGAAGACTTTGAAGAGGTTTCTTCCTGGAACACATACATACTACTGCACGATTATGTTATTCGAATTGGAAAAAATCACGCATTTTTTATGTCTTTTTGAATACTTCAATGCGTATTATTATACTCGAGAGGTTAAACGTGTACCTAAACTGCTCAAGGGTCGATTCGTATCAAACTCGACCATCTGTATTGTGTATAATGCATTCTTACCATTTTTATAGTGGACAAATAAATGGTCGAAGTGTCCAGGAAAGGTGTAAAGATATATTAGGTACATAATTTTTTAGCATATCGGTAATATGGAGATATAAATATTATGTATATTTATAGATAGAGATATTATATGTTCAGTGATGTGGATGATACCCATTTTATTACTTAAACACATTTTTTTGGGTACGGAGAGATCGTTCTGTATGCTCTTTTGGTTTCCAAATATTAATGTACAGTGAATAGGTACTGATGTTATGATATTATTTGTGCTGTATTTTATTTATTCTTTACTGTACATTGATTAAAAGCAAATTTACACAAACATACATTCAAATAAAATACATTTATAGTTATACAGTCAATATACAGAGGGCTAGTTTATGGCAGAGGCGCGATTTCTTCCAACTAACCCTGTATGTAATGGAAACCCAAGTTTAACTTCCATCTATAAATAAATACATAATTAAAACATGCAAAATATTTATTGATTTATGTTATCTTCGTATTGTAACTATTATCCCGACGATCATTTTAGTAAAGACTGCTCTGTTATGTGCTAAATAGAAGAGGTCCCTTATATACTTTACTTCTGTCCTGTCTAGTATTTCAGTTTATATTGTTTATCGTAATTAAAAAAATACCGACTTCACTATATGCACACTATGTAATTTTTTATTATAACGTAAGTTAATATGCACATACACTATACAATCAAATCCTTAAAATGAATAAAAATATACATCTAAAACTTGATACATAAATAATATATACCGTTTTGCAATTTATAAAGAATTAATGTTAAGATAAGTCCATATAAATGTCGTATTAAATAACATAAAAGCATCTAAGCGTAAACAAACGTTTAGTTAAATAAGCTCTATAAATAAACTGTAAGTAATATATTTCATTCATAGTATTATTTGTTAATGTCACACACCTATTCAATTAATTTATCTTATATAGTTATCACAATACACGTACCTACATAATCACAGTCGGTTCAAGGTATTTCTCACCATTAATTTCATTACATTCCTATTTATATCTCTCTACACATAGGTAATATTATTCATAGTTTAAAACTAAACGATTTACCATTGTTGTCCAAGTTATGTATGCACTCTCAGTATATTATTTCTTTTTGAAGTCTTATTTCTTGTTCGTATCTAAACTAAATGACACTATTAAAATTTGATCTTAAATCTATAGAAAAATTAATATAGACTTAAAACTTAAACATATAATTTTATTTATTTATTTATTCATTCTTTACTGTACATTGATTAAAAACAATTACCTACATAAAAGGTATACATTCAAATTAAATAAATCAATATACAATATCAATTAAGTCTACAATTCAATGTACAGAGGGCGAGTTTATCGCTAAAATACGATGTCTTCCAACTAATCCGGAAAGTAGTAGGTACCTACTATAGTATTCCTAAAAAGTAAAAATGCTTATGAATAAGTATAAAAAGTGCTTATGTATATCTAATTACATATATATCGACATGATTTTGTGTTCAGACGAGATTTATTCTTCTTTTTAACAATAATCCGCTTAAATGCGGGGTAGGCACAATATATCCTATTATTATTTATGAATGAATACTTTAAAAATTGTGTGTGCATTAATATCTTTACTACTTCAAAATCTGATATACCTACATATAATTACCAGAAGATTGCAGATCAAATAGATGTATATACCAGCTCATTTATAATATCAGAAGTCTTGGACATACTTTTTTCAATAAAGTCAATCAAGCTCGGTCTGTGTGAATTGTCTACACGTGTTAGTTAGTTAGTTAATATGTGAAAATGAAGATAATAATAATAATAATAATAAACTTTATTGTACAAAATATATGGATACAAATGATAAAGTTACATGGTATAAACGAATATGAGAATCAAATCATGTTGACTAGACCCTACAGGATAGATGATTTCAGTGCACATTACCATGGATCCACCAGCCAGCCAGCCTAAGCCGATTCGTAAGCATCGTAACTTCTTTCCTGTTTCCTACTAAAGGGATTTTGCACAATCTGTTGGTCGTGTGGGTCAGGTGTCTGTTGAGTAATATTCTCAATATCCACTCACGTACCTAGGTGTGAAAAATCTGGTGAAATGTTAAAAATACATTTAACTCTTACTGATCACATTGAATAGAAGAACATAAACTAAAAATATAAATATTTCAACAAATGCAAGGATAAAAGTTCATAGGGACGTTTCGATCCTTTGTGTTTACCTTACAAGTTAACTATTGTAGCTATTCCTTTTTAGTGTAGGTATATATCCATTTTAAATGGCATAATAAGTAAAGATCGTAATGGTATACTTGTAATTTGTTACGAAGCATCTAAGTAGTTTGTAATGATATACAGCACAGAGCACATATCATTATCTTTGAATACCGTCTTCCATTGTACAACATACACATATTGTAGTGAGGTGTACCAAGATAATATATATTACATAATACATATAGCTTCTAAAGCCAAAGTGAATGATTACTCAATGACACAGTAGAATAATATGTATTGTAATAATGTGATTATATTAGATAGTAATACTATGTGTGTGTTGTACTCACTTACAAGTTATAGGTACCTACTTACTAACTTTTGAATCTTTTATTAATAGCCTGAATGTATTGTATTTTTCATTGTTGACATAAAGAAAAAATACCTCACTTTACATTTCTATGAAACATATACTGTATTATTATTATATGTCTACACCATAACGGAGTAATTCTAAGGGGGGTAGCCAGCAAGCAGGCTAACTGCATGTAATAAGTAAGCAAATTTTTCTCTCCGTGCCTATCACTGAATTGAAATTGTTAAATGTCTCATACGTGAAATATTATGAATACCTACCTATTGGCACTTTATAGGCATAAGAAAATTCATAGAAAACTTTGGAATACCTACTTATTCTTTGCCTGGGATTCTAAGGAACTGATATTATGTGTGTAACAAGTTCAACTGTACGAGTTTCGAAGTTGTTATTTGTAAATATTATTTTACTCTCCTTTTAAAAGTAAACAGAAAGTAAAATTTTAAATCAAATTTGAATTTTGTGGTGTAATAAGTATCATACCTAATATGTATGTACTCGGAAGTAAATTATTCAAAATGCGGAATATTGCAAAGATTTGAATTTTTACAGTTACGAAAATAAATTTGAAAGTGTTTTTGTATTTAATTCAAACATTTTCACGCTAAACGATGTGCTGTTACCATACCAAAAATGTTTTGCAAAATATAAAAGCACAAAACAAAAAAAAAATTATATACTTTTCTAGGTAGGAATTATAATATAATAAGTAGATATCTTGTTTATTTTGTTTATATTTAATGATTTATTTTCAATAAAAAAAAAAAAATAATAATAAATCAAACGAAATAAATTGAAGGAAAATTGGAAAAAGGTTGGACGCGGCGTCATTGTGAAAGATTTGTTTGGAAATTGAAACAGATTGAAGATTAAGATCGGGTAAGGAAGGCTTAGGGGTGTCAACCCGATTGATGAAACGGTGATATTAGATTGATAGAACTAACACTGCTAACATTATGTAATACTGTATAGTGTGATAAGGATGCCTTGAGGCTTTTGCGATATGTAGTATTATTTATCAAGTAGCTATAAAAATAAATAGGCCCATAAATAATTCTGAAAAAGAACATTTATTTGACAAAATTGAGTTTGTTTTGCGAAATATAATTTGTCTTTTCATGATATGTCATGCGTTTTTATGAGATAATATCTATTTACGAGTATATCTACATATCGTAGCATATCTATCTAATTGAAATAGTCAGTATTTAGGCCTTACGCAATTCATTGTTAAACTTTGCATGGCCGTATGATTCGATGACTACAACTAGGTATATAAAAACTATTTTTACATTTCTTTCGTGTATAGGTTTAAATTTAAACATCTTAAATCGAGAGAAAATTAAAATGAAAAATCGTTTAAGTTAAAATTCATAGTCGTTCATTGTGTATGTGTACATATCTTGCTTTACTAGATCTATTGGATTCTCATTTGTCTCACCCATAATAACGAATCCTTTTTATTGACTTTATAATTTTTAAGATAATATAAAATGAATTGAAAGTGTCTGGTTGCCGTTTTTTTAGGTGTATCATGTCTAGTTTTGTTATCAGAACAAACTCATATGCATCACTCATTCATATCCTTAAAAAGAGGGTAGCATGTGCACCCAAACGTCGACATAACAAAACTAGACATGGTAAACCCGAAACACAACAAACAGATAGAGAAGATCACCATGATAATCTTCTATCCATAATAAATAATATCCATATTCTACGACGATCGTGTCATGATTTCGGTGCATCAAAAAACTGCAGCTAAACTATTTTTTACATAATTATAATATTTTATAACTCTTGGATAAATTTCCGAACATTTCAAAGCGCATTAATCAGTTTTGATCTATCAGAATTGTTTTAATAGTCGTGCTATAAAACGATTATTGTTGTCTTGTGTAATATCTTAAATTGTTATTGTTACTAGTAGGTAAATATGCAGTACCTGTTATTTTATTATTATAAAACAGGTACTGTTGTTCCCTTAATACATAGTATTAACAATGCCATATAGTGATCATATCTCACAGGCTTGTGTTGGTAATATTGGTGTAGATAGACAATAGATATTTACTACACTATTTAAAATGCCTGATATGGGTTATTCAATATCACAAATTTTATGCCTTGAAATTATTTTTTCAAAATTTCGCCTTTTTCATAAATCGGATTACCATTAAATACAATAGTATATATAAAATACAATAGTATCGAATGTATTGATCAACTTTTTTCTTTTCCTTTGCTATTATAGAGGTGTTAATGTAAGATTATTCTAAATTATCTTCAATCTACTTCCAGTTTTCTGACCAGATCATGAGTTGGATATCAAGCAAGCTCTCTTTTTTTTCACCATTTAAGACTCTTCTTGGGGTTCAGACCTCTTCAGAGCGGATCTGCACCAACTAAGTTAAGTTTTTCACCGATCTTTCAAACGTTCTGACATCATGTCAAAGTTAAGGTGTATTGTGAAAGAGGGTCACCTTAGGGGTGCTCGTTACGATGTATTTTCTATTAAGATTCGTGATTTTTTTTCTCCACTTCTTTCTCAGATGTCTTACACCTCCACTTCTGGATGTAGGCCTCTTACGTATTTTCCATTTGTCTCCTTTCTTGGGATTCTCTTGCCCTCGAATAGCTTTTGTCCTTTTGATCTACTATTGATTAGCAATACTATACTATACCATTACCTCAAACCGTATCCCAAGTGTTTCAAAGTTTTTAGCTTGATTTCTTTTGTACAAGCACGAGCATTGCTTTATTAAAGAGAACGGAAAATGTGTATAGCTATAGTTATTGTTTAAATGTATTCACATGCATTATGTATTAATTTTCAATATTTGAATGTAAATAATGTTTTACTATTTAATTGTTTCAATGTTTCTAGCTTGATTGATTCACCTTTCTTTTGTACGCGAGCGGCTGTAGCACACCTGTCTGAAGAAGATACTTTGCATGGTATTGTTGTTTAGAAGAGGCGTTTCATCTTGTATTATGTACCTATGTCTATAGTGGGTAGGTATGTACTTACGGTACTTGTAGGTATTGTTTAATATTATACCTGGGCTATCATACGCTAGAACATTACATTAGGAAATCACATTAATTTATATTGTACACCATATTATAATAACATTATTCAATCATTACGTAATTATGCCTGAAATTCGTTACAAATTGGATCCGGTTTTCCAAAATATTTTTTATACATTTATTTAGCACAACCTATTTAGGTGTATTACCAGAATTCTACATTTAGTTAAAGTGTAAAATTATTTTAACCGAAATTGTGACTTGTATAAAAATTGATAGAAAAAAATAGAGGTGTTTTCCTTCTGTGTTTTAGTGTACGCTGTAGGATTTCATTCAATTAGCAGTTAGTTGTAATTTGTAATGTATAAAAATAAATGGATAAATAAAATCATCATAGAAAAGCAGAAAATACTTTCAAATATATAAATAAGTAAGTCCTTATTGGCATCAATACAAGCATAATAAAACAGGAGACATTTCATTTCAATTTCACAGATATTTTCTGTAATATTTGACACACAGATATTTGATGCGAAATCGGAGTCCGCGAAACCGGTCGTGCGTTAGTCTTACTCAACAGTAACACAAAACAAAATAATAATAAATATTTATTTTATTTTATTTGATAATTTTCCGTAATCTTTGTTTTTACTAAAAGTTATAGTCAAAGGCTGAGGCAGTCAGTCAATCACTGTGATAGAAGTTTATCTCCAATTGCATTTTTTTGTATAAAATTAGCTGTTACCAGAGGACACGTAGAGATTTAGCCACGAAGTCTTTTTTCTGAGCTCCCGCGATAAGCTCATTATGTATAATGTAACCAAACATATTTTTAAGTATTTTCTTTCAATCCGTGATTGATACATATATTAAATTTATAGTTTTTGCTTCATATTGCGCCCTGAAATTGATAAAATATAAATAAAATCTTAAAACCGTCAACAGTTTTGGGTGTGTCACTATTATTTTTAATAATATAAAAAGTGAACGTCTTGTAAACTCATATCATAATAATATCATCCGTGATGATGAATGTCGATTTAATTTGAATATAGAATGAGAGAGTTTGGATACATAATAATATAAAGATTACCACCGTGGTGCGACCACACTATGTATATCTACATACTAATGATGTATTACATATGGGTAATTCCATACCTACCGGTCCAGAAATAAATAAAATGGTTGCTCGACCATCTCAGAAAAAAATGATTTTTTTTGTGCTATCACCCCAACATGTTGGTAGTTCAAAATGATAATTATTTTAATTTTATTGGTTTTGGTTTTTGTGTGGTGGCCATATTTGTTTTACAAGGCGGAGACATTTTCGCAGTTTAAAGGGTTTGCGAAAACTTGAATATCTCAGGTCCTATTTATTTTATCAACATAAAAATAAAAGTAATTTGTTTATAAGAATATAAGCTTTAAGGTTGTAATAAGACATTTTCACCTAAATATAATTCTAAGGGATGAAATTTCAGTCTACATTCTTAACTCTTTTTTGCAAAAACTCCCATTTTCACGGAAAGATTTTGGACGAAGGGAAAGAGTCCACTCATCAAAACTTTTTTGACAAACAACTAGTTACTAGTTGTGTTGATAAACTAAATTTCAAGTCTCAGACTTGACCCCCCTTTTCACAAAAAAATTTCAAAATTTGGAAATTCTCAAAATTTTCCATTTTCCGAGCTCAATATCTCTGGTGGGGGACTAGGTAAAAATTTGAAATGTCACCCCATAATAGACCTGTACCATAGTATTATGTGGCAAAAATTTGGAGTTTGAGATTTTACTACGAGCAGAGATATGGCAATCACAAAATGTCCAAAAATTAGTACTTCAACGGGCATACCGCATCGGCATATATAGAATATAAAATTGTTTACTAATAGTAAATCAATGTATATTAGATAATATTTACAAAATAGAAATCTAATGAGTGCTACAGACGCATGCTGAAGATTCATTGGTCGGAACACGTCGAAAACGTAGATTTGTTAACCAGGGTAGGTGAAAAAAGGCAACTCCTTAAGAATCAGCCAACAACGAGCTAACTGGCCACAACATCAGGCACCCAGGACTGCTCATCGCTATCGTGGAAGGTAGGACCGAAGGCACAAATGGCAGAGGCCGACCGAGAGACGCGTATATAGGCCAACTGAAGAGGGGCATGAACTGTTGCTCGTACGTAGAGCTGAAAAAACTGGCTGAGAATAGGGAGGAATAGAGAAGAAAATCCAAACTCGTTGCAGACCAATCCAATGGATTGTAACTCATTATATGGAAATCTAAGTAGTATAATACCATGTTATATAATTAAATATCTTTATTTTGTGTGGGGGCGGGGTACTAAAACTCAGGGAGAACTAGCAGTCTGAATCATATTTTAACCTGTTGGATCTTGTTTGAGCAGGCACAGTCATTTATTAGCATGAACGCTGTGTACTCTCCCAGCCTAGGTTAGTTTTCTGTTAGCAGCCAAAGACGAAGGTTGTCTTTGTACTCTTTGTGTCATAGTTTTGAAACATGGAATGTGAAGAAGGCAGAAATCTTTTGAGTTATAAACAGTGCTATTGTTATCATCTGCAAGTACCATGAAGTCAAGTATTTTGTTAAGTACAACCATCTGTTTGAAAATTCTTGTTGTGACCCACTAAAGATCCATAAAAAACTATAATTAAAGGTCTCAGAGAAATCAAAATTTAACATTTACCTAAGGAAAAAAATCACTTAATTAATCTTATTCCTCGAAAATCTTTATGTGCTACCTGCTATAATCGACTTTTTGTAATAAGAGATAATGGCATCAATAATGACTTGAGGCAAGTACATATGTGATTTTATTCCTCTGACGACTGTGATGACATACTTGTGTCAAAAACTGCCTCATTATACCTCCAGAAAGAAGACATAGTTGCATGCATATATGAAGAGCAATGGTACCTTGGAGTTATTGAGGAAATAAGCATCGAAAACAATGACCTGAAAGTTTACTTTTATGAGCTAGCTAGGCCACGAACCTCGTTCAAAGTTTCAAGAGGTGACAAGACCTGGGTACCTATGAATAACATTCTGAGAAAGCTCGAACCAATGGAATTTACAACTGTGACTGGCCGCTTTCACACTATCACCCCTCAATTGTGCGAGGCGATCTCTAAGCTCTTTGTTGTACACCAAAATTGTATTAGCTAGCAGAAAGAAGTTTGCTTTTAAATTAATGTGTGTATAATAGTAAGCCTTGAGACTTCAAGTTATTTTGTGTAAAATGTCTTTTTTGCCAAGAACCATGTCACATATTAATCGACTTAAATACGTTATATTCACCCACTGAATTGTGCATTATTTTGATTCAGGCTGCCAGTTCTCCCAGAATTTTAACCCCCCCACCCCCACAAACAATCAAGATATTTAATTATATAACATGGTATTTTACTATTTGGAATTGTATTTTGTAAATATTATCTAATATACATTGATTTACTATTAGTAAACAATTTTATATTCTATATATGCCGATGCGGTATGCCCGTTGAAGTACTAATTTTTGGACATTTTGTGATTGCCATATCTCTGCTCGTAGTAAAATCTCAAACTCCAAATTTTTGTCACATAATACTATGGTACAGGTCTATTATGGGGTGACATTTCAAATTTTTACCTAGTCCCCCACCAGAGATATTGAGCTTGGAAAATGGAAAATTTTGAGAATTTCCAAATTTTGAAATTTTTTTGTCAAAAGGGGGGTCAAGTCTGAGACTTGAAATTTTGTTTGTCAACACAACTAGTACCTAGTTGTTTGTCAAAAAAGTTTTGATGAGTGGACTCTTTCCCTTCGTCCAAAATCTTTCCGTGAAAATGGGAGTTTTTGCAAAAAAGAGTTAAGAATGTAGACTGAAATTTCATCCCTTAGAATTATATTTAGGTGACAATGTTTTATTACAACCCTTAAGCTTATATTCTTATTAACAAATTACTTTTATTTTTATGTTGATAAAATAAATAGAACCTGAGATATTCAAGTTTTCGCAAACCCTTTAAACTGCGAAAATGTCTCCGCCTTGTAAAACAAATATGGCCGCCACACAAAAACTAAAACCAATAAAATTAAAATAATTATCATTTTGAACTACCAACATGTTGGGGTGATAGCACAAAAAAAATCAATTTTTTCTGAGATGGTCGAGCAACCAGTGCTGGACCAGGTGATTTGGACTTACCCATATGTTATTCAACTTCTCATCAATACTAGCATTATGTCATATAATGATGCTGTAATTTTGCTACCTATTCTTGTTTTTGGTACGTTTATTGAAATTTAAGTAAATTTGGTAAATCTATTGAAGACATAAGGAATAAAAGAATTTTAATCGCTGAGCTTGTAAAGCATTTGCGAGCTTTTCAATAAATCTTTCAAACGGTTCGTGCAAATTTGTTGATAGAAATTGTTTTAGTGAAGGAAATTTACCCCCTTGAGCTATATAGGTATGCCACTAAACAGAGTTAAAGAAATCATTATCCCGTGGGATCACCGGTAAAGAACAGATCTTCTACTGATTTTTGTTAGTTTTCGAGTGTTATGCTTACATGAGGCTCCTCTTAAGGCGGGTATTGGTAAAATATGACGTTTATTACATTTAACATTTTTAGTTCAGCGATGAGATATGCCATCTATCGTGAACAGTCTTAACTTCTCTATTAGCACGGAGAGTATAGCTTGCATGTTTCTTACGTGCAGTTAGTCCGCTGACTACCCCACTGTTGGGAAATGTCGATATAACATGAACGAATAAAGATATCAAAATCAGTGAGATTGTGATTACAATAATAGTGAGTTAGTTTTGGGGTTGTGGTAAGTTGATTGGTGGGGACCCTGGTATTCTCTGTGTTCCTGTATGGAGCGGAAACGTGGACAATGCGTGCCTACGAGAGGATGAGAATTGACGCGTTTGAGATGTGGTGTTGGAGGAAACTCCTCCGAATACCATGGATAGAAAGAAGAACGAATGAGTCAATCTTATCTGAGCTACACATTACAACTCGTTTGTCTGCAGTATGTCTGAGGAGACTGCTTGGTTTCTTTGGCCATATTGTAAGACGTGAGCCAGACAATTTAGAAAAAATAATAATGACTGGCCGAGTTGAAGGCAGGAGAGGTCGCGGACGTATACCTATGAGATGGTCCGATCAGGTGACGGATGCCACTGGAGCGACGTTTGCGGAGTCACTGCGGCGGGCTGAAGACAGACCAGGGTGGGCCGGACTGCTGCGAGAAGTACCGCATGAAGGTCACGATCCTCAGCATTGAGGGACCGATTTCGATGATGATGATGAGTTAGTTTTTCGATACATATACCTACTCACACATACCTACTATTTTAACTTTATAGCTACATTCCGTATAAACAAATGAACGAATTTAAATATTATAATGATATTATTCGCAATATTGTATTTTCGTTAGTCAGATATGTAATATTTTATTCTCGATTTTTTATTGCTGTCGATGTTGATTTGTTTCATCATTTGTTCACCGCAACATTCTTTTGTTTCGAATTGTACATTTTACTTGTTCTCTTATATTTTCGTTTTTATAGAACACTTCTTTATTATATTATAATTCTAAAATTTTAATATTAGATAGATCGCTGAATGTAATATCTGCTCACCTGTCGAGCTTATTCGTGAAATTTTGGGATAAATTTTAATAAATACTTTTTTTTTATGATCAAAAGCTTTCGGTGATGGATTCCATTAAAATATCCATACTGCAACATTTCTCAGATTTTAAATCTCGAAATCAAATTGATTAATGTTGGTATTATTAAGATACCCAGTGATAGATTTAAAAGCTTTTATATTGAAAATTTAATATTTTACTTTATTGGACTTTTATAAAAATTTTATTTCTTTATTTTAGAGTCGTATTTGTTCTGTCCTTTTTGTAATATCGAATTAATTCTGGGCTTATTAAGTATTCAGGGTGGCATTATATAAACCCTGAATTTCTTATTTTTCGACATGAAGAAGACGATCCAAGCAAGAAGATGCAAGCTGTTCTCTCCGTGCCAATTTAAATCAATGGGTGGTAAATCTCATCGCTGAATTTAAGATGTAAAATCTTTTATTTTTCGAACACCTCCCTTTTACAGGACTCTCAAAAACTTATGGAAAAGAGTGGGAGACTAATTCTTTACCGGGTGCTCCACGGGATAATACTATTAAATTCAAACCTCTAAAAATGTTCATTATACTTATTACTCCATTTGTAGGAAATGCCGTGATTTTGCAGATTGATACCTATAAATAATGATTATGGATTATAATTTGTATTACCATTTTATTTGAATGTTCGATACATTTAAATAACCACTTGCTTATTTTTTTATTTTTTGTTTGAGGCGTCTTATTCATTTTGAATGTTGGGAGATATTTAGTATTGAATTTTGAGTAATTTTGATTCTTTTCACTTTGATGGTCTTTAATTTTTATAAAGACTTCTTTGATAAATTTAGGATCTTTGCTGGTTTATATATTGAATGTATATTTTGTTATGATATTCTGTCATTGAATGTTATATCCTGTAAATATTGTGAAAAAAAATCAGCAGTGGACAATCTGCATATTATTTGATACATCCAGTTGGTTAGCTGGCTACTCCACTTGTGGGATATGTCGTGATGGTATATTATATCTTTATCTCTAAAATAAAATAAGAATTGTCTGTTTTATTATCCTATTACGTATTGCCATACATAGATTCAAAACTTAGTGGTCATTCTGAAGGTATCATTATTGCATAGATTAAAGAACCACTTAATAACCGTTTTCAAGCCACCGTGTCATTTTAATTCCTTCAAATGTTGTTGTTGTACACTACATACCTATTATTAAGTTGATTATCATTGATTCGAGAACACTGAAATTAAATATTATACACTTAGCCGCAGTTCCTTTTTAGGAGTGTTAATGTCAATGTTAATAATAATAAATGTTAATTAAGAACCTTCTTTATATAAATTCAATAATTATATTTTTATCTCATTTACATTCTTAAAAATTATGTACGTACTGTTCTTGGTTCTAAACCACTCTAGATTAATCATTCCAATTACATAAATCATCTCCGGAAACGAGCAGATAACTCTGTTCATTTCTGTGGAATTGAATTGATTGGAATATTTTATCAGAGTGGTTAAACAATAAAAAATTAGAGTAACATCTACACTTCTGAGTAAGTAAATCCAGTCTCCGACATTCAATTGTGTCAAAGATTCAATTATTAACACAGTAACGATAGAGATCCATGTTATGATTAAGCTTTAATTATCAAAAAGGAGTGAAGATTACATTATTTTAATAACACATGAATTTATAATCATTAATTTTAATCAATGAATGAAGTAATTTTATTTCTCATATTCAGAGATGAGGTTTGCCACCCAATTTCCAAATGTCTTAATATTCGTTGGTTCCGAGAGGAAATTTCCTGTTATGTATGCAGATGTTTTTTAGTTGTTTATAATTACACCGAATCCCCACAAGTCTATCTCATCAGCCGCCTCTTCTAAAAATGGCGGTTAAGATTTTTAATAATCTCCATACATCTACTCGTAGATATAACCGCTGCCTGTGAATAGTTCTCATGGTTGTTTTTAATATGTATCAATAAAATATGTTCTTGTTTATACCTTCATCATATTATTTTGACATATCAAAAAGGCTAAACCTTTAATAACGCTATAAGCTGCGTGGATAAAAAAAACAAAATTAAAATTACCAATATTAAATTCGCTCTCGATTGATCACTGATCCATAAATAGGTATATGTACTGATATTTTTAATTATGAAAACTACACCACCTTCACGATACAGACTGTTACTTTAAGTAAAAGTATACTGTATTTGGACCTATAAAATTATTATAGTACAAAAATTAAATTTGATGTGTATCACTAGGTAATAATATAATCTGTAGCTTCAATTATGTGCTGAATTATGCATCCGCAACTTTTATCATAAGAATTTTGCATCGTCTAAAACCTTTTAAACTTTTACT
Organism: Athripsodes cinereus; assembly: GCA_947579605.1. NCBI lineage: Eukaryota > Metazoa > Arthropoda > Insecta > Trichoptera > Leptoceridae > Athripsodes > Athripsodes cinereus. Next base: position 22,055,782 of record OX388305.1, on the reverse strand, counting down.
ATACCAAGTGAAAATGAACAATGACTTTGTTTCCATTAATTAAAATATTTTATCTAAGTATTTTATTTTACAAAATTTAAAATACTAGGACGATGTGCAGCGGCGAGATCATCACTGTGAAGTGATTTCTTCTATCCAATCTAAATTACAATAAACATTCATAGTGTTTCGTTTTTAAAAATAGAAAAGAAAATTTAATTTGGTATCGTGGGTAATATTGTTTATTATTAAGTTCTATTTTCAAATATACATAGCAACAAACAAAAATATAAATAGTATAATTCCAATTACATATTTTATGAATATTGCTATTGTTATGATAGGGATTTACATTATTTATAGGTACTTACCACAATAAGATATTAATAATAGATTGAAAAGCAATCAAATCGATTATTCTACTCTTCGGAGTAGTGATTGACACACTTATTATTTATGTTCAAATTAATACTTGTAACATTTGACGCGATTAACATACATATTATATAACTTCATAAATACTCGTAACGACATTAATACCACTGACGTTGCACATATGTATTATTCATGTTCTTCAAATTTAAATTCCAATCACAATCATAGACTTTATAAAAGATTTTTAAGTTTTATTACAATAACATCAATGCGTCATTGTTTATATCGCACTTATTCTCAATAATTCTACATTGCATTTACCTAGAAGTTAATAACAATATTGTTACCTACTTACAATAATTGTCATCTAAAACCGACTCTCCGAGGACCTCCTTAAAAACCAACCGATAACAACGTCCAGGAGCAAGTTGAAGACATCGCTCTTCCAACATAGTTTCCCGCGCCATTCAGATGGATGCTTCATTAAACGGCTCCGAATAAATCATCCAACATACATTCTAACATTGAGTAAATAATACTATTTAGTTGCTCTTTGATTATTTAGGATACATAAACACGGTGGTTGAGCGGTTTACCATCGATGTGTTTCCTACAAATAGTACCATTTTTTATGAATAGCAAACAACTTCTTATTCAACGTTTTTTCAAAACTGATTGAAATTAAATTGTATCGGACTAGAATGGTCCAATACAATACAGTAGTGGCAATTTTTCGTTAGAGTATCTAGTGTATGTGTTAATGTTGTAATAATACACACATGTTGTGTAGGTATTTTATTTTATTTGTACCTTTTGTTTTATAGTCGATGAAGAATTCTTAGTATTAGCATCATAAGATAAAAATTCTCAGTATTACTATCATTAACGATTGTATCATTATAATAAAGCTTTCAGGATTTATTTTATTTTTAATTAAAGTCGGCGTGATTTGAATTTTTTTATACTAGTTTCCATCTTTCAAGATCACTCGTTACGGGTGGATTGCCGGTAATAAAAAAAAGTACCTTCTAAATAACTTTAAAAATTGCAATATTTCGCGCTACATTCCTAAGTAAAAAATGAAACGTTGTTCTGTCCAAGTATTTTAATTATCTTTTGTCTAATTTAAGGTCTTTTTAATTTTTTTTTAATTCTAAACTATTTACTGTTACTTACTTTTATAGAGTTTTAGTCTCCAAAACAACGTATTTTCAAGAAACTTTCTGATTTGTGTAGTAGATTACCCATGATGGGCATGATTGAAAATAATAAATAACCCGGTTAACCCATATTGAAATGTCCTACCACAAGAATCATTACAACAATAGTTCATGTAAGTAGATTTTTGATGGAGTATCCCAGAATAATAAAATCATTTGAATTATTTTGAATCAATCTGTATGTATATACTTTAAACAGATCATAAAAAAACGATCTTAGTTGTGATAAGTAGCCATAGACGAAGATTTCGTAACATGTATTTTGTAATTCTAGATAGTTTAATGATGTGACGAGTCGGCATAAAAGTTAAGTCATAAAATTGTAAGATTATCCATTAAAATGTTTTATTCTTCCTTTTCAATACATCTTTTCGAAGATATATTATAACTTTTATGTAAGTTTTTGTATTATACACATATATCCACTCATTATACATACTAAGACACTTGATACTTTATTACATAATATTATTATCTCATATCAGTTCTTAGAGCTGTTTGTCAAAGTCATATCATGTAATTGATATTTTACTTTACGTCACACTCTAGTGTCCATTATCCTTGTCTACTCCCCAAAATATGTAGCATTTAGTGTAGTGTGATTTCATACATATATTCTTTATCTAAAGAGTAGCTAAAGAACCAGGAGACTTTAAATTATTCAATGTCAAAGAGAACCGTTAAAAAACGAATAATTATCTAGGAATCTCATTTGATATACGTAATTCAAACACACGGAAATATTTCATTTCTTTTCAAATTCGTTAATCTTGTTACATCTGATAAAATAATATGTAGGTACAAAATTAATTAGAAATTGATCTCAGTACAACACTTGCACAGAGCTAATTTTATGACGCCTGTTTTTAGTGTATATAATACACATGGATAAATTTTGTACTTATGGATGAAAAATACGTGACGACTATAATCTTTATGATACATTTCTTTAAATAACATAGAGAGGGTGTTTATAACTCGCTTTCTGACAAGTTATTCTTCGTGTTGCTGTTACTCTTATCTCTAGTTGTGAACACTTTACAGACAAAATCAATTAAATGAAGAGATAATAACACTAAAGGGAGTCTGATGAGCGGTTTCCTTTACGTGTTTTACATACATACAAGCTTACATACAATTGGTACTAGCATTTTTTTCAATAAATCAAATATATCGGTAAGGTTTCGTCATTTCATATGATTTGAATGTGAAAAACAAAACATTTTGCTTATAAGATTAATTTAGAAATATGCTAGTAGATTATAAAATGGTTTATTGTTTGCTTCCCAATGCTGACATTTTAATCGCTTTCAAAACGCAAGTACCGATATTTTTTTTTGTTATTAGCATAAACACAAACTTAGAATCACCCACTTTATTTAAGATCCTAAATTTTTTTTTCAAACATTAAAGTTCTCTTATAGTATAAACTAATAATATAAGTATAAATATTCTTTAATTAACTATTTATGAGAACTATTTATCAATACAGGACAATTGAATTATTCATTTATTCCATTCAAATTTAAAAAAAAATCGAAAAGATACACTTTACAGTGGCACCTGGTGGCTAAATTGTTTACTAATTTTTTATTTACAAAGGTAAATATAATCATGTTGAAATTGAAGGACAATTAAATAGCTCTGTAAAACGTTAGAGCAATCTTTATCTTTTTTTAATATCGCTCCGTTTAACAACGATGCTCGTTACGAAAAAGCGGATATAAGCTATTTAAAATGAAATCATTTGATTGTAGAGATATATCGAATTAATGTTGTTAATAGATCTTAAATTGTTAAGAATAATCATCTTTATGCAGGCTCCCGTATAAATACTCTTATTGTAGATTGTGAAATTATTTCTCAATTTCTCTATCATTTTCACGGTAGCAAGCAATCATCATTGTATTGGTAAGTCATAGGTAGTTAAATAAGAAATAAAAATCAATATTGAACTGAAAAAAAATTATATACAAAATACTTTGAAAACAATGCCACTGACCTGTCGAAACAGGTCACAAAATTTAAATTAATAGTGATGATTTGAAAACCTAGTAAGAAAACTCGATTCTATTAAGCGTGTCGCTAAATTATCCGATTGTTAGTAGGTACCAGTAATATTAATAATATAAAAAACACTTTTGTATTTAGTATTTTCAGGAGTTCAAGTTCTCATTACCAGGCCTTGGTATGATAAATTCTCCATAGCGTAATTAGTAACAATGCATAGATAAGTCTTTAAACCCAGTGTTTCTCAACTTTTTATCGCCGCGGATCGGTCAACGTTTGATAAACTTACCGCGTCCTGCTGTGTGGGAGATGTTGGTTGTTTTCTCTTCATTAGAATTTTGAAAATGCATAGGAATTTGACATATTTCATGATATGTATATTTTTTTTTTAATATCTCACAAATTTGTTTCAAATGTAGGACGCAATAAAAAAGGACTTACCTTCGTGTTCTTTCCGCGGGTCGGTGGTTGGGGCCACAGTTATAACTAATTAAAAAGTAAAAGCATCGATTACCAGAAGATTTTATCTAAAAATATTTTACATTAATTCAAAAGAATATATGTAAATAGTTTTTAGGCAAAATAAAACAAAAATTCTATAGGTTCGTATCTAAAGACCATTCGTTTATTTATACCATCACGGGATTTCCCACACGTGCGGTAGACAGCAGACGATCTACGAGTAGTACACATGCAATTTATCCTCTCCGTGCCAATTATTTCCTATACAAGTCCTTGATATTCTTCAATCTATCTTATTTTATTTCCACTTTGTTTGCAATGATATTATCAAAGAACATTTTCGAGAAACAAAATTTACCATCGTTTAAATCATACACAGCCTATAAACGTACTTTCATACTACATATTCCAATTAATTGAGATGACTCTGCACTAATCGCCTGTTTTTTTATTATAATACACCTGCGAATGGATATTGAAAGCTTAAACTTACCTAGTGAATGTTTTTACTATTGTATTACATATTTTATTGTAAATAATCCAGTGAACTGTCGTTTTTGAATTCATTTATTATCTATTCCTATAGAATTTGATTGATGTTAATATCATTTTATATATGCATCATCAATAGTAACCTAATTGTTCTTGTGCTTGACTGCACTGAAAGCTTATTTTTTGAACTTATGAAGATATTTGTATAAGGTGATAGATAATATTGATGATATGCCAAAAGAATAAATGAATATAATATAATTCAATATAATATAATTCTCGTCTTAATAATACAATTACGTTGATTTTTTATAGATAGAAAAAGTATAATAGAGTATAATGCTTTGTTTTCAGTTTTAAGCACATATCGGCCTATTGTTTTTCATGCTTAATCTCCATTCACTTTGTAGAGAATGTTTCAATATCTTGAGGTATGGATGAAGAAGAAGATATAACTATAAGTAAATCGAATTCTCAACGAAGATCATCTGTTGAGGAAATGTAGATATATGAGAAATAATATGAATGTAGAAGTGATAGAAGAATGTAAGGATAAGTTTGTGCGGCATTATGATCTCTCTGCCTACCCCATTTGGAACAGGGTAAGTTCCCATATTTCAACACCCGAACTAAAATGCCCAATAGAATATATTCGAATGGTTTTGCTTTTGAACACTAGACTCAAAAGTTTCTTATACCTATTCGTGAAATAGGTTTGGAATATTGGTGTTAAATCGTTAATGGTCACGTAATTGCTTGTATTTAGAGGTTTAAAGGTGTTACGTAAGAAACAGGTACCAAAGTGGAGTTCTCGGTGTAATTAGGAAAAGGGAGAGATTGTGATAATATCTTTAGCACTTTATTGATTTATGGTATAAGTATATTTTACTTGATAAGAAAAGTTTCTGGCTTATTTCGTTATCGATAATTTTATTCTCATCTTTAATTGTTAGAATAAAACTAAATGTTAATACATTGGTGTATCGTCGATAGTAAACACTATTGATGATAATAGAAATATTTATCTTTTTAATACATCAACACATTGCTGTATCTAACACTTACATATAATAACGATTGCATACTTTATTACCTGATTGAAATCCATTTAATGTATTAGTTTTTAAATTAAATTAATGAACTAGTTTCCATAATATAATTGGATCAAATGGGTTATTGAAGTGAAGAGATCGTGAGATTTAACCGATAATTTAATATGATAAGAATATTCCTTTAAAACCGGTTAAATTAAATGAATCATTTTTTCAATTTATTTAGTTGATTTAAAATTTTGATCATTTGAGCTTTAATATATTTTGGAACTACAAGTATTACGTTATTTGAATATAATGTGGCAATTCTTTAACCAAAGCTTATCAAACATTGGCTTGGATGTAAATTACACTATTTTCATCGATTATCCATCTTTTTCGAACTACCGCATAATAAAATTTACTTATTTAACAGGACCCACAAATATGTAGCCATTTGTACTTAATCACTTGGTTGTCATCAAATTATCAAAAAGTAGATTAGGTGCCAAATAAATAATTTGCATGGAATAAACATTTTGTGAGGTGTGGCACTTCTTCAGAATGATTTATTTGTATTTATCATTATAATAATTTATCATTGTTACCAGCATTGCATGCTGAATTGGGAAAAATATTGTTTTACCATTTGCAAAATTTTAAGTAGAATTTAAAAAAATATATACCTAATGTAACATTTATTTTTAAATGAATAAATTTATCTACCTTTTCTAAGTTTAACCAGACATAAACTTATGTATATTTCTTACAATTCAATACCTACTTGTATGATGTCTTTACTTTGAAGCACTTTTTTATTAATTGTTCAGAATAATGGTAGAAGAAAGTTCAATACATCTTTGTCGGTCTATAGATATTTTTTATACCAAAAAACATCAAAGAAAATTACCGCTAATGTAATATCCCATATTAAATAAGGTATCATTGTATGTGATTGTATGAAAAAAGTAAAAAGTAACAAAGAGGTACGGACACTGTATCAAGAATAGAACGAAACTCCATTCGATACATACTCTTAGAATTTGATTTTGGATCAAGTTCATCTTTACATCCTTTTAGGAAATTACGTTTGTTACTACGTCTAAGAAACTGATTTACAAGACTTTTGAACACTTAATAGGTGAGATAAAAGGTGAGATTTTTTCATTTCAAGGTATCGAACCAAATAAGTATAAGATACATTATCGTCGTTAGGTTCTGGAAGTCTGGAAAAATCACTTGCATCTTTTTTTCAGCAGAATCAGAAAATTAAATTTTTCGTACTTTCAGTTATGCACATTCCGTTATTTATTTTTATTGTTTAATGGAATTTTATTGCAAAGAAAATATTATTTTTCCTTCTTTTTATCTGATCTGATGCATCTAAATTTCTCCAGTCCTAGACTAGACGCCTAAAAAGATCATCAATTCTGAATACTCAGTATTTCTATGTTGCAGGTGTAGAGAGTGAATTACATACAACTCACTCGAATTATAAATCGCTTTAATTATTTTTATTGTGTATAATAATATTATTTTCAATTGATTCGTTAATCTAATTACACAATTGCATTCGTGGGAATATTTGAAATAATGACTAATATTTTATTATATTTAGTTCTTACATAGGATAGATTTTTTTTATCAAGCTTCAGCGCTATTATAGATATAGTTCTCTGCAATCAGTTTTATGTAGTAGATTTAATAGTTTAGATTATAAATATAATTTCATTATATTAGGTAAGTGATAAAGTCATAAATTTATATAACCTACATATTTATTAAATAGTGTACTTTATTAAATTAATATTTTTATTATGAAGTGTATTGCAACCCCCATCTATAAAAATAAAAATCTGATTGAAATTTTATTAAACGACGATTTTATCCTCAACATTTTTTACCCCATGTAGGAACGTGCCTATAGGTTGGTTAGATAGGAATTAAATAATATATGTTACTTTGACACATACCGATAAAATAATATGAGGTGGTGCTTCCATTTATTGTCATTGCTTCATTTGATTGACATCCTTATAAAAAAATGTATACGTCCAAAGCAATCAAATATTCAACGTGTATAATAATATTTTAGTTAAATAATTCAATTTGAATACAAAATATTTGTTATTTTTTAGTAATTCCCTTACACATACAATTTTACCAAAAAAAAACACAAGGAAAAGCGAACCGCGTCAAATTAAGCTTTACATACATTACCGTCTCATATTATGAGCTCACTGAATATTATGATCATTTATTCCCACTTATTCTCTAATGCAGTTAATATAGGAACGGTGTATTGTGGAAGAGAATCATCTTAAATATAACATGTATTTAGTGGCATGGCAGTAAACGGTTCCATTACTTTACCGTAGACAATTGCAATGATATATCTATGTGGCGTTCCGTTCTATCTGCCTATCCCACTTGGGATATAGCGTGAGGCTATAGTTAGTACAACATAAATAAAATTCTTTATGGTTACATTATTTTTGTCGAGTTCAACTTACCCCATTGCATAATAAATATTGTATTCTATTACTGTATAATAAATATGTATGAGAACATATTAATATCAATATACTATTTTAATGCAACTAGTACGTGAGTTAGTGTGGTAGAAACATTTTACGCTAATGGCTCCATGCACTTTGAAAATGTTGAGTTTATAACAAAGTCCATTATTTTGATTAACTCAATTATTATCATCATTCCATACCCACAACTACTATGTTATTTCACTAAGATGAGATGGTTTGTTATAATTTTGTGTATAGGTGATTGAAAACTCCAAAATCAATTCGCGATTATCATTTTTTTATACATACCTAACTTTACACTTTTCGATTAGTATGTAGTGAAAGAGCTTCAATACATCCGGATATCTCAGGAGTTGAAGACTCCCATTTACCTATAACATCCCAGCAACTCGCATATGTTGACCAGAAGACTAACTGCGTGTGATAAATGCAGATATTCCTCTTCGATCGATCGTCATCAAATTAAAATTAAGACGTTTGAATAGAAGATAATATAAATTGAATTATCATAATATTAATAATTTAGACGCAGAGCTAGGTATATCTCTTAGATAACTCTATGCACAGGGGTCGCTTGCATACGATAAAAAAAATATTACCAGAAACAACTATGTACCTATCTATTTTTTCTTAAAAATTCATCGAATTTTCTAAATGTCAAGCAATCGTTATATTCTGTTTTCCATTCTACATTTTGTAACATCGTCATGAGACTAAACATATAGTTGATAGATGTAATATTAATTTTTGTGTGTGGTCGTGCAGAGACAAAACAAAATAATGTAATCTCTATTTTTCAACAGATCGTAAAAATGTTATCAAGAAAACATAATCTGTAAAAATATATTATTGCCTATTATTAATTTAAGTCATTGTCATAATATTCTAAGCAATATCAAATTACAGCATATGTCTTTATATCAAAAAACACAAACAAGTATAGGTAGGACTAGGTTCTTGCAAATTCTAATAAAAAAATCAAAGAGTTAATATTTCATTTAATTCGTCAAATAAATTATTTTTATTATTATCCATAACCATAGTAGAAAAATGAATAGGACAATTTATTTAGTGAAATATTTGAATGATATTTAATATTTAGATAATCTTAAGAACGAGTCCCACACTGAGAAAAATACTAACGAAATTTCACAACGAATCATTGGTACGTACTATCAGATTAGGACTAGAGATCGTACAAACGATTCATTAGTACGAATCTATAATATTAACTCTTCGCAAACAAGTTGTTTGTAAATTTACCAATGATTTGTTTGCGAAGAGTGAATATTATAGATTTATACCAATGAATCGTTTGTACGATCTCTGGTCCTAATCTGATAGTACCGTACCAATGATTCGTTTTGAGTATTTTTCTCAGTGCATTTTTTTTTTGATTTCAGTGTATGATTCCGCGATATCAAGTATCTATTATAAAATCAACACTTGATGATAATGAGATCGAATGTTCAATCATTGTTTATCCGTTTCATATTTGTGTAAATATTTTTCTGATAAATATCAACATTAAAATAATAGTAATAATAATATATAAATACCAAATGGGAATGCTATCAAATTCCTTTTTATTATCTGATGGAGTGATATTTTGATAAAGAAAAATAATGTTGGTTATTTTTGTTGAAAATATCATTCTCATATCCTGTTTCTCACAGGGTATCGAGGCAAGTCTCCATCTGTATTTTAATTTGTTCACACGTACATATGTAAATGTTTAACATAATAGACACATTTTCCAGAGATAAGGAAATAAATTTACTTTAAGAAAACTTGCATCTACCTATTAAATGTATTCATTATTAAAGAAATGGATGTGACTTTCTTATGTACGTCTGATATATATTATGGTTTTATAACTAAAATATACATTTTTCGTTTCGTTAGCTAACATCAATTTTAGAAGATTAAAGACGTTTTGTACGTCTGTCTTATTGATCTAATATGTACTACTATATCTACCATTTTGTGCAACACCTATATTAACAAAACTATGGTTATTACAGAAAATGTAAAAAAAATCCTTAAAAAGAATGCCATTTCTTCTACGATAGTACGAGGACATAATTATACAACTGACAATTTTCTTTACAAGATTTTTTTTTTTATTTTACAAGAAATAAAAAGTTTGTATATTTCTCTCGATGATGCTGGTTTTAACACTAGTTTACAATAATATTAACAAGAACGCTTAAATAATATGTTCTGTCAATCTAACTACTTAGGAAAATATACATATATATTTTTAAAGCATGACTATGTATTTCACAGAATGAACTTCCTATCTATCTATTCCATTAGTCAGAGTATTTTTCTCACAAACTCATCCAGGATAGACTACAGACTATAATTTGCTAAAGAACACGTAAGACGAATTTTGGGATCTATCTAGTTTTATTTGAGACATTGATATTATAATAATGCAAGGTTATACCAATTGCTACTATCTTCGTAAGAGTTACTTTTTTAGAAGGTTAATTGTAGAAAAACCTCTTCTTGGATTAAAATTTCATTCTGGATATAGGTGCCTTATGTTTTTGAATGGATACTTCCAACCATTCGCGTAGGTAAAAAAGCACATATGTACATAATATTAATTTTCTTCTTTTACCTTTGACGTTCTCCTCGTAAATTCAAAGTTTTTGCGCCTATCAGTATCTTTAGCGACATTTCTGAAATTCTGACTTCGTTGTCAATTCATAGTATATATTTCTTTCTTTTGTTAGTCATTTTGGGATTTGTTAACCATTCTTAGATCTTTCACTCGTTACTTTCTTGGGCTTGATGCATCCACTTGCATTATCCGACCTTCTAGCTTGGAACCTTCAATTATTATTTCTCTTGCCTGCTCTCAGTTGCCACTCTAGAGTTCTCTTTGTCTATCTTGTTAAATTTGTCATAGAACTTTCATGGTATTATAATAAAACTACTACAAATCATAAATAATATTTTCTTTAAACTTTTATAGTTTTTTAATATGTAGGTACTTGTTTAATATAGCTTTTTTTAGAAGTAGAATATTCCAATTCTTTTATGCTTATTGATCGCAAACAATTTTAATTTATGCGTGGGTATTGAATATTTTTTAAGCGCGTAATGTCAAAAGGAAAAACTATTCTCTAATAAATTTTGCCCAATTACGTTAAAACGTAAAAAAGATGAAAATATCATCCAACTTTTTTCCACTGATCTTTTATTTGTTAAGTAAAGTAAAAATTTGGAATTAATTATTTTTTTCAGATTCTTTACTTAAATATTTTACATGGAAAAATGGCATTTCAATATATTTGTAAATCTTTGTATTTACAAAAATTAAAACAATTTTTCATTATTTTACTTAAATGTCATTCACTCGTGTTGTTTAGCGACGTATTATTTTGAAAAGATTCAGACTGTAAAGTGTAAATAGCTCCACTTATATTTTTTTCTTCGTCTTTTTCATCTTCTTCTTATAGTTTCTTCTATTCAGACTTTCATTATATTATCTCTTCTCATGACATTTGTTACAATCTAATGTTCTTATCATTGTGACAATGAATTGTGAAGAGGGTCTTTTAAGGTCGTAGATAATTTGTTTAAATTTACATAGAAATAATACAAATATTAATTTTTTGATAGCTTTTGCTATCAGTTAGAATTCAGTTTATTGCAAATAAAAAACTAATAATCGACTCCGAATCACTCGATCTGGAAATAACTCGGGCAAAATAATTTAAAAATTTTATATTTCTCAAATTAAATAAACATGTGAATTACGTACTGTGTAAATTTTCATTTTATTAAAATACTTAATTCACTGCCCGCTTTCAACGAATTTTATAATAATTGACAATGAAATTGATTGCTACCCATTGTTTCTATCCATTTAATTATCATCCCTTCATAGGGATGAAAAGATAAAATCGTAATTGAATAATATCAAAATGTGATGACTTAATATACCTGCATAATGGGATTAAACCTAAAATTAATAACCTACAAAAAATAATAAAATAATATAACCACTACTTTTCACCAATTAGGTAGTAATACCTGATTTCGTTTCATTATTCATCATTTCTATTTATAATAACTTAATTATTATTTCAAAATATTGCGTAAAAAGATTGAACTGCAGCAGAAAATCCTCTGATATAGCACTGAAAATATTGGCAAAAACAAAAGCATGATTTTTTTGTTTAATTATATTTTTGGTATACAAATAAATTAAATAGTAGAGGCGTGCTACTTTTCTTGTGTTTCTGGAAATTTATTGATGATGATGATGATAGAAAAGTGTTTCTTGTCGAATTTTGAATCTTTAGACTTCATTCAACAATCCGCAGAGAAGATAGAAGGTAAAACCATAATTTATTAAGTAATAAGATGAATCATAGAGAATACTTGTAGTGAGGCTTGATGCATGATATGGCGAAGAACAAAAATAAGTTAGATGTAGAGGATTATTATATTTAGTAGGGAAGTATAGGGATAGAGGCTGAAGAATTTTTTAAAGTATTAATAAAATCAGTCCCTTAGTATAATAAATTATTTTAACGTATCTATTAGGTATTATAAGAATATTCATAATAATATCTTAGGTACACGATTTTATGTAAGGACATATCTATATGGCGTTCCGTTCTCTCTGCCTACTCCATTTGGTATACAGCGTGAGGGAATAGATAGATTTTAATTTTTTCTTGGCTATCTACCTGTTATCGAGTGACTTATGGCCGGTTTCAATAACCTATCTATTCGTGACTGTCGATTGAAATATATGATTTAAAATATAGAACACAATAGATTTCAATCGACAGTAGCGGATAGATACATTATTGAAACCGGTCATTAGAGGTACATGATTTTATTTATTTATTCATTACTATACATTGATCGTAAGACAAACAAGTTTGAGAAATGCATTCACATTATTTTATTTTTTATTTTTTTATCATCACTCTTTGAATTTATTTACCACCTACAACAATTAGTACTTAAAATATTTCTATTACTACTTAAATTATTACAAAGTCTATATCGAAAATTATTATTTATTAACCATAAATCGATCCATAAAACACAATTTATAAGTATGACGGGCATAATAAAATTAACATTTGCATAATTCACTGCTTTTTTGTTGTTGCTGCACGTTATCGTTGTTGTGCGTTTTATGACAGTTATTATTTTCGATTGTTCATAAAAAACACATAACGTTCACATTGTTGATAAAATTTATTGATTCACAATACAATTTTACCTGCCATATTAGGCTTGCCATCTTGTTCTTTTCAACCTTTCTATTTCTGGATGACGGCTTTCTTCATTTCTTTCCACGTTGTCCTACTGTCTTCTTTTTTCTTCTTTTCACAGATTTATCTTTGATTACTTAATTTTCCTTTTTGAATATTTTGTCAGTTATACCAAAATGCATCTTTTTAAGACAATGTAAAGTATTGTTTGTATTTATTTATCATACAAAATGTGTTCTGTGGCATAAAAAAATAAAGCAATCAGAAATTCAGAATGAATACATAATTATGAATATTGAGCTTGTGGCCGTGTTGAATATGACCTTTAATTTTTCTTTTATTTAAATTTTTGATGATACCATTGTTTGGAAAGTTTTCATCTGTAGACTTCTAAATAACATTACAATAATATATTTCATGAATAAAATGAAGATTTCTTGGTAAACCACCAGTTAGACAATGAAAAATACTAAAATAAAAGTGTGGGAGTTTTAATTTAATAATAAGAATAATCATCTAAGAAATGAAATATATTTTCATCAATAAAATTTCTTTTATGATTTCATTCGATGTAATTTTATGACATTCAACAATTTTATTACACTCTGACTCCTTCTGTCAAAATAATACCAGTAATATAAATTTGACAGTTTTACTCATCCTTGGTCAATTAATGATATCAATTTATTACATTGACTTCATCCCACACTCTAGATTATAATGGCTCGTACCACCCCGGAGTTCGTTGCTTAAAAGTTTAGGGATTTGATATCAAGTAGGTACCTCAATTAGGTGATATGCAGGCACTACAGTCGAACTTCGCTTCAATAACTCGAAATTAATGGGCGCTAACAAAAATAACGACTTTTGAGCCGTTGCTGAGCTACGTATTAATGAAAACACCAAAATTTAAATATTATAGTATTCTATTTACATGTGTTATTCAAAGGCATTGAAAATTAGTAATATTGTAAAAAAACTCGACTCCTAGCCTCTTGATGTCGATTTATGCAAGTTTTTATGATTCTGGTAGGTTATCTAATTTTTTGGTTATTTCAGACAATTTTAGTATGAATTTTTCGAGTTATCGATATTTACCGAAAAAACCAGGTGTTTTACTTTGAGATAGTATAAATCAAAAGTTGCAATGATCGCAGTTGAAAAAAGTAATGATGATTATTGTCTCTTGACCTATGGAGGATAAAGTTATCAAAGGTTTTACACGCGATCGTATATTTTTAGATTACAAAGAATCAAAGTCCAATTGTACAATACAATAGGTGTTACTTATTATTTGTTTTGTCCTTCGCATTTACAAAAGGAGACAGTTTTATCACACTTTATTGATATTTCTTCATTGTTTTACCCCATTATATCAAAAAGGAATGCAGAAGGGACAGAGACGACTCAACACTAGGCTAAAATGTGTTTTATTATTTTTTTTTTTATCGCTTAACACTTTTGATTTCTAACAATAGTATCTAGATAGGTAGGCACTACTTAATATCTTTATTTTGTTACAGAACTGGTTTTGAGTCGATCCTGTCTATAATAGTTATTAGATTTTCTATTCCTTTAAATAGGTGAACATTATTTCATGGACTAGATCTATAAAAATAAGTGCAAGTAATGTTAGTATGAACTTAGCTGTAGTTGACAAATTTGATAACAGTTTACATGTTATTAATGTTTTAGTAACATTTATGGGCCTGTAAGATATCTGAGAGAAGTTAGTTCTTCTTTTTTCTTCTTCTTAAAGTATCATTTCAGGTCCCCCCGACGTCTGCTTTCACCCACCCTGGTATATATAGACTTCTCTGTCTTGTACTAGCCAGAACAGCTCTTCCACCCTCTGGACTCCGGTCTACTCCCTGATGTTTCTTAGCCAGGATATCTGCCACATATCACAACATAACAGAAGTTACTTAAATTGTACATTTCTTTATGTGTTGATTGAGATGAATAGTTACCGAACCCATGTCATTCTCATACTTTTATTACGTAAAAATAAATTACCTGGTACAAAATTATTTTAAGATTTAATTATTCATTCATCCAATTATTCATTCAATACTCTTACATAATTTATTGCATTAGTTTATAAAACCACTAGCTTTAGAGCGTATCTTTCTATAGAACTTAGCGAATAAATGAAACACGTTTAGATTTTGCGGGCCGGTCAATTTGTAGGAAACCCAGTAGAGTGATTGATATTATTTTTTTAAGGCTAGAAGTTTTATTTATGTTACAAGAGAATAGGGAGGAATGGAGAAGAAAATCCAAACTCGTTGCAGACCAATCCAATGGATTGTAACTCATTATAAATATACCACTGCCAGTATAGAATATCAGTAACAACATCAACCTAGTGAGAATGTAAAGATAAAATTTAAAGTACATAAGTAAACATAGTACCTAATGACGAACTACTAAATTCAGGTAGCTATGCAAAGGTGAGATGAGAAACTTTATCCAGGTGACTATAAGTAGGTACATATTACAACGTACAACACTCTGCACTTATGTCAAAAAGTACCTATCTCAAAATAACGTAGTTGTAAATAAGTCGTCAGTCAGCAAATTCTGTTTTGGGAATAAAGTCCTTTATACCAAATGCCGCAACGACTATAACTCTAAATTACTTTAAATGGACTAGATACTTTCTGAATTAGTTTCCTCATAATACATTCTAATCCTTTCATTTGGTAATTAAACACGATTTTATTCATGATGACGTCCCGTTCGAAAACCCCGCTTACAAAGAGTCCAATAACAACAATCAAATGTATGACTATCCCTTTCATTCATATAAAACTTTATCAGAATTTATCCTTTTTTCTCTCTTCCGACCTATCTATTGTATTATTGTGATCCGAAGATGGTGCGGGTACGTGAGATACTGTGCTTTTGAATGTTTAACAATCGTTATAAAGTACATAAAAAAAACAAAATTCTTCCTTTTACTGTACAGAAAATTTGTCTGCACTAGCCATAAAAAGAAATCATTAACGTTTTATGTAGGTACTTGATTTTTTTTTCACTATTTAATATTCATCGAATTATTATTATACAATGGATAGGATCATTTTCATTCAAAGGTTTTGATTGATTCTAAGTGGTACTTTATATAAGCGTTGAGAATATTATTATAATAATTGATTAGGTAATTTGCAACGCTTCTATCGTAACTCGAGTAGTATCGCAAAAAAACGTCGATTAAAAATACCTTTTGAATTTTTTCATTCATCAGACTTCTCTAAGATTGATTTGCAAATTATTTTTTTCACATATATTGTCTCAAATCAAATTGTAAATTAATAATATATTTATTGGAATCGACATCGCATTCTATGATCTTTTTTATAAATGTTTCGATTGACAACACGCATAGGAAACAAATCTTGGCTATTTTAAATGATAACTGTGTGATCTGTTTTCCGTTAGTTTCTTATTGCTTGATTTGTTTTTTATGAAATGGTGTACTGTGAAGGAGGTTATGTTTGGTTACTAATAATATAACAAATTTAAAACAAATGTTTTTTTCTTTCCAGGTAAGACTTGACTTATTATTTACCTCAGTATTATCTCAGACAATTTTCAAGAAATGTCATTGGTAAGTAAATGCATTATTTTTTTTTAATGTCATAACTATAAAAATGCTTGATATTTTTTTATTATATCTGGGTTTATATATAAATATCTGGGTTTTGTTATAAACCCAAACATAGCCTTATACACCTTATATTATTTGAAAAGTTGATATTTTTAGAGCTGTTGAGTTGACAATGCACTTTTTCATGCAAATTAATTCCTATCATAGAGAACATATTTTATTTTTATTATTTCAATAAAACTCTTTTTTTCCTTTTTACAAAACTTAAAAGACTACAAGTCTACATATTAATACCTATATAGAATTGTATATTTCTAAAATGAATTTAAAACAAATGTTATTATACTTACTTACTTTACTTTTCGTATGGCTCGGTGTTGATGAATCTTAACCCATGTGGGCTGCGTCGTGTCCTCTACAGTCTTGGCTCTTGTGTTGAGAGCCAGCTCACCGTCTCCGGTCCCGCTTCGTGGATGTCCCGCAGATCCCCGCTAAATTTTTTGAGATGGCAGTCCTGAGGCCTGAGTCAATAACACACTTTCACGTCACGTTCCCGCTCCGTAAACGTTCGAGTATAGACGAAGTTGCAAGCAAGTGTCAATTTCGTTGCTAAGATACACAATAGTTTGTGTATTAACACTTTGGCGCAACATCGTCTGCACCCGAACGCTAACGGAGCGGGAACGTGACGCGAAAGTGTGTTATTGACTCAGGCCTCAGCACTATGTGTCTCACACTCTGCACATCTCCACATTCACAATCAGGGGAATCTCTTTTTCCCCACCTCCAGAGCAAGTAGTTACAGCATCCATGTTCTGTCCTCACTCTATTTTACATAAAATAGAGTGAGGACAGAACGTCACACCTATTGGAGTCCCCTTGGTATCCAGTCATATTACTTAATTGGAACTGAAACATAAATAATAGTGAAATGTAATCTGTTTTAACACAAAATTAATAATATAAGTGTTTCTTATAGATTAAGCTATATAAAATATAATATGATCTTTTGAGGATTTGAGGTTAAAAAAACTTAAAAAAAGAACAAAATGATATCTTCGCGTTTAGCATTTCATCTTGTTTAAATTTCAATAGTAATAATACATTTATTTTGTTTTACTTGTTAAGTCACATTTTTAAGAAAGTCATTCTTCCCGTGAGCATATTGATAATATGTATTGAATACGCTTACTCTCTTCCAAAATATTTATAATGGATTATTTAAATAAGAATTTGTGTATCAATTAGTGTTCATTTTATCTATTAGATATTTCCTCTGTACCGTGCCTGGCTTTGTTTAAATAGAGGAACCGATTATACTGATAAAAAAAAATTGTATCTATGTGTTTAATAAACTTTTCTTCCGAAGATATGCTAATTGATACAGAAGCTCTAAATCCACGTTTCTAAAATAATATACTACGGGATACAGAATTATTCATTCAAATGTATAAATCAATAATTTTATGGTTAAATACCCAAGTCACACCTATTGGAGTCCCCTTGATATCCAGTCATATTACTTAAATGTACATGTCATTCATTATATTTGTGTTCTACCATTTTTTTCTCGGGAGCTCGTTGTAATAAAAGCCTCCCCAATCAAAGCAATTCCACACCAATTGAGAGATACCTTCTCGTCAATATTACTAATGCGATGTCGATGTATTTTGATTATTTTTAGAGAAGAATATCCAAAACCGTCTGCAATATTGAATTAACTTTGGTACCACATTATGCGTTAATTTCGTGAAGTCATTGTCAAAAATACGACCAAAAGTTTTTGCTCTTAAAATTGCGTGTAAGGGTGCTAACACAAAGAAAGCAGGTTACCTGCTTTCAGATGCCTGCGTCTACCGGCGCCGAGAATGTTTACACGCATTTCAATGGACACGAACATAGTAAAAGAAGGAACGCCGATTGCGATTTACTTTGCCGGCGCTTACCGGCACTTATCGGCGCTGGCAACCTGCTTTCTTTGTGTTTGCACACTTACTCTTTAATAAAATCTGAAGTAAAAAGTTTTTTATTAATCTACATAAGCAATTTCAAAATACAATTATAATATGGTTTATCCACAAAACGGCGCATCATAAATAAGTTGTCTAGTTATTATTATTATTATTACTATACCTACCATCACGTCATAATATTCCACAAGTGAGGTAGTCAGCGGACTATAAATATGCAGATTATTCTCTCCATGTGAAAATATCGCATTCAGGGTTGGTTAACCTACTGTAATGTATCATAGGTACATATCGAACATTATTCTCGACATTAATTTCTCGTTCAATACTTCCGGTTGTGATCGATAAACATGAATATGATCGAGCACGACTTCTGTTCATTACTCAGTACGATCTCACAGTGTGGGTAATAAATGTTTACTGGTTGGTAGATGATAGTAATAGAAAACAATTTTGTAAGTAGTATTTTACCTATATCATGTATGAGAATATGGAGAAGAGAACCTCTTTTGGTTTATATTATGTACCTAATGCTAGTCTTTACGAGTATACCCGACATTGTTTAGGAATCACGATAAGCTCCTAAACTTTATAATTTATTTATTTGTTTATTTATACTATCACAGAATATTCCGCAAGAGAGGGAGACAGAGGACAACGCGCCTGAAATGAACTTACAGGTCGTTGTCTTCGTATCATTAAGGCAAGTTTTATACGTTGTATTTTGCTTATACCTACTTTCTACTGTATATTCGTAAAAAAGGAAGTGTAGAATTCACACGGATAATTCTTTCACATCCGTTTCTTTTACTCGGCACGCGGATTGAAAATTTGATCCACGCTTTCAAGCCACTCAGTTCTCGGACATCACACTATTTTATATCTAACTTAATTTGAATTTCAATGACGTATTTGTATCATAGTTGTAAAAATTCGATGATGAAATTAAACTATTAGGTCTCTTGCTGCCGTTTCGATGTATTTGACTGATAACCAAGTCTAAAGAATGCATAAACATACATGCATATACGCAAACACATATGCTTAATAGATATTGCACGCGATCAATCCACTGTGAGGGTATCTAACGTTATATTGAATTCGTGAAGAGTGTTGTATTATTGCTGGGAAGAAGATACACGAAAAATAAATATGCACATATAATAATATAATATACTTAGAACATAAACACTATTCTATACTACTAGCGTGTCGTGATAGTAGAAATGATGAGATGAGAGCTTTATCCTGAGAGCGTCCCACTGAGTGAGTTCACGTAACGTATTTATGTCATAATATTTATTCTGTAATAAGTTGTGTATTCAATTTATTAAATTATTATTAAATATCGTTACATACTTTATCTTTATAATATTATTTAATAAAATTCATGTATTTTATTGCATTCATTTTATTAATTTTGCATACTCTCAGTTACTTATTCGCTTTAACAAATTTTGTAATAAAATTGAAAAAGAAATGTGATGAAATGTAATGACAAAATTTGACAAGGATCCGCACTTATTACGCATTTCTTCCGTCTATATATTTTGAAATTATTCATGAATCTTCTCTTTTATTTATGCAAAAAACGTATTTGGTTTTAGTTTTACTTTATATCTAATTATATGTTTTATATGCAGTTGGTCTGCTGGCTACCCCACTTGTGGGATATACCGTGATGGTATAGTAGTAGTAGTAGTAGTAGTATATAGTGACCTGGTTTTCGACTTGTGAAGTCATTGTCAAACTAATGATTATGCTATTTTATTTTTTATTTGCGTATAAACTCCTCAGAGTTTCTTAAAGTATCTTTTCTTATACGTATTTTTGATAGTCAAGTAAAAAAAATATTTGTAAACATCACGTAAAAAACATTTAACGTCTTGAATTCTATAATGAGGTACGCCGCATATTCAGAATATCTTTTTTGGCGCGGAAACGACAATTGTATGTTTATAGAGGCAATAAAAAGAAAATATACTGACAAGTCCATTACGAGTTTTACCTTCCTATAAGCTTCTTGAGAATTGCGTTATTTTGTAATTACCTACGGGTGTTCTTCCTGCGGCGCTGGTTCTGTGTTCAATTTATATGTTTTATAATTTATTGATCGTCATTTTACTAACCTAAAAACTCATGTTCGCTTCCCTATTGTATTTTAAACTCGTAACAACGGAAATGCAAATAAAATTCATAAGAATGGTGAATTAAAAAAAACAATAACTTGTCAGTGTAGCTAAAATAAGGGCCTATAAATCAAAATGGCGCTTTAAGGTGCAGCTGTTAAAAGTTTTCCATAGTTGAATGGCTTTCAATATCTATCTATCTATTCCCTCAAGCCGTATCCCAAGTGGGGTAGGCAGAGAGAACGGAACGCCAATTAGATCTGTCCTTTCATACTTCTTTCGTCTCCTCCACAGTCATACAATTTCTCATGCACGCACTTTTTTTCTTTTACTCAAAACACGGCCGTCCTTGAGAATTTGATCTACATGTTCAAGCCATGTAGTTCTCGCTCGCGCTTTCTCACACCCCTCCTGTAAGCCAAGTATATCCTCTTTGTCATTCTTTCCTCTTCCTATCGTTCCACATGACCAAACCATCTCAATTTATTTACACGCATTCTATCCACAACACTCCTCTTGCATCCACTCATGGCTTTCAATATCATTTACATTATATGACCCCTTAAATGAACGTTTATATTTTTTAAATGTAAATACATACAAATTATTTATTAGATTTTATATAAACATTTTCAACTAATATTGAAATTGAAATTCTAACAAAATTAATATCGACCCTTCAAGAAAGAAAAAAGTATTCTATATAGCGAATCGAATTACTTTATCTGGATTAAAAAATATAGGGGCATGAGCAAGACTCAAGAGAATTTATTTCGGATTTCTCTAAATAATGTATCCATGGGTCTATAAGTCATTGTTCCAGCTACCGCCTCAATTGTCTTCAAATCTCAAACAAGAGAATAATAATAAGATGTCATCCACAAGAGTTACATCCTTTTCAAATAATATTTATATAAAGACTAATTGGACCAATTAAATTATTATTATATCTAATACAATATCTGTATGTATAACTGCAGAGATTTGTCTTATATCTTCCGATCGCATTATTGCCCCAACAAAATAACGGGTAAAATACTAACAGCTAATAATAACCGCAGTAAACGTATTGTTAATTCGGATTAAAACCATTGACATATGTGGTATAGACTATGAACTAGTATTCGAGAACGAGTTCCAAAATTAATGATTATAATTAAAATACTATTCTGCCAAATAAAATGAAATAAATATTTATTATTTTTGTTTTGTTACTGTTGAGTAAGACTAACGCACGACCGGTTTCGCGGACTCCGAGTTCGCATCATCAGGTGCTGATCTATAATTTTTCTGGTGCTGATCCATACTGAATTATAGATCAGCACCTGATGATGCGAACTCGGAGTCCGCGAAACCGGTCATGCGTTAGTCTTACTCAGCAGTAACATAAAACAAAAATTATAATAAAAAAATATTTTATTTTATTTGATAATTTAAAATGAAATGTTACAAAGTTAATGCCGATACAATTAATTTTATTTATTTATTCTTTACTGTACATTGATAACAAGCAAATTCACATAAAAATACATTTAAAACAAAGACAATCATTCAATCAATATACAGAGGGCGAGTTTATCGCAAAGGCGCGATTTCTTCCAACTAACCCAATGATACTATTATGCCGTTTCACTCCATAATATCAAAATGCTAGGTAATGATTTATTACCTACTTACACATGAGTATTGTACATCTTAGATATCTTACAAAGTTAAAAATGGGACCCTACAGTAAAAGAAAACAATCAATATCCTTGAAGCCTTCAAACGCCGGGTTTCCGCTTTCTACGACCTACTTGTCTATCGCACTCTTGTGTTTTCCGTCTGCGGGACCTCCCGGTGCTTTTAGGTTCTGTGAATTGTTAGATGCTGGAGTGGGTAGGTGGTTCGAGTAACACAACATTTATGCCTGTAATGGGGTGCAGCATTAACTTATTTTTATTATCGCCATTGTTACATTGGATAATCTTTATGATTGCAAATAAATAAATAGGTAAGACATCAATATGTTTCGTCGCAATATTTTTTCGATCTTATTAATTTTTTCTATGAATTTCTATGAACTAGTCTATACAGTATAATATGTTGACAATTAAAATGCATCTTCTTGTAGTTTTCATAAAGGAAATCCGCTATTCTGGATTAGTATAATACTAATTTTAATGTTTGAATTGAGAACAAATGCCGCTACATTTCATTTAGGTACGTATAAAATTTTCGTACTTACTTTTTTAATTAGACAGTTTGGTATCGTGCAATGTCATTGTAAATTTATTAAAAAATCTATAATTTCTTGTTATGTCTATATTTTAGGATGCGCCCTTGAAGTGGATTTATTCCACAAAACGGCGCATTATAAGTTGTCTATTATTATTATTATTATTATGTCAAGTAAAAACTATTTAAAATGTATCTATCTATACCATACCCAAGTTGTGGTTATATTGCTTGAGTATAAATTTCAAAATATAGATTCCAAACAATTATCGATATTAGTGAAATAATCACCAAATACCACATTCCGAAGGAAATGTGGATACCTAGTTATAAGTAAGTGAAAGGAATAATATTATACGTTAGTAAATATGTTTGTCTTTAAGTGTATTCGAAAATAAGAAGTTTTTGTATATTGAAATCTTCTTTAAGAAGTTTTACTCTGGAGGAAAACTATTCAATTTCGTTATTCAATATAGGATAATGTGCTTTTTTTCAACAACAAAGAAAGACTTTCCCACGCTGACTGTTGTGAGCAATATATACGAACGAAAGTATCTAACGTCTACCACCGTAAAGAAGTGTTTTACTGTAAGGCACTTTACACATTTACGCGAATTTTGTTGTACACTAGTCGCGAGTCTATAGACAACACAAACTTTCGTATTATAGTTTTTCACATATCTATTCGTATTGGTTCTGGTTGTTAGTTGAGTGACATATTATTATTGCCTATAGGGATACGCAATTAATATTTGACAAGTATCGTTCAAATGCTGAAGATGTATGCTTGATCTGCTTGATTTTAAGGGGTATTATTTATTAAGTTGACGCTGATCGAATTTCAATAATATGTACATATTAAGAACATAGATAGATATCTAAGAAGATCAAAAATGAAGTTAGTGTGTCTTTATACAACTTAAAATTAAAAGACGAAGTACAACGTCGAAGTAGGTTTATACAGGGAAGAATTCTGTTATAAAATTTTTAATATAAAAAGAGCGTTTGAACTTATTTAACCACGACTTAAATTAAAAGAAATTAAGAAACAAAGATGAAGATAAAGTTGATTCGAAATTATAGTAGATACACTAATAATAAGACCAGTATCTCACACATCTTCTAGAGTGTAAAGGACTTTTTAGTATGGAGTCATACGAACCATTCCCCGCAGCATAAGATCCTTAGTAACATAATATGTATACATACTGTAGATAGATATGCATGTTACCTACTCCTTTATTTCAATCGGTAATGTATTGTATACATACCCACAGTATGGTTGGTACTTTACCTACACTACATGAATATGTACTCTTAGCTACTCGGTAACAAAGTGTAAAATCAATTTGGCTTTTGTTCCACAGTGCGGTGTAGTTGGTTGTTCTTTACTGGAAAATGGTAAGAAGATAATACCTTTTGTGAGGAGAGAGCTGTTGATATATCAAATTCAAACGTACCTAGTGAATATATTCATTCGATTAGTACGCAAGTTTGTATAAATATAAAAAGGTCTCTTGTTTGGTTTTTTATCTTAATTTATTTGGAGTTTTTTTTTATTTTGTACATTTTAAATTTATTTAGACTTAGTTGGTAGGTAGTGAAAATTTGGCATCCGTTTCTTAATCC
The DNA here is from genome assembly GCA_947579605.1 of Athripsodes cinereus. Taxonomy (NCBI): domain Eukaryota; kingdom Metazoa; phylum Arthropoda; class Insecta; order Trichoptera; family Leptoceridae; genus Athripsodes; species Athripsodes cinereus. The sequence goes on along the minus strand of OX388305.1, from coordinate 22,030,860 downwards.
TTTTCCTACTTACTCTTCTCCTTTGTATATCCTGTTTTCCTTCTTTTAAAATTTTAGCTAGAAGAAGTCGCGCCTGTGCGATAAATTCGCCCTCTGTATATTGATTGTATGATTGTATTTCATTTAAGTGTATTTTTAATATATTTGTAATCAATGTACAATAATATAAATATTTTTCAATATTTTTAAGAGAATAGTTTTAATGCGAAAATAGTAATGAGTTCATCCTCATGAACAAGAGGTGCGCAGTTCGACTCCATTTGCCGGAAAATCTCTCTTTCTCGACACGAGCTTTTATTAGCTGTGTAAGGTGTTTAAAGTTGTATTTGAATTTATAACATAAAAATCAAATAGTTACCTACATCTTTTGAAAAAAAATATAAAAATCAAATAGGTACCTACATCTTTTGAAAAAAAAAATGTTCGGGTTTCCCTGTTTTGAAAAGTATAAATATATCCAGATAATTTCCGTTGTGAAATAATAATATATTTAATAATTCTATTTGTCTGTCGACACCTTCACGGCATCATATTATATTCTTTCTGTATCTAAAAAGGATTTTCCTTGTCTCAAATTACCGAATTAATAAAATTTGATAGTCATTCATCGTGTCATAGATCACCCAGGAAGACAGACAGTTTAATGAGAAATTGAATTAGAATCTAAAGAATTCCTTTTTGATAAACAGGAATTTGATTCTGTAATAAAATGACATTATTCTGTTGATTTAACTATTTTATTTCAATGGATTTCATCCGGTATGTATGTACTTAAATATTATTACTCTTTATTTTAATTGCTTTTCAATCATCAAACAGTCAAAATTTAGAAATAAGTATCTTAACTCTTCACATCGTTTATAAAATGAAGACAAGTATGTATCCATTGATGTAATCAAGTCCGGTGATAGACGGTTCTTTGTAGTACAGTTAATATTGAAAATCTGGCGTCAGTCGCTTACAGATTAATCAAATTGAAAACCATTAAAACAAAAAGAATCAATATGAACACAAAAATAAAATTGTGTAATTTTATTTTCTATTCCTAATAAAATTACTAATTTCTGTCCATGTGTTAAACATAATAATATGTATATAATTATGTTGGTTGATTTATTCGCCGCCGTTTAATGGAGCATCCATCTCAAGGGCGCGGGAAACTATGTTGGAAGAGCGATGTCTTCAACTTGCTCCTGAACGTTTTTATCGGATGGTTTTTACGGAGGTCCTCGGGTAGTCGGTTCCAAATGACGGATCCTGTGACGCCAAAAGCCCTATCATGGAAACAGGACTTGTTTGCTCTGTTGTTTTCGTCCAGCATGTTTGTGGATGTCTTAGCTGAGCGTAGAGGTCTACTTGCAGGTGTTTTGAGAACTCAGAGCTCAGAAAGTGACTGAGGTGCCATTTTGTTCCAAGCTTTGTAGACTATAAGGCACAGTTTATATTGGACCCTTTCACTAACTCTTAACCAGTGCAACTTACCCAGCAAAGGTGTGATGTGGATACCCTTATCTTCGCGGAAAATAAGCCTTGCAGCGCTATTGAATGCCATTTGTAGACGATTCAGTTGTATTTGCGGCAGTCCTACATGTCCTATATGATCATATTGCAACAACAAATCAAGAAATAGGTAGGTATCGTAATCAGTAGCAGTTATGGTAAACAAAGTACCTAATATTAAACAAAAAATATCATTTATTTTCAGAATGGTCAATTTTTATCTTTGGTTTATAAGAATATTTTTTTAATTACATACATTTATGTTTTTAATTAAATACTTTGAAGATATTAACAATGAGTTCACATTCTATTTGAAGTTTGAGATGTTTTATTACAATATCTCCTTCCGAAGACATTGTAAGTTGAGAAATTATTCATCACTTTTAAGAACAAATTATAGTAAACTTTTCACCCGGGTCACTCTGGCAATATGGAGCATTATAAATAGCGCCATTAATTGTGTTCTTTTTCCGATAAACGATTCTATAACACACAGTCAAACTAACAAACTAACACGCCTACAAACTCAAAAGTTATCTATAGGGGATTATAGTACTTTACAAAATACTTGAATGTTTTGATTGTAATCATATTATTATTAATACATGTTACATAGTATTATGTCTGTAAATATTTACAATACTAATAAATCACTGATTTACTACAACGTGATATCGTATATTCTTATTATAGGTACTAGTAATAGCTGTTACCAATGGTAGCGGGCAAGTTTGTGGTATATTTAAATTTAATTTTATTGTATGTAGGAACTTGTATCTTCTCTCCTACTATGATAAATCGTTTCATTAAATTAAATATAAAGTGCCTTTATGTACCTACTTATATATAAGTCATGTATTATTGACTAATGATACATCAAACATTTATTTTTAGTACACGAATGCATCTCGCCGTTTGATTTCCGTGGGATTATTAATAAGTTATTATTATAATTTAACTTAATAATTTGTCAGTAATTATAATTCAAGGCGGAGGTTCATATATTTATTGTATGTGTATTTAAACGATCGTTTTAAAGCTCATGATTATGTTTCCATATAATCAAATTATGATATAGGTGTCTATAATGTTATCTTTAGATTAAGTTTAGTTGTGTCTACGAACTATTCCAAATAAGTATACTTATACGAGTACATTATATAAAATGGTTGGTGAAATATCTTAGAAAATTCCATTTTTATAAATAAGTGTGACATTTTTCTCGCGAAGAAAGTGTAATGAGATCGATCCAACAAATGCAATGATACATAGCAGGGATGTTGCGAATATCCGCATCCGCATCCGCAAATGCGGAGCTTCCGCATGTATTTGGACATCTGCATCCGCATCCGCATCCGCAATAATCGATGCGGATGTTCATGCGGATGCGGATGTAAGACAATTTGCGACAAGAAAGAAATGGGGCGGGGCCGGCGAATGGCGCGTGCCGTTCGCACTTGACATTAACCAATGGGAACGAAAAAATTGGTGACATAATCCGACGCGTTTTTATTTTTGCCGGTTTTATTTTATTTTTGCAAATAAGTAACAAAAAATAAGGAAAATATTTCGCCGAAAAATCCATAATATTATTGTAGCAACAATTACGTCACATATTTGACAGTGGGGCCTACCAACTAAGATAGTTCCTACTTTTTTTCTATAACATCTTAAACATCCGCATCCGCATCCGCGGATGTGAGCCTTCAAAAATCCGCATCCGCATTCACATCCGCGGATGTGTAAAAATCGACATCCGCAACATCCCTGATACATAGTTAAATAGAAAAGAAGGTTAAATTTTTTACTGTCTCGTACCTAATATTGCTTTTTCTGCATTCATATTATTATTCATGTTCTCGTATTAAGAGTCTTCCACAAATGTTCACACCTACACCTTCCTAATGATGGAATCTAAATCTGTACTACTATGGAATATTTACTATTTTCATCTCTTTGCTAGAATGCGTATTGTTCTCACATGCCAAAACCAACGACGTTGAACCGTAATCATCCTCAATTATAATCAAATATTTACCTGATGTGTATTGGGTTTATGACATGGATTTTATCGATGATTTATCATAGACATATTATTAAAGACAGAATAAACTTGTATTCAAACATTATTTTACATTACATACAAGTTATTAATTCATATAAAATACATGTTTTTGTTGCTTTACCACATATATATTTACATAAATAATACGATCCTGTTGTATGCTGTATGATGGGTATAACTTGTAAAGCATGTAAATGTATATTTTTCTCTTGTTAAACAAGATAGTAACAAATTGAACATCCAATCTATGATTAATCGGACTTCATTTGACAAATGACTGTAATGTTTTGTAGTAATTCATCATAGTTTTCTTGGTTCATAGTCTATATTACCTACTACGAAATGAAACTAAGAACGTAGAACTCATTTTTTAATAGTTTGCACTTTGAATAAACACTGATTTGCACTTTGAATAAACACAAAAATAAATACTGTTTGTTATAAAAAAAAATCATTGTCAGCCTCAATTTACTCAAATCTTAAATTTTGATTAAACATGACCTGGAACATCTCTTCTCATTATACATAATTTGTATTATACAGTGCAGGGATAGATCTATATGCGTACCGTTTTCTCTATCTACCACACTTGGGATAAGGTGTGAGGAAATAGATAGATAAATAAAACAACGATAAGATAGTACAGTATTCGGAATATAAAGGGAAGAAATGACTCAATTGGTTTGAAATTGCTTCGAGTGAAGGAGATTTGTTTTTACCATAAATGTTATGAATGAAACAACAAATAAGAAATACGTAATTTTATAAACTATCCGAGAATTAATCATAAGACTTGACACGTCATGCCAAAGTGTTTGAATAATCATTATTTTGATGAAAAAGCTAATTTATTTTAATGGATCTTCAGTTTATTTCATAAGTTCTATAAAGCACCCGGCAAAGATTTGGTCTCCCAATCTTGTTCATAAGTTTTTGAGTGTCCTGTAAGAGGTAGGTGTTCGAAAACATAAAAAAAATACATCTAAATTCAACAATATAGTATGCCACCAATTCTGAATGTCTTGATTCTTTGTTGGCACAGGAGATGGCTTACATGTTTATAACATGCATGTGGTCTGCTGTTTACTCCAATTGTGGAAGTAGTGGTTGATCTTCAGTTTCTTTGTAATATCTGTTGTTTCTTCTCACAAATAGTTAGTAAGGAATTACAGATATTGACCTTATTTTCATAGTTATTACATATGTTTTGAATATTTACGTATACATGTATGCTGTTGTAAAACAATAATACAGTATAAATGTTACATCAAAAAACTTATTCTACTAAAACCAACTCTTTCCAATACTTGTGTTTCAATAAAACCGTCTTTGTTATATGTATAACATCAGAGATATGTTATAGGAATATATGTTCCTATTACAAATCACTGTATAACATCTTATGTAATGTCCGTTTTTACGGGAACATGCACATGTGTTTGATTCACATGTTTTACTTACTGGTCACTCTATGGACATAAACAGCTTCTTTACGAGGAGTAAAGAAAACATGCCTAAAAATACCAATCCATGTGTATGGTTTCTATGTTGGAATAACAACATCTGTGTATGTTATTATTAGACACTAGAAATGTGTAATTGCCCGGTTGTAATTTATAGAAATTTAAACAGTGGTGGATATCGCAATTTTATGTTGAACGTACCCACAATATATTCAAAATTTGTTAATAATTACAACTTGAAGTAAATGTTGATGATATCCATAGAGATATCTATTTGATTTCAATAGTATAGTTTTGTACAAAAAAAAACTATTTATTTGCGTACATAGGATATTCATATTTATGATATTGTCATATGAATGAGGAATAATGATTACATGAAACTGAAATCTTTGAAATGTATCAAACATTATAAGTAAGATAATACCTATCTTAATCTTCGAAAATTGTGTTTATTTTAAATAAATAATGCAACAAGATTATTATTATTATTTTAAAATTTTCATCCAGCACTGATATTTTAGCAGCTCTTGGCCAAGGCAATCTCAGCAGAAAAAAAAACAAAAAGATGTGCGCATATTAGAGAATTGGAACAAGTTCTTAAGGGCAGGTGGGTTTTGGGAAAAATCTACAATAAATTATTAATGTTATTTTGTCTTTCATCCTCTTTGCTTACTTTACCACACATTTATACTTTGTTTTATACGTAGTTACATCACTGACTCATGTGTGTTCAATTCAAATAGTAAGGGAGTGAAAGACTAGATGTATTTGACCACTTATTTTAATTATTGATCACGCATTATTACTTTACCCAACAACACCTACAATTATCAATTAAACGGTTCAATAAACGAAGGATTTGTGTAATAAAGTTTCATCCAAAATATTATATAATCAAGTAATATACATATATAAACCTATACTTTTTTTACAATATTTTAATTGCAGGACGTTCACATGTTCAGGACACATAGTTATTCTGCTGGCTACTTCATCCGAGGTAAATGTAAATAATTGTAGGGTTTGTGCTATTATAGATATTATTTATCACTCATTCAGAGAAATGTGGAATTATTTTAATGTGCCCGTTGCACAGGTACACAATCTATGATTTTTCTATGAAATACTGTCAAATATTGTATTATTTAGCTAGGCTGCCTGTCTTCAAACATCCTCCCATTCTATTGGTTTATTTCGTGTATTATTCTATATTATTTCATCTCTACAAGATGCCAAGGCCGGTAGATAACTTCGAGTGAATTCAGTGAACGTTTCACAACGTTATTCTTAGTGAAATTGTATAGGAATAGGTGGCATTGTTTCGCTGATAGTTTTGGCTCGTAGAATTATTGTTTTTGCAGGCTACACAAATATTTTTTCCAGCTAGCAACACGGACCCGTTGCACAGGTACACAATCTATGATTTTTCTATGAAATACTGTCAAATATTGTATTATTTAGCTAGGCTGCCTGTCTTCAAACATCCTCCCATTCTATTGGTTTATTTCGTGTATTATTCTATATTATTTCATCTCTACAAGATGCCAAGGCCGGTAGATAACTTCGAGTGAATTCAGTGAACGTTTCACAACGTTATTCTTAGTGAAATTGTATAGGAATAGGTGGCATTGTTTCGCTGATAGTTTTGGCTCGTAGAATTATTGTTTTTGCAGGCTACACAAATATTTTTTCCAGCTAGCAACACGGACCCGTTGCACAGGTACACAATCTATGATTTTTCTATGAAATACTGTCAAATATTGTATTATTTAGCTAGGCTGCCTGTCTTCAAACATCCTCCCATTCTATTGGTTTATTTCGTGTATTATTCTATATTATTTCATCTCTACAAGATGCCAAGGCCGGTAGATAACTTCGAGTGAATTCAGTGAACGTTTCACAACGTTATTCTTAGTGAAATTGTATAGGAATAGGTGGCATTGTTTCGCTGATAGTTTTGGCTCGTAGAATTATTGTTTTTGCAGGCTACACAAATATTTTTTCCAGCTAGCAACACGGACCCGTTGCACAGGTACACAATCTATGATTTTTCTATGAAATACTGTCAAATATTGTATTATTTAGCTAGGCTGCCTGTCTTCAAACATCCTCCCATTCTATTGGTTTATTTCGTGTATTATTCTATATTATTTCATCTCTACAAGATGCCAAGGCCGGTAGATAACTTCGAGTGAATTCAGTGAACGTTTCACAACGTTATTCTTAGTGAAATTGTATAGGAATAGGTGGCATTGTTTCGCTGATAGTTTTGGCTCGTAGAATTATTGTTTTTGCAGGCTACACAAATATTTTTTCCAGCTAGCAACACGGACCCGTTGCACAGGTACACAATCTATGATTTTTCTATGAAATACTGTCAAATATTGTATTATTTAGCTAGGCTGCCTGTCTTCAAACATCCTCCCATTCTATTGGTTTATTTCGTGTATTATTCTATATTATTTCATCTCTACAAGATGCCAAGGATTTTCAGAGACTGAATGACCTTGAAGTACTTGAGAGTACTGAGAAATGCTAACAAGTCTTAGACTATGTGAAAGGAAACTCCTGCTCTACTCCTCCATATATTAGGAGGCGGGCAACGTCAAAAGAAACGACGTAGTAGACAGGGACCGATTGTTGGTCGGTATAAGCTAACAACCAACCCTTCTTAACGGAAGATGTTGGAAAGGGCACTCTCTTGCCCGGAGGAGCTAAAATCTTCTCAAAGGCGGAGGAACCTACGAGGTCAACGGCATGAGGATGTGGAATGCAAGGGAAGCTACCACATTAAAGGCTCTAGCAGCATCCCAAAGTACCAACGAATTATGAAAATGATAAGATCTTTAGTAAAATCTTCCGGAGGTAAAATAGACCCCCGTTCGGCTCTCCGGGTGGGGTCTGCTCTAGATCTTGTCATTATGCAGAGTACACACGAGAAAGAAGAGGATGTGAGAAGAAAACAAACCAACAGAAACAGCACACAAGGAAGATACGCCACCTGGAACGTCAGAACTTTGCTGCAGAACAGTAAGCTTGACAACCTAAAAGAAGAGATGAAGAAAATGAAATTAAGCGCGTTAGGAATCTCTGAAATGAGATGGCCTAATCCTGGAGATATGTGGACGGGAGAGTTTCGACTGATCCATAGCGGTAGTATAGAAGGGAAACCGGGGCAAGGGGGGGTAGGAATCATGTTAAGTAAGGATTTGGGGAGTAGAGTAAAGGGGTATGTACAGTATGGAGGTAGAATTATTTTAGTCAAGCTAGACACCAGACCCGTAGATACAATACTCATTCAGGTTTACATGCCAACATCTAGCCATAGCGACGAAGAAATTGAGAGTATATACGAAAACATCCAGAAATTGCTAGATGACACAAAAGCTGAGGAAAATGTGATTGTAATGGGAGACTGGAACGCAGTAGTTGGGGAAGAAAGAGAGGGATCAGTCGTAGGAGCGTATGGGCTGGGCATTAGAAACGATAGAGGCAACCGTCTAATTGAATTTTGTGCCAAAAATAAAATGGTTATAGCTAACACGTGGTTCCAACACCACTATAGACATCGATATACGTGGAAATCTCCCGGAGACAGATTCCGGTCGCAGATTGACTATATTTTAACGCGGCAACGGTATAGAAACCAAATTAAAGATTGCAGGAGCTATGCAGGCCCGGACATTGATAGCGACCATAATATGGTTGTGGCGGAAACCATACTGAAATTCAAAAGGCTCGAGAAGAGAACCAAAAAAAGATGGGACTTAAAGCTTTTAAAAACAAAAGAAGTAAAAGAAAAATTCGACGAAAAAACTAAGGTTTGCGATTTTGAGAACAATGAAAGTGTAAACAGAGTATGGGAGAAAATCAAAGAGAAAATAACCACAGCGGCAGACGAGGTAATAGAGAAAGGAAAGCCGCAAGCTAGGAAAGAATGGATTACGGACGATATATTAGAAATGATTGAAGAAAGAAGGAGGTTAAAGAACTCGAGAACAGAAGAAGGAAAAAAGGAATATAAAATCTTGAGAAACAAAATCAACAGGGAGTCCAAATTAAGAAAGGAATGCTATCTGCAAGAAAAATGCAGGAATATCAACAGAAATATAAAACAAAGAAAATTTGAAACTGCATATTCTGAAGTCAAGAATTTTTTCAATGATAAGACACAGCCACGATGTGCTATCCAAGATCAAAACGGCAAACTTCTGTTTGAGGATGAATTGATCGTCAAAAGGTGGAAAGAATACCTAGAACAACTTTACAAAGGAAAGAACATACTTGAGGAAAGTAAAGCACTGGAAACAGAATACGACAAAGAAAATAATGGAGATGATATCTTAAGAAGTGAATTTGATAATGCCTTATCAAAATTGAAAGACGGCAAAGCACCAGGTATTGACCTAATTCCATCAGAGCTGCTTAAATGCGCAGGAAGCGGCATGCTTGACACTTTGTATAAGCTTGTCTGCAAAATATATAACACAGGAGAGATACCTGAGGACTTCGCCAAATGTCTGATACGAGCGCTACCTAAGAAAACAGGCACGACAAAGTGCGAACAACACAGAACATTAAGCATGATATCACACGCTTCTAAGATACTCACCAACATTATAATGAAAAGGGCGGAAAATAAAATAAACGAAACACTTTCAGAAGATCAATTTGGATTCCGCAAAGAGACAGGTACAAGAGATGCAATTCTGAGTCTAAGACTTGTTCTTGAAAAGAGAATAACAGTGAATAGAAACACGTATGTAGCATTCATCGACCTAGAAAAAGCATTCGATAAAGTAGAATGGGAACAACTTTTTAAGACTCTAAACCAGATAGGAATGAGCTATAAGGACAGAAGAGCAATCTGGAGCCTATACAAGAATGAAATGGCTGTAATTAAAAGCGGAGAGAGCTGCGCAGAAGCGAGAGTAGAACAAGGTGTAAGACAGGGATGCTCAATGTCGCCAGCACTCTTTAACTGCTATATACAGCAAGCTATTGATGAACTCAGAGAAGAAATGAAGAATTGGACAGGAGTAAAAATAAATGGGAAAAAGGTTGACATGATTAGATATGCTGACGACATAGCACTGCTCGCAGACTCCGAGATGGAGCTGAACGAAGCCTTAGGAAAAATGGAAAGTATACTGTTGTCAAAGTACAACATGAAAATAAATAAAGATAAAACAAAATGTATGGTCGTTGGAAGGGAGGAAGCGACTGCGAACATTGCCATAAATGGAGTGAGCATCAAACAAGTAAGAGAATTCGTGTACTTGGGCAGCAGAATAAACCAGGACGGACGCTCCAAATCAGAAATTGTGAGCAGAATAAACCAGGCACGAATTGCCTTTAACAAAAAATCCAAAATATTAGAATCCCCTAATATTGATCTAAGCGTGAGGAAGAATCTCACTAAAGCCTTTGTGTGGAGCATTCTGCTATATGGATGCGAGACGTGGACCATCAGTAAGAGGGAAAGCGGACGGTTAGCGGCATTTGAAATGTGGTGTTATAGACGCATGCTGAAGATTCATTGGTCGGAACACGTCGAAAACGAAGAAGTGTTAACCAGGGTTGGCGAAAAAAGGCAACTCCTCAAAAGAATCTGCCAACAACGAGCTAATTGGATTGGCCACAACATCAGGCACCCAGGACTGCTCATCGCAATCGCAGAGGGCAGGACCGAAGGCACAAATGGCAGAGGTCGACCGAGAGACGCCTATATGGACCAACTGAAGAGGGACATGAGCTGTGGCTCATATATGGAGTTGAAGAGACTGGCTGAGAATAGGGAGGAGTGGAGAAATAAGTCAAAACTCGTTGCAGACCAATCCAATGGATTGTAACTCATTATATATATATTTTAATGTTTGGAACTCAGATACCTACGATTAATAAGGCATCCATTTTGAAAACTATTTTAATATTACATTATTTCGTTTTAAGTAAGTGTTTTAACATAATTACCTTAGTACACCATTTCTTACAAATGGGGTAGTCAGCAAACCATCTGGACATCTTTTACTTAAAAATTATCCTTTCCGTGATTAAAACATTTGTTACTCTACTTTAATAAACCAGTGCACCGCTCGTGAGGACAATTTTAGTTTGATTATGCGGGTAAATAGGGGTCTTCGCCTCCTGAGATATTCTTTATTTTTATTTTATTTTATTTTATTTCATAGAGACACTCACAGAAAACTGACAACACAATACATAAATTACAAACATACAATAAGATCTGGCCAGTTCCCCAATTAAGAGCGTCTACAGCATGCACAATCAGAGAATTCAATTAAATTAAATTAAAGTGTAACTCAATATCTGCGGCGACAAGGCAAAGGGGCACAAGCCAGCCCCGCAGCACCGAGCCACCCCCCCCCACAGAAATGCAGGCATACATCACACCCCACAAAATAATGGGATCAAGGGCAGCCCATGGTACTAGGCAACCCCGGATGCCAACACCTGCGAAGCGCGACATACACCCACACCTCCGCGGAGGGAACAACTCAACACCGCAAAACCGACCCACGCCCCCTCACCTAGTGTAGATATGATGGGTTTCTTTTCATTGAACTTAAATATTTTTTTGAACATAAAATATTTATTACTTTGATTAATCTTCATGCAAAATTCTTAAATTCAGTGGATTGCCGAAATTAAATCATAGGTATATTAATTTGATTCCGGGATACTATGAAGAAATCAATTTCGTATAAGTTCTGTACTACCAAGAATACACTTAATTTATTTTGTATCAGATACTTAACTAAACACTTGTCTCATACCTAAAGCATATTAATTATTCAAGTGTATTTCTTATACTGTAATTTGTGAGTCTATTTATCAATACTCAAGTGGATTCAGACTAACAAGAGCGCTACTGAAAACAATTTCGTCTTTCTCATTAATAGAAATATGAAGAACATTTTAATTTGCTCTGTGTTGTTAACAGAACAGGGTAATCATTCATTTCTGTAAGTTTTAGTGTATCCTAGACTAAGTCATTCGTCATTGGGTACGCCGCCCATCTTGATTATTTTCTACTTAATGCTTTTTACAAAAAAGAATTACTAAATAAAAAGAAAAACAATCTAAATTCTTATTTAATCATAATTATCATTTTGCCCTCATCATCAATCAATCAAATAATTTATATACCTATTAGTTTGGGACTAGCTCGATCTGTTTGAATTGTCTATGCGTGTTATGCCAAATAACATACTGACAGTCCGGCTGAATATTATGTTAAATAACGCAAAAACAATATTAATTTTGAATTGATATAATGAAAACCAAAAACAATTTTGGTTTCATTATATCAATATAATGGAGTTTTACAAAATCAACGTCGACTCAATCAATAAATTAATTTTGAATCAAACGATCACCCATACAATGTGATCATTGTATCCCAAGTATAATTATTAAAGTATTTTTATTTCTTCTACGACGCACTATGTTCATTTTTATATTTCTAAAGAAATTTTCAACAAAATCTTTATTTGAATCTAAATATTTTAATTGATTGATAAAATCTTTTTGAGATATACTTACGTATTCCGCTATCTCGTACTTACACAACAAAACGATTTTATTTTTATTCATTCTTTTGCGATGAGCGTCTTTGAAATGATAAGATCATCGTGATATTTATTTACATAGGAAGGTACTTTAAGTTTTTATAAGAAGTATATAAAAACACTTTTAAAGATATTTCAAAATATATTTAATTAAACAACAGGATTTCGTCGAATATTCTCACAATATTTTGTACTGTTGAATTCATAAAAAATAATCGTAATTACTACGCCTCAATTTTTTTTGTTATAAATATCATTATTTTGTTAAAACTATCTGCCCAAATTTGATAGAAGCGATATGCTAAATTTAATCATCCTTGATCTCCACAGGAAAAAAGTCTGAAATATATAAACACGAAATTGGAAGCAAATTTCTTTTATATTTATTTTATATATTATTTTATAGCAATTTACGACTTGCGCTTTTTGCACGTTAAGTCTTTGAATAACAGATACAAAAGTTAATACAATCAATACAAGGAATAATGGCGAAAAAAACGACAATCCAGAGTTAGAAGTAAAATTAGACATAAATATATAAGTATAATTAATAATAAAACTATTAAATGAAGAAAACTTCATCTTTTATAGAGATTTGTACATAGAGATATTCTTCCCATTCTGAATGTTCAAATTTATGAAGCACAAGAAGAATGAGCTTCATGTTTATATGTATATTTATTTTTGTTTATTTATTCAATAATAAAACAAAAATACAGCAATATTATATAGTGGACAAATATTACAATAAATATTATAGTGCAATGATATTTTTTTTATAATTACCTCAGTCAGTAGTTGAGCCATTGGTATGAGAGGAAACAGTTTTTTAAACACATTGGAAAATGAAAATACATTTTAATTGAAGCTTTGGCATTATGTGAATTAAAAAACATAATACGTTGATGAATTAAACACACAAGAAGAGAATAACTTCATTTTGTAAGATCTTTTGAATACAGCAATATTCAAAGAAGTTATTCAACTAGACATTTGTTGGATTTTAATTGCTAGACATTACGCTGTACATAGTCTATTATGCGTTAGTAAGATATATAAAGTAAAAATAACGGTTTTGGAATATCCAACAAAGGACTTTTTGATACTTTTCACTACTGCAATGCGGAAGGACCATAGTAACAATAATAACAGTTATTAATAATAGTAATAATATTGACTTATAGCCAACGTTGTTGCAGCGTTTTCAAAGAGTATTTGGATACATACATAAAAGCTTCACGTTATTATTATTATGTATACGTTATTGGAGTTGAGTGAAATAACGTTATTATTATTAGTGCATCATGTTTTTGCCAAGTCTACCCTATTTTCAATAACATCTTATATTGCATAGGTACTATACCTACTTAGTAATCTTAGTATACAACCTGTGCCATATTAAGTAGGTAGAGGAATCGGCGTGCATGTATGAGAAACTGGATGAATGTAGAGGAAGCGAAAGAAGTGTGTAAGGATAGATCGACATGGCGTTCCGTTCTCTCTGCGTACTCCACCTGGGATACGGCGTGAGGGTATAGTATAGTATAGTAAAGTGTTCCGCAAACTTTTTGTGTTCAAGGTACACCTATCAAATCAAAAAATTTTAGAGGTACACCAGGGAAAAAAATCAATGATTATTTAATATTTATTTATTACTAAAATCAATATACCTAATATGAAAAGATGTTTAGTGAGAAATGTGAGCCTGTTTAACTGAGCACAGGCGATCAAAATTTAGAGCAATCGTTGATAAAGCTGCTCTCATCTCTTCATTGATCGTCCTCAGGCGCTCTCTTTTTTCCGATTTAATAGTAGTGAGAGTTGAAAATTCCAATTAGCATAAGTAGGTTGTGGCAAATGGTAATAGAATTGCAACAGCACGCTTTGAAAGCAGTGGATACTCATTTTTTATATGCAGCCAAAAATATGCTACCTCTACTTCGGAAAATTTTAGTTTTAATGTCCGATCAGTTTTTAACTCCATGAATTCTTCCTGCTCGTTAATCGGTAAGTGTCCAAGGGAAATGTTATCCGAGAATGGATTTCGTACCCAGTCCATAGGTTGCAGGTCACACTTAGGAAAATAACAGTTCATTTTTTCTGCTAATAGCTCCAAGTGTTTCACTATCAAAGCCTGCACTTTTTTTCTAAAACGGCAGCCATGGTATTTGGAAACATTTCATTACTACCATTGACAGCGTGGCTGTTCCATAACACCAACTTAGCGCGAAAGCTTTCAATTTTGTCCGAAGACGTTAAAATATTAGAATTCCTGCCTTGCATTTTTCTGTTGAGCTCATTTAAATGAGCGAATATGTCCGCCAGATATGCAAGTTTTAGTACTCATTCTTCTTTTTTAAACACAGAAGCAAAATCTGAACCCTGCACCTCTAAAAACGACTGGGTCTCATTTTTTAGCTCTTAAATCCTTGTTTGCTTGTTTGCTCGTAATGATTTTTTTCCGCGGCACACCAACTGATGACCACGGTACACCAGTGTGCCGCGGCACACGCTTTGCGGAACACTGGTATAGTACATAGTTATAATTTTTACTGTCTTATACTTTCTATGTACACGTTAAAATATTTTTTATAAAGGAGGTGTTTTGTAATAAATAATAGATTTTTTGACTCTATTTTTAAAATTTTTTAGTCTTCTGTAAAATGAAAGTATTCGTAAATCATCAAATTATGAGACATTAACATCTTTAAATCAGCGATGAATTCACCACCAAACCTGAATCTCTTATGTTTTTACTGTCATGGATTCTTCTTATGACATGTTGTTGTAGTTGTTCATTTGATTCTACTTTTTCCTGACCTACTCCGCCTTTAAAACACAAGAATGTTGCTTTCTGTGAGGCTGTATGATTTGAGTTTGTCTGAGTTTATTTTAAATCCAGATTCATTTCACAAAAAAAATCGATAGAATATAAACTATACTATACTATACCCTCACGCTGTGTCCCAGGAGGGGTAGGCAGAGAGAACGGAACTAAGTGTTGATCTATCTTTACATACTTCTTTCGCTTCCTCTACATTCATCCATTTTCTCGTACATGCACGCCGATTCCTCTTACTTAAAACGCGACCGTCTTTGAAAATTTGGTCCACGTGGTCAAGCTACGTAGTTCTTGGACGACCGCGCTTTCTCACACCCCCTCTTTCAGATAAATATAACATCTTCGTCAATCTTACATCATCCATTCGCTCCACATGACCAAACCATCTCGATTTATTTACACGCATTCAGTCCACAACACTCCTCTTGCATCCACTCATTCTTCTAATATCCTCATTCCTCACTCTATCACGCAATGTTTAACCTACCATTATCCTTAGTGATCGCATCTCCACAGCATTTATTCCACTCTCGTCCTTCTTCAGCGACGTCCAAGTTTCGCTTGCATACATAAGTGTCGGTACAAGAATGGCGTTGTGCACCAGCATTTTAGCCATGTTCGTGTATATACAATAATATTATTCTAAATTAAATAATTATGGCATACCTAGTACTCTAGAAATCTAGAATGTAACGTATTTCCTTATACAGTATTATATTTTAATTCCCAGCAGGTTTTGTTGAATATAGTAGTAAATAAATAAGTTCGTTGGTTGGACGATAATAAATTTATCGATTATAAAATCGTGTCCATGATTAAGCATATGATTTATATCGAATACAAAAAATATATGTATCAGTAAGTACCAAGAAACAAAAAAAAAACGATATAACATTATGTTATTGTGTTAGATCTTTTTATTCTTTGAAACTTTAATCGGATACTAACACTCTACAAGTACGGGTCCACGGATTTGAGAAAAAATGGAAAGAGAGCAATATCGGTCGGTGATTCGATTCTTGTTTATGGAAAGGAAATCACGCAGCGAAATCAAAGAGCGCTTGGATGCTGTGCACGGTGACTCTTCTTCTTCGATAGCAATCGTCAAAAGCGAGCCATGTCCAGGTGCTATTAAAACGGCTACCACGGAGGATAACGTGACAAAAATCCACGATGTCGTATTGTCAGACCGCCGATTGAAGGTGTGTGAGATAGTCAAGTCAAGATAGTAGGTATCTCAAAAGACCACATAGGTTTTAATCTTCATGAAATTTTGGGCACGAGAAAGCTGTAGGCGCAATGGGTGCCGCATTTTCTCACTCCAGAAACAAGTGCAACCGTGAGACCACTTCAGAGCAGTGTTTGACGTTGTTTAAGACCAATTCAAAGGAGTTTCTGCGTCGAAAAATGATTAAAAACAATTTCTGTTAACAACGTTCACTTAATGTGAGAATTCGGTAACATTTTATATAATCATTGTTTCTCCTTGGAGCACTAATTACTGTACATGAAATGCAATATTTTTATTGAATTCTTTAGTCAAATATTAGTCACTGACAAAAGTTTCATCGTATAAATTGGGTTTTATAGAGCTGTGATTTGGGGCGTGTTTAAAACTACCTGCCTGTCTGAACATCCAGAGATTATTATTTTAATAACATTTCGAATGGTGAACTAATTATAACCTTCTACTGTGTATACCTAACAAGAAATAAAAATAACATTATGTTATTTATACCTACTTTGTATTACCTTCAACTATGTATCTAAAATCGTTATTACATATTATTGTTCTAAGCTGATGAAAACACAATACGTAGACTCTTACATACCTATTATATTTATTTGTATAAAACCCTACAAACATGAAGCTTTCTGTAATACCTACAAATTATAAATCAATAAAGTTCTTCAAATTTCACTTATTTTAGAGACATTAACTATGTAACAATTTATAGACATTTTTAAATATTTTATTTAAAAATGTTCTTCAAATTTGCTTGATGGTGTGAGCGGAAAGTATTTGATAAGGATCCTTATTCTGTTTATGCGAATAAATAAATTATGAATTTCCAACAAAAACCATCAGTCGACAAGTTGACTTAATTATTGTTAACGTTAAGAATTAAATAATTAATAAATACGCGAACACTGTTAATATTATCACCACTGCTAAATTGAAGTTGTTTTACAGTGTATTAGGTATATCATATTCATTAAATTTAATATAAAACTTTTATTACACATTGCTTTAATTAAAAATATATTGTCTTCGATCAAAAGCAAAATGTAGGTGTATTATTATAGGTTTGAAATATATTATAATTTAGTATAACTGTTAATATACTTGAGTAATATTGAATCATCTCGCTTTCATTGAAATGTTGTTATCATTGTAATAAGATCATCATGCCTTCGAGTAATATTTTTATGATATCTAATGTTTTAAACATTTAATATAAATATTAATTTGTAAGGTGGATTATAATAATTATATTTCATTTCATTTCGAAATACAATACGTATCTATTTTTGTGTTTGTAATTGTAGATTTTAATTGCTGGTTCTAAAATAAAACATCAATAATTTGATGTGGGATGTAAAGAGTTATGGTATCACTACTTATGATTTTGTTCCTACGTTTTATTATATAAAAGTTCAAATGATCAAAGATGATTTGGATTTATCATAATATTAGATATTTTGACGAGATTGACGAAGAGGGTGTATTTATCTGAAAGAGAGGGTGTGAGAAAGCGCGGACGTCCAATAGCTACGTGGCTTGATCACGTGGATCAAATTCTCAAGGACGGTCGCGTGTTAAGTAAGAGAAATCGGCGTGCATGTATGAGAAACTGGATGAATGTAGAGGAAGCGAAAGAAGTATGTAAGGATAGATCGACATGGCGTTCCGTTCTCTCTGCCTACCCCACCTGGGATACGGCGTGATGGTATAGTATAGTATTTCGATTTGTATATTTGTGAATAAATAAAGTAATAAAAAAACATCACGAAATTTACAAGTAAATAGGATGATATTTTTACAATTAACCATTGTATGAGGTAACATATTTATATCTAAATTAAATGCATGAAATTTTCATAAAAGGCCTAAATGAGCCAACGTCACCTTGTTTGGTGGTGCCCTGGACGAGACATGAACCCACAACCCATTCTATTTGTTAAGTGTGCTTTGCCTAATTAGGCCACAAAGCACTTTTCGTGAAAAGTATGGGGTGGGGATTCAAGTCCCATGGTGCTTCTAAATGGTATGGAGATTTGCAAAATAATAAATAGATTACAAAGTTAATCCAGCAAAATACTATGCATATATTTTCTATATTGAGGATTAATATGTTTTTATTTTGTTTCAGGTATATGCTCGCAATAATTACTTTATTAAGACACTGGATTACAAAATAAACTGAGGTATTTATTATTTTTGTACATACCGATTTTATATTTATTTATTTATTTATTTGTTTACGGCTAATTAGCCTTTTACACAATATTTTTTTTTTTTACATAGGTACAATATCATAACAAAACAAAACATAGGTACCAAACACAATATTAATAAATCAATATTACAAACATATATATGAATTGTTCTCAAAATTATAAAAAAAGTTGTTAATCAAGAAAAGAGACGTGATAATAAATCATGCCTAATTCTTCTCTCTCTCCCATATATAATATTTGTACCTACCTATACCATCGCGGCATATCCCACAGTCAAGGTCTGTACAGTACGTAGTAGCAAAAATGCAAATTGTCCTTTTCATAAAATATTATTATAAGATATTCGTGACGGGTAGCATAACTGTCACCGAAATAAAGATGCAATAATAATTATGTCTTATACGTGGTATATTTACGAACTCTTACATTTTATCATCATCATCATCTCGCCCTCAACGCTCTTCTCGGGAACACAGGGCAGAAACCAGCCTCCTCCATTCAGAGCGTCTCTGCGCCAATTGCGTCACCTCTTTCCACGACATTCCCTGCGCTCTGATATAGTTGTCTTCGGAACGGTGTATTGTGAAAGAGGGACGGCCGGGCCGACGGAACCCTTACGGACGGAAGAACAGTGCTCTTTTTGGCCAACTGTCATTGGGCATTCTCAAAACATGTCCCAGCCAGGACCATCGTCTCTCCTGTATTACGGAGATTACAGGTCTTTGCTGGGTGCGCCGGCGCACAACATCATTTGTTACATCATCATTTGTACCTATTGAGTAAACATTGCAAAAAAACTTACATAATTATTCTTTTTGGCTCGGATTCCACGGAACCCTGATATTAGTAAAATATCAATGAACCAATATTTATTTTTGAAATTATGAAAAAATATACTTTGTGTAGGTACTTTATTCTATATGCCATCGCGGCATATCCCTTAAGTGGGGTAGCCAGCCATATGAAAAATAATATTTTTAGGCACTATTTCAGCTTAACACAGTTTTTAGGCTCATCCATTATTCCTATTGAAATAAGTTAAACCTATTACGTTACAAGTTGTGAAATACCTTTCGCTTTTTATACTACGAATGAAAACGATCTATTGTTTCTAAGAACATTTCAACATACCTATCATCTTATGTTGTATACCCAAATTAAGTAGGTACTTTGTTGATATAAAAAGCTTAGATATTATTATTTGAAGTGTTAACTATACTCTTCATAAGACGCAACCTTGGGCTATATTATTTTCATGATGTCCTTGTCTTGTATGTGAGTTACTTTGAGGTTTGTGGGAAGAAGAATATTCATCTGTCAGTATCGTCTCTTCCATACACCACCAAAAGCCCTGTAAGTTGTATTACATACTGTAATGAATTCTTATAAAAATCTGATGCTTGGCTCAACAGTTCAAAAAGCACGAATATTTGAACCCCGATAAATACCTAATATTTAATATAATACACTCTTGCATAATTTTGATCCATTTTTATTAATTTTGTTTGCAATTAAATTTAAAATAAAATCAGTTATTCTCTTCTTAATATTTTGACCCATCTCCGTTACAACGCATCCGTTGAAAGGCTAGCAGAGAGAATGGAGAACCAATCTGACGTATCCTTTCAGATTCACACATTATTGTCGCTTTTTTTTTCACAGTCATGCAGTTTTGTTTGCAGACCTATTTTTAATTTTGAGACATAATTATTTCGCAGAAAAGGCCGTGGAGCATCCGGTAAATTTTCGAGTGTTCGAAAAATTAAAGACATTTTACTTCTGCAATTCAGCAATGAGGTTTGCCACCTATCTTGAATGTCTTAATTATCCTATCTATCACCTATCCTTTTGTTAGCACGGAGAGGATAGCTTGTATGCTATCCCACGCATGGGATATGCCACGATGGAATAGAGAAAGAGACATAATTATCTTTTTGTACTGGGGTTTCTTTTTTTTGGGCTAGTACTGAAGGAACGTTGCTGTTTATCTAAAGCTCACATTCTCGTGTCATTCATACTATCGTTATCACAATTCACGGTGAGAACATAACAAATTTAATATTCTTTTAAGTGTGTAGTATTAGATCTTTATTGTGTTAGTACATAGGTACATATTATATTGAGACGGAAAGTCAAGTGCTTTGAAGGTGTAGAGATAGGTACTCATGAGGTCATGAGAGGGTAACATTTCAAGTGGGTACTGTAGTGTCAAGACAAGACTTGAAAAGCAGATAAAAAGAGAAGAGATTTCACATGGCTCCTTAACTATAAATAATAGATTTTGACACAATGTAAGTTCAGAATATTGACGATATTGACTGGTATTGTTTCGAAGCTATTCGTAAATATCTACGTATTTACTGATCTTATTTAGGTATATTATTTTCTCTCACGCAACCTGCCGGGCGGGGTAGGCAGAAAGGGTCGAGCGTATAAGCGTTGTGAAGACGCATCGGATAGTGAAGTTAAATGTGTTAGTCTTATTTGAAAAAAAAACACGGGTTTCTCAAGATAGTTTCCCAGAATGTACACATTTTTTGTTTTCTGATGTCTTGAATGATATTCTTATTCGATACACCGATCTAATGATAAAGGCATAAGAGTATGTGATATATGGTGAGAATATGAGGTTATTGAAACACTTGCTCTAATGAGAAGTGTTGAAAAACGAAATAAAAAGTATTTTGAGATAATTAATTAATTATTTAATAATGGCTAGTCCTTATGTTTCCACTGCTGAATACCTATGTATAGTTCTCATCAAAATTCTCTACGCTTTTCGATCAACATGCTATCACCGCTATTGGATTATTACTTATAATAAAATTATACAACCATGATCAATGTTTAAATAATAGCTTTATTTATATTTTTGTATCAAATGGTTCTATTTTACCATTTATTATTAATTAGTGGTGCTATTGTTTAAATATTTATTGACGTTATCAAATTGTAAATTAGTTGTAAGAATCAAAATATTTTTATTGTTTTTAAAAATACAAATGAAGATATCATAGTACAATAACTATGGATGGTCATTGAATTATGCCTATACACGTCAAAATGTAGGTCTTTTTACACCTGTCCTCATTAAATAACCATAATATATCAGTTTATTTTATAACGTATTTTGAAACGATAATAATTATTATTCGTCTTTAAAGACTATTTTTTTAAAACAAATAACATTCGCCTTTGATACACATGTCAAAAAGGGGAAATTGAATTTATTGTTTGATAAAGAGATGAATGTTATAAGTTTAACACTTTTGTATTACACGCATCAATTTAGTAGTCTTTCTCACAGTGTTGGTTTGTTACGTGTGAGTGGATTGCGTCCTACCCTCCACTTAGAAGTAGAGGTGACTTAAAATTAACTAGTGCTTTTATAAAATAGCTGTTATTTTCCATCACTTGCCATGTGAGAATTTTTCTTCATCACATGTTTTTGCTGCATGTTTGTATTAGTAATGGGTACTTGTTTTGTAAAGATCTGTCGAAAAATTATAATTTTCCGAATTCGAAAAATCATATTTTTTTACAAAACCTGTTTGGGAGATATTTTTTATGAGATCTATAATATATAACCATTGCTAAAAAAAACAGACAATTCTATGCTCATTTGAAAAATGACGGAAGATAAAATAAGCAGTGTGGTTGATCAAATTTTGTAGAAAAAATATTATAATTTTATGCCTACTCCATTACTGTATCTCCCACTTGTAGGGTAGTCAGAATCCCGAACGTGATTTTGTGTAAATGTAATGTCACAACTTCGAATAATTCTAACTAAAAGTGTACATAATACTTTGAATTACGGAGAATTTGCTTTTCTGTAGACTAACAAATATTAAATGTTTGCGAGTATGATATAGTAATAACATAATTAAGTTAATTAATGCATGCATTTTCCAAGTGCATAGATATATATGTGCTGTGGCAGTTTTATATATTTTCCTCAGTCGGTAGAGCTTGAATTGGAAATCCAATGAGACCCCATTCATTACATACTAATCTCGAAGGCGTGGGTTATTTCCACCTCTAATTTGATAATTACCATTACTGAATATGATTCTAAAATTATTTGTGATATTTTCATTGTTTAATTAATACTACGTGGTCTCATTGAATACTCCACATTCATCATGGGAGTATTGATTTAATTCAAAGAAAGTTTCAAATAAAAATCTTTAATCCACTTCCACTATACACTGATAGTAGACAGCTGGTTTTCACAACTTTGTTAACAAACTTCTTAACTAAATTATTACATGATTATCAATTTTTATATACATCCTTCGTCACAATTATAACTAATTACACTTTGACTTGACCTTCATGTATAACCATGTATATACATGCTGAACCTTACATACTAATAGTGAAATGAAAATGTGACCTGTTGATTTCCTGGTGACTTTAATTAATTATGAAATTCGGTTGGCTGTATAGACGATCTGCAAAATTAGACATCACACTGTTCCCGCCTGTGTGGTCAGCATCCATTAATCTTGTAGATTAATCTTTCCAGATTCATCTGCTTATGGTGATATCATTCTATTTTAGCCTGGGCACGTGGTATCACTCGCATCAATGAATATTAAAGCCTCCCGAACTCTAACCCCTGGATATTTACCGCTTCTGTATTAAACACAGAAGACACAATCAATTTCTGATATAAAATAATACAATAATCCATTAAACGGCATTCCACTAACTAATACCAAATGTTACATACCTTCATGTTTAGCGGTATAATATTTAGACCCTCGCTCGTCGCCATCAATTTTGTTCACAATATTAATTTACATTCGTTCTAAAAGTGCTCGCAACTTTGCGACACGACTTGGTAATATTCGAAAAATGTAACACTCCACATGAGAGATTAAAAATTTATTACATAGGTACCATGACCTACTAATGATTACTTCTTCGCGGTCAGACGTATAAAGAGACTTCTTCCTGGGTTACTCCCAATTAAATAGCTAATTATCCGCTATCTCTCTCATTACGAGAACTACATACGTCACGCCACGTTGTTTTTAGACCCGAATCAAGTTCGTCACACATACCGCGCTATTTCCGCAATCACATCCAAAGACAAAAATTAAATATTTTTCAGCAACGCTCTTCTTCTTTTTCTTTATTATATTTAACTTTGATAATAATTCTGTTACAGTGCATTAGGTATACAAAATACAACATACGTGATGTGTAATTAAATATATCAAATCGGAATATTTATATTTGGTGTTGATTTTGAATGCTACTGTTTTTCGTATCAGTCAATGTTACCTGCTACCATAATGTAATTACATCATAATGTCTTTAGTGATGGTATCTGTATTTAAATTATAAACGGTCGCTTCCCACCAATAAAGGCTTATGTATCCACAAAACACATTTGTTATTATGTACACCTAATCCAATTTCCTTTTCCTATATTATGCACAGGTATTAAAATATTACACTCGCGTTGTTGTTATATATTTATAAGAAGTAGAAAAGTGTTGTGGAAAGAATGCGTTTAATAAGTTACGATGGTTTGGACATGTTGAGCGAATGCAAGATGAAAGAATGACGAAGAGGATGTATTTGTCTGAAAGAGGAGGTGTGATGAAGCGCGGACGGCCAAGAACCACGTGGCTTGAGCACGTGGATCAAATCCTAAAGGACGGCCGCGTCAGTAAGAGAAATCGGCGAACATGTATGAGAAACTGGATGATTGTGGAGGAAGCGAAAGAAGTTTGTAAGGATAGATTTAAATGGCGTTCCGTTCTCTCTGCCTACCCCTCCTGGGACACGGCGTGAGGGTATAGATAGATAGATAGTAAAAAATATTTATTCACAAAGAAGTTTATAATTTGTTTTAGTTAGGTACATCGAATTTTATATACTGTGGTGATATATTATGAGACTTTTGTGGTCTATAATTACCTATACTGCATTTAATTTTAATTGTTGCAATATTTATTGTGTTCACTGTTTGTTCCTTTTAAAAAATAAATAAATAATTTTATCTTTGCTAATTTTTTACTAAAAACGGAGGAATTTAAAGGAAGGAAGGAATATTACGACGTTCAAAGCAATCTTAAATATTTATACATTAGCAATTAGGCTCTAAAGATTATTAGGATAATATTAATTGTGATAACAATCTTCTAAGGTTAATTCTAGGTTCTCAGAATTAACGTTCAGTAGGTATATTGTCCAAATTAGTATTACCCATGACCCATATTATAGTGTTGAGGGCAATGATGGTGATGATATCATTATAATATTATTACTACTCTATATCATCACGGCATATCCCACAAGTGGGGTAACCAGGTGTGTAGATCAGTAGCATATATTAACATGCAAGCTCTCTTCTCTGTGCCACCAAAAAATTTAGACATTCAAGATAGGTGACGAACTTAAATGCTGAATTTATGATCTAAAATGTTTTTATTACATTTACTTTTTACAAGATACTCGAAAACTCACGGTAAAGAGTGGGCCATCAATTCTTTGCCGGGTGTTCCACGGAACATAAAAATATATCGTGGATTTTTTAGTTTTATAGTATTGAATAAGTTAACTTTTTCGTAATAATCGCATTAGCGATAGACTCAATATTATTGGAATAATATCTCGGAAAATATGCCTTCAATTCGTGATTAAAATACTAATGTTAATATCCTTAGTTGGATGCTAACCTACGTAATGGGCGGTAATTTGAATATTATCGTTCGGTAATTAACTTTGTTTAAGTATTCACATTTGAATAGTCTGTTGGATAACTTTATCAATATTGATGGAGTGATGATTGCTTTAATTGAATTTAATGAATAATTATGTCCGTTACATAATCTACTTATTAAAGAAGAGCATATTTTGTTTGATATATTGAGAAATAATCAGCTTGCTTAAGGAAGTCACAGTGTACAAGTTCCTGTGACAATGTTTTTTCTCATGAAAGCAATTATTCTAATACTGTAAAATAAAAAAAAAATGATATCATGGTAACTTCTTTAAGCGATTTTTTTCTCTCTGTGCCATTACAACAAATAATACGTTCAGAATGGGTGGCATAGTGAAAGTGATCGTCTATTTTACAAATTCAAACATAATATTACATGCAAGCATTTCATCACATTTAAAGATTCTAATTTATCATCCAGTTTGAGGAACATGCTTCAAATCGTAAGTATCTACAGTTATTTTAATTTATCAAAAACAATTAGGTAATTTGAACGAGATTAACAAATATCGTTACTGTTTCGTCGAAAATCCGGTAAAGAATTGATCTTTCAATCATTAAGTTTTTCAGTGGTTGTTGGCACGCAGAGGACAGCTTGTATGATAATTACATAAACCGATCTGCTGACTACCCCACTTGTGGCATTATGCCGTGTTGGAATAATAGTACTTCGTTTTTAAAATTAATAATCGTGTGGATAAAAATGACTTGAAAGTGCAGTCTGTAGTTCAAAGCGGATGAATAATGTTAAAAATGTGACAGAACTTATCAAGTTAAGATTTTAAGTAGTCATTAAAAGTATAATATGCCCTGCTCACGTTCTTTGTCAACATTGTATTAACTTTGTGTATAAGGTATAATAAGGTACAAAACCTATGCTACATAGTACAGAATTCAAGTCACGAAATTGTGAAAATGATAAATGTCGTTTTACAAAGGGGGTGGATTTTGAAAAAAAGCGACACCGGCTTTTACGGTTGAAGGTATATGATACTATATTATGAAATCTACAACCTGGCATACGAAGCAATATAGACGAACGTTTTTCAAATTCAAAGAACGCGAATATTGAGTATTCATGCTACAGTATTTCTCGTAAGCGTGTCACACTCATAGACGTATTTTATCATAGACTAGAAAACCAAACAAAAATTTGATATTGGGTCCAAAATATTTCTATATCAATCTTAAACAATTGTTGTTAAATAATTCATTATTATGAATGGTGGTATGATTTACAATACTTACTATAAACAATGATCTTTAATGTAGGCTGAAAAGTTTGACTAAATAATATAACCAAAATACCAATTAAACTTTGCGATCAATATAATTTTATATCAATCAACTTTAAACGGGCATATGTTCAAAAAGATACCTTCATATATTTTCTCGAATCCCTTGTTGTGAATGTACATATTTACAAAAGTATGTCAGTGTGGATTCAAAATAAATTGATGGACCATATATTAGAAGTACATCTTTTCATAACAATCACCACAGTCGGTTTGTATTATTATACATAAATGTACAAAATAATTTTTATGTTTCAGACTTGAAGGACACTCATTTTTTATAATGGCATTTTGATTTGTTCCAGGTATAATATAATATGTTCTATTTACTTAAGTGTTATTAGAAAGATACCAATACCACCATAATCAGTAGTGGACTGTATGTATAGGTAATAACATTACATGAAGTTAGCTGGAAGACATCGCATTCTAGCAATAAACTCCCCCTTTGTACATTGAATTTTACAACTGATATTTTTATGATATTTTCTATTGATTTGAAATATTGTAACCAATGTACAGTGAAGATAAAAGTTAATAAATTACCTACTATTGATTGTGTATCACAATTTTGTAACAAACTCATAGCGCGCTGCCATTCTATAGCAAATCTATTACTATAAATGTGAGTAAAACAGCAATATTGTATGTTAATGCAATAATTATAGTGAAAATGTTTCGATATTAATTTTGGAATCTGAATTCTAAGAGAATTAGTAAGTTACGTTTCTATTCTATATTGATATATCGATGGTCATACATGTATGTAGGTATATTATGTACCTACTTGTTACTGTGTTTGCAGTAGAGATATAGATGTTACAATATATAATATATTATGTAGTGTTAAAATATTGTCTTTTGAAGATATCAAATGTACCGTGGGATGCGAAAACCGTATGTAGTAATGTTGTCATTGAAAATAACTAGCAGTTGATCAATTAACATTTTATTAACTGCGTATATCTTACACTGATAATTTGATTTTTCTCTGCTTTAATCTCTAACAATAACAATCCGAGTCGTAACACCAGAAGTCAGGCATTGTTCTATGCTGCGGGATCATCATCCAATTATATCTATTACTCATCGATGAATCGACTCCATGTAATAGGGAATAATTACGGTGAGATCGATATTTTCAACGATTCGGAGTACACTGTGAGGAGATGTGCTGTTAGCAGGTTTATACGAGGGTACATGCTTTCCGTTGAGAATCCCCTGTAGTTACTACTGTCATGTTTTTGTAGTCATTGTCACTTATTTGTTGATTGTGTTTGTTTCAAGTTTGTTTTTGTAAGTTATTGTACTTTAAAGGCTATTTAGCTGTATATTATGTTAATAAATAAATAAATAAATTTAACCTTATGGCTCCTTAGAGAAGTGGGGTAGCCACTAGATCAACTACACGTAATAAACATTGATATTCAGGCTGCGTGACATGCCTCGCGCTGAATTGAAGATGGAAAACATCTTACTTGTGATATTTCATGAATATTCGTCTTTTACAGGAAACTAGAAATTTGATCGACCTCTGAGAAAACTTAATACTTTTTTTGTTTTGCAAAATCAATAATAATAAATATTTCCTGTTTTTTTACTGTCCAATTCAGATATGATATTTCATTAAAAATATGATCATTATGCATTATCCTTGAAGGCTTAATAAGTAAAAAGAATTGAGATAATAGACTTATGTTTAAAAATATTGGGTTATGTTATGTATTCTAGATTACCCCCAACGAGAATATGTTACAATACGGATACCCCTTGAATATTCCTAAAAATGCAGAACTAGCCAAAGTAAAAATTTTGGTCAAACTGAGTTAAGTATTAAGAAATGATAATAATAGATTCGAGATAATTTTATGAGTGAGCTTTATTAGATTCCTAAATAATAATGCATGTCAAAATTTGCTTTAGATATTTGATTCTTTTTGTTACAAAAACAAAGCTTGAAACTGCTCCTCTACTTTTGAATTAAGGTTTACCTAGTTTTGAATTACCTAGATACAGGTATATTGCTTTGCAAAAGCTTTCGTCAAGTTTTCATTCATAATAATAAACAACATAGGTTTATCTATTATCACACTGACGTACGTCCTAGGATGAAAGCGTGGGTAATACTGTATACGTTCATAATATAATATCGCTCTACATTTTTTGCTCGTTTTATGTCAATAATATTACATGATATTATTATTATTCTTTTTCTATAACCCCCAGCTATGTCATTGATATCGTGTTGTTGACAATAGGAGAATTAAACCATTTCAATTACATATTTTTATTATTGTTTAATTCAAATATATTGAAAAATATTGAAAGTAATCATTTTGTATTTGGGGGGATGATTGTTGTTGTCTGTTGATGTTCTTTGCCGGTTTCTATTGTCATCATTAATAATTTTACGTCAATGGAATAAATATAATAGGAAAACCTTCTTGTGAGTTTATCTCTTTGGACAGTGGCGGTATTTACGGACTTTTTTTTGCCGTGATTATTCTTGTTGGCTGATTGTTGGCTCACTAAGTGCTTGATATACAATTGGTCTTCCACACTTCACCTATTAGTGAATCATCACAAATAAATAATTTAACATTTGCAGTGAAGTATGCCACGCATCCTGAATATCATTTTTTTATTGTTTCGGATAGAGCAACTTGCATGTTTATTATATGTAGTTTGTTTATTGACTATCGTTCTTATGTGATATAAAGTGATGGTATGGAAAGAGAGGGTCTATACGACGGGTGAAGAGATTTAAAGAAACAACTATCGATAAACGTAATTGTTTTCAAATGGACGATATCCATTTTAAAATAATAAAATTTCAGTCTTTATAATATACATAATATTCCTGCATCAGACTTCAATGTACCTTCCAATACTTCTACATCTGTTATGCTCATAAACCCCGTGTAATTGCTTTCTCCGAGGTACCGCAAAACTCGTTTCATCCTGAACCCCGTAAAAGCAAGGACCGCCACTGTCTTTAGGAGTATCAGAATGATTCCTTTTCATTGAGTTTATTGAATCGATTTGTTTATTTTATTTTTGCGTGACAAGTACATGACAATAATAAAAGTATCCTGTCAAACCTTTTCATCTGTTGAAAGGACATGTTATTTTTAATATATCTGTATGCTTGAATAAATACAAACTTTGTACAAATCTAATATCAGTGTGTTTACATATATCTGGGTAGTGCTCAAAATAGAATGTACTCCCACTTTAATATGTATTAATTGTATCATGCATTATACTTCTAATTCCTAAGTAGATAGATATCGTTTGCGGGTAGCTGTTTAGAGCTTTCTATGTAATATCTATTCTGGGAGACTTTATGACAATAAAATATATTTATAATTACAGTATTTCTAACGCTTTATATTTCATTTTGCGTACGTCATTCAAATTAGCAAACAGGATGTTTGAAAAATAATTGTAGATGTATTATCTTTGCGAAGGATTATATTTATATTTATATTAAATACGCATTAACCTACGTCACAATTGATATCAGCTGTGGATATCGCAATGTTGTAAAGAAAGATGAAAAAAAAAAATAAGCACGCATGTCGCATACTTACTTATTATAAAATGTTTTAATTGTAATGACTTCAATGAAACATTCACGACGTTATTTTTTATTGCAAATTCCATTTTCTTTAACTTTTAATGAGAAGTGGGTACCCGTTGTTATAAGTAGCTGTTGTTTTGCTTACATTTGCAAACAAATAAAAAATGTTAAACAAAACTGCAGTTTCTCAAGACAAAACGTGTCACACAACTTTTTTGTTGTTGCCAATTTATATGTCCGGCATTGGTAATTTTTCGTCTGAAATTGAAACTTTGTGATTATTTTAAATAATTGTCTTAATTCAACTTTTAACGTATTCCAGAATTACAAGAATAGGAAACTTAATATTTTAAATCTTATTGGCATCCATAGTTTGATAATCATGCGCCATTATTGTATGATGTGTATTCACTTACAAGATTAATAGGTTTCGACACCACGTCAAATCTAATAAATATGTGACACCTAAGTGTCGAATCTAATGAGCAGATTGAAAACTTTTTTCAACCTTTGTAAATGATAATTGAACATGGTTAAAACTGAAACCCGTCACACAAACAAAACCTATTTTTGAGATAACTATAGCGAGTTGAAACGAACTTCTATAACAATTGGACTACAATTATTAAACGTACTTGAAGAACATATAAATATTAGTACTATGTTACCTATTAATGAGCAAATAATATATCACCGTTGGTAATTATTGTCAAGTTTTTTTTTCGAACCTATTTAATACTAGGTATTGTCATTATGTAAGAAACGAAGAAAGTGATTGAATTTTGAAATTGATGAAATTTTATTTAGAATAAACCACATTCCATGTAGAATAAAAATCAAAGAATATACCGGATATACCTTCGTTCTTATAAGTCATAAGCATGTGAACAAACTCGCATGTTTTATTTATAATTATGATTGCAACAGTTTCATGACGAACATCCGCTTTGTTTTCATAATAAAACAAAAAGCTGTAGCTTCGCAAAAGCGACGAGCTTTGCAAATGAGCTCTGTACTGTATTTAGTTTATGAAACTTTACGATGAAGGAGGGAGAGTTTATTGCCTGTGTTTTGTTAATACGAGTATACCGCTTTTCTATTTTTAACCTTTTAAAGAAGACTTGTTTCAAACTTCTCTTTAGTAACTATGCACATATTTATTTGAAGTGATTTGCATTGTACAAATAGAGATTTTAAGAGTGCAATAACCAAAGTATTGTAATAGCTTGATAATGGAACTTAGAGGATTTGAATCCGGGCTATTTCAATTGAAAGTCAGAGTCTCTACCATTAAGCTACTGACGATCTCTCATTATTTTTATTTATTTATTTCAGCAAATATAATAAATATTTATTATACAAAACTTTATTATCAATATTGATGTATGAAAGAAATAACATAATCGTTTCATGTGCGTACCAAATTGAACTATACCCTAATATCACAGTACAAAACAGTCGTATCTGAGAAATCTGCTCTGCTTACTAATCGAAATGTATTTCTCTGTAGATGACCCCAGTACCTAAGCGGGTTAAAATCTAAGATGTAAATCGAACATATACTCAGCAGCAAAACCTGAAAATATTGTGGGCAAAGTTAAACTACCTACAAATTTTTACGTTGGTTCACTAGATGTTGATTTTGAACTGTCTCAGTCATTTTTCGTCATGGTACGTTCGTATTTTGTTTTGTGTATTAAATTTGCTTACGAGCAGTTTTAATATGGACATAAAACATCAATGCGATGAAAATACTTAGAGGTACTCACATGTTGAGAAATAAAATACGTACTCAGCTACTTGACATGAACTCATAGTTTTCTCATTTAAACTTTGTCACTTGTTAAAGAACAATTTTAATTGCTTTCAACATCTTCAGAACGTCAAATAACTTGATAACTATGTCTTTGCTAACGTGTACATATTTCATAGATCTTTATTATTAATACAATCCATTATTTACACAAAAGAATAAGATCTTATTTCGCCATACGAAGCAAAATATCAGTTTCAAATTTTGATTTATAAAATTTAATAAATCCTTCTAGAGTTGTCCAGAAACAGCAATTCATGGAAGGTTCAAAAGTTCACATAATAAATCTTGTTAAATTTATTACAATCTACCTTTCATGAACCCTTACGAGTGGACCTGAAAATCTAAACCAGCAAACCGTTTGATACATCACATAGGTATCAAATTATTATTATTTGGATGATTTGTAAAGCGCCGTTTTGTGAAAAAAATCCACCTCAAGGGCGCTCTTTGTTAACTAAGGTTGTGTCTGGATTATTCCGTGAGATTTCTTGAATAGATAAGTCTTCAGTTGGTTCTTGAAACGAGATATGTCCTGCGTTTCTCTGATCGTTTGTGGAAGCCTGTTCCAGACTACAGGTGCAGATATTGCAAAAGCACGCTCCACGTACACTGGTTTCGATACAGTACCTCCAATTTAGTTGTAATATCTTGACAAGACCTCAGTGTTGTCTGTCTATGACTTAACGCCTGTCTACCGCAGAGTTCCGTGATATATTCTGGGGCCATAGCATGAAGTGCCTTAAATACTGTCAAACACACTTTAAATTCGACTCTCACCGGACATCTGAGCCAGTGGAGAGATTGAAGGGTGGCAGATATGTGTGAAGAGCGATTCAGTTGATAAATGAAACGTGCAGCCGCATTAAAAACGGACTGAATCCTCTGGAGTTGATATTGTGGCAGATTTGCGAGGATGCCATTGCAGTAATCCAATCGTGATACGACGAATGAGTTAATAATGATTTTAGCTCCGTCGGTTAATTATATTTTATGTTCTTGAGCTGCCTTAAAGTATAGAAACCACTACTAACAGTAGATGATATGTGTTTCTCCATCGTAAGGGCGTTATCAAGATGCGCTCCGAGGAACTTAACGTGGTTAGATGGGACTATGTCCACGTTTTGTACACGAATAGGGTCAGCGTTTATGAGAATGTTGTCTTCGTGGAGACGCTATCCAGAGAAATTCAGTTTTGGTGGGGTTGATTTTAAGCATATTGTTAGACATCCAGGATGAAATGTCCGTTATGCACGAAATGACTTCTTGCTCAAGAGCAGATATGGATTCTTACTCAAATATAGTTTAATACAATGTACAAAGTTAGTAGGTACTGCAAAAATAACAATATCTCTATTACGTCACGTGGAAAGTCTGCAGTATTTATAATGAAAAACAATCCTTTCGTTTCATTTACTTGTATCTTATCGTCTTATTTCATTTTATTTTATTTGCTGTACGTTGTTCTGTGTTCATTTCAGGATCAAAATATAGAAAATAGTTTTATGATGGGTACATTAGCTTTTAAAAACTATTTCTCGTTTTACAATATTTGGAATGTAGCTTTATAATACATTAATAAATTATGAACTTATTTTCAAAACTTATACGAACTTCAGCAAGTATCGCAAAGTACCGTCAGTAAAAATATTAGACACAATACATCGCTCAGTATTGAGATGTCCGAAAGTTTAAAAATAATAAATCTCAGGGAGTCTGCTTTTTTTACCAAAATTATTATCTTAGAAGTTGTAAATTTACTACACAATCAAATGTTTCACATGCGTCCTTAATTTTAAAAACGTTTTGTGTAGGTAGAGAAGTACTATGTTAAACTATGAAATTTGTGTCGGAGACTAGTCGAAGATTCAATCACCAAGGAAATTCGGCAATAAGAATATAGCAGTACTACCTACATAGTAGTAGGCGTTGTAGGCGAATGTATGTTTACTAATGTGGAAAGAATGATTGATGACAGAATGATCAAGAAAATGTATTTGACTGAGAGGTATGGTGCGTTCGAGGGTTAAATGTCAAGGTCATATAAACCAGATCTCACAGGACGGTCACGTGTTGAGCACATAGAACATGAGAACATGCATGAGGAACTTTTGCAGTAACGGAAGCGAGAAATGTATGCAAGAATAGAAGGAAGTGGCCCTTGATCTTTTCTGCCCACCCGACGAGGGAAGCGGCGTGATGGTATGTATTATTATTATTATTATTTGGATGATTTGTAAAGCGCCGTTTTGTGAAAAAAATCCACCTCAAGGGCGCTCTTTGCTAACTAAGGTTGTGTCTGGATTATTCCGTGAGATTTCTTGAATAGATAAGTCTTCAGTTGGTTCTTGAAACGAGATATGTCCTGCGTTTATTGCAAAGCACGTATGTATGTATGTATGTTTTCTACCACGACTCGATTTAAGCACCTAGCAGGATTATGGTCTCACGCCACGGACAATTTTCACTTATTTATTTTTTTAATAACAATCTTATATTTTTACAATACACAAACTTTAATACAAAATGAAACCAACTTAAATATGTCGATAAATTAGCACTTGCATTCAGATTTTAGATTTCTCACTTGAGATTCCCAGACGCTAACATCCATCAGTATTTTAAATTTTAAGTACTGAAATATTCAAATTTCATATATTCATGACGTATTTGCACTTATTAAATTTATTACATATAAATAAATAAATACATACTAAGTTAATTAAGTTTAACAAATGAATTGCTATCATCGGGGCTTAGTATGAAAATAAATTTAACGTCTCTAGTCTCTACATTACTAAAATATGAAGCGACCGCTTTATTTTGTTGGGTACTCGTCTGTCACGATAGTTTCATTGTGTGCAATTGTGTATGGGACATGACTCAAGAATGGCTTGCGTTTGCGACCCATAATAATAAAACATGTGTGCACTTTATGGGGCGGATACCCTTTGCCTGGGAACAAACATCTTCAGGCCACGTGTGTACCAGACTGCTTATTCCTAGAATATATTTAAAACACAACACGATTTCTATATTTGAGAACAATATTTGAAACGAATACAATACTAGGTAGACACGTTTGAAATAATTTATTCATGTTAAAATATTTAAATATTCTTCTAGGTACATCTTATTTCACCAATCAACATTTCTCTTAAGAACATTGGGAGGAAATTATACGTCTATTGACACTATAGTCTTGTTGAGGGTATATTCAATACCTACTTATTCTTATACATCCAATGGTCGAATACTTTTCTCATAAGAACGCTGTATTATGAAATATACATACAGTATTCTAAAAGGTTTTTGGAAATCAAGTGAGAAAAGATTTTTTTGTAAATTTTACTCAAATTTATAATAAGCCAGCTATTTCTCATAATATACTGCATTTATGTTATTTGAAAATGGAAGTAAACACAGCCTCTGAAACCTAAAACCCATCACTCCTTCCCTCCTACCCTTCCCTTTTTGTATTTCCTTTCTTGTATCTTCTTGTTTTTTTTTTATTATTGTGTACCTATATATGTTTTTATATAAGATTATTTTTTTCCCTCAGTTCCTTAGTTTTTTTTTTATTATAATTGGTTTTTGTTTTTAAACGTTTGAGTTAGTTGGAAGAGATCGCGGCTTGGCGATAAACTCGCCCTCTGTATTGGTTGTATCTAACTTGAATGTCTGCCTTCTATATAATTGTTTGTATCAATGTGCACTAAAGAATGAATAAATAAATGAAAAAAAAAACTAAAAATGGCTAAGACAGCAAATTTAGCTACAAATTTTACCCACAATCTTATTAGCTTATCCATTCATATCATTCGTTTTTTAATGTCCCATAGTATTTAAATTTAAATACTCGCAATATGCTGTAAAAAGTAATATTAATAGTAGATATATAATTTAATTCTTCCATAAAATCCAAATAATGGACAGTTATAAATAACACACTGTATTGTGTTATTTGATGTGAAATATGTTGTGCTTTTTTGAATTTACTAATGAAATTACGCTAACCGTAAAGTTCATTGAATAATAAAGAAAGGCTTAGGCTTTTTATATCAATAATAATGTGATTTTTTATGTCAAAAAATGTATGAATTATGATCTGGTCACACAGGGGATTATATTATGTAGGTAATACATAATATTATCTATAGAATCTACATTATATTTATTTTTACTTTTATTCGAATCCAACTCGAATGGTCATGGACCGATTCAAATCGACCAAAGCCGAACAGTCATTCGGTACCAACCAAAAATTCACAGCTAATGACTGGACTATGTACATGCTTATCGTAGTGGAAAAACATTGAACTGAAATGAGGGTATTCGAAAGTGCAAAACGAGGAGCACTGGTTCGAAGAGGACAATTTTCCACCCCATTTGTAAAGTATATGTATGTTTATATCAAAATCAATATGATTTTGATTCTAACAAGAGTCCTAAAAGAATAGGAGATTTACAGTAAAATCGAATTCGGTCTTTGACATTCGGTGTTCCAGCATAGGTGTGCAGTGAGTGTTACTTTATTACAAAATTATTTTTGGTTAGGCTGTATCACAATGTGTACTATGTATATAGTGGTAGATAGATGATGATAATAATATAATGTAGTAGGCCATATTATAATGGGATAATGTTGACACTTCATATGAGCTTTATGCCTTTACTAAATTATCTAACAATATTTCATACACTAGATAATTTAGTCGGCTTAATCAGGGAATATGTATTATTTTCATGTTACGAAACATTAATTTTTGTCACTTTTTTTATTTTTATATTAAAAAAATATAATAGGTATATTATTATATCTGTTTGTTAGATCATATTAAAGAAGGATACACTCTTATACTAATATGTAGGTATACTTATTGAAAATTAAGTAAGCTAGAAGAAAAAGTTTATAAGATAAGCTTCCTCCTCACTGCTTTATTTTACGTACTTTATTTATCATATTGCACATACATAAGACATTTTTAAATAAGTATCAAATAATTTTTCTTCAAGTATTTCAACGACAAAAACCGATATAATATTATTACCTCTACTTCTACCTAATAGGTACCTATACCATCAAGGCATCTCCCGTAAGCGGGTTAGCAAGAAGACTAAATTAGTAAAATAAAGATGCAAGTCATCCTCTCTGTGCCATAAACATATTTAAACATTCAGAATGATTGTAATAGGTACCTACTTCATCGTTGAATTGAAAAAAAAATAGCGCATTTTGTATCTGTTATAGATAATAAAAAGAAATAATATACCTAGGTACCTACTTATCAACTCCGTCATAACAAACAAGTGAACAGACGTTTCATCTTGATTATATTTTTGAGAGCGTATCATTTGGATGTGATGAACTTATGACGTTTTTTATGCAAATTAGTAGTGTGCCGTTGATATCAGTAATGCTTATGGTAAAAGAATTTTCGTTTATCATTATTTTTTTAATAGAGTTATTAATATTTTAGCGTTGGGTTTAATGTGTGAAGGTACACGGTTTTAATTAAAATACAACGTACCTACAGTACAACCTCGGTTAGTAAGTAGAAAGATTAAGACGTTGGCAGTAAATAAAAATGTTTGAAGTTCCAATAAACGGACCTAAATCTTAGAGGGAATAAATACGGCCTGAATTGGAAAGTTGTAAAATAAAAATATTGTTAGTCTTTTTTATGTTAAAATAATCGCACTCTGTGTATATTTTCAACATTAATAAAATATGATAAATTTTTAATAGTAAATACGCTAAAATCTCAAAGGTGTTTCGCTAATATCCCGGTCTCAACCCAAAGTTCCCTTTCATAAAATTAATAAATCGTTGTGGATAGATGTGAACGTTATTTGATTTAAATAAATTTATGTATTATTTTTGTATACTTAAATATATACTTTTTTATAGTTAAATCTTTATTCTTTACTCTTATAAAACAATATCACATTTATATTCAGGATTGGTAGAAGAGATTGCTTTCAGGCAAAAAGCACGTAAATTTTATATGTGGAGGTATGAATTATTATGATAATAATAGTTAATTATCATTAAATTATAAAGAGAGCTACATTAAGCAAAATCTTTTCTTCCACGAGAAAATCTTCCAAATGCAAAGACTTCCATACACCTTAATCACTCGCAAACATGTCGATGACCTCATAAAGAACAGATTTGAATATCTTCCATAATATAAACCTCAAATAAAATAATTCTAACGGCAGTACCTATGCTCATTTCAATCTCAATCGACCTACAACGCTTCTTCCGGGAGCACAGGATGGCAAGAGTGAACTATAAGGTAATGAAATTCGAATGATCGAAGTTGAACTGTACCTAGCTTCACAGAATAGACTAAGACCGCACAGGAGCATTTTATAATAACTATCTATTATTTTCGAAACTTTTTTCATTATTTCTTAACGTTGCCCATCACTATTATTTAATATGCTTTTCTTATGTAACTCATTTTTATTAAAGGTGTATACATTACATATTTAAATTAATAAACTTTTTTTTTTAATTAAGTTAAAGTACAAGCAGGAACATACCTATATTTATTCACGAGGAACGCATGTACCTTCCTGTCTAAATATTTTTTCGCAAGTAGGTATTTAATTTTGTTACATAAAATATTAATTCAGTAATATCGAACTTTTTCGAAATATGTTTTTAAACACAATAGGAATATTGATAAAAAATATTTGATAATTTACTGCAACCAAAATCGGATTAGTTGGAAGATATTACGATAAAGAGTAAATAATAAAATAATATATTATTGATTAAAGGCAGATAGGTACAAAGAGATAAGTAAACATATTTTATGAATGCGTGGATGTACATAGGTTTTTTTTAAATTGGAGAAACGGTTCGCTAATTTATTAGTTTCAGTAGGTACTTACTATTTGCATTAAGATTTCATATACGAGTAACTGCATAGTATGAAAACGGTACCTAGATACATTATAAACTTAATACTGGTACCTGAATTTCTATTTATCTAACTATAAATAAAGTATAAGTGGTTATATTTTACTACATACATACATACCATCACGCCGCTTCCCTAACGGGGTAGACAGAAATTGTTACTATTATTAATAAAATCATGCGTAGGTATGTCTATAGGAACGTCAACAGGCAGC
The DNA here is from genome assembly GCA_947579605.1 of Athripsodes cinereus. Lineage (NCBI taxonomy): Eukaryota > Metazoa > Arthropoda > Insecta > Trichoptera > Leptoceridae > Athripsodes > Athripsodes cinereus. The sequence goes on along the minus strand of OX388305.1, from coordinate 21,991,351 downwards.
TATTCATACATAGTACATTACATAATAATTATATAATATATTATATTAAATGCAGTACCATTCACAATACAATACAATGAATTCGAATGAATGAACATGTTTTGTCATTTTGTGTCATACTGTAAATTGGCGATAATATGGGCCGGCCAGGAAGGATATGCCATTGTGTAACCACGCACATACCAACATTTATTGTGCAGGAACTTGCCTTATTATTATGTATGTTTATATTTGGTCTGTCATTATTGCATGCATGTTAGAAATATTTCCCGCGCTTTATGGAATATAACTATCTATCTAGTACTGTATAGTACGGAGTGAGTATGAAATTTCAGTTAAAATGGAAAAGTTGATAAATATTATGCAAACTGTCGCAATAATAAAGATTGTTGTTTATTCCCCATTGCGTGCTATTATAAGGTAATTTTACCACTTCACAGCACTTGTTAAGGATATACATTGGCTGAGAGTCCCAGAGAGAGTAGAGTTCAAACTGTGCCTAACAGTCCACAAGGCTTTTAGCGGCGCAGTACCTCTATGCTTCTTTGAACTTTGTCCCGTTGATGAAACTCTGAGGCGACCACTGCGATCAGTTTCCACCGCTGTTAATCACAGTAAAAAGATTTGGGAAAACGCATTATTGGGGTAGCCTACAACAATTTGCAAAATGAATAGAAAATAGTGATTGCGATAGATACCTACTGCCTATTTGTTCTCGTTATTTCTGCGATGCCAGTTGCACCCGAGAGCAGCGTCAAACGTCAAATGTGGTAGAAGAAGAAGTTGTATAAAATACGAATTGGTGTTTTCAAACGTTACAAATGCAGAATGCTTTTAGGTAGCTGTGGATGTGTAGGTCTCGAAAGGGTATCTACTTCGTGAACCGGATCCATCGCCTGCTGACGTGGTAGGGTCGGAGATGATAATTCTAGCTTAGTGGTACCTACTGAAAACTTAACAGAGTGAGTTTAAAATTTCCATTGCATTATAAATATATGGATTAAAAGTCATTCGTCTTCAAAAATATTCGAGAAAAAGGATATTTCAACATCAACATTAAAAGCTGACGCATCTATTGGTTCAAAATATTTCTTCTGATAAAACAGCAAAAATTAAAAAATATTATATACAGTTGTAGTACATTCAAATTTGTCTAACAATATAATCATAATGATAATAAATTAATGTCTAATTTAGTCTAGATGTTAAGAAATATAGGAGATTATCTTCTTCACCTAATAAGCATACATACATGTACCTTGATATTTGTTTGTATTACTAACAATAATGACAGGTTTATACTTAAATATTACAATAAATAATGTAATTATTAAAGTAAGATCAATAAAAAAAAACATGTTTAAAAACGTTTCATACGTTAGCATGTATTTATCACCAGTCTATCAGTGCGTGAAAATATTGGAAAGCGAATTATGTACGTACATATTATTTCCTGCATGTTTGTATTTTGTATTACGCGGTCATCTCATTTCTTTACAGATGCAGTTGAGTGTATCATTATCTATTATTTTTTCATATTATTATCGTTCATCATAACATAACATAATTATTATCTTAATGTTGTTAGATTAATCTACAAGAACAATTTGTCTGCAACGTACCTATTACAAAATATTTGTAATAATGTGCCTACCATTATAAGCGGATATTTGAAATTTATTTTATTACATACGAAAAAGTTGTTTAAAATTTCATTTCATACTCGCAACTATGTATAATAAGTGTATTGAAAGTATATACAATTTTGGTTCTAAAATGTATCTCCTTATTCAACCAATTAATAAAGACGACTTGTTTGACTTGTATGTTTATGTCACAGTAAAAAATGGGCATTAATATCATGCTTATATTTATTAATAATTGTCATAAATATTATTTGAAAACTCAAAGTTCAGAAGACATTTATTATTTAATAAAAATATTTTGTTGAATGATAGACTTGTTGCAAAAGCAGCGTCTTCCAGCTAACCGTAGGTACATAAACATCAACAAAATATAATATTAAAATAAGGTGTAAGTACATTATTGAAAATATGTAAATAGTCAAATAAAGAACAGACAAATTATTTCGTGGAGCACCCGGCCAAGAATATTGGTTTCATACTCTTTTTCGTAGGTGTAGGAGTGTTCTTGTTTAAGGCAGGTGTTGAAAAAAATGAAGACATTTGACATCTTAAATTCAGCAATGAGATTTACCACTCTTCCTGAATCTAATAACTTTTGTAGTGGTATAGAGAGGATGACTTTCACGTTTTTTACATGCGGTTGGTTTGCAAGTTACCCCACTTGTGGGATATGCCGTTATGGTATATGTAGTAGTAGTAGTAGGTACAAATTTATCCAAAACAAATTGCGTAATCTATGCAAGTATTGGATGCAAACAAAAAAATACCTACTGGTTAGTACATTAAAATAATTAGGTTTATCTATCACTGGTGTTATGTTATACCTACCTATTATATATTATGTTCGGTAACTTTTGTGGTGATAATTCACGTAAAGCTTGCCTAAAAGCTAAAAGATAATAATTTATAAAACAATGCTATGAACGATGTTTTAATAACACGTTATGTATAGAAAACATTATCGACAAACAACATAATGCTCGACTTAATAAATGAGTCAAATCTTCTTTTAAAAAATATATTACCTTAGATACCTACGAATGCGTAGGTTTACTCTAAGAAAAATTTATTGTACCTAACAATTACACACGAACATTTTAAACATGTCGAATTGTCGGTAGCTTTCTATTGAAACAACATAATTATTATCGTTCTATACTAAGGTACTTTTGTAACGTAGGTATGTAGGAAGAAAGAAAACTTTAAAATTAAATACTTGAAGCAAGTTTCTAGTAGCCTAGTGAATAATAGTTTAATATTCTTTCGTGATTCATTTAGTTAGCCAAAATCTCTTTAGGTAATTAAGACAATATGTTATAAATGTTAATTATGTAGAATAGATATAGGTGCACGCTAGAACTAAGAAACTCATTACGATATTACAGTACAGCCCCTATAGGAGCTATTGGAATATACCCGTTCGTTCTTAAATAAGCAGTGAATTCAAACATCTTTGTTCTTAAATGAGTAGTGCATTCTAGGTAAGTAATTAATTAATCAATAGTAGACACAATGCAAATTAATGTTTGTGTACATTTAACATTTTTCTATCTATAGTTGTAAGACTACAATTATTTCTACGGAGATTTCTAATTTTAAAATCAAATTAATCTATCTATATATAACGTCGATCTCTCACACATGGAAAAGCCGGCGGACTGATTAGGTATGTTTAATGAATATAAAGGTTATTCTATTCATGTGTTGATACATTCTACTCATCGATGAGCTGAATAAATACATATGTTGATTATCTAACGTATGAGATTTTACAAACACCTAATTTTACAGAGCATATAAAAACTTTCAGAAAAAAATGCGACATCTTTTCTACTCGGGGGTTTTCACGGCTCATTTTATAAGTTTTATTTCTTCAATTTTGATGTACCCGAGACTTACGTAATTTTTTGTATATTTACCTAGTATTTATTCTATATCCATATATGTGCACTAGTAAAGCGTTTTGTGCTCGATTATAGGTACATTTATAATTGCCGTCGAAGAAAGATTCATCCACATTCATGAAAGTATATCTATCTATTACCTGATATAATAGATCCCATAGTAACAGGTTTGAAAGGTACTGAATACTTTTATTGTTGGTAATTCGTTTATGAACGGATATTTTTGTATTTCATAAATTTTAGAATTAAGACATATTCAAAGTTTGGTTGGAAAATACTATTAAGTACATCTTATGTGAGTACAATATGTTGTATTAGTTGGTGGACGAAGTCGCATCTAAAATGAAAAAGGTTTTATACGAGTATAATATTATTTAGATGTAGCACGTAAAAGAATACCAACACATGATTATAATTTCTGGATAATATGTTATGTTATGTTAAGATTGTATACACCATCTTAAAATCTTCTGATTCCTGAGTTATCCGGGAAACTGATAATTTGATCAACGATGTTTTGAAACTGAGGCGTGAACCAACTACCCTGTCAAAAATTCACCATTAACGACTAAAAACTTCCAATATTGATTACATAATGAAGTTGGTATGAGTTAGATATGTATTTTATGTTTCTATTTTCGATTTTATAAATATCGTTTGATGTGGATACGACTTTTAAATGACTCTTTTCTATGTCTGATGTTACAATCGAATGTAATAGGTACTCGTTCATGTGTATTATACTCGTAAATGTTTTGTATAGGGATTCAATAGAAAAATAAACGTTCTGACATGAACTGTTGATGTGTAACAGACTTATCGATCCAACTCTTGTGATCGCAATCGTAATACATAGATAGGTATCTACGAGTATCAGGTATTTCGTATTCGTCGAGTTTTTTTTACATTCGATTGAATCAAAAAGTAATCGATAAAATTTGAGTTTGAATAAAATACTAAAATAACATATCTAAGCATAGGTAATACACAATACAGTTTACCATATTGCAAGCTGTATTCTTTGAACGGTGATAGCTTTAGGTATTTTTAGGACATCACGAATAAGCAATATCACATCTTCAATTCAGCGATGATGTTTACCTCCCATCTTGTATTCCTTTTTTTATTAGAACGGAGAGAGCAGCATACATGCTTATCACGTACAGTTAATATATTGGCTTCCCCACTTTTGAGCGATATCTATTTTATAAAGTACAACGACATACGTTATTTTAAAATGGGTTTTGGTTCAAAATATAATATGTACCCTTAATCCGCAGTAAAGCTTAAGTCTCTGGAGTAGAAAAGATTTCTCAATGTTTTAAGAAAATATTTCCTGAAAATTCTATTAAATGTAGATGAGAAGAGAGCCGGATAACCTGAAAAAACTCACAAAGTATTGAGGAAAGAAGATCTCGTGGTCTGGTTATGCACCAACTAGATGGACTAGAAAACAGAAGGATCTTTTATTCCTGACGCTTTGCGCATGTCCCAAGGCAAAATTGAATGGAGAGTGGTCACTTAGAGGGTTTAATGCTGCTTCTATCCTCAGACACTAGGTAAAGGGCGAGAGAGAGAGAGAGAGAGAGAGAGAGAGAGAGAGAGAGACGTGTATTGTTAAAATCTCAAGTGTAAGGCATCTCTAATTTGGTAATGGTGTATGCCGCCCATTTCGAATGTATAATATTTTATTTATGGAGAGGACAATACGAAAACGATTTGTAGGTTTGTTCATTTCATTCAGTTCATTGACTACGACATCTATGGGAGATGCCATAGTGTATTATAAGAGAATGTAGAATTGATAGACGGTGAGATATTAATTATTCCTACTCGCTAGTGTTATTGCCATTTACCATAAAGACGAAAAGGTTATCTTCAAAACTTTCAAGCAAAATAATGTCAAAGTTTTCTTTTGTTAGTTAATCAGATAAAATAATTATTCGAAAGTTTCGAGATAGAAAGTTCCTAATATAAATTCTGGAACGAAATTAAATTGAATAAGTTCTTACCTGGCTAATTATATGTATCTAATTTTCTTTCTCATGCTTTTGTAACGATAATCTATCTGTACAATGCTTTTGACTTTGCCATACATAGGTTTAATTTAATCTGCGTTGTATAACACAGAGATATCTGGTTTATAAAAATCGTTAATTCATTCATATATTATTTACATCGTCATGACATTATCCGGAAATAACGTAGCAAGTGCATATATAGACATAAAAGTTGTCGTCTCCGTGCAAAGAAAAGTTCGGGAAGGATGGTTTACCTCATCGCTGAGTTGGATACGTATGTCTTAAACCTGATGTTATACTAATAGTTGCCTCTCACAGGATACTCGAAAATTAGCAAAAATGATTGGAAGACCGGGAATTCCATGGGAATAAAGAAAATAGCTAAACATCTGCAAATTTAACGTTTCGCTAGTTAATTACATTATATTGTTTGTACTAGTTCTTTAAGCTTTATTGCAATTTGCTAATTCATTTTTTCTTTTACTTTCAGGTATGTCCACTTCTGCTGAATAATATTAAATCATAGTTTCTTGCGTAGGTCGGAATATTTCGGTAAGTGAACAATATTACCATTGAAATATTTACAGGTCTTTAATTATATTTTTGATGCCCAAAAGCTCTCTCTTTGTTCCTTTAATAATGGTATCGGATTTTAGGAGTATCAGTTGAGGAAAAAATATGCAAGTTTTTTCTCTATCTTTTTCTTTTGAATAATAAACCTAAGTAACACGACATCCCATATGACTATGACATATTATTAATTTTAAGGCCAACTTTATAGACACATGTCTTTATTTTGTTTGCATATTACGAAAACACATAAAAAAGTTCCCCACCTAATTAAAGTTAATACTGTAATATTATGAATAGACTTTAGGCCATGTATAGCAATTTGCACTATCGCCAAACATTGTTTTAATGTGTGAATTTACTAGTGGAGAATTTCGCACTATAAATTTATTAGATACCATATATGTTAGGATGGAATATGCCGGATAGATAATAATATATCTCATTAATTAATCTTGTATGTTTCTAATTAAAAGCGTCGCATACATTTTACAATGGCGCCATATTGTTATAATATAATTAATAATAGGTACGTTTTATTTAGGACATCAAGTTTTCCTGTATATTCAGACAAACTGCCTGTCTGAAAGTTTATAAATAAAACAATAAAATATTTGTGTCTATATCTTTTATAGTTTGCATTTACTTGACAAGTAACAAGGTGTAAAATGCTCTCTATGAAATCTTGAGTTCATCAGGAGGATTCCTAATAGAATTAAAAAAAAAAAAGTAGGTATCTTTTTTATAATATTATTTATTGATTTGGCGGTAACGTTGTGGTAGTTTCTAAACATAATTACAAATGTTTGGAGTCAAAAAACTTTACAAATACCACTAAAAATTAATCTACGCACGACCAAGGTTTCAACAGGTAACCTGTCATTCTCAAGCGCAATTATTGCGCTATTATAAATCATTTAATTCAAAACAATAAGATATCTATTTTTACAAAATATTCTTTAGTAGTCCACATGTCGTATATGGTTAAAAATATTATCAATTACATGTTTGATTTATATCTTAATCTATAAAAAAAAGAATGGTGATCTCATAGCAATATTACAATACTCGTGCATCATAACAAATACTAACCTACTACTACTACTACTACAAGTTTTGTTACTAAAACCTATAACATATTGATAATTATTATTATTCATATACGAGTACATTGAAGTTGAACAATAAATTGGCGTAAATATTTTGTTTTTGTAACACAAATACGGATGTGATTTGATATTAATATTTTTATTGTAATTCAATACGTGGTAAATAAAGTCATATATTTGGTTATTATTATACATACTGGTATTATTTCTTTTATCTCCACGCTTACCTTTATGAGTAGCATGAGTAATAATATCTTAAGATTTTCACTGTTTTATTTTACTTAGTTGATCTTTGTATTTTACACTAAATGTACACACGGCTTAACACATATACTAGACATTGCATTTATGAGAAAAAAAAATCAAATCAATATTAGTAAATTTAATAATATATTTATGCTTGATTTGAATAAATATTGGAGAGTTTTGATATACTTTTGAGGAGGTTTGGCATTATTAGTAAAATTTTTGTTAAATGTTCTATATTTTCTAGTGTAACTTTGTGGAAATGCATTATAAAAGATTATTCACTGTGTCGGTGTTCGGGTAGTAGAATTCCATATCGAAATAAATAAAACAAGCGTTTTATTCTACTAATGATTTATTCGGTGAGAGAGACGTCTTTCGTCTTATAAGGACATTGTCAATCACGTTGCATTACATCAATTGACAATGTCCTTATATCACGTTGCATTACATCAATTGACAATGTCCTTATAAGACGAAAGACGTCTCTCTCATCGAATAAATCATTAGTAGAATAAAACGCTTGTTTTATTTATTTCGATAATAGATTATATTTAAACACTATGGAGAATTGTTTTAATTGTTCGCTATGAGAATTGTTTTAATTGTTAAAACGTTTTCGAGTATAATGTAGTCATCATCAGTAACAATACAATACAACACTCTACATTTTTGTTATTTAACAAGTAACTTCCCCACATACATAATATTCTAATTTGAAAATCTGCTCAAAGGAGGTAAGCTTTTCATGAAGTGCATTGGTTTCCTTCGAAAGTTATGTTTCGAAATATATTTTTTTATATCTTTAATGTTTGTTAAAAAGAACATGTCTGAATAATAAGCTGCCATTAATCAATAAAAATGAACGATCATGAAACGAAAAAATGCGGTTTCATACAAGTACCTACACAAAACATATTTTTGCATACCTACTTATTTAAAAAAACACACAATTTTGGTATCAGTATTGGAAGTACTCGTAGTTGTTTGAAATTATAGGGATATTAAACATAGTTGTGTAAATAATCCGATTCTTTAGGGGGGAAGAAATCGGTTACAGTTTTGATTCATTGCCCGCCAAATCCTTTACAAACGTATGAAGAAAGTTTATATGTGATTTTGTAATATGAACGTTCTACCTTTCATTTCTATTCTAGTAGTATTATTATTAAAGGAATGAATTATGAGTTTCTAAATTACATACGAGTATACCTTCTAACATCATTCCTATATATGTAGGTCGTAAAACAATATGAGTATATTGCCCTCGCAATGTGAATTAATATGGTTCCGATAGTCACATTTGGATATTCAAAGGTTTTCCTAAGATAGTGATATCATACCTTTTCAGTATTTCGGTTTGGAAGAATTCTATAGAAAATTCATTAACATCTAAATATGTATATACCACCACCACCATCATACCACACGGGTGAGACAGAAAAGATCGGGCGTAACCTACTCCTAACCTTGCACTCATTTCCACTTTCACAATCTTTATAAGTTCAATTCTTGAGAAGTATTTTTTAACTATGTATGTTTCCTCAGCCTCGATGCTTTTAGTTACCTACTCTATCTTCGTTCAATCATTCCAAATGCTCAAACTACTGTAGTTTGTTCACATTTAACATGATGATTAAAACAGTTTAATTTTTTTTTTCATATGCTGTAGTAACGGATTTTGACAACATATTCTTATTAGAGTTTTACCAGACTTCCAATCAAGTAATTTTTTTTTATTTTGTACGCGTTACACTGGTTATGAATAACTTTCTAAGCATCTAATATTCATTCTAAATGAAATATGTCCAACTCTGTGTGGAAAATCGGTGTGAGGTCAATTATTATATAAGAACCCTCGTTATAAAATAATAGATCGCTTTACTATTGTAGCATTACCATTATGGAAATTCAAACATAGTGTCGTTTCTGTGCCATTTTAATGAAATACTTCAAAATGGTTTACTTTCATCATTCTAATATCTAGTTGACCGTTAGTTCCAAATAAAATATTGGCTTGTTATAACTTCCATAAGAAACTACATAAATATGAATGGTGATTGTGTTTCTATGGTGCATGCATATCAATTTCTAGGTTGTCAAAGTGGATGTTAAAAGATTTTTAGTGCACATTTTTTCGAAGGCTTGGATGAAGGCCTCTTTTACATCGAATCGTTCTTATGAAAAATGAGGTAGTCACATTGCGGCAAAATGGTTGTGAGTTAGAATATACCTATTCGACCAACTTAATCAACTGTCATCAATAACAATATGCAAGTTGCTACTTTCTTCATATCATAAAGAGTAAGTTGTTAGTTATGCACACCAAATATTTATACTTCATTTAATTCATATTCACGTATAAACATATCTTGTTATATGTATTATTCATGTTTTATCGCTAAGGCATTAGCATTTAAGGAGAAGTTCAAATTACCAATGTACCTATGTATGTTATGTTCATATAAAGCTTTAACGTGTTTACTCGATACTACTGTGTTCGACATTTTACGTTATTATTAGTTTTACATGTAGTTAGGTACATCGTCTCCCATCTTGTACTTTCTACAGTTACAGGGTCCGGCGAAAATATTATACAGATTCTGAAAATCTTTATTTGTATCATCAACACGGGTTTCCTTCTTCATATTTTTCAGCTGTATTTCTGTTTAGTAATAAATTAAAGATAAATTAGTTACCATCTCGTAACACATTATTATCCAAGTTCATGATTAAATTATTGTTATTAAAATTCTTCAATATTTAGTACTTTTACAATGATTTTAAGGATCGTGAATAATGATAACTAGACAACTTTTTTAAGATGCGCCGTTTTGCGAAAAAGGGCCTTAACACCTCCTGAATAATAGGGTTTATAATCTCGCCTTGAACACATCCACACTCTCCCACTTTCAGAGGTTTCAACACTCATCATCAGGTTAACGTGAAGTAGCCTGGTGATGAGAGCGTACCTTTAGGTTAGCCTAAAGGCGGAAGCCTCTGAAAGCCGTCTCACGTTCACTTAAGTTTTTTTTTTACTGGAATTGTATATATTTATTTATTCATCTACTGCAAAAGCCTTTTTACATGTTATAACATTTAAGTTATGTTGAAGTTCATAATAATTATACATACCTACCTGCAATTTTTTTTTAATTAATTACAAACATTCACCAAGTACCGTCGGTCGAAAACATTGACTAAAAATACCAATACTATTAAAAATCACGTAAAATTAAATAATGGTATACAGCATTGTTTGTAAATACTGTATAATAAAGTGTTTATAATTTTGCACCCATTTTAGAAATATTCGGGTAAGTTGGAAGATATCGCCGTATAGCGATAAACTCTCGCTCTCTGCATTAAATTATATAGATACTGATAATTTTATTATATTTTGTATTATCAAGTGTTGTAAGCAATTTGCGAATGAAATAAATAATATTTTAAAACTTTAATGTAATTCCTGCCGGTCTTCTAGTAAAAAGTCGTATCAGCTGTATTTAATGTAGTAACATCTGCACATAGATTTTACGAACTAAGTAAGATATGCCCGTAATTTCATTTTATGGTCACGTGTGTTTTAAAGTCCATCAACTTGGAGGCAGATGTATTCAACTGCTTGCTCTCTTGCTGTTATAAAACTCACGAAATGGAAAAATGATGTTAGTAATCATTTTACAGGGTAGATACTCACCTTTCCATATAACGATAAAACAATAACAGAGAATCCATCATAAAACTCGAGAGCTTTATCAGAGAGCATTCATATTTCACTTATTTCAGAGGCATCAACTATGTAACAATTTCTAGACATTAAAATTTTTTACCTTGAATTTCTATGTTTATTTGTTACATAAAAATCATATACCAAATAAACATAGAAATTCTAATTAATTTTTTTTTCGTGTTCATATTCTTCGTGTTCAGTGGATCGTTATATTTCAATTGTGAGAAATTCTGTGATAAGAGTGGATTTGAATTAGGAAAAAGGCTTTATCTTTTCAGTGTAATACTTAGTTATTTATTTAAGTAAACGAACATTAATGGTGCATACTTGGGAAAATATTTTGAATTTATATATCTACCTACAGTCTCAATGTGATTGTTAGCATTTCTAATTGACACCTAAAATTTGCCGTTTTAATTTATGTATCTTTTATTTATCTCGGCAAGTTTTGCGTAAATATTATAGAATAAATAAATACTCCTTTATAATTAAAAGTATCTTCGTTGATAATTTTTGATTAAAATTTTCAATTGAAATCAAAACAAATAGTTGCTGATCAAATATTGATTTTGGTACTATTGTTGTTATTCTGTATTTTACCTCTGATTTTAAATCAACAGCTGGTGAAATTCTCACAAAACAATCTATTGATCATAAATTTTAATATTCAATATTTATTTATGATTTATATTTTCCTTTCAATCAAATTTGAGCACTTTTTTGTCGTAAGGCTACAGAATTTAACAATATGTATGTCACGATGTAATGTAGGGTAAGTTCATCAATCGCAGTTTTTATTTAATAACCACAATTTCAAAATATATACTGTTCCTTTGAACAAGCAATTCAAATAATTCTTAAACGCCTATTTTTTAGGCGTGTATTTTAATGTCTTCGTCTCTTAAGGGTAAGTAGCCATATCTCAGTACGAAGACTGAAAGACCGGATAAGAATCCAAAATTTTCGACAATATAAAATAATGCTTCAAATCGTATGGTTATGTCTTATTAATAAAATACCATCTCCTTAGTTGAGCTATTAATTTATTTATATCATACATATGTGGTGTACACAAAACATGCAAGTCATCCCCTCCGTGTCTATAAAAGTTAAGATGTTCAGGATGGGAGGTTTGGCTCATCGTTGAATTGAAAATGTAAATGTGTTGAATTTATTACGCGATGTTTTACAAATATATGCCTTTTAGTTAAAGGATATTAAAATACATAAAAAGAGTTGAAGACCCATTCATCACCAGGATGTCCTTAAAATGACGAGGAATATTTATGTTTATGTATCGGTATTTTTACAGGGGCTACGAAACATTACGTTTCTCGTTTAAGAAGCTCTGTTTCCTAGATAGATTGTTAGGTAAGTAGGTACCTTGTAGTTGCATTAAATGTTTTCCCATTAGTTTCAGTAACGTAGAATAGAAGTATCTAACTGTTTATTAAACTATTATTCTTCTGCTATCTAAGTATACCTAGTCTCATCGTATTACAAACGTCTTTACCACTCGTATGTACAAGTATAATATCGGAACTCTACAGTCCGCTATCGTAACATAATTATATTGTACCTGATGTCTAATAATAATTATTCAACATTTACCTAACAGACAATACGATCTTGCTTGAATTTAATGCACAACTTGAGTTCCAAGTAAATCGTATATCGATACGCATGTTTATTAATCAATTTGTTATTAATGGGTATTATTTATTAACAAACATTATGTTTAGAGTGTTGAAGCTTTTAGTGAATCTAACGTGGTAAGAATACCCAATACGAAATTATTATGGACTTCGAGTGAAACAATTTATATATTTTTTTTGACCTTTGGTTACAATCTGGATCTGAGAGGGGAGGCGGATGGAGAGGGTTTTAAACCGGAATCTGAAAATATACATTTCAGGATATACATTTATTATTGTTATTGTATGTTGTACAAAACTTGCATGAATAGTCCATGAAAGAAAATATAAGATATATGTGTAAAAGTGCATATTTTTATCCAATTAGTGAAAAGATTCAGCTGGATACAAAAATAATGTAATAAAAGAAATCTATATTTATCCATGTCATCAATTTTATAAACAAAACTTATTTGTACGAATAGGCATTAATTATTTTCTTGTTCGTCGCATAAATCATATGTTGAAAACAATTCAAATGATAAAATATGATGAATTTCGTGAAATATGGGTTAAAACTACTTGGTATAATAATATTATTTTATAATACCTAATCTACTGTGTATTCGGTTGCGTAGGCTCGGCTTTTTTCAAGATAATTAAAATCAAAATTGTTCTGATTTATAGCATCGCTTTGCATGTGGCTTGTTTATGTAGGTATATAGATGGGCGCCATGTGTTCCAGCCAGACTACCATAATAAACACAAATAGGGTATGTCAATGAAAGAAATAAGCCCCGATCACTCATAAACGAACTAAGGCACTGAAATAGATAATAGGTTTTACTTTTTGTATTTCAATTTAGCCAAACCGACTGAAATTATCTACAACGTTCTGTTGGAAAATGAATTATTTGTTGTACTTATTTGTGATTTTTTATTTTGATTATTTTCAATTCCGTGGAACACCCGGCAAATAATTCCTTCCGGGTGTCCTGTAAAAAGCAAGCATTCGAAAAAATAAATACACTTTACATCTTAAATTCAGTGATGAGTTTTGCTACCCATCCTGAATGTCTATAATTTTGATTGATATGGAAAGGACGCCTAGCATGTTTATACATACAAATGATCTGCTGGCTACCTCATTTGCGGGATATAATGTGATGGTGTAGTATTAGTAATTTTTCAGTCACACTTGGTTATAACGATGAGTAGGTACAAAGGGACCAACTAAATATTTAATTCACTGTATCAAATATTTTATTATTATTATTATGGGCTTATCTATTCTCTATCTACAATTGAATACAATCTAACAATTTATATTGTAAGTTTATGAGATCATCACACTATCGTCCACATCTCCCACAAGTTGTAGGTTCTAAAGCTAGTAGGCTTGGTGCATTGTAATAAACGTTTAGGGTATCCTCTTCATGCCAATTAAATCAGACAAAGGCATTCAAAATAGGTGGCATACCTCCTCGCCGAATTTAAGATATCAAATCTCTTATCCAAAATGAACTGGGCACTCGAAAGCCTTCAAAAGTGAAAGTGAACCAGAAAGAAGTATCAATACAAATTAAGCACACATAATTATAACAATTATCGAGCTGACTTGAATGTACAGATAAACTGAAGAACGTATAATGCACTTACGAAAAATATAAAAAAACAAATGACACTGAAATAAATGTACATGCATTAATATTATTTATTTTATTAAATATTACTAGTATGTTCTTCTATCTTTAATTATTAAATAAATATAATATGAATTCACTGTTATTTCATTAACATCTGAACAGTTCCCACGTATTTGCCATTTTGAATTATATATGAGTTTTGTGGATAGTTTAATGAAATACAATTTTGAATGTTAAAAATATAATAAGTTTTCTCCCAGTCTGTGAATAATTTTGAATTACAAGAAAATATTTTTTTATTCTTTCTCCTCTAATAACACTCACCTCGGTAGAACAGTGTAAAAATAAGCCATAGAATGATTCTGCGTCAATTGAATCACCTATTTTCATTGTATTCTTTGAGCTTTGATACCGTTGCTATTCATAGTAATATTGATTCGTGTATTGTAAAAGTGAGCCGCCTAGCCAGTCAGAATCCTTGTAAACGAATAAAATAATACCAAAATAATGTATGTAGTTTAGATTATTTACACATTTTATCCATTTCGTGAGGAAAATTAATATTAATTTGTTAAAAAAAACAACCACAAAAAACAGGGGACCATTTTGTACCTACTGATTTTAATTAGATTTTATAATTTTTTTATTGTCGGCGGTGGCTAAATACATTTTCGTAATAATGAGCAAAAACAAAGAGAGTGAGTGAGAGAGAAGCTATTATGTACTAAAAGTGGGACAAAAAACAAAATAAATTTGAACAAAAAATTCTAGGTAAATTATTTTGTTTTTTCTGATATGATCTAATTTTCTGGTTTTCACGATGAATTTTTTTTTTCAGAAGATAATGACATTAACTTACTAACGACAAAAGCATTATTGTATGTAAATTATAGGCATGTGAGGTATTTTATCATATATTATTATCAATCATTTCCATTCAACTTATAATACATAATGTATGTACTCACCTTTTTACTTCCTAACTCCTCGTTCTTTGAGCTATAAAATGAAGGTAGAAAACTTTTATAACATTCTTTAAATGTTATATATTTATGATAATAATGTTTTTTTTATTTATTTACTCTGTAAAAATATGTTAAGTGACTATATTACGACAGTTACAACCTTTGAGTCAATCAAAGTTTATTTACCTATTGCACATCCCACAAGTGAGGTAACCTGTAGAATAATTGCATATAATGAAAATGCAAGTTGTGCTCTTGGTGCCAACAAAAAATAAAGCATTCGGATGAGTGGCATATCTCTTCGCTGAATTGAAGATGTTACAACACATGATCCATCCATTGTTTTTAAACTTCACCTACATAATAAAATTTACTATAACTATACTTTTTTTTCGACGCCGACTTCTTCTACATTGAGTATTCAGTGGGCGTGCAAGTGTGTTTATCTACATAGAGATAGTTGAAAAGAATGAAAAAGCCCTACATCTTGCCGTAAAGTGATGGTTGAAGAAGAAATGGATGTATTAATATGTTGCGTTTCTGTCTTTCTAGGGATCTGAGTAATTTAATTGTTTAATCGGTTAATATGAACGCTCACCAGAGCGTTATGTTATTCATTAGAGGTATATACATAATATTTTATAATGTATGTGAGTACATGTTATTATGTATACATAATATATTTCATTACACTAATGTCATAGACCTCATCAATTAATTTATTGACGTACTCACAATAGCTGTTTTTATACGACGAATTTTGTTTTGAATCGATTATAATGTCAAAAATTTTGTTTGAAAATTTAATTTTTTTCTTCAGTCAACTGCTAAACACTAAGTATCTATACTGGAAAATTTTTCAATTGTTTTTGGCCTAATAAAGTAATCGAATGTCTTACTCCTTTGTGACTGAGCAAGATAATCTAGGACTTGTTAGTCCATTGACTTTCTTATTTGCGAGACATGCCGTGATGCATACATACATAATATATACCTACCTAGAAAGTGTATTCATTTAGTCGAGTCCTGACTGAAGTTTCGAACAAATTAATATTATTTATTTCTTTTTATCCTATTGGAATTACCTCTAGACAGTAAAGAATGTCGAAGATTTTCTTTTCTTCTTATTCATAGATATCTCAAAAAATCTTTGAAAAACTAAGAACATTCGTTCGTTCATTTTTAGTGGTAGCTTAGACCCAGCTTTTGCCAAAATATTCCAAGTCGTACGATAATATAAATGGTATATTTTTAATGATCTATATTTACGATGTGTGTCCGTTGTTAGATCTTTCGATTTATCTCGATGATAATAAAAATATCGTCACATGTGTTGCCGTTTTATAATATCATATTGTGCTACTATTTGAGTTCGTCACCTAAAGTAATAATTATTGTCGGAGTTCATTAATCTTTTAATTGGTCTTGATATAGTTATTCTAGATATACTTAGGAATACATGATATTATATATTATATCTACTTATAATATGCGTATGAAAATGTCTTCATCCCGTTGATCTAGAATCTAGATAGATCAAGAGTCCATTGATTCTCAGAAAGTTCTTACAAAAATGAAACTCTGTCCATTGCTAAAACTTTCACAACAAATAATTGTTATCTCATCTTACCAACTTCTAAGGAAGCTGATTGGCTTGCCCCTACAGATTCCAAAGAGTTGCATAGCATAATTATGAAGGACTCGACATGCCCATCGTAACTGCAGTATCGTATTAGGATACTTCTATGTACTCAGTTCTATAATTTTTATTTCTTTAAAAAACATAGACCGTCCATTCTTTTTACATAATAATAATAATCGGACTATTTATATGTGGCGCCGTTTAATGATCCGTGACCATCTCAAGGGCGCCGTGACTTCTCCCGAACAGTAGTGTTTTCATACATACATACATACATACATACATACCATCACGCCGCTTCCCTCGCGGGGTAGGCAGAAAGGATCGAGCCCAACTTTCTTCTATCTTTGCATACATCTTTCGCTTCCATCACTGTCATACAATTCCTCATGCATGCTCTCCTGTTCAATGTGCTCAACACGTGACCGTCCTGTAGGATTTGATTTAAATGATCTTGCCATTTAATCCTCGGACGTCCACGTCTCCGAGCACCATTCCTCTCAGCCAAATATATCTTCTTAGTCATTCTGTCCTCATTCATTCTTTCCACGTGCCCAAACCATCTTAACTTATTTACATTCATCCTTGTTATTACACCAACTTTCATTCCACATTCCTTTCGTATATCACTGTTACGCACACGATCTCTCAGACTTTTACCACACGTAGTGTTTTCAACTTGGTTCTAAATGTGGTTGTGGACTGATTCACCCTCAGATCTGTGGGCAGTCTGTTCCTGGCGGATGGCGCGGCGGCTCTGAAGCTCCTTTCTGCAAATTTGGAGGTGTTCGCCATATTGGGTTTCACGGGTTTGTTGACAGCAGAAGAGGCCGAGCGCAGCGGTCGTCTCGGATTTTCGTCAACGGAACAGAGTTCGGTTAGACATCTGGGTGCCGTGCCGCATAAGGCCTTGTGGACAGTGAGACACAATTTAAACTCCACTCTCTCTGGGTCCCTTAGCCAATGTAGGGAGTTATGGCTTATCAATGTGAATGATAATATCATGTTCTATCGAATCTTATTTTATGTTTAAAAATGTAAATTAAACATCGTATTAGTAAATAATAGGTCTCCCACTCTTTTGTGTAAGTTTCCAAGTGTCCTGTAAAAAGTAGGTGTTCGTAAAACCTCACTTGTAAAGCAATTAACGAATAAACATTTACAATTTAGCGATTATGAATGTCTTATTTTTCTGCATGTTTATTACTTGCAGTAAGACTGCTGGCTACCCCATTTGTGGGATAATATGCCGCTATGGTGTTGTAGTATTAGTTATAACTTTTATAATATTATTATTACTACAATCAATTCAATTAATGAAATCTATGTCTGTGTTTCCGATCGTGTGTTTGTGCATATATTATATATTTTCTATTCAAAACATATCACATTATCACGTGATAAATGCTTTTATGTACATCCACACAGTATTATGAATTTATTGATTCATTCTCAAACGATCATCAAATTGAATACAAAAATACATTTTAATGAAAAGGTAATTATGGGATCCCCTTCAATGAGATGAATTGGAAAGAATAAATTTATAAATAAATAATAAAAGATCAGATACGGATGTTGATATAAAAAACAATCTATGATGAATATACATTACAATATGTGCATCATCATTAGATAATGCATTTGTTCAATAAGATTTATTTGTGCTACAGCGTTTTGTTCTTTATTTCTTTTGACATTAATGTTTACATTGCTTTCGATTTATTTTGGGTATTGAATAAAGCAATTCTACTATTTTTTATGTAAAAATTCGGAGGCATATGTATGAACTAGCTTTTAACCCGATTTTGATTTGAGAATAAAATCAATTTACCCAGCAAAAACAAACAATTGTTTTAAATGTCACGATATCATGTAAAATATTAGTGACATATGGTAAATAATAATCTAGTTTTTATTATTAACGGTTACGTTATTCCAACGACCATACAAAATGTATGGTCGTTGGAAGGGAGGAAGCGACTGCGAACATTGCCATAAATGGAGTGAGCATCAAACAAGTAAGAGAATTTGTGTACCTGGGCAGCAGAATAAACCAGGTTGGACGCTCCAAACCGGAAATTGTGAGCAGAATAAACCAGGCAAGGATTGCCTTTAACAAAAAATTTAAGATATTAGAATCCCCAAATATTGATTAAAGCGTAAGGAAGAACCTTACTAAAATCTTTGTATGGTGCATTCTGCTTTATGGTTGTGACCGTGGACCATCAACAAGAATAAAAGCGGATGGTTGGCGGCCTTTGAGATTGACTGGCTGAAAAGACTGGCTGAGAATAGGGAGGAATGGAGAAGGAAATCCAAACTTGTTGCAGACCAATCCAAAGGATTGTAACTCATTATTTGGGTTAGTTGGAAGAGATCGCGCCTCTGCGATAAACTCGCCCTCTGTATATTGATTGTATATAATTTGAATGTATACCTTTTATGTAATTGTTTTTTATCAATGTACAGTAAAGAATGAATAAATAAATAAATATATATATATATATATATATATATATACGTTATTAAAAAAAAGACATATCTGGGTTTTGTTATAAACCCAAATACAACCTTATACCTACACCTTTCACAGTAAGCTAAAAGCATGTGTCGTGAAGAGAGTTTGCCGGCACCTGGGATCGAACCGCGGACCCCTTGTTCACGAGGTCGAGACTCTACTTCCAGACTACCGATGAACATATTCAATACATAGGATGTTTATTTTTTTTTATTCGAAGAATTCTCAACGGATGAGAGTTTGTATAAAGGACATTGGTTTCCCTTTCACCTCTCTTTGTAATAGAGTTAAATATCTATCTGTCTATTAGATGATATCCAGTATTACATAACATACATACTTACATACTAACGGACGAAATTATTTTGGTATATAGGTATATCTTGATTAGGTTTGTACTAACTGCGGTGGTGCACCCGGCATTATTACCCATATTTATTAGGTGACCTACACCGGAAGCTGCGTGCGTGTGTGTGTGTGTGTATTTGAATATACTGTTTATTGTTTGTTTTATTATTGTAAGTAGTTATACAACGTCAGTATGTATGTGAAATGATTTAACACATACCTACATACTTATAAACAAACATTCTTACAGTTATAGCATTTTTACCCGGCATTTATTTGGCCAATAAATAAATTATTTAAAATACATATTCATGAAAATCATTATTTCTTGTAATGTTGTCTGCTTATGCAGAGAGTAGGTATTTCGTCTTTTTCCGTATTTTTATTAGTGTTTTCAATAATTGTACTTAACCCTTTGACTACCAGACTATTTTTTTTGGAATTCGTTATTTTTTTTGTTTTAAGGCCATAGAAAGGATGTTACCAGAACAGAGAACAGAGAAAAATAATAAAAAAAATCCCATATCAAAAATACATATATATTTACATATTAAATAAATGGGACAAAGAGTCCCAGTGGTATTATTGGGCGGGATCATGAATCCCAATGGTATACAATAAAGACATTCTGTAAGAAAAAAGACTGACAGCCATGACAATAAACTATCAACTAATGCAGATATGACTTGTTCACTAATGATTCCCGCGTAGTCAAGTAGTAGGGACTATAAACTACAATTGGGATGAAAACAGATCCCATTTACATGTTTTATTTTCATTTGGTGATTTTTTGAACTTATGTGGGACGTATTATCCCATTGGTAGTCAAAGGGTTAAAGTATAATTTTTTATTTTGATGAAGTGTAAGTTTTTGCATGAAATGTACCTAAATTATTCTTAAATATGAAACTATAGAAAATCTTATTCGTTCATTTTGAATTCGAAAAAAATACACTTTTTCATTTCATTATGCAGATACGTACTGTTATCTTGAGAACGACAATATAATAATTTTAAAGCAACTGCAACTACTATGCAATCAACATTTATTATGTCAGGAAAATTTCAGAAATAGTGTAGAACACAAGTGAAGCCTGTGATCGTAGTCTCGAACTTTCGATAGAACCTAAGTTCAAATGCTTCTTTTCCAGTCCTTCCAGCTTCATAGAGAATAAGATATTGGAAGGATATTTGGGATGTAGGTAATTAGGTTTAGTAAAAAGCACAGACTCATTATTCAAAAATAGACTTCATAGATGCATATCAGTTCAGCATTTAATAAAACCTATTTAGATAAGTAGTATTTACATGTAGGAGATTATTATTGTTATAGGCATTATGTAAACGAACGTGTGTGCCGTCAATATTCACGGATTATATAATAATAACACTCGTACAATATTATGAATATTTTCAATTAAACTAACACTCGCCTACATATGAGATTAGTTTATATCTTACCTATTATATACGCATACATTACATTTACTCACACATTTTAACAAAAATATCAATTGTATGTTGTGTCTTTAATATTTCATCCTGTTGATAATTTAGAAAAGATTTAATATAAATTTTGTATCTGTTCATATTTGATTAAATATTTAAACACGCTTTATTTTGCGGGTACCTATATTCATTCGTGTTTGCTTTTAAACTCGTATTTGATCAGGACTTAATAATAAATTGATTTTATAAAATTGAATTAAAAGTAAAGTGTTTCTACAAAACACAGAAAATGATAATCACGGAGAATGAACTCACAAACGAGTATTGTTTCGATGACCTTGAGAAGAACATTATAGAACAAAGAATGAAAATCTTTCTCTCTTTTCACAAATTTGATGACGTGTAACTTAAAAAATATACCTACATAATAGCTTTGCTTTTAATATTGACTGCAAAGTCGATAAAAAAATTGGTAAGACGAGCGAACAATTTTTGCGACCAATGTAATTTAATAGATACTAGTTATCAGCGTTGGTTCAAAAAGTACATGGTTGTAGATGAATTTATTAAACTAGATGCAAAATACATTGATGATATTAGAAGTGCACCTTTTAATGGTCGTTTTGTGTTAATTATTAATTAAACTAATAGGACAGCTATGTTTTTATAATCATAGACGTTTTGTTATGATTTTGTCAATTACATAAATAATTGTAAAATACGTAGATATGTCTCAAAGCGAAGAAGACAATTACAATCTAAATGTTATAGAGTGAAACAACATAATATATTAATTTCGGAACATGTTTTCTGAGATTATTAGTAGGTACTTCATTACTAGACTAGTTTTTTTTTAAGTTTATGAAAATATAAATATATAATATCACATAATTATTGTCATATCAAACATCGGTGAGTATGTGTACCTACATAGTATCAGCTGATGATTGCTAGGGAGAAAACCGATATTTTTTACGAATGAAATACGATAGTTTTGTACTAAAAAATAATTATGGATGCTCACCACCCGGATTCGTATACCCCATAAAATACATACCTATTACAAAACAATAATTAGGTACCTATAGTTTGTTTTAGAAGGACTCACATTGAAATATGAAATATGTGAGCTTTTCATATAAATTGATATATACTGTGGCGTTATTCGGTAGAGCATGAGAAAAGATTAAATAAAATTAGTACGAATCTTCCATACAGAATCTTAATTTACATATTTATCCCAGAGCATGGGTTGAAATTCCTTCATAAAAAATGCAAAAATTATATTCTACGAAACACTCTATATGGACTATTCTGGACTTTCATATTATGAATATTTTAATACAATTTATTAATAATTAAATATAAAATATATATAATTAAGAGACAAATCGGTTGTGCATCATATACAAAAAAAATTGTATGAATAGATTAAAATTACCCAACTACATTGGAACATTGTATGAATACAACATAATTAAAAACTTTAAAATCTACATTACGACCTGATCAAATTCCTTCTGTGGGGACCCCTTCCAGACATCCATCCCATATTTATCTTTAATTGTAGTCTCTCTTACTCCTCCCAGACACAACTCAAGACTTCTTCATCCACATAGAATAAACAGTATCGATCTCAACATTTCTTCTAACTTAGTATAGTTTCATGCAGTTCAATACATATGTAATTAATGTGATTCCACAATTTATCACGAGTCCATGTCTTGTATCCGACTTAGAATTTTATTCTAAGTGGAAACCAGAAACTATGAAATAAGAACTCGGAACTAGGGACTCGTAACTAGGAGCTCGGAACTAGGAGCTCGTGACTAGGAACTCGTAGCTAGGACCGCATCTTAATGGCGGATTAATCACTAATTCACTGTTATAACATTATATATAAAAATCGAATGAATATCTTTATCATCCATTATGAATTAAAATAAACTTTTTTTATATATTACACAAAACTAATTTGATTTTTACATGTCGAGTTGTCGTGAGAGAATACGAAGGTACGTGCGTTTCTCTATCTAATTCCGCTGAAGAATCACATTGTTGCAAATTTCATAGGCGACTTGTGGGTGAACAAAATTTTATTCTCCACACTTCCTTTCCGCAATGTTGCAAACATTCAAAATTCATATTCCTAACAATTTTAATGTGAATTAATCTGTCACATTAATACCCCTTTCCCCGGATAAAAAAAATTGAATAATTTTTTTTTTTAAATACCCATATAAAATTATAATTCATACTATGTTCCAACTCTAAACAAATTAAAATTAAGGAATTTATGACAACACACTGGCCCTCAGCTGTTAAATAAATTATGGACGCCATCTATGTTTCATTAATTTAACTGTGAAAAATCTGAAAATAAGAATTATTTTTCACAATAGGGTTAATGCCAAATATAGAAAACTCTACACCCTACGAGTATATATAAAAAAAATTAATAAAAATAAAAAACAGTGTGTTCCCACGTTATTCCTTTAGTGTACAATTATATGATAAAACTACAATATATATACATCAGCAGATTTTAATGTACAATATTAAATCTGATATCAAATATTCAACACCAAATTAAATTACTAAAATTTTTTTTTTTTTTTTTATGTAATAAAAGCTTTTAACGATTAAATAATCCAATTTTCCTTTTTTTTTTAAACTATCAATATTCCTTTTTATTTACAAAATCATTTTATGAGAAGTCTTTATTGTGTATATTTTACAAACCAGACAAAAATTTACTTTCCACATGTAAAAGTATTTGACTTAAAAAGCATTATAAAGACATCATAAATTTTATCTATTAACAAGATATTTACTCATATTTATACATTACAATTAATATATTCAAACTTATATCTTAATAAAGTATATTTACTTAACATTAATATGTTTGATCATAAATACCTTTTCAAAACAAAAGCATACATAATAACAATAACAACAATGTCTGACAATTTCACAACCATTCCACAATTTTCATGACATTTGTATATTTGATTTTCCTTGGAAATCCAAATACTACCATGAATATATACAAATTATTATATTTAATTATATTTTTATATCTTTTTTTTTTAAATTGCTTTGTAGCATTGTTTCTCTGTCATGAGAAGACTTAAGATCGTTTGATCTACAGCATTATGAACATATATACCTATCTATATTCTTATAGCTTACTTTGTTTTATTTTAAGAAAACCTTCTTCAATCTTATTATTTTACTTAGTCATTCGCTTCATCAAATAATATTATAAGAGAATATGTCAGGCAAAAATTATAATACTCTGTGATGAGATATGTATGAGTATACCATTGGTATAGACTCCATTTTGAACCTAGACATTAGAATTCTTGTTTAGTAAAAAAAACAATCGCAATCATTATGAGGTCCATATTCACTCCATTGCATCTATATCTACTGGCATACAATCTCTATTAAATACACATCCAAAAATATATCATACATTCTTCATCATATATTGGCCGCACACATCATACATATTTTTCAATCAAAATTACTTTCATACTATAGACACCAAAGTTAAATACTCAACTACATAGATTCTGCATTGACCCTTTCACGAAAGTTATTTCTTTATTATATTTTTTTTTTTTTATTTTAACTGAATATTACACTCCCATTTCACTATAGAAGTTGAAAACTCGTTTATATATAATTTATTTTTGTTTCATTATTATAATATCCTATTATTTATATGTGCGCATCCTCATTCTAAACGAAATGGCAACTCTTTATACGAGATTATGCCTGATTTGCACTCAATTCGTATACACTTTTTCATATGTATTATTAAGCAATTTATGTACAATTTACACATTTACATATTTTTTTATTTCTATCTATATACACTATTGACTATAACATACTTATTTCTAATTTTAACCTTTCTTTTATGTATAAACTTACTAGTTAATTTCTATTTTAAATCCTAAAAATTACTCTTCTTTAATTATATCTTTAATGTGATATTTATTTTGTGTACCCGAATCTATGTCTTTTAATAAATATACATTATCACTTAATTTTTTTATAATTATTGATTTTACAAATTTTGGTCATTATTTCTGTTCATATTATTGTAAGATCTTTGGTTGTAAGTTCTAGAGTCCGAATTACCCTGGTTTCCCCTAAGATCATTATTTTCTAAACGTTTTCTTTTGAAACATTCCGAAATTAAATGCCCTGTACGATTACAAAAACTGCATGTTTTAATTTCCCTATTATGATTTGGAACTAAATTATTTTTTTGAAGCATATGTTTTGTAATTATTTTTATGATTAACATAGTACTTACTTTGTTGCTGTTGAACATTTCCTGTATTATATGAACAACTGGGTATGGAAATATTTCCTGTATTTAAATTATCAGAGCGCTTAGACTCTACAACATTATAATTAGTTACATTTTTCTTAATTTCATTTATCTTTTCCTTAACATTTGAGTTTTTATTATTTTTTAATGACACGGACAATGATTCGAACTTTGCACATAAATCCATCAATTCCTCCAAGTAAATTATATTTGCCGAAGCTACCAAACTAGCATAATCCGGAAGTAAACCGTGCAATGCCACATCTAGAATTTCATCATTAGGTAATGGACAATTCAAATGTTTATTTTTAGACATAAGATTTAAAATAAATTCAGAAGCACTTTCTGACATTTGTTGCTTAGATGATAAAATTTCTAATTTCAGATCTCTTTGCCTACTTAACCCTTCAAACTGCTTTAAGAATTTCTTTTCAAACACATCCCATTTATTTTCCAAATCAGTAGCTCTGTACCATGTCAAAGCGTATCCTGACAATATGACGGGCATATAACTAACAAGACTGTCTAATGGAATTCCATAAATACGAGCTAATTCAACCAAACGAATTATAAACTCCCTAGCATCTGATGTTCCATTGAAACTGATTCCCAATTTACGAGGATCCATGAATCTTGTCGTAGAATCAATAGTAGTGTTTTTCAACAAAGTCTTTGAACTATTTCTATTCTTCATAGTTTTTTTTATGTTATTTAATTTTCGAGTGTGCGCTTTAACACTTATCACGTTACCCACTGGTGGTGAAGGTACGTCAATATCATTGCTAATGTTTTCATTAGACGAATGTACATCCTCCAAATTTTTATCTAAAGGTGAACGTTCCGCCATTTTGTATTTATTTTTCTATAAAAAATTCAATTTGAATAACTTTTACAATATCATCAATTTTGATTTAAGAAAATAAAAACCTATTCATATAACACTTACTCTATAATTGTAATATGTCTTTGTCACTACGTATCTAATATACATTTGTTTAATTGCGTACTAAATATAAAAAATTTGTAAGCATCTAATGTTTAATTCATAAAGTATAAACTAACAATAATATTTCCATTTGTTCTCACTCATTTTATATAAATTCAAAACAAACGATTATTCAAATTCCAGAAATGACATATTGTATAATATAGATATATTAAGCAATATTTTAAATTATTTCTAATATGGAATATCATACGAATTTTTTCAAACTACATTTTAATATACTTTACAAAACAAAGATGACTGATCGCATTGAACAAAATGCATCCAAAAAGTATAAACAAGGATTTATTATTTGTTTGTATTACGCAAAATCAACCTAACAACATCTCCCACTCAAGTTACTTATAATAATATTAAATGCAAGGGTAATGAAAAAGTACCTACTCTTTATTTTTTTTTACTTCATCGTCATATCGTTCCGTCAAATAATAATGACTCGTTCAACAAAAACAAATATTATACAGTATTATTTATGTATTCTAATACCTAATTATAATTAAAATTTCTTGATTTTATTTTTTTTTTAATTTAACTTTAACAATTTAATTTATTTTTATCATAAAACTAATTTATTATTTACGAAAAATATAATACCTAATTAATTTTGTACATTATTTCTTTAGAAATAAATTTATACACAATGAATATTTTAAAAAAATATATCTCCCTCCATTGGATTTATTTAATTTGTTTTTAACAAAATAACCAAATTTTTTGACAATAAAAATCGTCATTTGACAATATGAAAATCGATAAAAAAATCGTTACCTTCTCTAATTAACACTTAAATACAACTATAAATTTATAATTTTTTTTTTTTATTAAAATTACCCGAATATTATCAAATAGATTTTTTTTTTTTTTAACCTAATATTATTATTAAAATTAATTATTCTAATTAATTTAACATCAACTTACATTATGCCTAAAATAATTTTTATCATAAGATTAATAAAGAAATTATTAGTACATTTATTTATATTCACATTCAATCATTCTTAAAACTTTCTTTCCATCCTGTATAAATGCAGATAATATTATAGGCATGGCATCAATATGATTATACCTATAACATAGTACCATGCGGTTCTATAATAAATTCACAAGCCGCTAATATTGATAAGTCATAATTCTGTTACACGCACCGTCAAAAACATTATGTTGTAGGTATCTTATACCTATAAAGACCAAATTTTCAATACACCAATCGACCATACAATATAAATGTAACTACCTATATACCTATCTGATTATTTTATGCATACTTCTATATTTTAATATTGTAAATTCAAAATTTTAATTTCGATTAATTTTTAGTAGGTAATTGACTATCTTATTAAACTAAATATATGTACCTACATATATGTCTCATTGTTTTAGCAAAATCATGGCATTGAAATTCCAAAGAAAATACATATCACAAAATCACTTACCCCCTTCGTTGGAGTATATTGCTTGGAAAATTAACGAACTGCAATTCCTTACTTTGTAATGTCATGAAAATGTGAAAATGTCCTGTATAATTTCTTCAATACTATAATTTATTTTCCTTCTGTTATTTGCATTTGTTATCCTTCTGTTATTTTGTTATTTGCTGGAATAATTTCATATGGCATTAATATACACATCACACATAGCACACAAATAATCTTCCTTTTATGATACAAATACTTACTGAAGGGGAGTAGAATACAATTTATGAAACAAAATATATTTTATTTTATCAAATTCATAACCAATCAAATATAAGGCAATGTCTTTATTTTGTTTCTTGTTTATAAAATTTGAAAATTGCTAGAATTATTACTCTTTAAAATATTACAAAAATTGCAACTGTATTTATCAAATAATTTTCGGCGATTCCACTATTTAAAAGAATAATCGAAAGCAAATAATACCTAAATAAATTTTAAATTACCTATTGTAAGGTTTGTAACATCAGTATTATTTTTTTATTTAAAAAAAAAAGTAGGTTATATTAAATTAATCTTTGCAACATTTCTTTATAGCAACATGTGGCTGATAAAATTGCAACAAATTATATGCGATGCAAAAATATACTGTTGCCAATAATTTAGATATCTTCAATTTTAATTTTTTTAATAATTATTAATGATATGATTACATATATGAAGCAAATAATTTAATATTTAAAATTTTCTTAAAACTAATACTTATAATTAGGTATTGCAATTACAATGCGACAACTCAAAATAAAGGAATTTCCCCCAATTAAGGCAAAATTAGCCCCACGTTGGGCGCCAATTAATGTGGCGTTATTCGGTAGAGCATGAGAAAAGATTAAATAAAATTAGTACGAATCTTCCATACAGAATCTTAATTTACATATTTATCCCAGAGCATGGGTTGAAATTCCTTCATAAAAAATGCAAAAATTATATTCTACGAAACACTCTATATGGACTATTCTGGACTTTCATATTATGAATATTTTAATACAATTTATTAATAATTAAATATAAAATATATATAATTAAGAGACAAATCGGTTGTGCATCATATACAAAAAAAATTGTATGAATAGATTAAAATTACCCAACTACATTGGAACATTGTATGAATACAACATAATTAAAAACTTTAAAATCTACATTACGACCTGATCAAATTCCTTCTGTGGGGACCCCTTCCAGACATCCATCCCATATTTATCTTTAATTGTAGTCTCTCTTACTCCTCCCAGACACAACTCAAGACTTCTTCATCCACATAGAATAAACAGTATCGATCTCAACATTTCTTCTAACTTAGTATAGTTTCATGCAGTTCAATACATATGTAATTAATGTGATTCCACAATTTATCACGAGTCCATGTCTTGTATCCGACTTAGAATTTTATTCTAAGTGGAAACCAGAAACTATGAAATAAGAACTCGGAACTAGGGACTCGTAACTAGGAGCTCGGAACTAGGAGCTTGTGACTAGGAACTCGTAGCTAGGACCGCATCTTAATGGCGGATTAATCACTAATTCACTGTTATAACATTATATATAAAAATCGAATGAATATCTTTATCATCCATTATGAATTAAAATAAACTTTTTTTATATATTACACAAAACTAATTTGATTTTTACATGTCGAGTTGTCGTGAGAGAATACGAAGGTACGTGCGTTTCTCTATCTAATTCCGCTGAAGAATCACATTGTTGCAAATTTCATAGGCGACTTGTGGGTGAACAAAATTTTATTCTCCACACTTCCTTTCCGCAATGTTGCAAACATTCAAAATTCATATTCCTAACAATTTTAATGTGAATTAATCTGTCACAATACCTAATGGCGTGGAGAGAAAGACGGCGAAGCTCTTGTAAGTTTATTAACAACGTCGAGGATCTGTCAGGACACAACAAGATAATATGTAAAATGTAAATTTCTCTTCATACTGTTTCAGTATCTTCATGGTCATCTAAAGTTAGGTATTTTTATATTTTCTAAGGATATTATAGTTGGACAATAATAGTAGTCTGTAATAATGCAATCAAATTAATCGGGTTTAAATTCAGTTAAATGCATTTTAAATTAGGTACGTATGATGTCAATTGTATATGGTCAATTAATTTAATAATACTGTTAATGACTAACTCCATATACCTAAACAAACACCTACACCAAATTTATTAAGTTCACTATGTTGGTGTAGTAGTTATCTAATAATAATAATAATAATCGGACTATTTATATGTGGCGCCGTTTAATGATCCGTGACCATCTCAAGGGCGCCGTGACTTCTCCCGAACAGTAGTGTTTTCAACTTGGTTCTAAACGTGGTTGTGGACTGATTCACCCTCAGAGGCCTGAGTCAACAACACACTATCGCGTCACGTTCGTCACGTTCGTCACGCTCCGCTAGCGTTCGGGTGCAGACGATGGTGCGCCAAAGTGTTAATTTTCGTAACTATTGTGTATCTTAGCAACGAAATTGACACTTGCTTGCAACATCGTCTGCACCCGAACGCTAACGGAGCGGGAACGTGAGACGAAAGTGTGTTGTTGACTCAGGCCTCAGATCTGTGGGCAGTCTGTTCCAGACGGATGGCGCGGCGGCTCTGAAGCTCCTTTCTGCAAATTTGGAGGTGTTCGCCATATTGGGTTTCACGAGTTTGTTGACAGCAGAAGAGGCCGAGCGCAGCGGTCGTCTCGGAGTTTCGTCGACGGAACAGAGTTCGGTTAGACATGTGGGTGCCGTAATGGTACATAGTTGGGTTAATATAAATTACTATTTTTTCTACGATGCTTTTATTTCGTATAGAGACATCTTTCGACTAACTTTAGATCGCCATCTACCCTAGACAGTCGAAAATTCCCTATAAAATAATATATGTTTATTATAATAATATTTACTCTACTGAGTAATCTAAATAAAATTTCAACTGTATTCGATCGATCGTTTGTATCTAAAGAATTTCGAAAATCCAATGAGCATAATAGACAAGGTGACTATTTCACAATTATTTTTATCCACATAATAATACCTATTACGTACTTATTGCACTTGGTGTGGTGTCTATGGTAGTTGTGCGCTTGATTTTGTGTACAGCTAAACAATAATAACGATCATTCACAACAATAATAATTATTCACTCCAGTTTGTAGATACTGCTATACCACCGACTATCGCACAGTTGGGGGTGAAATTGAAAGTTAGAATATACTATATAGTATATAGGTACTATAATAGTGAAGGGTATAGGGTCGATGTAGGGTTGTGTACATCGCATTATTTTGTTTAGCCACCCTATTTTTAATTACATATTTTGAACAACAGTTTTTTGTTAACTTATACATACATATTTATACAGCCCCTAAATCACTCGCAAACGAGTGGATGGTCTTGAGAAGAATAGAATATTTATACGGTAAAAAGGCTGTCTAGCTGTTAAGCTGATATATTATGTTAATTATTATATGCTATAAATAAATCTAAAATGACAACGTTTTGTATGGGTAGGTTGAAATTTTGTCGAACCTTCGTTTCTTATGTAGATGTAAACCTCTGGGTCTATCTCTTACACGTGAAATAATTTAGTGAAATAGTTAGAATATAATAGCGAAATACTGTGGCTTAATAACTTTATACTTCGCGTCGAATGGAAAAGGCTCGTGGAAGGTATACTCCGAACTTCTGAGACACACGTCAAAAGTCTAATGAGTGAATAATATTCAAGATTTTTTCTACAAATACTCGCAAGCACACTTTAAAGAATAAGTTCCCATTTCGTAAGTAATAAAATTTGATCGGCTTTTTGACACCCCTATTTGCTTTGATTGAGGGTGCATTGGTTATAATATGTAGTCAGGCAAATGACCTTGGTTGTGGAGCCATAAATATATATACACACATATTTATAATATTACAAATGATGTTATTCTACTCTCGATACTCTCTTATTGTATTGGTATAATACTGTATATGCGTAGGTACCTATTGGTCTACCTATGTACACTGGGTAGGTATATATATATATATATACATCTACCATTGTGAACAGATGCATGTCACATCACCCCTATTGTGGGTTAATGGATTGGACCAACTGACTATATTTTTCTCTAGCAAATAATAATAGCAATCTATGTATATGAAATAATAAACTAGTTTTATTTAAAATTCCATAAAGTTGGCGACATTATGTATCATTATGTTCCTTTGACTAACTTATAGTACATTAAGTTTTTCTATTGTTCTATTTAATTTAGTTGTTGGTGCATCAGATTAACAGCTGAATCCATTTGGATTTTTGCGGTTTTTTTTTATTTTTATTCAATTACTTCAATAAAGTTACGGCGTGAGCCTTTAACATGTTAGAAATATTAGATAGAAAAAAATTAATTCAATCAAGGCAAGGAGTAATATTGAAATCGTAATAACGATTTCATAGTTATAGAGTTCGTCGGTAGCCTGGAGGTAGAGGAGTCTCGGCCTTGTGAACAAGGGGTCCGTGGATCGATCCCAGGTGCCGGCAAACTACCCTTTCACGACACAAGCTTTTAGCTTAGTGTGAAAGGTGTATAACGTTGTATTTGGGTTTATAACAAAATCCAGATAAATCATAAAATATAATGTAGGTATGCGTGTGGTTTGGTTCACCATCATACAATATGTATACAGTATTAGTTATAATATTTATAATATGTCAATGTAAAGTTGAATAAACGGGTCTTTCGGTCTAACTCCAATAAATGACCTGGTAACTGAAGCATTATAGATGTATGTTGAATAGATTCCATGGGAACCTTGACTGTGATATCTGATTGCTTTTTGCGGTTTGTAATTATTAGTTCATAGGTAGTTAAAATATGTATCTCAATAGATAATTAATACGTAATATAACACCAGTGACTACATTACATATATATGTTATAAACATGGAAATGGTATGCAATACTCAATTGAATATGCTGCCTGAATTAGTCAAAGTTTCTGATTATTTTTGATTGGGCAATAGACGGTGGTATAAAAAAATACTAGGGTTATAGTTGTTTCTTTAAAATGTGCTGTGTGATTAATCAAGGAGAAAAACTTTTTTATTCCTCAATGTTTCAATCTACTTACATAGCTCAAACAATTTAAATGTTTTTGAACAGAGAATTTGGTTTATTTATGTGACTGACTTTTTTAACTGATAAGCACTGAA
Organism: Athripsodes cinereus; assembly: GCA_947579605.1. NCBI lineage: Eukaryota > Metazoa > Arthropoda > Insecta > Trichoptera > Leptoceridae > Athripsodes > Athripsodes cinereus. The sequence goes on along the minus strand of OX388305.1, from coordinate 21,957,898 downwards.
ATGATTAACATAAATATGGGAGAGGTTCAAGAGGGCTTAGTTCAATGTAAAATAACTTAAGTTGAATAATATCCTCCCATAGAATGTAGTATGAAGATACGGACTGTGATTTGTATGTTCCTAAAAGTTAATCCGGGAATGGTTATTTAAGCGTTATTTATTAACATTACAGTTATCTTTGAATGATACATATACATACTAGCAAACCAATATTAAATAAATAAAGAAAATAGCTATGTATATATTTCTACGAAGAAAATAACTAGATACTTCTAGAAATTTTCTACGGAAGAAAGAGGATTATGGAAGAATTATTGCAACGACTTTTCATTTGCGACTTAAAAGTTTTTATGTCATGATAAATAATTGAATATTTCCCCCATTTCCATTTTATTCTATGTTGTGTGGAGGAGGGTAAGTACGCAACAGAACATCTCTTCCCCTCTGTGGAAGCTCCTGCCGTCGACGTCTGACATCTGATTAGATTTCGTAAGCACAAAGGGGAGCTTACATTTAAATTTGGTGGCGATTCGTAAGCTCAAACTTCTCATATATGATCACATATTCGTAGTTACACCTTTATATTATTATTTATAATCTAATCTCGTTTCCTCAAGAAGACTCGTAATTAATTCATGAATATAATAATAAATTGAGAGTAATTTAAACAATGTGTGAGTGTGAAAGTTTCAGTGAGGAATGAACGATGCGAAGGTGGAGAAATTGAGAAATATGTTAGAGATAAAGTAAAGAAATTAAGAAAATGAATACCTACATTTGCTATTGTAACACGTGTTTTGTGACTTGAATTATTTGTATTGAGTTAGTTCGCCTACAAGTTCATTCATTCGTGTATCATTAAATACATGTAAAAATAGAATAAAGGTTTACGGTAATGAAGTAAACATTGCTATTTTAATGAGCCGTTGAAGTTGTTCTTCTACTTTATATAAAAAAAAAAACCATAACAAAATTTATTGAGCTGAGAAAACCAACATGTATCTATATTTTTCACTTGAAACATAGATAATTATCTAATAATTATAAAATATAATGATTTCTGTATATATCTTTGGATATGTTTTGAGGTAAATTGTATCCTGTGCCCTCCTAATATCTGATTTGCTTACAGTCAGTAGGAGTTTTGATTTATTATAGTAAGTATTTATTTATTTATTTTACAGGACAGACGGCTGCACCAGCCTTTACAAATTATACAATAAATAGAAAATAAAGTCTAATAATGCACACTAGATAAAGAGAACAGTATATAAAAAAAAACAGAAATAACATGCTACCAATTAATTACAAATTAATATTGTCCTCTCCGTACGAATAAAAAATGTGAGACATTTAGAATGGCTTGCAAATCTCAATCTGAATTGTATATTATGTTAATTATCTTATAAGTGAGGTTTTACAGGACACTCCAAAAATTATAGAAAAGAATGGTTAGATCTATTCTTTATCGGTGACTTCACGACTGGATTTTTTAAAACTTTTATATTGCATCTTAAATGAATTAGATTTATAAACTTTGTATAAATTTTATTTCCTACGTATCAGAACTGCTACCTGCGATAATTATGTAATATTTAATAAACAATCTGCTACAGATCTAAAATAATTAACTAATTTTGTTTCATTTACTGATGTGGAATAATAATTAGCCTGCATTAGTAACTAATATTTCCATAGAATGATAAGTGCTTAGTTTATTATCTATTAATCTCGATGATTTTGTTGAATATCCCTTCATTAGTGTGTGAATGTACGCGTACATAATACAAAGTATTGAGTTCGCTTCGAGGGATTAACGTATGATTAACGAATATGCTTTGATTGGATTCGGCATCCGTAAATAATTTGTGATGACGTGTTTTATCGATATATAAATAATCGATTACCTATCAGACGGCAGCGGTGTTGTCGGGATCAACATTTAATTGAGAACGTAATAGATCGTACCGCATAAATTCCATATATTCTTACTTAATTATCTGTAGTATCGGACATCTGTTGAGATTTTCGAATAGTTAGTATTAAATAGTTTGTCTAGCTACATATTGTAAGTGCGGCATTATAATACTCCGATGGATTAACAAATCAATGTGCACCATTCGTAAATTTCCATATCTTGTAACTCTTAATTTCACCATCACGGCATATCTCAAAAGTGGTAGCCAGCAGACCAGCCGCATGTAACAATGATAACCAGCAGACCACCCTCATGTAATGAGTTTCAGGATGAGTGGCAAACCTTTTCGCTGGACTTAAGCTATAAAATGATTTTTAACGAATTTTAACGAACACCTGCTTTTTACAGGACATTCAAAAAGTTACTGAAAAGAGTGGGATGCAATTTTTTTGCCGGGTGCTCCAAGTAAATTTCCATCTTCCTCTCATATGAAAATTTTAACTATTCTGTTAAAAATGGTATTCACAAAATATTGGGTATTTGACATCTTCAACCCAGCGAATAGAGTTTACTACTTATCGTTTTTTAATAATTCCTTATTTCTTATAGCACGATTTCAGTACCCAATATTTGCGACTAGTCCACTGGCTGCTCCATTTGTGAGACATTTGTAAATTTTTGATATAATATGATGTGTCTGTAAATATGGAGTTTTCGCTATTGATTATCAAAGGTTTGTTGATCGGTTCTAAATTACTTTTATATTTATGATATAAATTTCTATGCGATATAAAGTCGTATTATAAAAATACAGTAAAGAACTTGAATATTGATTCATTTTAAATATCTTCCTATTGTATAACAATAGGGTTATAAATAGTTATCAAATATTCAGATGCTGTATATACTACGACCAGTATGGGGACAAAATAATAATCTAACAATTGAATGAAATATAACTACTGTTAATTTACTGACATGCTCAACAATGATTGTACATTAAATGCAAAGTTATAATAAATTTGCTACATTTGTCTTCTAACTACATATGCGTACAATTTTTTCTCGATAAATAAATTGACATATTTCTCACTGTAATTGATTTTGCAGTAGGTCCGAATCCGAAAGTTGTGGTCAGATAATATGTAGACTCTACATTGTAGAGTAATATAATTATGAGAGCAATGGACACGAGCTACTTTTTAACAAAGGCATCTTTTTTACATGCCTAAGTGAATGTTCCTAAATATGTTTTTCGAGACATAAGCGTAAAAAATATTTAAAGGTACCTACATGCATTTTTTTGTACAAAACCCATATACTTATTTTGTGTATATTTTATACAATATTTATAACTATGTCATGATATAAAATTGTATGTTAAACACATTTGTATAGTATTGTCCGAAAATATGCGTTTTACTATGAATTTATATGCAGGAACCATATCTATTGGATGTATGGTTCAACGTAAAAGTTTGAATACACTTAAAGCTGGACAATATTGTCATAAATTATGTCGAAACGTCGTATTAAAATTTGTTTCTATTAGTTCAAACGACTACAATAATATCTTAAATAACATACCTAATATGTATTTGATTCAATTCTTTAATATTCTTTTTACAGTCATCTTAAAGCTATGTCGGATATTGAAATATATTCTCCCACACTTTTACATATATATTTTTTTCTTTGGTCTATTTAATTTCTTTGTTATACTTATTTTATTTATTTATTTATTTTATTCTTCACTGTACGTTGTTTACTTTTAAGTTGAAGGTGTTTGATTGTTGATTTTCTAAATTATATTTCTTTTCTTTACAGGTTAGTTTGCAATCAGTTCATCTCTTGAAATTAGCATGCAAGTGACATAGTTGATCGGTGAGTGAAAACATTTACAATTAAAACAACTATATGGATACACGTAAAAGTAAAATTATTTATTCTTGTACGAACCATTTATTTATTAGTTTTAGAACGAAATATGACAATTATATCTTTTTTTGTAAATTTAACACATATGTAAAACCATCATGTATATTTTTTGTTGTATCTACAAAATTTTATGAAATTGGTATATTAGATGCCGATTATGGAACTATATAGGAAACAAGTAGGCAATTTATCACCAATTCAATATAATTCTATAGAGAGATAAAGGCTTTCATTAACACCATAAGGATTTGTAATAAACAAGTAAGCAAATTATTAATCTGATCCGATTCGATTCAACATCAAATTGCTAAAGCGAGGTCAAATATTATTTTAATTGAATCCTATTGGTTATTTTATTAGTGATCTAGTTTATTAATGTCGACTCTACGAATCGCATAAAATTGTATTAATCCCGTTAGAAGTGGAATTATATTTGATTATAACATTCTCCAATAAGATTCTGCTCAAACCGTAGCAGGAAATCTATAATGGATAGCTCAGAAGTATTAGTAAATGCAGTCTGTTAGGTAAATAGAATTATTCTGTATTATGTAGATAGATATATTATAGTAGGTATACCTACTAGATGTTCGAATACGTATTGATTTTCTAAAGTAAACCTGATTTCAGAATTAAATTTCAGCATTAGTTGTATAGATTGTTCTGTTTGATTGTAATTGCATTATTCCAAAGTATTTAAGGTATGCATTGGTGTACCACTCGCTTTACCGAGTAGATCATTCAAAGAAAATTATATAACTTACATAAAATATTTAAATACTAATGAAAATGTAATCTGATTATTTGGTTAATTTTGAAAACATGTAGATAGATGTGAAGTAGATAATAATTGTAGATTTTGGCTAAAATCGAGTCTGATAACAATGTCATGCATTGCAGATTTTTATATCAACTATCGCAGCGACGACAGGTGCAACTTAATGACATAATATTATTCCGTCTGTGAAAACTGGCGGCTGACCGTAGGTATATCAAAAAATAAATTAAAAATAAACTCCAGTTAGTATCCACTATATTTCGTCATTCAAAACCAAGAATTCGTTATAATAAACATTGTTTAGCCAACGAATTAATATTTAGAACATTCTGCTTATCATCTTTCTCCAGATGCACGGTGTTTGTCTATGGATGAAGGAAATTTGCTATTATTACAGTATAATCCTAATACCGCTTTGATTTCATATTATATGTAGGTACCTACCTACCTATATGTAAATATCATTATAAATTATAATAATATCGAAGTTGGGATTTTGCATTTGTGTGCATATGACGTTGAATGCAGGTATATTATTATAGATGTAATCGGAATTATAGAAGTAGGTTCCATGAAAATGTAATATTATGATATTTGTTTATGTTATAACACCGACGCACTCTGCAAAGATCTGTAATCTTTGTGATACTCGGGAGACTATGGTATTCTGATAATCACACTGTCAAGTACTTATTATCATTTAGTGCTGTTATTATTGTCGAACATTTTTTATATAGAAGAGGACATTAATATAAAAGAATATAAAAATCAAAATACTAGGACGATATGCAGTGCGAAGATTATCACTTCGAAGTGATTTCTTCCATCTTATTACCTCACATTGACGTATACTTAATGAAAATAAATATATCTATCATATAATATTATCAATAATACATAACAAAAGAAACGAAAAACAACAAATGAATTAAAACATATATTTGAAAAATATGTGAAGCTTCGTTTCTTAATAACATTTTTTTTAAAGATATTTCTGGATTTTGTTTGTCATAAACCCAAATACAACCTTATACACCTTTCACAGTAAGCTACTAAAAGCTTGTGTCATGAAAGGGGAGTTTGTCAGCATCTGGTATCGAATCACGGACCCCTTGATCACGAGGCCGAGACTCTACCTCCAGGCTACCGACGACCTCAAGGACGCCATTTTGTGCGTCTATCGGCCGAAGCTCCAAGTGAAAAGGTGTTAAAAAATCAATGATGTTGTAAAAAGGTGCCTTAGTAATTAAAATTTTATTTAAAAATGTATTCTGTGCTGTAAACTATGTACCAAAAGAAAATTCTTAATTTTGATGTAAAATCCAATATCATTTTGAAGGCTTTATTTACATTTTTCCTTTCTTACTTTATTGGGTTACCATTATTAAATTTGTATTCGTAACATGCGTTAGTTAATAGAGAATATTCAGATAAAAATATTGTTTTACATTTTATATCAGCCATAAGATACGTCGTTCATTCAAACATCCTTTTTATTACGCACAAAATTTTATTCCACGAATCTCATTTTATTTAAATCCTTCAAGAAAATATTATTTTACAACATGTTATAAAGATTATACAAGACAATGGAAATATCCTCAGGGAACTCTTTATGTAAGAAATATAATTTATTGTAGGCAACTAAAATATTATTTTGGCGAAAGAGTTATTCAATGCATGTTTAGATTTTACTTATTCATTGGAATACGTGTACCATAAAATTTTATTCGAAAATGCTAAAACTTACATATTTTATTCATTATTGTGTTGCAAAATGGTGGAATGAAATTTTTATTTATTCACACAAATAAAAAAAAACAACTTAACTACAACATACTTGTATAAAAAAACTCAATAATTTTATTAAATAAAATATAAAAATATATTATTAGGCACTGTTTAATCTCCACTTTGTTAGGTTAGATACCGAACGTTTTCGCCTATACTTGTAGGCATCTTCAGGGAAACTGAAATCTAAAAATTGTGAGAGCTGAGAAGAATAGCTAAAAATAGCTTTTAGATTTCAGTTTCCCTGAAGATGTCTACAAGTATAGGCGAAAACGTTCGGTATCTAACCTAACGAAGTGGAGATTAAACAGTGCTCAATAATATATTTTTATATTTTATTTAATAAAATTAAAAATGGATTTCCACAGCGTAAACACAAAAACTCTTGAATTATTAAAACTACATTATTTACAGACAATTTTAGCGGCATATGCAACCACGAATACGCCAACATAATGTCGTGTGCTCTATAAGGAACTTGAGTTACATAGTTAAGGCTCAAACTTAAAGTTAGAACATGCTCAATCCCTTGAGGTTTGCAACCAGTAAAGAGGACAAGTAAAATACTACTGTTATATCGCGACGCCTCGAAGCGTTTCGGCGCTCGCTTGTGCAATAACGAGCTACGCTTTTGTATGCATTAGAATACATAATACTTGTCATAGAAGTTCATAACGATCCGGCGTAGTTCCGATTAGATTTCCAACAAATACCACTACGGGACATCTACATACCTTCATCTTGTGCATATTGTAATATTATTAAAGTTTTTTTTATTAGATTCATATCGTATCTTACGCCAGTTTAATAAAAATATCAAACTAAGTACGTTCATCCGTAGTAATGAAATTTGTTTACGTATTCAAAGTTTTTTTATTATTATTATAAAAATTAAAATATAAACTATGTAAGCATTGAGTGAGATTCCAATAACTAAAATTAATGCAATCGAGAGCAATTGAACACCGAGAAAAATACTCACAACGAATCATTGGTACGTACTATCAGATTAGGACCAGAGATAGTACAATAGATTCATAAGTACGAATCTATAATAATTAACTCTTCGCAAACAAATCATTGGTAAATATACCAACAATTTGTTTGCGAAGAGTTAATATTACAGATTCGTACTAATTAATCGTTTGTACTATCTCTGGTCCTAATCTGATAGTACGTACCAATGATTCGTTGTGAAATTTCGTTAGTATTTTTCTCAGTGAAGAATTTTCTAATTTTCTTTTATTAATTTTCTATAGTTACCTAACTAATATAAGATGTAGGTACGTGAGATAACACAAAAAATTGGGATACAATATTAAAATATATATTTTGAATGCTTTATTACTGAAAATAAGAAATGAACGCTTGAGTGAAACGTTTTCAAGTAGAGGCATTCAAATTCTGAAACATATTCTTTTTTCACTTCTCAAGCATACATCCATAAAGCGCCTTTGAAGGGTCGAGATTACCGATATTAATAAAATATACTTTATATAGCATTGTGTGTGAAATTATAAATAATAAGTACCTATTCATTTACAACTGTCACTAACTCGGTCCGCAACTTACTGTCCACTAGTCACAACACACGAGTAACTATTTAATTTATATTAGGTACATACTTCTCTGAATATGAACATCCGGCCAGCCGTCTGCCAGTAATAATAATATGCACCTAATATTGTGCAGTACCGATCTACTTACTAAATGTACTGAAATTATTTCTACTTCATATTATGTATCAAATATCTATAATGGTATTGTGTCATGTATGTTGAATTATCATATTGTTGTTTTTGATCGTTCATCCCCTTATGTGTCCAGGAGTCAGTACTAAAACAAATATTATCGAAAAGACGACTGCTCTAATTGCGAACCTGTTTGACGACATTTAGAACGGACAAACTATCGGAAACACGATTTTCTATTTACCTATTTACGTTACATTACCCAACACTATTCAATAGAGAAGGTTCCAACATGCATAAATGATTTAGTAAAAGTCCTTAGTTGCTCCGTTTACGAGAAATTCATGGATTAGACATTAATAATAGTAATAAGTATCTTTATAAACTAAAAAATGTACTAGTTAAATAAAAAAGCACAAAATGTATTTTCTTCCCCATAGGTAGATTTTCATATCTAAATAACGCTAACATATTATTATTGTTAATAAAGAAGGGTTATTTTGTGCGCAAGCATTACCGAGTAAATTATATCAACTAGTTGGACAATATTCATAATTGTATAATATTACGAGTAATTGACAATCGACGTATAATTTGTTTAATATGGGGTTGTACGATTATTATTTGCATATCCTGTGTCACCCTCTCTATAAAATAACCACCTAGTAATGGACAGTATTGTTTTATATGGTATAAGATAAGTAACCACTCATTATTTTATTTTCCCCAGGCCAGTGTAGCATATTATGATAATGTGATATACGAGTAATTTATCATTTTTAATTATTGACATTTATATTCCCCATAAAATATCTCAATAAACGGCATAATATGTATATATTATCTACAAGTGGTATAAAACTTTTCATTAGTGTGATTATTTAATGAAATATTTTCGTTGAAAAATAGACAAATAACAAAGGAATACACAGTAGCGTGGAAAAATTTTGCAATGGGGAGATCAGAGGGCACAGGTATCGGATAAGATGCCGAGAGAGGAGGCATTTATTTAAGAAACTGACAAAAATTAAGAACACTATTATTCTTCCACATTTGGAGTGTACCAAGAGTTGAGAAAGAAAATATATCAAAAATATGTGATATAATAATATTCCAACGTTCTCACATTTTTCGTACGGCTGAATGAGAGGGTCAGCACAATTTAATCTACTGTAATACATACGTATAAGTTTTTCGCTATCACCACATTATTTTATACAAATCTTTTCATGCTTAGCATCATGCAAATAACATAACGTATTGTAAATATGTATGAAATAATTTGTACGTTGCACTAAACATATAACAAATTGTAATAAATTTAATTCAATGAATCTAATGAATAAGCATTTTAAATCAGACACAGTGTACGTTTTGGTTTATACGAAACCATTTTATACCTTTACAGAATTTGTAGAATTTGTCCAATGCGGTTTGAATGCAGAAGAAGTGGACAATTATGTAACTGTACCGTCAGTGATTCTGAGGTTGGATTTGCCAGTAATTAAAAGTTTATAATACTTTCTATGTTAAGAGAACTTTGCAACGTACAGTTTTATTAGTTTCACTGTAATTTCATTGCTTTTGCATAAATTTTTATCGAGATAGTAAAAATGCAGACTTTCATAGATAATTCAATGGTTATTCGTTAGAAATATTTAATTTGCATTTATAGGTAACACATAAATTATTAGGAATATTCTTTATATTCTTGGCATCTTTATATTCATCGCATTGGCCTTCTGCTGTAATGATCCCTGTAAGAATCGTCTCTTTGTCAGTAATAATTACTAATAAAGGAGTTTTCCAGCTGTACCTAATACATGTTGCTTTATAACCATTATGGCTTATACACTGATTACTGAACTCTGTTCCGTTGACGAAACTCCGAAGCAACCACTGGGCTCAGCTTCTACTGCTGTTAAGATACTCGTGGAAAACGGATAGGGCAAATACCTTCAAATTTGCTGAAAGGTGCTTCAGCTAAGGACAAATATTTTGTAGACCTGAGAGAGAATCAGTTACCACCACATTAAGGGCCAAGTTGAAAACGCACTTTCAGGAGAAGTCACGGCGTCCTTGAAATGGTCACGGATCTTTAAACGACGCCATATATAAATTGTCCAATTATTATTATTATTATGTTATCACTCTAATAGAACGAAAAATTTTGTATTTAAAAAACTACCTTTATAAGTGTTCAGTGATAGTCAATGAAGTACATTCTTTCTATAGATATTATTCTCTTTACAATAACTTCTTCCTATGTTGAGAAATTTAATACTACAAATTTGCTTGATGAGACGTCAGTAATAAAAAATCAATAGACATTTGATATGGGGGCTTAATCTAGTACTGACACTGCCGATAATCCTAGTTTATATTGGAAATCCTTTATACGCAGTATGTTCAACACTTTTGTAACTATTCAATATATCTTTATAAAGTATTTCATGTGAATCCAAAGCTTTAAACTATATTTTTTTTTGCTATACAAGTTTAATTTGGATAATTCTATAACGCTCCGTGGACTTTCTGAATAATGAGAATTCTAAAACACTCACTATTTTCTATACGTATAATGTTGGTATTCGTAAAACACAATGAATAAGACATTTATAATTTCACATGCATCTGGTACTGATATGGTGGATATCCTTTAGGGACACTTGCTGTATGATGTGTTTAAATAAAAATACTGTAGATTATTGTACAGTATGACAGTCTTTTGACTAGTATACTGTGCGACGTGTTGTATTTAAGAAGAAAAAAAAGATACAATGATGATGTGACTAAGGGAAGAAAATTCTTATTGCTAGAATATGTGCCTATATTGTGATGTTGTAATGTCCTGTAATTTTTATTTTGATAAATAAACATTTTATTATTATTATTTTTAATTTACTGACGAGGTAGGTAGGAATGTTAACCAAATGATTTTTTTTTATCTCTCATTGGAACGTAGAAGACAATTTAAGTGTTCATTGCACACATCTATTGGCTACGTCTAACTGATATCTAAGCTGTAATCGTTAGATTAAATTAAATATCTCCTACTATTACATTTATTACAACATATCCCACTAATAGGGGACCCAACATCAGGGGATTATTCGTATACAATAAATATCTATACATGTTTTGTCTTCTCCATGCCAACAAAAAAATAAGACATTTAGGATGGGAGGAAAAACTCATCTCTGAATTTAATATTAAAAATGTTTTCATTTTTCAGACCACTGCCTTTTACAGGACTCGAAAACGGTTTTTTTTATTTATTGATTTATTTCAAACTTAAAGTTACAGCTAATATTACATAATAAACAAAACGTCAATTGCACAAAATAAAAGCCAATTACAACTTAAGTTATATAATTCAGAATGATAGTTAAAAAAGCAAGTATGTAATGTAAAACGATAATTGATATTCAAGATAAAAGATGATTAAGTAAGTATATTTTTATTTAACTAAATAAATATATATTATTAAAAATACAATCGCAGAATTAAAGGTGTAGAATAACTATCTATTCAATCTTTATGTGTAGGTACCTATCTATAAGTAGGTACATTTTGTATTTTATATAGGCATGCGTTCATTGCTGAATAAACCTATTAGCGTACAGCATAGACTTACCGATGTGTTGACGTTGGTTGAACCAAAGAATTTTCTATAACTTACTAGGCATATACCTACTAACTGTGCACTGTATTCCATGTACCTACCCATATTATGCTGCAGTGTCTAGCATAGGGGAAGAAGTGCTTACTTACTGTGCCGGATTATTGTAGGTATTGTCAAGTATATCGTCACTTCCTGTATTATATTGTAGGTATTCAAAAGTAGTTAGAATTATCTTTTTCAATTTTCAAAAAGGCAGGCATTCGTAAAACTTCCCATTTTAAGACTTTGAACATATTCAGTTCAGTGATGAGGTTTGCTACCCATTTTGAATGTCTTAGTTTTTAGCTGGCGTGGGAAAAACGATTTGCATGTCTACCCCACTTGTGGGAACTGCTATGATGGTATGAATGAAGTATTGGTTTGAGGTTGTATAGTGACATGCATGAAGAAAACTTATTTTAATTAAACATTCAGAAAATGAAATAACGGCAAATATTGTATTTAAAAAAAAATCCACCTTAGTACAAATCTAATGCATGATAATTAGTATAATTTCATTAAATAATAATATATTATTATATCATTAGGTAGGCACCTAATAAGTATTGTTATATCATGTTGCACCTAGATAACTGTCGCGTGTCATATGATATGAAGTACCTACATACTATGTACGAACTACAAGTACCAAAGTATTGTCTGTAGACAGTACTTTGATATTCAACCACTAATATTACGAACAATATACATACTCTATGTTCTATTCATAGGCTTGCAGACTATCAGCTGTGACGCTTGTATATAATATACATAAGTATTGTTATACTTTACCGAGTAGACAGGGAGACCGAGGAAACCTCTACAACTCTTCAGACACGCAGAACACCCTTTATCTACCCACGCTACTCACATCAGTTAACTATACATACATTGCCTCTCGATTTATCATATCGTAACGCTTTTTTTGTCTAAAAGTACACAAGTGTTTAAGATTAAGAAAATAAAAATATTATTGAATTTTATCCCGTGGAGCACCCGGTAAAGAATTGGTCTCCCACTCTTTTCCGTAAGTTTTCGAGTGTCCTGTAAAAGGCAGGTGTTCGAAAAAAATAAGACATTTTATATCTTAAATTCAGCGATGAGGTTTGCCACCCATCTTGAATGTCTTGATTTTTTGTTGGCACGGAGAGGACAGCTTGTATGTTTGTTATATGCGGCTGGTCTGCTGGCTGCCCCACTTGTGGGTAATGCCGTGATGGTACAGACTGAGACTATGCCGAGAATTTGAAGTCATATTTAACGATCTATTTTGAATGTAGTTGATTTCTGTTACAATAATTGTAAATTGAATAAATTATCTAGGGAAGTTTTTTTTTTATATGCGTGGTTCCTGTTATCTCAATATTATTATTTATTTATTTGTTTTGCCGCAATCAATAAAACAGTAGAAATGAATGATATGAATAGCAATTATATTATCTTTTACGATGACATTTAAAACAACGGTGAGATTATCATTTCATACTAAGTATTTTAGTTTATAGACCAGAATATTATGGAAAAAGCGGCGTTTTGTTTTCAGCTTGTGTTATCAAGGTGAAAAAAATGATTAATTTTTTTAATCTTGCTTTTTGTACGGTTTTCTTACTGCTGAAAATTTTATTAAAATCATATATAAAGCAAAGTTATTGCTTGAAATAGACTCAAAAAGAATATGAAAATTTTCCAAATCAATAATTTATTAAAATTTAATTACCGGCAAAAGAACTCGACATTTTTTGAAACTTGAATAAAAACGAATTTAAACTTTTAAAGTATGAACCTCATTTAATTATTAAATCGTTGATAAATTATTTTAAATCAAAACTTTTTAGTTCCTCCAGCCAGACTGTCACTTCCGTTTTTCGTAAAGTTTTCGCGTGTTACTGAAAAGAATAGGCAGACAACCTAAAATGTTTAGATTTAGCAAGTAATAATACTAGGTTTAGATTTAGCAAGTAATAATACTGTTCCCCTCATACCAGCAATTATTACATGCTGATTGGGGAATTATAAAACGTTAATACGTTATTATGCTAATTGTAAATTGTATCATATACCTACCATTGTAAAAAAAAATTTATACTGAATAAAAAAAAAAAAAAGGTATATGAGCACAGAAAAGTATTTTTATACTGTCACGAACAATTTATTCCATGTAGATATGCGCTACTCGATGTTATGGACTTTAATATTGAAAATGCAATTCACTTTATAGGCTTCTTAATGCATTTGAGCTATTCCAGGACATATAAAGGTGCAATTTGTTTGCCACATATATTACAGTAAATACGTACCAAGGGAATTACCGTTTGAAATAAACACCCAATTTCACAGTCTGCTCTTTCTATGACAATAGTATCTTAGCTTCTCTCTGAGGGAGGTCACATAAATTGACCCATAATCATTCTAAATGAAATATATTTTTTCATTAATTTTATCATTCATCAAAATTTCTACCATAAACTTCAAAACGTAAACTTTGCTCTGAGCTGATGCTAAAACACAAAAGACGAAATGAAAGTATCGTCCTATCACGCCTATTTCTTTACGGGGTAGGTAAAAAGGATTGAGTACCATAACTAAACCTTTTGTATTTTTTTAGTATTTTGATACTTTTTTATTGCATTGTGTATATTTATAGATTGTGTAAAAGAGTTTGATTGTACAGGAATGCAAGACAGTTTACAGTACGTCCTTGTTTAAGCACGGAATCGTTTCATTTTAGCGCACTTAGTAAAACGTTCATGTCCTTTGTTTGTGCATTGTACACTACGTTAGCCGACGGAATAGTACTTACTTCAAACTGCCGTACTTTTATTATTATCACGTGATATACATTGGCTATGTACGGCTATGTATGAATGTGTATTATGTTGTAGTCATATGGCCCGACCAGACAGAGTACTTGGGGGAAAATGCACATTTTTAGTCATTAAGAAAAATGTGCTGACATTAATCGCTCCTTCGTTTTAACGACGAAAGGTAATTTTCAAGTCTAGGAAAATATTTTTATGGCACACTTATTACTTTTGAAAGACACTTATTGGGTACTCAAACTCAGTACGTAGCACAAATGAACATTATAATATAGGTACCTTTTAGTGTGGTATAAAAGTGTCGTTAGACATTTGTTTCCTAGGAACAAACTGCACATTTTTTTGCAAGTAGAGAGTCTGTAGGGGTACCGTATTTCTTCATTTCAACATCAAACTGCCAATATTTTTTTATAAAATTATTACAAAAAAAACATGGACATTTTATTGATCAAATAAAATCTATTATTTTTTATGAATTCAATTAATGAAATACATAAAACAAATTCAAAGACAAATTTAAAAATGAATTTACTTACAATGCGGCATACTTTGATAGAATATGTAGATTTCATTTCATTACCTATCTTTTTCTGAAAATTTCACTTACTTTTCCCTCAATTATCTATTTTGGGTATGTATGATAAACTGTCGATTATGGATGCTAAATTCTTTTTAATTATGACGAACGCAAATTATAGAGCGGGCTGGATTGAAAGAAACTCACAAATTAAGTGTGTTAGAGAATAGATGATTATACAGATTAAAAAATTTTTTTTAGGAAAAAATATATGTCAAACACTAAAAGAGTACATACTACAACTACTACTGCTACACCATCACAGTATATTTCACAAGTGAGGTAGCTTTCCTCTCGGAGTCGACAAAAAATTAAGATATTAAGAACAGGTGCCGAGCCTCATCGCTGAATTTAAGATGTAAAACGATTCGTTAGAACCCGTGCCTTTTACAAGACACTCGAAAACTTACAGGAAAGAGTGGGAGAAAAAAAATATCGGGTGCTCCACGGAACTAAATGTGTACCTAAGAATAAATTATCTATTTATATATACAAATAGTTTTTTGGGGAATAATAGAAGAACATTGATTATCATAATCATATTCATTTCAAATCATATTAGTTTAAAATACTCTCATAAAATATATACAGCTTGCGATGACTAATATTGACTTCCTGTATACTTATTTAATGACTTTCAAATGATTCCATTATCCTCACCCTATAAGAATAAGATATTATATACTATTACAATCCCATTGTAATAGGAAACGTAGCCCATTGTAATGAGTAACATATCCCATTGTAATAAATATCATCGCCCATTGTAATTGAAGATAACTTTTGCTTCCTATTCCTTCTTTCTTATGAATAATTTATGGAGATCTTTAGCTAATAGCTAATCCATTAAAGTTACACGAATATATTCGTATTTATTTTAGGGATAATGAGCACTAGATATGTTTGAAATAAATTTACATGAAATAAAATGAGATTCTCGCTTCTTCTGTAAATTTTCGATCGTAACATAAATGCAGATACACATTATATCTTCGTTCATTAAGATCTTCAATCTGACGAAAAAAAAACGTAAGTATTGTTATTTAGTGTATAATAAAATATATTCAAAACATCCAGAGTGTTTATTGGCAACTCCGCGGCAGTTGTCGTTATGGATTCTGAAATTGAGAAAATATGTTTGATTTAGATTATAGGTAGGAAAGTGATACATTTCTGGCAAAGTTCTTCGACATCACAATACTTCAACATTATCATTATATTGATTCAGTAACTACCAAATTTCAGTACAAACACCAAAAACTCCTTCAGCAAGATGAAATACATAGATCTAGACATAAGTTTTATGATAAGGTTGAAAACTTTTCCCGATGTTATAAGATCACGTATTTGTTTTATAGATCAATATACACGATAATATATTATTATTCCACTACACGGATCTTCTTAGGTACCTACCTATATTGTTTATATATACCAACTATATTATCTATAAGAAACATCTCATAACTTTAAGATTATCTTTCAGCACTTGCTCTAATAGGGGAGGGGGAAGATAAGGTTTTCATATCACGTGTGAAGCATGTATCATTTTGTGTATCTCATACCAAATTATTGTCTCTTTTATTCACATGTTTTGTAGTATGAAATGTTTCATCATTCCCTTTATCTCTTTATGTTAGAAAATAAATATTCAAGGATTTTCAAAATTACCTTTAAACTTCTTTTTTTTTACCGAGAACAATCTGTAATAAATAACATGTTGTTCGTCCACCCATTTCTGTATTTGTGACAGATTGATGAATGTAATAAACTTTTCGTACATATTTCTTTTTGCGAGTTTTGTTTTAACAATAATTAAACATTAACCCGTCTAGAGCACTACCAAATAAGGTGAATTTGTCTTTTCTTAGCCTTATATGATGACAGTTTCGTGTGTTAAATTTTTCAATTTGTTTTAACTTCAAGCAAATACTAGTTCACATTTTATTAGATTACGAGAAAGGTAAGCATTAACAATGCCACAGAATTTTATACTTAATAAAGCACTCTAAATGTCCTGATCGTCAAAAATTTAAACACAAATAGGTATGTACATCGATTGGAAATAAAACTACGACCAAGATAATAAAGTTCAAGATTAAATTAAATATTTCAGTACTTCAGTACTGAATTTATTAAAAAAGTTTATCGTTTGTTCTCATCATTTGCATGTTATTAAAATACTGATTTAAGATGAAAGTTTTTATTGAAAATCTATTTTTAATACAAGTTTTGTAACAACATTATTGAATTTTCTCCTAGATAGAATCTATTAAGTTTTCGAGAACTATCTTCAGATACTACTTAAAGGAAAGCGATCGCTTTATATTCAGTTTATTCAATAGCGCTTTTGGATATTATGTCTGTATTATTTTTTCTTTCATACAAAGCCGTGAGAAAGTAAAGTCTTTATTGATATATTAATAGTGTATAAAAAACACTGTAAATTTCTTTCCTAAAAAAATTATAAACTGATGATTGAATATGTATATTCTCTATTAAAAATTAATTACCTACATATTTTATGTTTTCATTGAGCTTTCGGGCAAAAATGTTATTTAGAAATAAGTATGCATGTTCAGTATGTACCACAATATACCTCATAAATACTTTTGAATTAACGCTCAATTTTAAGATACTGTATCATTTCATGTTTTTTTTTGCTAGCAAAAAAATAAAAAAATAAATAATAAGTTTGCTCTCATGACATTTTATTCCTACAAAAACTTAAAACTTGAAATCTTGCGACTACATTTATAAAATCAATATTTTTTTGTGTTTGATTTTCTTTGTATTGTCTTGTGTTATGTTATGTTATGTAATCTTGTGTTATGATTTCCGCTTAACCAATTTCTTTCAACCAGCATCTATTTTATAAATATAACGATAATACACAACGTTATTATTCCTACTGATATAAAAACTATCTGAAGATGTTTCATATTATATGCTTCCATTTTCCTAAGAGTTTCGGTTATAAGAGTCTATAGATGTATTGAATTGTTTCTATGTAAAGGTTACGAACCATGTCGTTTATTACCTTGAAACTTCTCGAAGGTTATACTTATTTAAGGCTCCGTACATTGACTAAAATCAACCCTTTAACTGTTGTGTAACTAACATGTTACGAATATTCAATAGTTATTCATCCCTTACAAAGACTTAGTTTTAGTTAATATAGCTCCACATACATACAATATTAAGTTTTCCTTTAATTAGGTTTATTACGAATCACTCCAATCTAGTGGATTGCCGTAACCGATTAATAATAATAATTAGGTTTATGTTATGTGGGTTTGTAAGTATCTAAATGTTTTGTAAAGATAACATAATATGAAGCAAATTGTACTGTGAATATCCGGGGTTAATTCGAATGTAGACCACACCAACTAAATTAAAATAGATACGAGTACTTGGTGCGTTAGAAAAAGTTAATTTATTTGGTGTTCTCGATTTTCCATATCCATTTATAAAGGTATTGAGTGTACAATACCCAATGTAATATGTTTATATATTTTTTGATTAATTTATTTTATTATCAACAGAACATTTAAAAATAAAAGTCCATTTATCTATAACATCACGGTGTCTCTCACAAGTGTGGTAGCCAGTGCACTAACAGCATAAATAAACATTAAGGTCGCGTCTTCTTCGTACCGTAAATAGATATATCAATATATTCGTTGAAAAAGTATATTAAATGTTATATACCTGATAAATGTAAAAGATTCATTCATCTAATCATCTCTCAACACTCCTTTTGGGAGCACAGAGAGAGAGACCAACCTCTGCCATTCAGACTGTCTTAGAAATACCTAAGTCACCCACGCCACTCCTTACATTCTGAATTCTCTGTCATTGGATCGATTTATTGTGGAAGAGGAAAAGATTCTTGTCAATTACAGGCCCACTCATAAAAAATACAGAAGAAATAGGAGACTTATTTTATCTTGGAAAATCCACATATAAAACATGATCGAATAGGTACTTTATTGTATATTTTGAATACATCTTTTTGATGGATAATCGTTATATTCTTAACTGTATAGCTAGCTACTTACTGTAATGTCAAGGGCATTGTTAGAGTCATTATCTTCTTATGCAACATTTACTTACTTGGCGTCCATCATTTAGATACTGTTATATTATGTATCATTTTGTTGGATGATAATCACCTGTCGCTTTCGCGGAAGTCGGCAACAGTAGTCTTCTTAATCTGTTGCTTTATAAACGATTCTTAACGCAAATCCAACATCAAAATATTATTATAAACCTTGTTATTTTTGTTAAAACTAGTTTAAGTACTCCATAACCTTCAAGTAAACATATCGTCGTTGAATATTAAAAATGGCGCATATAAATGTATAAATGTTTTTAAAATATCTAAAATAAACATTAAGAATTTTAAAAATGTTCCTTTGTGTCATCATATTTTAAAATTTGATACTAAGAAGCACTTATATTTTACTATTTTAAGAATAATATCACATGCCATTACAAAAAAATAAACAACAAATTAGTTTAAAGCCCCAGTGAACAGTTTCTTAAGAGCATGTCTTAATTAGTTTACATTTTAATTTTTTATTTTAATTTTAAATATGGATAGACGATATAATGAGTACGAGATTGATAGCAAATAAATAATTAAACAATTAAATTGAAAACAAAATTTCCTTGGTCATTAATCTTGAAAAGTTATTCAAAAAAGATATTTAATTGTCTTATAGATGAAAATTTAACGAACTTTTTCTTTTACAGGACAATCAGTTACTGTTTCTTTTTTATATTAATAAACATAAATGGTTTCAGTTTAACTGATCTTTTAATAATCTAGCAAGCTGGTTACGACTTGTAAAGTCATTAAAAAAAGTCAGTCAGTATATTACTAAGAAAATTAGTAAAACTTCTACCATTTGAGATTTTTCTATAAATGAATATGGACCTTTACAAAACAAACTTAAGCGATAAATCATACACCTTCTTATAAGATTTTCTAGTCTCTGAGAATTAAGAAAACTACGTACATAGGTAGGTCTTATAATAGCGAATCACTAATAGTTTCTAAAATGATACCTTCAACATTTATACAAACGTTTGCAAATATTTACAAACGAACAACATTTATGAAATACGGAATACTAGTAAGTACTTACGTAAGTATTTTAATACCCATCCAAGTATTTCTAGTATGTACATATCTACTTTGATACAGCAATGAATAATAGATTGATCATTTAGGTACTGTCATTTACCGTTAATACCAAATAGGTTCAGATATTACTGCCATACTGTATTGTGTCAATGGTGACAATAACCTATACATATAACAATATTTTTTTAGTTTATTTATTCATTCTTTACTGTACATTGATCACAAATCACAATACCTACATACAATATTGTTCGTTGGTCAATAATTTAATTCACGTAATCGTTAATTCGTTAATCTAAGAGTGTCAAATTCAAATATTTTTATTTAAATAAAATTTACAAATTAATAATATTACATACACACCTTATTACTAAAAAAAACACATTTATTACATACAAGCGTATGTAACCCGGCATCGCTCGGGTTTAATTAAATAGAAAACCTTGCAAATACATGGGTTAAAACAACAAAATCTTATTGAAAAAAAAAACGGAGTAAGCACTTACGTGGATAAAAGAAGTAAAAAGCTCTTCCCAATGAGAAAACTTAATTTTTGACTCCCTACATGCCCATAGCTTAGTAACAATAAATAGGTAGGTACCTACATCATAAAAAGCATTGCAAATCTCTAAATGAAAAATCTTGAAGTTTGATACCTCACATGCCCATATTTAGGTAAAAAAAATAGGTAGGTACCTACATCGAAAAAAGTGCTGAAAAACTCTTCCCAATGAAAAATCATGAAGTTTGATACCTCACATGCCCATACTAAGGTAAAAAAAATAGGTAGGTACCTACATCGAAAAAAGTGCTGAAAAACTCTTCCCAATGAAAAATCATGAAGTTTGATACCTCACATGCCCATACTTAGGTAAAAAAAATAGGTAGGTACCTACATCGAAAAAAGTGCTGAAAAACTCTTCCCAATGAAAAATCATGAAGTTTGATACCTCACATGCCCATATTTAGTTAAAAAAAATAGCTAGGTGCCAACATCGAAAAAAGTGCTAAAAACCTCTTCCCATTGAAAAATCTTGAAGTTTGACACCTCAGATGTTCACATTTATGTAAAAAAATAATAAGTAGGCACCTACATGGAAAAAAAAGTACTAACAACCTCGTCCCGATGAAAAAGCTTGAAGTTAAGAAATTCCACATATTGGTAGGTACCTACATGGAAAAAGTGCTAAAAACCTCTTCCAAATGAAAAATATGTGAGCTCGACACCTCGAAAGCTCATATTTTATTTAGAAAAATAGGCGGGTACCTACGTGCAAAAACTACTAAAAACCTCATCTTAATGTAAAAACTCGAAGATTGTCATCCCAAATTTCTATAAGAAAAAAAGGGTAAACATCCCTTTTCGTGAAAAAATTGTAGTCACATAAATGTTAAAATATTATAATTGTCCACATTCGAATTTGTATTTTTGGTTTGCAGTGCATAAATGGGTATTTGCTATGAAATTAAAAAAAGTCAAGAATAAATTGTCATATAAGTATTTACTCTTTATTCCCAAAAAACCTTAAAAATGGATTATCTGCATCCTTCAATATTTCAGAATATTTTACTATCAAATATTTCATAATTTATGTAAAAAATATTAGGTGAAAATAAATAGGTTCCCACTCATTGAAAATCATTTAACATTGTTTATGGATTTTATAGGTAAAACTATTATTATTCTACAGTATAGTTTTCTATGGTTTCATAATGTCTTCCATTATGAAAATAGCCCAATATGTCAAAAATATGCAATTTTTATTCACGTAATTCAAGAGCTTTTCTCATTAGCAAACACGATATTTTATTACGAAAATAAACCCTAAATATTTAGTTTCAGAATTGTTGTATTTATTGTTACATCCATTTTGATATTAATTCAATACAATGAAAAATGTTTGACTGTGAATATTGCTATTTACTAAATCTTGCATTAATTTTACATACATTTTGTTGCTAATTTTGTGACATGGTCGCATTAAAATTAAAATATCTTTATCAATACGTAAGATATTTAAAATGTTTTTAGCCTTAAACCTGCCCAGAAGATGAGACCTTGTATAGAGTGTATTATTTTACTTCGGTCTTTCCTAATTTCTGAGTCCATTAAGGACATACGTACATACATACATACATACATACATACATACATACATACGAACGGACTCAAATATTTATGTGTGGATTTGACCCTCAAAATTGAGCAGTGCTCGTGCTTTGAGGGTTTAATTATTTACATATTCAAATTGTAATTTTTTTGAAAATGTGACGCTGGTTACATTTTACAGTTTCAGTTCTAAGAAAAATGTGAATAGAGTTATTTGATATCTCACTCATTTCAAAAGTTGGGAGCTACTCAGTACTGAATTTTGTGTAGTTTTAATATATACCTAATAATTCTTTTAACTTTGAGGGTTTTTATAAAGGCTCAAACATCTCTGGTAATTAAAGGATCTTTGCTGGTTTACATAATTGAATGTATATTTTTTTAACATTATTCTGTTTTTTTACTGTTAGATTTTGTAAATATTAAGAAAAATAATAAAATAAAGGCAGCGCACAAAAATCGAGAGTTGACTGTTACTACTATTACTACTACTATAATATCACCGTAGCCAATGAATTAACCGCATGTAAAAAACAATTTGATTGTCCTTTCCATATTTATAAAAAATAATACATTCTGTATGGGGATATGCCTCATCGCCGAATTGCAGATGCTAATCGTATTATGTAAAAATAAAATTAACGTAGTTAACCGTACTAAATATAATGAACTGACTCACTACCTATTACCAGGAAAAAATCTTAGCAGTTAGTTTAAAGCAAAAATCTATTTCGGTACCTTTAAAAAAAGAGTAGGATACTTGTAACAAGTACCTACCAGATACTTAATTTGACGGATGCTTTTTTAACAGAAGTTAGCGCTGCCGTTTGAATGAAGTTATTGACAATAACTTTTAGTTAAAAGCCAATCACAATTTTAACGGAAGTTAATGAACTTAAATGTAAATGCCACGCTATAAGAATTCAATGTTTAAAAAAACATTGTTTAATTAATTTTATTATGAACTGACTTGCTGATTTATTAAACAAATAAATAGATAAAAAATAGTAACGTCGATAATACAACTATCAATGCGTAGGATAGCTATGTTTGTTTTGTAAATAAGATAAACTTTTTGTACTCATAAAAATACTTACTAACGTACATTACTAAAAGAAGTATCAACTTTCTAACATTACCTAACTATATGCATATAATATTGATAAAGATAATTTTATTTTAATCTACTCTCTCAATGTAAATTTATTTTGAACTAAAAAATCGTTCAAATATTTGGATAAACAACTTTTTGTACGCATCAAAAATTTATTTTTCTATATATGAGAATATTTATTTAATTAATTATTGATTCATACTTCTAATACCCGTTCTTTCTCTTTTTACAGGTATGTCGTCATTCATCAGTTTATTTGCCTACTTAGACAAATTATTGACTCATGCCTGGATTTGGTGAGAAAATTTTTGAACAAGTATATAAATTTGATACATGCATGTTCCGTGGAGTACCCGGCAAAGAAGTGGCCTTCCACTCTATGCCTTAGTTTTCACAAGTGCTGTAAAAAGCAGGGGTTCGGAGAAATAAAGACATTTTAATTCTAAACTTAGCGATGAAGTTTGTCACCCATCCTGAATGTCTTAATTTTTGTTGTGACAGAGAGGACAGCTTTATGTTTATTTCACACAGCTGGTCTGTTGACTACTCCACTTGTGAGATATGTCATGATGATTCAGTAGTAGTAAATCGTTTATTAGTTTGAAATATTTTAATTTCCCTTCAACGCTCCTCCAAGAAATATAGTGCAGATACTAGCCTCCTCTATTCAGAGCGTCTTTACGCCAATCGAGTTATGTACTACTTCCGACGAGACTCCCTAGACTCTGGTATCGTTTACATTAGAAAGGAATGGTATATTTCTCAATGAAACCAGTTGACCGAAAAAACAGTGGTATTGAAAGCTTTAATGATTGAGAAATATTATATTGAGTAATCATTTATACCTTATTCATCTTGATTCTGAATAACGGCAACAAATGTGAAATGTATCCAATTTTTTTAAAGGATATCCATGGTTATAAAATTGACAATATCTATTTACAACTGATAGAATTATTGGTATAGTTGGTTATTCAAATCAACAGTAACATTATACAAATATGCTGAAAACAGCATTTGATATTGTGCCCATTAGCTATTCATGACACTTGAAAGTTGTGTTATATGACCTGTTCATTATAACTTTATGATATATGTTTATTATGCTCTCGTTTTGTTATATGGATACTTTTATTTGATATTAAATTTCACACATTAATTGAAACGGTGTTAATGTTTAAAAGTAGATCATGAGCTACTGAAATTTGATACACGCTCTCTCTCTTTCGCCTACACCATGCATACGTTTATTACTATATTATTACTATACTACTACTATACTATACTACCCTCACGCCGTGTCCCAAGTGGGGTAGGCAGAGAGAACGGAACGCCAAACAGATCTATCTTTACACACTTCCTTCGCTTCCTCCACATTCATACAGTTCCTCATACACGCACGTTGGTTCCTCTTACTCAACACGCGGCCGTCCTTGAGAATTTGATCCACGTGATCAAGCCACGTGGTTCTCGGACGCCCGCGTTTCCTCACACCCTTTCTTTCAGATAAGTATATCCTCTTTGTCATTCTTACCTCGTTCATTCGTTCAACAACAACGTTTATTATCTTGTTGGTTTTGTGTTTGTTTTAATAAATAACTACCTATATCGAAATTATTCTAATTAGTGTTTTAACAAGTATTTTTTTGAAACTTAATAATGTAAGCACTTATTGTCTTCCTATTTTAGAATTCAAAACAAAACTTATAATTTTACTATAAATATACTATCTGTTTTTGAAAAGTTATTTTTACAACTATACCTACTACCATTTTAAAAGGTTACATGGATTATTTGTTCAAGTCCTGTCTGGGGAACTACCCAAAAAAAAGACGTTATCCTTATTAATCCTCGTCATATTCGTGAGTTGTATTATAAAGATGATTGTGTTTTATGGAAATAATAAAAACTGTTTGAGATTCACTATGTTTAATAATAGGTAAAGTAATGGACTTTTTAAATCGAAATCAGGTTGTTATACCTATTAAGTTTTAACGTATCGACCGACGGTTCCTGGTGGAAGTTTGGATTAATAATTTATTAATAAAACAAGATATATATAATAGTTATACCACTGTTGACATTTGACTATTGAAAACAAGATTTTTATAGTTATTCCTTTTTTACTACTGTATCTATCATTAAATATAGTAAAACTCAACCAGTTTGTTTTTATATTCATAAATTAATATTAATTTTTACAAAATAAACGTCAGCACAATCAATAAAGAAGATTGAGCTTAGAAAATACTTAAATATACCCCTAAACATCTCTACTTTAAGAAGAATGCTAGTCCCTATAAAATAAATTTCTACTTTTATGCTATACTAGCCATACTGATAAAAATATCTATACTTGGCTAAGTAGAAAAATTCTAAAATAAGCTTGGATGGAATGATAAACCCTTCGCACATAATGATTTGTTATTCCTGGTATTGTCATGTAGGAATAGCAGATATTCTGTTTTTTTAGTACAGTTGTAAAAATTTGTTAATAAATGTCTAAACTTTCCTATAATTTCAGTAGATATTTTCAGACAATTAATAAATAGTTAAAAGTTTTAACAATGAACCAGACTGCTAAAGTTTTTGTTGATTATTTCAAGCACGGCACCTGGCCTAAAATGAAAATATTAATTATCGATTCACTTTTGTATTAATGTCACGTAATCAAAAGAGTCTTTATATAGCTGTTAGTAATATAATAAAGGGTTGAAATGGCGTGACAACTTTCTACATTGTTGTGCTGTTCTACTATTTGGAGTAATAGTAATTAATGGTTTTATTAAAACAATATGCTAATCTAGACTGTATTAAAATATTTGAATGATACCCACTTTTATTTCATTTTTTTACTTTTTAATGTATTACTTTTTTTAGAATTTGCTCATGTAAAAAGTAACTTGAAATATGGGTGGGAAATTTCTGAAAAGATTTAATTATTTCACTGATATAAAATTCCTTTAGGGGTAAATAGGACACTGCTTTTAGTTGATAGAAATCATTTATTCATTTTCTTTTATTCCGTTCTTTCCTCAGTGCTGAGAATCGTGACTATCATTTGTATAGGTGTAAATAAAATGCTTCCAGTGACTCCTCTCCCTCTCCCTCATGTTGCCTCCTTTATTTTTTTACATTAACTGGAATCGTCTTTTTTTTCTTAAATCTTTCAACTTTCCTCTTATAAAACGCAAGATGAAAATATGACTCTCTCATTTGTATGAACGAATTGTCAAATACAGCAATATTTTTCCCATTTTTCTATTATGAATAATGAACCGTAAAGACTATTGTTTAATTTGGAAAACTTTGTAGACAAATTTCTGATTAATTTGATTAACTGTTATTTATATATATTCAATTCATAGAATTAAAGAGCGAGAAAATATGTGGTATATGAATAGTATGGATAAGAGTATTATTATCTCTGTTGCTGGAAGAATGTTGGATAGAAAAGCCACTGGTGATAAAATGATACGATAAGATGAAGATACTGGAAGACTATAAAATGAAATTGGTAGATATAAAATTGATCAGGGTTTTCTTGTAATAATATCCCTTTGATATGAATCGTTTTTTCCCCTCATGCATACCTACAATGCGCCGTTTTCATACGTGGCTATAAATCGTGCTGCAGTGGAAGAAATGTTGTATGTTTTCCCTGACTCTTTTTACTAGCACGCACACTATTATATTCATTCTATACCTACTTACACTTCACACTACATATTTCTATATTGTAGTAGATATAGATACTTCCAGAACATACATTTTCTTCCTTCCTCCCCTAGCTGTAATCAATACAAGTTATTCTACATCGACAACTACCTCTGCTTTTCTGACTACTTTAGTCAAGAATACTAATGTACTTACCTATACGCACTTTTTTTGGTAATATAATATACCTAATAGTTGTGCATTCGAATTTTATACATATGTAAGTGTGTATATAGGATTATTCGCGTTGTTTCCAATTATAAAATTTATCTAGAAAATCTTTTATCCTAAAAGCTTATGTGAAAAGAGAGGATAGTTCAATTTCCTTCTATTTATAAAAGCCATCCACTTGTTTACAAATGATCAGGGGCAATAGATAAACTTTGAACATAGGTATGTATTTGTATTTGAAATTCTTTATTAGAATATCTTGTATCTTTCATATTGGTTCTGTTTCCTGATGACTTAAATGTTTCCTTTTACGGTCCACTGTTATGGTGACAATATAGTCCATATCAGAGAGATAAGATTGTTATAAATATTTGGTAATTATATTATACTATACCTTCACGGCATATCCCACAAGTGGGGTAGCCAGCAGACCAGCTGCATATGATAAACATGCAAGCTGTCCTCCCTGTGTCAACAAAAAAAAATTAGACGTTCAGGACGGGTGGCAAACCTCATCGCTGAATTTAAGATGTAAAATGTCTTAATGTTTTCGGGTACCTTGCTTTAACAGGACACTCGAAAACTTACTGAGAAGAGTGAGAGACTAATTTTTTACCGAAACCAGCCGAGACAAATTCGTTCTAAATGATCTTTAAAACCAAAATATGAAATTCATTATTTTTTTCGTATAAATATTAACAGTTTGTGCATTGACGTGATTTTTATATATAAATAACGCTATAAAAAGTCATTGACCAAAACTATCACCACATTTCTACCTCTGGTGTATGAAAAAATAACGGACGTATAAAAATATCCAATTTAAAAATGAGAATCAATATCTGAAAATTCATTTCCACATTTTTATAAAATATACAGAATAAAATGTAACAAACTGCAAGAAGAATAATGTAAAAGTATGTAAGGAAAATGTCGAAGTGAGAAGAAAAGAATCTAGTTTGTGGTTTCCTTTTACCAGGGAGCAGATTTTTATACTAAGGAAAATGTTCGTAGTGCACATCGTGGTGAGAAAGATTTTTATTTTTATTCTGTTCGATAACATCCCTACCGGGGGAAGAGAAGCTTTAGTCGAGAAACTTTTGTTAAAGTGCACGGGAAGTATTGATGAATTGCAGTTCGTTTCAGCCCCTCTCTAGATCTACACATACATATTATTATTATTATTGGTCTGAAGGGTGAGACTTGATCGAGAACATATTCAATTTATATTGAGAAAAAGCATGCTGAACTTTTCTTATGCGTGGTTCGTTTTAAGAATTTGCTTCAAGTTTATTAAGCCATCATTTATTCTCAATGTGATCAGTGTCAAATATTACATCGAATAGTTTCATCATACTTATAACTAGCCGTCCTTCAACGCTTGTTTTGAGAGAAAATGATAGAAACAAGATACTTCAAATTCAAACGATTCTCCATCAATAAAGTCACCTGATCTCGCTGTCACATGAACTATGTATTGTGTAAGAGATTCTTCCAGGTCGTCACATATCTTTATATCAGCAAAGAGTATTTTTTATTGATTATTCTCAAACTCTTTATTAGAAAGACATAATTTATATGATGCATGAATACCTACTAGGTATTCATGCATCTCTTTTCAAGGTTTACTTTGCTGCTTATAAGTACTACTTACATATGTGTAGCTAATTTTATCTCAAAGATAGAACAGCGATGACAAAAAACTTTGATATAACAAGCGTGAGAAATGAAATCACAATAGGAGTCCCTCAGGGATCTATACTGGGGCCGTTATTTTATATGATGTACATAAATGATCTACAATACATAGGACTGACTGGAAAATACTTCATTTACGCAGATGACACATTGTTGATATACAGTGGAACAGATGAGAACACCCTAAAGAACACAATAAACAATGATTTGAAGATCTTCACGAACTGGCTCAATAATGGATCTCTAACTATAAATGTGGACAAAACTAAATACATGATAATAAAACAGAAAAATAAAGCACCCATTAATCCTAGTTTAATGATAAACGATCTACCTATACAGCGGAGTACATGTGTCAAATACTTGGGTCTGGAATTAGATGACAAACTAACATGGAACGAACATGTCAAAACAATCATCAAAAAACTCGCACCAATGGTAGGAATTATGAGGAGAGCGGAAGTATTTAATAAAAGCACTAAGAAAATTATCTACAATTCATTTATATTACCACACATAATGTATGGAATTATAATTTGGTCCCAGTCCAGTATGCAACTGCGTGGTATCGTTCACAGAATGATGAACAAGGCGCTAAAAGTAGTGTTTGACCTTGACAGATATACTAGGACTGATGAAGTCTATAAGATTACACAAATGCTGAACCTCGATGAGTTGGTATGCATGGAAAGGGCGAAAGCTATATATAAAGCAAAAAATGGTCTAATTAAAACGAACATGCGTATACTAAGAAACAGTGATATACATAACAGATATACCAGAACCAGAAACAATTTAAGAAACGTGTACCCAAGGACTGACAAAGAAAGAAAAGGATTTTATTATGAAGCTGTAAGAATTTTTAATGATCTACCGGAAGTGCTGAAGAATGTAAATAGTTATTATACCTTCAAGAGGCAATTGAAAAAACGTACATTAGAAAGAAGAGATATTAGATTTTGATTGCCGGATTTTTGTTTTTTCTTTTCTAATTTTAATGTATTGTGTTAAAACAAGAGGTAAATTATGTGCTTTATAGAAGACAAATTCATTTGAAGATCTTCTAGCCCCTAATACCAGCTCTATGGTGCTGTCTGGGGCCAGATTTTGTTGTTTTTTGTATATTTTCATTTTTGTGTTTTATAATTGAATTGTTGTCCTATATATACTTATATACTTATAAATAAAAAAAAAAAAATAATTATAACTAACTACAGTTTGCAGTTTATACTTCTGCTAGACATGCATCCCTGCGCGAGTGAGTCATTGCACTTGTATTGTGGCGAATCTGATGCAGCACTCGTATAATAGCTATTATTAGCACCGTTCATAATTATCTTCTGCACTCCTGATACACCTATTATAATATCGGTATTAATCCCCTACAATATGTCACATCCATATAATATCATATAATATTATGTTATCGACCAAGTGATAAATCAGGACACTATTTATAATGCCTGGACAATATGAATAATGACTAGTCAAATCGAGTCCCGTAATCGACTCTTATTGAAACTATTACTTATCCCGTTGTCTTGTCATTATAAATATAGCATACTAATTGTTATGAAATTTGATAACTACGGTACCTACCTATACAGAGAGGGCGCGAGGAGCGAGAACAAACTTGAACGGTCCGTTCTTTCGTTAAAAAAGTGATACTCGTTATATACCTATAATTTGTGACTGAAACAGTTTTCATTCTTAACCCTGGTAGGTTACAGATTTGATAATAAGAATGTATTGCAACATTAAAATTATTTGGTAAAACACATCTTTTATAGTTTGCTTGGAATCGTTGCTCTACAACATAACAATGTAATAATACTAACAAGTAATGTATATAAAATTCTAATTTGGTCTATAAGTAAAGAATTATTGTTATTATATATTACTCTACCCAATGGGGAACATGCATGTGTGAGGAATATGAATAAATGTTATCAATTTATATTAATAAATATACGCTGATCACGAATATCCTAATAAGAAACGATAAAATAAAACTTTTCATTCATTATTTTCATTTTAAAAATCCATATTTTCTGTTATTGAATTAGTCCGGTGTGACGGCGCTAGGCGCTATTTTGTATTGCCACACGTTTCACTCTTAGTACTGTTTGTAGCGCCTGATATTTTCAAACACTGCTCCGCCACGAGTGGACCTTTTTGCGGCCAAGTGCGAAAATCGCTTTTTTAAATGGTGATAAAAACCTTAAAAATGCACATTTAAAAATATAAAAAGCACCATAATTTTTCTAATTTTCTGTACTTTTTTTTGGGTTGAAAATTTTTTTATGTGAAAGTTCCCCATTACTGATGAATATTACTCATAGAGTTAGATCAATTTAATTATTATAATAATTTTTATCTGTAAATAAATCAGTTGGCTTGTAATATTTTGAACACTTAAATCGTACTAATTTCTCACATAAATCTTTGGTATAATCCCTGAATATAATAGCTTAAAGTTTTCACCTCTTCTCCCAAAAAGTTTTGAATTACCTCAGAGAGGATAAATGAGCAACATCATTAATTTACTTTGATTCAAAATGTAATATTTAAATAACTCGGGTATTTCAAACAAATACGATATAGACGAAATGCAAACGAACTGTTTTTACCATATTAGTGTATTTGAATTGAACTTTTTGTAATCCTTACGACTTCCAAAATATTATGCATTATATTTGAAACCCGATTTGTAATTAAAATGAAGCTGAGTTTAGTATCTACTGATCCAACTGCTAATATTGGCAATACGACTTTAAAACAAAACAAACAGAAATATGTGTCTTCTATAAAAATTGATGAGAATCCGACTTCCTACACTCAAGATGATAATATCCTACACGATACCAACCTATATTAGAATATTTAAATTTAAATATAACAAATTTTCTAACTAAATTTGAATGGTTGGACTTAGAATATCGTAGTTATTATAAAGAAATGTTCATAAATCTTTTCACAATAGGGTTACAATAAATTAAATAGAATGCATTTTTTTAAAAATTGTAAGCATCTCGATCAGTGTTCAGTAAAGAATAAATAGATAAAAATAAATGAGAGTTTTGCATTATCTATAGTAATAATAAATAAGGTAGGTTTTTTATTTCAGTTTTCTTAGAGGGAAATATTTTTTTCAGTTTTCAGTTTATGGAAACATTTCAGTTTTCTTAGAGGGAAATATTTTTTCTGTTACTTGTCTAAAACATATATACGTGGGAACGAATTGAATTATTTATATGAGGATTACCATCGTTCTATCGATATCGAACCTTCTACAAATACTTTTGTATTGTTTTTGCCAATATTTACTCTACGAACATAACAGGAATTCCTTTTTACACGTGTTTATGCTTCACAAATCATATTAGTTCGTTTTATTCTAAATGAAACTAACAAATATATTTTTACACTCACATTTTTGCATGGTAGTAATTTTTTTCAATTATATTATACTTGTTATTAGGTAGCCTGGAGATAGAGTCTCGGCCTCGTGAACATGGTGTCGGTGGTTCGATCCCAGGTGCCGGCAAACTCCCCTTTCACGACACAAGCTTTTAGTAGCTTACTGTGAAAGGTGTTTAAGGTTGTATTTGGATTTATAACAAAACCCAGATATATCTTTAATAAAAAAAAGGTAGGTATATAATGTACATCATCATCACAACCATCGCTCCGCCCACTTTTCGGAGTAGGAACAATAAATTGATCTGTCACCACTTATTTTTATCTTTCCATACACTTTTCGCTTCCGTCACTGTCATACAATTTCTCATGCATATGTGCTCAGCACAGACCCAGCCTGGAGGATCGGATTTATATGGTTGTACGGAAAAATGTGATATAGTTTTTGCTGAATTCCTAATATACTTATCACATTGCCACAGGAACGGCGTATCATGAAATATATATTATGTCGACTTCACATTTTAACAATAAATATTCACAATTTAAATACTTTTAAAACCCAATATTTAAAGAAACACATGGCTTGATAATATTCATCTACTTATTTATCCTTTTGTGCCGTATCAAAACGGAGGTATACAAAATAAAAACACCATGTTGATTTGTATACTACAGTATTCATTAAGTTTTACTTATGAATTGATTAAGCATAAATAATAGGTACTAGACGTTATTCAGACGACCGTGCTCTGACGCTTTTATTTTAGTATAATAATAATAAGAACACTTTATTGATCAGAAAAAATAATCATGAGCAATTGGCGAGATAATTGCCTGTAGGCAATATCTTCCAGCTAACCAATTATTCCAGCTAACAAAGTATTTTTACATTCAAGAATTTCAAGAGAGGGGTTTATATTTAAACATATTAAAATTGAGTATTTATAAATTAATTTTCATATATTATAATATCCTTTCTTCATTTAAGTTTAGCATTAAGCTTACCACTTTATTTACTTATGTGAGATTCATGGAAACTTCTTTATGAATAAATAAATAAGCTATGTAGGTATGCTGTTGATGTTTAATTAATAATTAAGATACATTAAATATATTTACTAAAACTTTAGACTCTGATAACTTCATAAGTAAGTGCCAAGGTTATTTGATACGAGCTTTTTGTCCTTGATTCGATGGTGAGGTCGCATATAAAAAATAATATGTGTTGGAAAAGAACTAGTTATCTAATTATTAATTTAGCGATGAGGCATACCATTTATTCTAAATGATATTCAAGATACATGTTAAGCTTCTTATTTTTAAATTTGAATAGAAAACTTTCATTGAAAATGGTTGGTAGCTGAACGGTGGAGTCTGAACTCTCTCAACTAAACTGCACGAAAATTTCATTCATCTAATTCTGCTATTTGTCTGTTTCATAGTCACGATAAATGATAATTACAAATGTTTGGAGTCAAAAACCTTTACAAATACCACTAAAAATTAATCTACGCGCGACCAAGGTTTCAACAGGTAACCTGTCATTCTCATGCGCAATATTTGACAATGACAGGTTACCTGTTGAAACCTTGGTCGCGCGTAGATTAATTTTTAGTGGTATTTGTAAAGTTTTTTGACTCCAAACATTTGTAATTATGTTTAGAAACTACCACAACGTTACCGCCAAATCAATAAATAACGATAAATGATATTAATTGATGAACACAAAGGAATCGTTTGAGTTCTTCATGATAAATAAATAAGATATTTGCCACAATTTGTAAAAGAAATCTATATTACAGTTGGTGAATATTATTATAGCAAAATGTATAAAAGTAGAATGGTATTTTTATGTTGGTATACTTGCAAGTTTAAAACGTTTAATCCGTCATTAGCAATAATACCTTTCCTTTTTCATGTGAAAATTATTGATGTAAAATGTAAAAGATTATCTGATTAGCTGTTATTATTAAATAATACTCTTATTAAGTTCATATATCTAATATTTTCTAAAAAATCACAGACTGTGAAATGTCACATCTTGTCGCACAGTACGGTACACAGATAATATTATGTATGATAAATGATTTTCTTTCATTACTTCATACATATGTATCTACATAGCAGTAAGAATTAGAGATGATACGGTTATTTGACATCACAAATCGTTACCCGGATGAACAGGTATCAGATAATAGATATATAATAAAATATACTATTTCTTTTTTGTGAATTTTTTTCATGGTATGTCACCTATATTAAGTATATGCCTTTTTTATTGATATTAAGTTAGTCTTTTACTCTATTGCCGGTGACCCCTGATGAATCTCCTCCATTTCCTGGCAAATTTACTTAAGGAGCCATCCTCCACAATATTGCTTATCGTTTCAATCTGGTTGCCTGCGCATAGTTAATGGTCTCTTAGTGGAAAAGGTGAAAAGATTTTTTATTTATAAGTAAATACAATAAGACAATTTTAATTTATGCCTATCAGGTGTTTACATAAATTATCTAAGTAACTTTGATTACGTTTTTACATTCACAGAAGAACATCTACTAATCATAAAAATATCAATCATGAAAAAAGTAAAACACCCCCATAAAATATCTCACATTAAACTAGACAAATTATTATAGAAGCTCTTTCGGTAGGTAGAACATCTCGACGGATAATCGGTATTCGGTCACAGTTGGTATACAGTTGTTCGTTGCATCTCTATCAAAAATTATATTAGATTTTAAAACCATCGATGTGTATCGATATGGATAAAGCGTTATATATTATTTTTATTTATTATTATTAGTATCTATAACGTACATTGTATTATTGTGATGTTACTGGAAATAGTAGGTAACTAATAATGAAATTATTATTGTCACACAAATGAACAATTTATATGAAGCGATGAACTCTTCCAAGTGTGGCCAATTATTAGATATTGTGATATAAATATAAGGTAAAATGTTCGACTAGCTATTACACCCATAGATGTAGGTACATAAATAATTAAACTTTATATTTATTCAGGGATAACTAAACATTTGAACAGAAATAGCTTACAAAACACAAAATATAAACAATACATTATCCTATTTGAAATTACATATATACATATTTTCACATATTTCTATACTTCAATAAGCCCACAAAGTTGCATTTATTAAAACAGTTAGAATAAAAAAACAATATGAAATGAGTATGAAAAAGGCACAAATATCACAGTAGGTACGTGTAACTAAGTAAATAACAGAATTCAGCGTATTTTTTTTTATCCTAAATATACTACTACTATACCACCACGGCATATCCCACAAGTGGGGTAGCCAGCAGACCAGCTGCATATACTAAACATGAAAGCTGTCCTCTCCGTGCCAATGTAAAATCAATACGTTCAGGATGGGTGGCAAACCTCATCGCTGAAAAGTACCTTTATTTATCAAAAATATGTGCTTACACTTTTGAAAAATAAACCAAATTTAAAATCTGCTCTTAAATTTATGTTACGAACACATAAACTTCATGTATGTATATAAATGAATAATAATCTGTAAAAAATTTCACAAGACATGTGTTTTTATTAAAAAAAATTTTAGAAACTAAAGATAGATTCTGGTAATTCAAGGTTTATCAAAACACAGACAAACCGATTTAAATATTAAAGGGGATATTTTATTTTATTATGTTGTGTCCGTTAGATGTTACCGCGGTTATGGTTTATTCTATTGATTTAATTATCTGACTTGTCACCAAAGATATTCCGTAAATATTATTTACGTATCTACAATCTACCTATCTACAACCGTCGGTTATTTTAATTATATTCAAACAGACAGTAACAAATGCTGACGCGTGACTGCGGTTAAATCACAAAAAACGCAGAATCCCCGTTAGCTGTGAACTTTATATAAATTTGGTACTTGACAAATAAATAATTGTTTTATTGAGGCTCCCGATAATATACACACCTATGTATTGTGTTAATATCAAAAGAGAATCTTGATTTAAACTGTGTTTCTATTATATTGATAACAATTAACCTCACAGAATACGCTTTGTGCAATATATTGCACAAAAATATTATATAATGAGTGGACCTGCGGATTTTTAAATTTTATTACAAATATTTTTTACTTTTAAGCGTCAAATAAAGTCTAAAACTTTACAACTAGCAATAAATGGAGGAGCTCTGCCTCACGCTCCCCGGAAGAGCAATTTGAAGCAGCAATGATAATGAGATTAAAATAGTAGGTATAATAGTATCAGTCGATATATTGCGCTTACTCCAATGTGCAATATTCCCAAAACTTTTTTATTAATAGTTTTACACCTATAATATTATTAAACCTGGAATAATCAGTAATTCCTCTTTAGCTTTGAATAAGTCATATTCAGTCGTTTTAATAGCTATGTTACAAGTCGGGCCAGTATACCAGTGCACCTCAGGTATGATGGTCTCTTTTATTCATAGGCAGGTATCAGCAACCAAAGGCATTGTTATAGAATATTTTATTTTCTATATTATTATCTAATCCTTGTACCTGTATACCTACATACGTACTGCCCGCCTTACGGTGTACATAGACCTAGGACCACACACCCTTTTCGCTTGTTGTTTCTGTCACATTAATATAAGAGTTCCTGTTTGGATATTTTGAGTCAAAATAATAATATAAAAGTTCTCAAGTATGCGTACAGTAGGTAAGTTAAAAAGGATATCAAATAATTGAAGTAGGCGGTTACATAAAAAGAATAGTTATAATAGGTAGCTACATTATAACACTCTATAACTCTAGGATAATTAAAAAAAAACAATAGGGATTTACTGAATGAATCTCAATACAAAACTGCAGATAATGCATTTTATGATTTATGACTAATTTTTGTCAGGAAATTAACGTATCAGAAATCATCCCATATATACTTTAGTTTTAAACGAGCATTCGGGATCGCAACATCTAACAGTGAAAATTTATTTTAGTGTCAGTTTATAAATTATATAAATATGCCTACTAAACGTCAAGTGTTGACTCCCCTGTGTCGCGAATTTGTGATACGTCTTCGCGATTATTTTACAAAGGAAATTTTCTATTTCAAAGTGGAAAAAATTAACTGATTGACAATTTCTGATAAATGTATCGTTGGTGGTGAGACGTAAGGAAGTTGAGTAAACGTGTAGCGGGGGTTCAGGTGCACTCATATATTGGCCCCACTGTAATTTGTTATATATTAAAAAAAAATCTACCACGGTTTCAGTGGAGACGTCCACCATTCTCAAACTAATTACCCAACTATGCATAAAATAGTAACATTGAAAACTATGATTGAAAGCAATAAAACCCACTTAATCAACAAATAAGACATTTTTTCATTAAAAAAGTTTCTAAATCCAAAAAATATGGATCGTAATTGGTTTATTTTCAACGCCCTAAACATTAATCTAATCATATTAGCATAAACTTATCTTACGTTCAATTGTTCGAAATTTTGCACAAAATTCTGTGCATCGAACATTTTTACCATTTAAATATCAACCGACTATTCATTGTAGTACTTAAACTTAAGCATTACTTCACACTTGGCATTGCGATGTCTTTGCAGGTAATATTAAATCACGTTCTCGATTATTGTTGCTATTGATTTACTAATAGAACCACAATAAAGATATTATTTATGTAATACATAATTTATTTTTAACCGTTAATCAACGAAATTCAATCAATTTTTCAACAATCAATAATGTTTGTGGGTTCGGATGATCACTACATGAATAACAATATAAAGTAATTGAGATGAATTAGAGCTATTACATTTGTGCAATCTTCAGCGATCGGTGACAACATTAGTAAGATTTGATTTCTCAATTATAGGGTACAATAGATAGATAGTAATAATATATGTAGCTATTTTTTTTATTATTAATAATATCCAAGTAGTGAATTATTCTATCTCAGGAAATATAATAGGTCTTCTATTCATCTCCGCAAGTTTTTGAGTATTCTGTAAAGGTAGAACGTCACATGTAAGAATTTTTGTTTTTTTTTATGCGGCGATAAGGTATTCAGAACACGAATGTCTTAATTTTTAGCTTATGGATGCTTCCTACACTCAGCAAAAGCGTCCACCAATATGCTGGACGAGTCCTGTTTCTATTACAGCTTTATTTGTTTATTATTTGGTTTAAGTAAATTGACTACCACATTTACGAGAGATGTCGTAGAAAATAGAAACCCATTAAAATTAATTGGTCTTTTTTTTTTTAAACTTGATACTCGTATTTGTACATACAAAATTAAAAAAATATATATAAAAGAAGCATTTCAATTAGTTACCTAGCTTTGAATGAAACGGGCTTATTTACTGAGTGTTTTCTTGAGAAGAACGTAAAATATTTTACGATATGTTATTATATATATTTCCCTTATTATATTCCTTTATTTTTATTATATTACTTTAAACGAGGAATATGCACACCACAAAATCATTTGTTATGTTCGTTCATAGCATGTTCAGTGACAAATTGTCTTAGCTTTTAAGCAACAAATTTTGAAGATCATATCGCTTGTGCGTGCTTCTTTAATATAGGTACCAGTGTAATATTTTATATGAGTTTGTACCTACATACGAGTATAATAATAATATTATTTATGATTGATTGAATATACTAAAAGACACCGTGAAGCTTTAACCTACATCAAGATATATTTTCATTTCATATTATTATTAATATTGATAATAATAGCTGTCGTAATATAAAAATTGCTGTCGATGATTTTATTATTTTGATGTTCATATTCGTACTAGGCACTGGCAGTGGCTTTTATTTTAATTGTACGTTCAAATAATTAAATTGG
Source organism: Athripsodes cinereus (assembly GCA_947579605.1). Classification (NCBI taxonomy): domain Eukaryota; kingdom Metazoa; phylum Arthropoda; class Insecta; order Trichoptera; family Leptoceridae; genus Athripsodes; species Athripsodes cinereus. The sequence continues at coordinate 21,918,485 of OX388305.1, read as the reverse complement.
TTTGCAAATCATTACTAAGGAGCTTAATATACCTATAATATGATGAGATTTGAAGCATTTAAAATAGACTAGTAGGTACGATATTCATCCTTTGTGTACCTACACGTGTAAGGCCGTCAACCTTACAAAGAGTCAATGCGTAACACAACGACGGATAACTCGAGATGATTCGAGAAAACACCCGACCTTTCAATTTTTTTACCCCTACTGACATTGCGGGATGGTTCCGCAGAAGCAGCTGGTTGGTCACCCTATATATGGACAATGTGCAAGGGGGTCGTTTACACATAACACGATTTTAAAGGCGAGATATGGTAATGTAAATATCTCCCAAGAAACAAGTATGTTTTTGAGTTTCCTTATAGATGAAGTTTTCCTTTTAGGGATATCCTGGATATTGTAAAGACCTTTAAGGTCATATATGGTGTTTTACGAATAACAAAGTTTTAAAAGACGTTCAAAAGGATTACCTATTCATCAAGTAATGTCTACATTCTGGTTTAGCTGGCTAGAGACTCTGAGGTCCACAATATATTCACAAAATTAATCACAGTTACGTTTTTTATAGGTACTAATATTACAGCATAAGGCGCTGTCCATATTCAAATTATGTTGTATTCATCTCACTGACTTTATGGTATGGTAAAAGTAAAATATCATACCCATAGATATTCTACTGAACACCTTTGAGACAGTCATATAGCAACAATATAAATGGATTGTTATTTATGTTTAACATCTACCAAAAAAATCATGATTTTTCGATGTTCTTTTTATCTTTTCGATACACGCAAAGGCTACTCTAAAAAACATGCATAACAATAAAATGACAAAAATTGTCTTGATAATAACAATAAAATTTTAAGAATACCAATTATTTCCTATAATGCAGTAAAATAATGTAAAAAAAAACGCTGTGAAATCAAATTGTTCAACTCACAATCGATACTAAGTACTGACATTGACAAAAGTATAAACTTATACTGTTATATCTGTAAAGCAAAATAACAAAATGTTTCTTTCGTTATTTTATTTTATTCTTAAATCCACCATAAAGCCATATTGATCTTTTTTATTGTTATTCGTATAAAAAATATATAGGCTGACGATATTGAACGTTTGTTCTCTTTATAATTCAGCCAGAACAGTCACGTTTTGATCTTGGTTAGAGCGTGTTACTGAACTCTTGTCATAAATAGATATTATAATTGAAGAAGTTTAACATCGGATGACTCGCGCCTAGATTTGAAAATATATTTTTGTTATCACTTATCCAAAATTGAATACATAATCTTCAATAAATCAAACGGCAATAAATATTCGGCAGTGCCCTGGATAGGATCTGAACCCGCAACTTACAACTAAGTACAAACAGCAAAGCATACGTTACGATAAGGATGGGTTGCGGGTTTAGGTCCCGATAAAGGTACTACTGGATATGGTGGCGTTGTCTCTTCTAAGCCTTATAATATAAGATGATAGTTCCATATGTTGGATTTGCACATATTATCTAACCTCAGACAATTGTTTATTTAAAATACAAAACTCGCAAAAATGACAAATTCTTCTTTTTTGTTGACTTTTATAATTTTTTCGAAGGCACAAAGTGGATACCTTCTCAATTTACAGCAATTCTACGTTGATTAAGTCACCTTTTCCCATACCATTCTTAAAATCTTGGTTTTGTTGTCACATCTTATTTTATTACATATTCAAAATATTTGAATTCCAACACTCAGTTTAAAGTATTTATTTTGTGACCATATCATTAAATTATTCTATAAAAGCTACAAAACGTATAATAGAATATAAAAAAAATTTCATACATTTTCATTGCTACCGTTACTGCTTCTTCGCACTCTGAAAGACTTACCACCGAGATGTGAAAGTTATGATTATTTTTTTAATATTGTTTAACCTATAGATTATTCCACTGAATTAGTATGTGAATTGTATTCTTAAAAAGTAAGTCTGATTTCTCAATTGGATTTGCTGAATTTTGGAATGATATTACTTACTCTGAGGAATGATGTTCATGTTGAAGGAATTACGTAAGTTCATGGTTGTCATACAGTGTTAAAACTGTCATCTTTTATTTAGTTAGTAAGCGTTAACAGAAGTCACTTTTTCATTTTGTCTTTCTCGCAATGTTTGTACGATGGTGGAATGTATTAGAATTATTCTTCTACTTTGTTGAGTAATTTCAGAAAATGTTTAAATATTCTAAAATGTCAACCATTCATTAGTCATCACGTAAAAAAAACTACGCACGATTTAAATATTTTCGATTATTTATTAAATATTTTAAAAAAGCTAACTAAATAGTTTTGCATTTTGTTTTCATATATTATATTAAAAAAATATATATCAACAAGTCTCTCGATCAGGTATATTTTGACAAATAAAGCATCACTCTTTTCCATTTATTTTGATGTAGGAACTTAGCGTGTTTGGTCTAGATTTTTTCTCCAGAAGCGTTAACATATAGGTTTTGCTATATCCATAAATAAGATCTTCAGGTGGTTGGTGTCTATCGTCTTAAATTGCGCCGAATTTACATTGAATACTTAATATAATAATAAATATAATTATTTTAAAAGATGTATCTGGGTTTTTGTTATAAACCCATAAATAACTTTATACACCTTTCACAATAAGCTAAAAGCTAGTGTCGTGAATGGGGAGTTTGCAGACACCTGCCATCGAACCGCGCACTTCTCGTGTATGAGGTCAATAGATTTTACCTCCAGGCTAAGGGCAAACTAACTTAACCTGACAACTTTAACTTATCTTTTGTAAATAGGTAAATATCTTAAATTTAATGACAAGATATAAAAATAATTTTCCGTACACACATAACATTCCCTATTCTATTATAATAATAGGTACTAGGTATGTAGGTATATTCTGATTGGATCTCTCTTTATCATTGATTATTCAGAATATATCTCAGGCTTAGCATGCTACATATTAATAATTTATTACTCACCTCCTATTACATATTACACTCAATCTCTATGAAATGATACTAAGCACTGTTTATTATGTAATGTCTGGATTAGGATAATATCTATAATATTGTTCGTAGAATCAAATTCCTAAGTGATAAATATTTTATTTGCAATTAATGTCAAATGTCTAATTCATTAAACCAAAACGTACTCAGTATTATTAAACAGTACCTTAAGTGTAAGTTTTTTACGTTACGAAGTAGTTCATAAAAGGAAAATTACCTAATTACATTAATATGAATTTGATTTAGCTAAATCAGTAGAAATATCTGAAATATCTATCAGTTTTGGTACAGCCTTCCTTAGTGTTTTAAAAAACTTATTGACCAGCAAACAATGACATTCAATATCCAAAATACGAAAACTTTAATTTCGTTACATAACATCTAGTTAAAAATTCAACTATCAACTTTTCCCCGTTTGACTATGGGACCGAAACGAATGATAAATTTGCCACGAAGTTGCAATTTATTTTTCAATATATTTTATTTATTTTCCCCCTTAAATATTGAACCAGTCTGCAGCCTGAACGCTGGTATTGAGTGAACTTTACACTTTTAAACAATATACAGGATGACTAAACAAAAGGTATAAAACTTTTCTTTTACCATTTTCATTTAGATTTCCGAAAAATCACGGTTACCTTTTCGAAAGTTACATACATTTCGAAATAAACAAAACAAGCGTTTTATTCTACTAATGATTTATTCGATGAGAGAGACGTCTTTCGCCTTATAAGGACATTGTCAATCGATTGAAATCATTAGTAGAATAAAACGCTTGTTTTATTTATTTCGACCTTTATGATAGTTTCGAAACTGTTGCCAATCATTCAATACATATTTTGAAACAAGGATTGATGTGTTTGGTAAATGCACCATGGGTAAAATGCACTTAAACAAGTCTTAGTCGATTCGTGACGACTGGTTCACCTTTCCTGTCTCCCATTCAAAGGAGTTTGCACAATCAATTGGTTGTGCAATCAGGTGAGGTGTCTGTTGAGTTGAGTTTTTTAAAAACTCTAGCACGAAAATGTTATGATTTACAGAATTCTTGTATACTATTTTCATATAAAGCATTTAGTATTTGTCAGACAGGGCTATCATATGTCTCTGTACGGTAATTATTAGTGGAAAAGAATAAAAAAAATCTTGTGTTGCAAAAATACTTATGTTTAAAGTTGAAACATTATTATATTTGGCCACCTTGTAGATAGACATTTCCCAATATAAGTATATTATCTGTATTTGGCGTAGGTACACGACAGCATTTATTATATTATTACCAGAGATATCTGTCTGCTGCTGTTTGTTAGGTAGGTAGGTAGGTACCTACCACTATTTCGATTTATCAATTATTGATTTTTGAAGTTTGCTCCGTTCGTCTACAATATAAACTTAATTTATTTCAGTATAAAACATAGTGAGAACTACTTCGAGCACAAAATACAACACATGATTCTCATATTTTCCAATGAAAAGATGTGTGGTATTGTAATAATTAATTGTTTTACTTTTCAACGCATTCGTTTACAGCTCAAAATATAAATTCCATTTAAGAAAATCATACTTTTTTTATAATATACTTTAATATATACCTACTTGAACTAAACTTACCTTTATTTTTTTATTTTACTTACGATAAATTGATTTTACAAATTCGATCAGATCAGAAAAAATAACAAAGGTAATCAGAATCAACCAATCCTTCTAACCTGTTTGACCGTTCGCTATTCGATAATTCCAAATTCAAAGGTTTCACTCTAATATTGGCAAATAGTAGCGTAATATTTATTTTTTCCTTTATCAATCGATGATTCACTTTTGTGTAGCATAATCAGATTTCTGAAGAAATTCTCGTTTATTGGATTACCATGGTAACCCCTCTGGTCTATAACTTTTACCCCAAAGAAACTATTCAATGATTCCACCACATAATTCTAACTTTTACGAGGGTTTAACAGCCAGGGGCGTGATGTGGATATAGTTGTGTTTGATAGTGCAGTTTCTTTCACTTCAATGATTTTCAATAATGTTATATTTAAAACTAAAACATGTATCCATCTGTACAATTTTATTACACCTTTGGTGTAAGGAGATCTTTTATTGATTCCTGAATTAAATCTAGTTATGTTTATATTTAAAGCGTATTTAAATTCCCTTTCTTCATCTTTTGTCTTTAAACATCCCCTTATCTCCTTTATATTAATTCTAAAATAATTTTAAATACTTTTTATTTTACCACCTGGAATCCTCGGTAAAGAATAGACCTGCCATTCTCACTGAAAGTTTTGTGTCCTGTAAATACCAGGTGTTCGTTTAACCTCACGATAAGACAATTAACACCTACATTTCAGCGATGAGATCAATTGGTACGAAGGAAAAAATGCATAAAGATAATTTATCGACCGACGGTTCTTGGTGGAAGTTCATATTAATAATTTATAAATGAATCACGATATCTTGTAATTCCACTATTGACTTTTACAAATCGGCTTTCAAGAGCTTACATGATAATAACTCATATCCTTATATTTTATTTTAATCTATTGTTTTACATTCGTCACGTACTTAACTTGTATTGAAGCTTTACTTTACTTTTGCCAGATGATGAGAGCGGAAGCTCTTGAAAGCCGGCTTGTAAAATTAATAAAATTAATAGTGAAATAACTAGATATCGTGTTTCATTAAAAATTATTAACATTTTGCACGTTCATTACATGCATTTAGTCCCCTGGCTACCCCATTTGTAGCATATGCCAAGATGGTATAGTAGGTAGTAATGATTTTTTATTATTGCACATACTTCAAAGTTGAATTCAAGCATACTTCATAAGAAAGTATTGTCAGGGACAACATTTATTTTTCAATTTCATATTAAAATATCACATATCGTGAAAAAACTTCAACATCAATGAAACCATAAAAAAATAAGATGTGATGAAGATATTGCTAGCGTAAATGTAAAAAAAAACAAGAAAAAGTTAGTTAAGAGCAATAGGGAACATGCATGTGTGAGGAATATGAATAAATGTTATCAATTCATATAAATAAATATACGCTGATCATGAATATCCTAATAAGAAACCATAAAATAAAACTTTTCATTCATTATTTTCATTTTAAAAATCCATATTTTCTGTAATTGAATTAGTCCGGTGTGACGTCGCTAGTCGCTATTTTGTATTGCCACACGTTTCACTCTTAGTACTGTTTGTAGCGCCTGATATCGTCAAACACTGCTCCGCCACGAGTGGACCTTTTTGCGGCGAAGTGTGAAAATTGCTTTTTTAAATGGCGATAAAAACCTTAAAAATGCACATTTAAAAATATAAAAAGTACCATAATTTTTCTAATTTTCTGTACTATTTTTTGGGTTGAAAATTTTTTTTTGTGAATGTTCCCTATTGTGTGTATAGAAAATAAGAATATATTGAGATACAATGTAAATACTTTTTTAAATTTAAGCTATTTTTAGAGCTTATTTTCCCAAAGTGCTCGTACGGGAATCAAATATCTACGTTATTTTTATCGAATAACGAGTTCTGATGTTTTTTCTTCCCTCAATTTAAAAAAAAATGTAAACATAAAATAAACGCGGTTTCCGGTGTGGGAGTTACGACGTAATGATAAGATATAAATCTCTACAGCATCCTCGTATATTCGTTTTAATGTGATTTTTTGGATATAAATACGCAATACATCTTGCTGTTTGAATACCCAAAAGATTTGCTTTTGAATGAAAAATACTTTGGATTGTATTTGTAGGTAGGTACTTAAATTTAGATTTGTTTGCAATTTCATTTCTTCCCATTATCTACACCTTTGTCATACACACACAGTACATATATGTTAATAAATTTATTTGTATTTCCAGAGTGAACCATGCGTTAAGAAAATAAAATAAGGGTAACGGATGGTAACTGGAGATTGGCCAGAAACTTAATGAAGGTTAATTTTAAGACAACTATGTATGTGACTTTTATGAACTGAATTTCGTTCAAAATGCATGCGGAAAACCAACATGTACTCCATGGGCAAAAAATCACATAACGTTTTACACAGGAATCAATGTAAGATGAAAAGTTGTATACCATTTTACTCTATTATTTACATCTACTGTGAACAGTCAAGTAAAGTCTTAGCTCTTGCCCTTGCACATGGTACGAAACTCGACCCGTCACCAGAATAATTATGCAGTTTGGGTTAGTCAAAAACATGTTATGTTTCGACATTATTTGCAAGATTTTGTTTTTAAAATGTATTACATCTAACATAATTATATGAAGCGTGTTTAAAGCTTAACAGAAAATCCTGAATATATCTGTATAGTAAAAATCAACGATTTGAATATTTAAAATAATACCAAATATTTTTCTTTAAAACTACTGTCTTCGGGCCCAGTCTACATCATTGTTTTTCCTATATGACAAAATATGAAAATTTTCGCGGAGTGTATTACCGCAAACCATTATTAATAATAATTATGTCCATACCATTTACATAATTAATACCAAATGATATTGTGTATTACTAGCGCACTGCAAAAGAAATGATATTGTGTATTACTAGCTCACTACAATGAAAATAAAATGCTTAGTGAGTCTTCACTCTATATCATTTATTCACATGAATAAATGCATTAATACATTTCTCTGTGTCAATCGAAAGTTTTAAATGTTTTTTTTTTTATCTATATTCATATATAAAACAACAATTCGATTATTGCTGCTGTATATTATTATCATTGATATAAATGGCACTTGCACGCGCGCTTGATTCAAACGGATTTCAAAATTGACTGATTGTATTATGGTATGAATCATCCCCCTAGATTTATTTGATATCATCCTCTCTAGCGCTTCATATTAGATATTACTATTTCTCACCCTCCCTCATCTCTATAGGACAAGTCTTGGGTGTCTGTTGTTATTGGATTAGCCGTACGACGAATGGAGTTTCTAATGAGCTACATTCCTCTGGGGTTAACAGAAATCCAGATAAATGAAGAATTTTCAACCAATATTACGTATTATTAAATATACTTAGGATACGTTTCTACGAGTTTCTTGTTTTGGTCGCACAGATAATTACATAATTTGTTTTGCTTATACTAGGAAAAATATTTTATATCTAAATAATCTTATATATAATGAGCTACAATCCATTAGATTGGTCTGCAACGAGTTTTGACTTTCTTCTCCATTCCTCCCTATTCTCAGCCAGTCTCTTCAGCTCTCCGTATGAGCCACAGTTAATGTCCCTCTTCAGTTGGTCCATATAAGCGTCTCTCGGTCGGCTTTTGCCATTTGTGCCCTCGGTCCTACCCTCTGCGATTGCGATGAGCTGTCCTGGGTACCTGATGTTGTGGCCAATCCAGTTAGCTCGTTGTTGGCTGATTATTTTGTCTTAGGTAATAACTTAAATAACCTTAGGATATCTTAATCTACGGACAGATCGTGATGTACCTATTTTATTTATTTATTTGTTTAAACATATTTTCACAAGTATTTTTTTTTTCATTTACACAAGTATATAAAAAAAAATATTTATAGATTAGCTACACTTGCCTCATGCCTGTGTTGTGGCTGATATAAAATGTATTCTTTGAAATGTATACGAGTACAAATTCTTTATATATTGAAAATTAATTTTTCGCGTGATATATTATATAACAGTAATATTTTATACAGCTTCATCAACGTATAATAAATAAATAAATGATCTATTTGTATAGCAAATAACAAATATACCTAATATTATACACTTAAAACATTTCTCTTCATTTTACTTCACGTGAATTCGTAATTAATTATTAACTAGAATCACCACACACTAATTATTGTGCGTTTATTAAGACCTACTTTCTCAGATTTCATTTAATAATGTCGATTACTATTGTAAGTTTGTTTTGAGTAAGTGTAATAAAGATATTATTTCAAATGCTATTGAAATAAATAACAAGGTTCGATTATTGAGAGAAATATCAAGAAGAAAATTAATTCGATCAATTGGTAATTATTCGATATTTTTGTTTTCATGGCAAAGATTTCAGAGTATTAGGATTGTCACGTGAAAAGGTGACTCGGCTAGCGCAGAGACGCTCTGAATGTAAGAGATTGATGTTCATGGGAAGAGCCTAAAAAAATAGGAATGATTTTTCTGTATGGTTATAATTATTCAAGATATTTTTTGAAAATAATAATTAATGGAAATTCTGTTTGTTACATTACCTAATTGCAATTTATTAAATTCTCAACAGTTTGATATTGATTTGATTGATTGTATAATTAATTATACTACATCAATTTTTGAGAAAAAAATCCCTATTTTTTAACAGTGATGAGCTTATCGCGTTCTGAAAACGAATCTCCTATACTCTTATTTATTTGAAATAGAATTAAAAAAATTGTCGACATAAATCATTAAGTGCACACAAATAATCTTGTTTTATCCTCACGAGAAAAAAAAGAAAAAAAGAGTAATTAAAAAGTCTAAATTTTCACAATACATGTTTTTCGAATAGTAAACAGTTTCTCCATCCTCTCTCACATTCGATTGATCATGATAAAGAGAAGAGAGAAAAGCTTAAATAATAATAACATAACTTTTTAAATTAACTCTACTTCATCAAACCTCTTACATAATTCAGTCGCTTTTGAAACTGTTTCACCACATCGCCATTCTGAACTAACAACAACACAACAACCCGTACAACATGAAGTAGGTTATTATTCAATTTAGTTTTGTTTCGTAGGCTGTTTTCTCTTTGATATTAAATATATTGTATTTTGTAACTCGTAAGGTGGAAATTACGTATTTAATATCCGTATTGAATAAATTCCCATGTGAAAAATGAGAGCCAAATAAAATTATTGGATAATTGATATAGACCCCAGTAGGTAATGTTTTTTTTATTTTCCTACATTCACTACTAAAGTTGTATTTGAGTTAACGAAAAAAACACATTCATCATTAAAATAAAGTCATTCTAAATAGGAAGAGATCTGGGATAAAATCAGGTGAAAAATGTGCATAGGTCTTACTCATGTTCTCCAAGAAATATCCGTTAAAATTTTAAGCATATTTCATCTACTTTGGTCCTGCATACAAGCAGCTGAGTTGACTTTGTCGTTTCATTGCTATAATACAAGCTTTTACTCTTTTTAGTTTTTACTCCATTTTCTCTAAAAAGGAATTGTAAAGTAACGAAATTTTCTTGATATTAATCATAAAACTCGATAACGCAATAAGAAAATATTGCAGACAATCAGTTTTTCTATCGCGTCAAACTTTTATCGCATTATTTCTACTGTCTATAATATTATATTATTTGCTTAATGAAACATTAATGGGACAGAAAATAAGCATATTAGGTACTTTTTATTTTACAGGAAAAAAGTGATGATATATGTTAATATTTCAGTATTTTATATGAAAGTAAATAAAATATTATTCCGAAGATAAGATAAATAAAGGAAATGGTTGTTATAATCATTGAAATGATAGAAGTTGTACAAAAGAACAACAATTGTTTCTTTCGTTTCAATTTAATATGAGTTTAGTTTGTTAATTATTATTAATAATGTTAATTAATATAATTATTATATTTATAAATATTCAATTTCAACAAATTTGGTATAAAAACTCTCATTACTTGTTGAACATTGCAAACATTTTGATTTGATAAAAAAAATCAAATTTTTGTTACCAATATAAGTAATTTGCTTAAAAAAAACTAAATAGCTGACTGACGAGATTTATTTAGGTACCTACTCTATGTTATATCAAAATAAAAATTGTTTACAAAATATATAAACTTTTAATTTTTGATCATCCTATCAAGCAAAAAAATGTTATGGATTTTGGCAAAGCTTTTTAAAGATTTTTGACTTTAAAAAATGAGAAATTTCGACAAAGAAAGATTTTTTATATCGGTTAATATCCATGAAAAAAACAAAAAAATGACAGTTGGCTGCACTAATATTTTTAAGAACTAAGTATCTAACTTTTCGAAATATGTAAAAAAAAACATGAAAAATTGTAGGATTCTTATACATTGTCGGCCAAACACACCTCCGATTTCGAATTATATTTAGAATAATTATGCTTCTTTCAAACGAATACATTGAAGCTATAATTAAGTTTTTTTTTTAAAGTATAACACTTATATTGGTAATTAATATTATTTTTCATATCAAAATATTCGTCAGCTTCTATAAGTTTATCACAACTATTACAGTTAACTAAACAAAGATTTCGGTATCGGTATGGCAATCTGCATGACTAATAATTTGTATTTCTTCCCGGGAAAGGATTCGTTTTTTTCCCGGGAAACGGGAAATAAAAATTAGAGGGTTTTCCCGGGAATTCCCGGGAGTAACCCTCTATGTATAACATGCAGTTGTCTGCCGGCTACCCCACTCGTGGGATATGCCGTGATGGTTTAGCATTACTAGTAATAGTAGATAATATTGTACATAATGATACGTACGTATTATCAACTTCCACTTCATTTTTTTTATTTCCCTGCTTTTACTAATGACACTCATACATTTCCCTAAGTGCGGCTTATCTCCTTCACGGCCGGCGAATAAATAATTCCAGCGATATGGAACATTAGCAGCAAATAAGTTGGAACCATGAGGATTTAATCATCCGACGGAAATAATATCAGAATATTATTATTTTTCAAACGAATCCCTTAATACTACTAATAATATTATTATTATTTTTATATGAATGTCTATCTATGTACATCGTGGAAGTGGAGAAATGTTATTATGAGAAAAGCAATATTCCATAAAGCTGAAATCAATGAACCAAATCAGTAAAGCTCTTTTTAATATGATAAAACTTATGTCTGACACATTTCGAAATCTTAAATCTCATTGTGAACTTTATATTTGCCTTAAGATTAGACCTAAAAGTATTGATAGACAACTGGCAAATTAATGATGTCACCGTTCATTTCATTTTAATTTTTTATTCTCAGCGATTCAACAATGACGCATGCCACCCATCATAAATGCCATATATATATTTTTTTTAATACAAAGAGGAAAATTTTCATGTTTGTCGCATGCAGTTTTTGCTGGCTACCGTATTATGGGCACATGCCGTGATGGTATAACTAGTAAGAAGTTGTTGTTGTGAAAATGAAGCAGACTAACAGTTGTATAAGTTGTATTCATTTTGTATGATGGACCTTCTGAAACTCCTGAAATTTGAGATTCTCTCAACAGGTTACCTCATTCATATTATTACGATTGTATCACCAGAGGAGTTTTGTATCTATAGAATTTTTCACGATTTGAAATTTTCGTACTGTTACTTTAAATATGGTGTAATTTTTCTAATAAATAAATTGAACGTTCTCCAAAATAACAATAAATTTAGAACTGAACACTTAATAAACATTTCATAAAATTGCATAAAAGCGTAGTCATTATAGATATATTATTACAAAACACATGTATTCTCTTTCAATTTTTGATTCCCAGTGTGAAAGAAAAATCTATTTATCTACCCATTTAATCAGGTCGCTGACGAGTCGAAAATTTACCAGCGATAAACATCTCTATATGTGAATGTGTCTTAAGGGTGAAATTGTTTTCGTATATTTTGTGGATAACGAGAAAGCAGAAAAAAACAGAAGAGAATTTTTCACATTGTAAAACATTGTATTGTGAAAATATTATTATCAATTTTATTTTCCCTACGCGAATTTTTCAATATAAAATTTTCGAGTTTTTTCAAATTGAATCGTACTTGAATTAAGAAGTGAAATTTTCTACTGATTCTGAAAGAAGTCGTTATGAAGTCGTACTTCAAATGATGATTTGATTGTTTTCAGTAATATTATTGTGGTACTAAACTTTTCCTTCAAATATTTTTTTTAATCCATCATATTTTATTTTTCTTTTATGGTTTTATTTGATAAAATATTATTAAATAGTTTTGAAAACTTAGAGAGAATAAAGATGTTACAAGAAAATTAAAAAGATTAACGAAAAAAATCGAATTAATTTTAACTGTCTATTAATTAAACAACTGCTTTACATATTTTATATTTATCTTTATATTACGATGATTACAAACTAAAACCCCATATACTCGTACATTAAAAATATATTTTCACAGTAAATCTCATGTAAATCGGTAATACTACTACTACTATTCTATCTCGGCATATCCCACAAGTGGGGTAGCTAGCTGACCAGCTGCATATAATAAACATGCAAGGTTTCTTTTCCGTGCCAATATAAAATCAAAACATTCAGGATGGGTGGCAAACTTCATCGCTGAATTTAAGATGTAAAATGTCTTAAATATTTCGAACACCTTTTTCTAACACCTGCCTACCTTTTACAGAAATTCGAAAACTTATGAAGAGTAGGAAACCAATATTCTTAATCAGTTGCTTCACGGGATCAGGTAAAAAGGTTAATCGGTAATACATACAGCATAATAACAATTAGATATAATTGTTATTATTTAAGGATCTTTTTCATCATTAAACTAATTCGTATTTGACAAAAGAGATAATTTGCACATACCTACATGTCACAACGCAAATCGGGCTCATACCAAATTGATATATGAATCTTGTATTATGGGTGAGTATACACGGTAATACACACACACACACACACACACACACACACATATATATATTCTAGCCACTTAATACATAATATACATGCAACACTCAGACCCAGAATATTATTTGAAAAAGGTCATTCTTTATTTTGCCCTGGCCCAAAGGAGATGATAATTCGCTACAATACATAATAATTATAAAAAAATTATGCATGACTTAACGAATTTGTATTATTATTGTTACCGTACATTAGTTACCATCGTCATTATTAATTTGCGCTGCTGAAACATGTTTGTCCCCCGAATTAATTAAGCTCACTTACGTTCGATGGATTCTCTCGCAAAACGGATGTCACTAAGTGGATTTGACATTCTAAATAACAGTTACAATTTTATTTATGATATAATTTCCATGTGAATTGTCGTTTTGGGCTTGCATATTGTTAACAAACCTTGCTTATTATATAATTATTCTATATTCTATCTATATTTCCCTTTATAGAATTTACCATAAATGAGGTAGCCTGTGGACCAGCTGCATGTAGCGAGCATACATATTATCAATCCTAAATCATTAGTTTTGGATATAAAATGAAAGACTCATTTTTAACCAGCGCTTTTAATATGGTCAAAGGATCGTAAAATAGTACCAAAATAATCAAATTTATTAACATTATCATAAATAATTGAGACATATAGAAAATGTGACTATTTTATAGATATATTAAAGATGTATATATTATTTACATAATCTTTTACGTATGTCTGCCTCTATCAGGACATTTCAACATTTGTAGGAAAAATTGGTTAACTTATACTCTTTCGGGAACTTGTATTATCTGCGATTCAGTATTTTATGAAGCTAGAATATTTTCAAGTATTCAATATATATTCTTAATATCTTCACTCACGCAGATGTAAAAAATCCAGTAAAAAGCGGAAACTTTGTATAATATTTAATCCATTGATATACGTTTTCAACTACACCTTTTCGTTTTTATTGCTGTATCCGGGAAAAAATGTGTTTCTCCAGGCAATAAAGGTAGGTTAAATAAAATCTTAATAATATGTTCATTCTGATATAAACCTTCTACAAGTCTTATACAAACAAATTCCTTTTTTTCAATTAACCCTGTTCCTTCCTTTCAATTCTTTTTTATTGACGGTCTCTGAAATTAAACCGTCTGATGTTAATCTTTTCTTGTTTACGGAAAGGATTCTCGCTCGGATAGAATTAATAAAATTTAGTCGATATCTAATAATGTTACAAGATGTTGAAATTTCATTGCACCATAGACGAGCGTTTTTCTATTTAACCAACTTGGTTAGTAATGAAATGTTGTTCTGTTGTTGTTTATATATTTGTCGGTGTTATAAGGGAAAAAATTCGGATGTTTTTCTGTTGCGACGAGATTAACACAAATCGTCGATATTTAAAGATATCGAACTAAGTTTCTTTGCCGAGCTTTTTTTTGTTAGAAATAAAGCGTTGCTTTCTTAAATCGATGTACGAGTAGTTATATATCGAGTTTTTTTTCTATTTATTAGAACGTGAATGTTTTTCCCTTCTATTGAAATAAGCGGAGATCGAATATCTTACTTCTTGGGATATATTGTTTTTTCTCATTGACCTATATTGATATACCTACCATTTTTTCTTTTGTTAATATTAATGTCATGTCTCCATGGCTGTTCAACCTTTTTGCAGCCCTTTGAAAGAGATGGATGTTGGCATTGAATTGAATGGAAACCGTTTGAATGCGTTGATGTATGCAGATGATTTGGTATTAATGGCTGAGAGTGAAAGTGATTTACAAAAGATTGTGTCAGTTGTATATGAAAGTTGCAGTATGAATGGGATGAAAATGAATGTGACAAAGACGAAAGTGCTGGTGTTTGAAAGAGAGATTGAAAGAACAATGTGTGAAATAAAGGTTGGAAATGAATGTTTGGAGCAAGTGGACGAATATATTTATTTAGGAAGTATGTTTGTGAGGGATGATAGGTACGAAAGGGACATTGAAAAAAGAAAAGTGGCTGGTGCGAGAGTGAACGGTGCACTTCGATCTATTGTTAGCAATAGCAATGTCTCGAACATGGCTAAAATGCTGGTGCACAACGCCATCTTCGTACCGACACTGATGTATGCAAGCGAAACTTGGACATGGCTGAAGAAGGACGAGAGTGCAATAAATGCAGTGGAGATGCGATCACTGAGAAGAATGGTAGGTAAAACATTGCGTGATAGAGTAAGAAATGACGATATTAGAAGAATGAGTGGATGCAAGAGGAGTGTTGTTGATAGAATGCGTGTAAATAAATTGAGATGGTTTGGTCATGTGGAGCGAATGGATGGTGTAAGATTGACGAAGAGGGTGTATTTATCTGAAAGAGTGGGTGTGAGAAAGCGCGGACGTCCAAGAACTACGTGGCTTAATCACGTGGATCAAATTCTCAAGGACGGTCGCGTGTTAAGTAAGAGGAATCGGCGTGCATGTATGAGAAACTGGATGAATGTAGAGGAAGCGAAAGAAGTATGTAAGGATAGAGCGACGTGGCGTTCCGTTCTCTCTGCCTACCCCACTTGGGATACGGCGTGAGGGTATAGTATAGTATAGTATAGTAATATTAATAGAAATTGAATATTTTGCTCGCATCCTAAATTCGAATAACTATGTATCTAAATATTTACCCATGTCATATTCTGAACCTCATGAAAATGTTGTAAATATTTGATTACAAAGTAATAAAAAAATACATGAACTACCTTCACATATTTTATAACCCGATCTCAATGTTTGAACTATAGGAGACTATTCAGAATTCAACATGAACTACAACAGGCAGTGTTGTATAGTAACTGTAATAGTAGACTTATAAATTTATCCATTCTGTGGACATTTCGTTTCATGTGTCCGACAAGCGAAGAATATTACTCTTTAGTAACCTACTGACATTTATTTTTCGGTCTCAGCTAGTTTCTTTCTAAAAGTAGGTATACCTACTTTGATATTCGATTTCGGCTAATAATTGGCCAATCCATAATACGTACTTATTCCGATGGAAATCAAATGTTTGGAATTTGTTTCAGATTGTGAAGCTGTGTTTTTTCATTTCCATTTTACTTGATTTTTAAATATTCATATAAAATGCAATTAAATTCAATAATACGAAAACAATAAAAAACATTTTTGAAGAAATTCTGAAAATATTGAATTTATGAAAATTATAAAAAACTTATTTTAATCGCATAAATATATACAACAAATAGTATTTCTTGTTTTGGAACTTAATCAAAATTATGATTAATTTGTGTGAGACTTGTTAAGGTTCTGTCCAAAACTAGAATGTATTCCGAAATTCGATACGGGTTTTGTTTCCATTGTTGAACCTATTTTAGTTGGGACATTGCCTCATAGAATATTCAGCTATGGACAGTATAACGTGATGCATTTTAAAATTCATCTCTTATACTCTTATTTTATTCATCCAACGTCATTGGAATGCTCTAGATAAAATGTTACATTATTTTATCATTTTATAGGTACATTTCTATATTAATTTTGTTTCTTGTAGCAAAGTGCCACATTTCTTATTGGATGTTTACATACGAATAATATAATAAAATCTTTTACCAAATATTGCTATTATTTTAACAAGGAATTAGTTTACTTTATACAAAATATTTATTGTATAATAGAAACAAAAATATTTATTTACAATTATTTATTTATATTTTGTTATTCAATGTCATTAGTTGTACTGTCAAGTAATACCCTGTCAAATAGCAATAGAGTTATTTTTTAAACAGATGCCATGTGAATTTACTTATCGGTAACATAAGGAAATTAATTGCACTTTATAAAAATATGTCTTTATGACCTTTCACCTGTAGATATTCATATATTTAATGATTAAATTAATTTTGTATTATATTAAATTTGTATAGGTAAAAAAAATGTGCATTTATAATATTTTTAACCTGTATTAACACAGCTGCATTATCCTACTAGTTTAGATGTTATATTGTTTTGTTAACATTGTTAAATAATGATTATGTGTAAGATAAAAAAAAAAGTAAAAATTGAACTAATTATCCATTATCAATTTTCTGATAAAGTACTATATTTTTGATTCAGGCAACACGAAAATAATTATAAATTAAAAATAATATTTCTAAGAAGTCAACTTCCTAAATTAATCATTCTTTTTCTTTTTTTTCAGGTATTTTAATCAAAACAATACAAATCTTCTATTCGCTGAATGTCTACACAGTACTCTCAAATATTTGGTAAGATTATCAAATAAATAAGCAATTTACTTGGAAAACAATGTCGAGATTTCATAATAATGTACAAAATGAAATATATTTTTTCACAAGATTTCGTGGAATCACGGGTTGATATAAAATCTTCTTAATATGTTCTTCAGATCTGTTTTCTTCTCATAATTTCTAGGTAGCAACAATGTAATGTTAAAGAAAATTTCAATATTTATCTATATCTATCTACATAGTCACTGTATCATTAATATCTTCAGATGAGGTATGTAGTAAACTGGCCTATGTAATGAGCATAATGCTATTAAAAGACTATGGGACATGGAAACCCCTAAATCGACTGAGATCTGGTGTGGGAAACTGCCGCAACAATAGAGAACGATGGGGCTTTCTACAGGACAAATCCGGAGCACGTAACTGTGGTGCAGCACAGACTATGCCACACTTGTTGGAGTGTCCATTGTGCTCTGTCACTTGCACTATGGAGGATATTTTTGATGCATCTCCACCTGCTGTGCGTTTTTCACAGTACTGGAGATCAGTTTGATTGGTTTTTTTTTCTGGGTTTCGACACGATAAATACATAATAATAATGCTATTATAATTATTTAGGCCTACAACTTTGTATTTTTCGATGTATTTGACATTCATATATAAGTCCCTCTAACCGAACTCAAATCCCTATAGAGATTGTTGATCAATTAGCTCCACCATCTTGCATAGCAAGTCGCATTTACACTCAGGAATAAAGGACATACTTTTTGGATGCATATGATCCATACATCTGCCATGCTGTGTTCATCTATTTAGTGTGGACCATTATGTTATTTGAAAAGATTTTGCGAATTCTTCATATTCGATGAATTGATAATTAACTATTTTAGTTCAAAAAAATAGACAATTTTGACTACAATAGTAAAATAAAAAGTGTTTAAGTATAAAAAAAAAGTTTTTAAATCATCCAATTATAACGTCCTGTAAAAGGTAAAACCTCAAGCATAATCCAGCAGTGAGGCATGCCATCCTTCCTGAATGACTTATTTTTTAGCACGACGAGGACAATCTGCACGTTTATTACACGCAGTGGTGCGCTGGCTACTCCACATGTGGAATTTGCCTGGAAATTTGTTACCCGAAATGTCACGTTGAACAGTTGCTAACTAATATTATTCAGCAGCTGAAAATAATAAGTAGCAGTAGGACTTAATGAGACCAATTATATTAATTCATTAATTAATTAATAATGGACTCTCATAATAATAATATTTTACAGTCATCAAAGTGGCGAGTTTATTGTTCTATCTATTATGTTCATTATAAATTCTAAACAATAAGTAGATTTTACATTTATAATTATATGATGTCGTGTGTATGAATGTGTTTTAATTATTAATTGGTAGACAATAAATAATGCTGAAGTCAAAAGAGAATCGTATTTCAATTTATTATATCTGCCCATGATGTGATGAATACTAGGATAATAATGCCACATTGTCATACGGTGTGCCTTTACGATACGAGGTCTCGGATTGGATTCTCGGCTGGGTGAAATATATATTTAATAATCAAGTTGTTCTGGTTATTACATAAATATGTATTAGTATCCATTATACAAGATTTATATCTTAGTTTGGGACTAACTCAACTTATGTGAATTGTCTATACATGTGATGTTCATGTTTGAATAATTTAGATAGTTAATCTACATTCTACCCCAGTAATTTTCAATGTCATGATGCTTACATATTTTTCGTACCAGCCCTAAATCTTTTCATTCGATAAATGGTGATACACATCACCTTGTTATTTTTTCTTGTAAAAGGATTTACATATATCCCTGTTTTGTATTCGAATATAAAATGAATTGATATGAAACATGCGTAATCTATTGAATCAATATTATCTGGTAAAACGAAATGTGATATATTCTTTGACCAGTACTGTCTGTGTATTATTCTAGCTCCTATGGTTGCACCGAACGTGCTAGAAATGCAAAGCATGCTCTCGAATATTCGATCGTTAGATACCGATCGTGAAGTGCAGTGCGCATTGGCAAACTAATAATTATCACTCGTTTTCTACCTATCGAATATTTAACTTAGACCAATTCAGATTTTGCAACGAGATTCAATTTTGTATTCAGAACATTCTGAATTTAAATTTTGAATTCTCTTCATTCAATAAACTAAAGTCTCTCTTTTATTTGCCTTATTTCATAGATTATTTTCGGAAATCAGTTTATTTATATTTTTGACGAAGCTATAGAATATTGCTCCTAAATAACTCTTCTATTATAAGAAGTAAGAGTATGTAAACAAAATTTCCTCGATTCTTTTGCTGTAGATGATGTATGTAATAAAATATCTCCGTGCACTAAAAAAGTTAATCTCCTTAGGATGCGCTTTTATTTTTGAAAGATGGAGGTATTTAGTCGAAATCGAAATAATCTTAAAATTGGTAAATGTAATTTATTTTCCTGCGTATAACTTTAAAAATTAATTTCTTACGCCATAATATTGTCTACAACAAATGCTATGTACTCGTATGTACCTATCTATCTACATTTATTCTTTCGTTTTCTCGCTTTATTTTGTCATGAAAGACAATGTCTCGTTAAGAAAGCAATTTTGTGTTTTCATCTCTCGCTGCTAAAATGAAACGGGGGTGAGAGAAAAAGGAGAAAAAACGTGGTGGATTTTTCATTTTCATCCCTGTCCGGCTGATAAAGCACTTAACTTGGAGAAACGTTATTATAACATTAGTGTGCAATTTCACATAATTTATATTCACTTGTTTCGCTTGTTTTGTTTAAAGTAATCACAGCGAAAATTCCCTAAGACATTTTCTATTCTTTGTTATTTTTCATAGACTATTTTAAACGCTACCTTGTTGTTTGTCCCTTTAACTAAAACTGCCAAAGAAATTCGCGGAAATCAGATCAAATTATCAAAAAAGAAATTAATTGTTATAAATAAAATAATAAATAGCTGTATGAATGTGGAGGAGACAGAAGAACTATTCAACGAAATACTCGCGTGGTTTGTGGGTGTTTCTATCTAGTCAATCTCAAATAATAAATCTACTATTTTTACAAACAATTTAAGATAAAATTACAAATCGAGATGTAAAATGTGCATAGCAACATCAATATACAATTTTGAAAATGTTCCCAAGAAAATAACATTGGTATATTTTCACGTTGAACAATGTGACAGACATATCTTCCAAAAACCAGAAATAAATCATTTTATTAAAAAAAAATCTGTATAGGTACACCAATATTAATAAAAATATGATGGGTTGTCAATAACAAAAAGTATTTTATATTTGCAAACTCGTATTATTAAAGTAGGTTATCGCATTGAATACTTTTTTTATTAAGGGTAAAACGTCGTCGCCTTCTTACTTTATATCTCAAGGTAATTTTCCTAATGGAATCTGACATCGCTCAATCGTTCTTAATAAATCATAATTTAAATAATATAATTTCACTTTAAAAGTTTTAATGACGAAGCAAGACGAACGATATTGGTTGGTTATAAAATTTTCTGTCGATTCCATGTTGAAATTTATCGATTTTTTTGTGTTTAAGATATCTCGTTTTTTTTATATTTTAACGTATTTGGGAGATTTCTACCTTTTCTTTCACTATTTCTTTATTTACATACGAGATTACAAAAATTATAGAGAATCTAGAATAAATTAAAGTATAATATCATCATTTTTTTATTATCAAATAATATTTTTTGTCTCCTGTAAAAATCTCTTGCTTTATTTTGAAAATAACAAATTGTTATCTTTGTGCAACGGAAATTTAAATTGAACATATTTTCATTAGAAATATATTAACTGCATGAAGTAAATATATAAGTTACCCTCTTCATGACAATAAAAGCTTAGACATTCACAATACATTATCACTGGACTGATTATGTTAAATGGCTTAAACGTGCTTTTTAAGAAATTGAAAACTTACATAAATGAATGAGAGATCTACTTTTTACTGAAAACTCTGAGGGATTCTGGTAATACCTCTTCTTTATATACCAAGAAAGCTCCTAGATGTTATGAGTAATTAAAAATGTTTTATTGGAGATACCAATAAAAATGGGTTTCTAATAAACAAATGTTCACAGTCAGCAATATAATAACATGCTATGTTACGTAAAGTTAAGTTGGTGGCGGGAAAATTTTAATCGAGAATCTAAATCTCGATTTAATATTTGAGAATTTAACTTTAGCCTATCGATCATTTTTTTATCTATAATAGTTTTATATAATGAAATGTAAAATAAGTCCGATCGTTTCATTTTGTCGTTAAAAAATTTGTTCCTCGGATGATCCTTGCGAGATTAGCATCTGTCACGGTCGCTTTTGTTGGAAAACTCGTTAAACTTATTAATTAATTCCGTGCCTTGATGAATAAAATCTAAGCTGCGATGTCTACCAACTACATAACGATAACAATTAGCTTGTCTCAACGCTCTCAGCTCTCAGACTTGTATTGTTTGAATTTTACCCTTTTTATAAACTCACCCACTTTTGACACTGAACTAAATATTATTTTATTACTAACATTCCAATGTTACATTCAGGTACGCAGACAAGACATAACCTTATTTAATTAAGTGTAGTTTGTTTGACAATATTGTGAATGAACTTTACAACTATTTATATTTCCGTAATTCTTTTTTCATGCAAAACAATGTTTGCAGGAAAATAATAAGCACACTTATTGCATGTATTCTTTCTTAATATATCAATAAAGTATTTTATTGTTCACTATTTATTTCAGCTATATAATGCTAACGAATCAACTCAGGTTATTTCAAAAGTGTATGTATCATGTCATGGTTATTTTATTCAGTTTGTTAAGCAAGTTGAATGCAAAGCTTTTTGGTTGACAGAGAAATTACATTAATAAACTTACTATCTCGATACTGGAACATGTTTGTTTGTTATCACTATAGAGTTTCTTACTGTGAGACAACTAGTGAGCTTTAACATAGGTTGAGGTTAACTTATATGCATAAATACTTCCATCTCTACAACACATTCATCGTAAAGGATTTTAGTTGCGCAAATAAAATAAAAACTTTAAAACAATTTTAATATGGGATGATCTAACATATTTTTACCAAACGTTCGATTATGAGCTGATTTTATGTGTTTTTGATAATTGCTAAGTTAAGTTAGTATTTCGATTGTTTCATTGGGGCCATGTTAGTATTAATAATAATAATAATGGAATATGGATCGCGTGCTAGAAAATACTTTTCATGCATCCCCTTCCGTGGATTAAACCACGATTTCATAATTACGACTCTGTTTTCCAACAAACCATAATATTTTTACTCGACTATGCTAGACCCAATATTAATGTGTATTATTACAAAATCAGAGGTGTTTCATTCATGCGTATCTATCTGAAAATACAAGATATCCTTTATTATTGTTAACTTACCGTAAAGTAACTACTTTACTTATTTATTCCAGATAATTGTGTTTTTCTATGTTTAAGGTGAAATTAAAATATTTTTTACTAATTTACATAATTTCAATAAATAAATATTCCATGTACTTTTGGTATGGATTACGTATGAACTCTTAGTACTAGTATAGATTACACAATAGTAATTTATTACCTTTCAATATACCGAATGTGTTCAGTGCATATCAAGGACGTTATAACTATACAAAATAATAAATACAGTTTGTGTTACAATTATAGACGTATTGGCGAAAATATGGATCATATTGTTTCATGGATGTTCAGCACGATTTAAATTGCAGGATATTTTTTTTATAAAATGAGAAAAAAAAATGTAATTTTACAACATTGTAGGTAATTCGTGAAGTTTGTTATCTAAAAAATCCAAACCAAAATGTAAAATAATTTAATTTTAGATAAGAACGTACGCAACTAGTTGAGATATACTCGTTTACACAGTTCATACAGTACTAAAAAATAAATAATATATTAAATCCTTATGATATTGTGATACCATGAAAACCTTTCTCTAAGACAATAGGCTATTCAGTATACTCTCTATATTTTGTTGTATTATTTCATTTATTTAGTACTTAGGGAAATGTTACACGGTAAATCCTTTCGTGGGAATTGCCGTGATGGTTTAGATAGATAGATAAAAGTATTAACATGTTTTATACAATTACATAATATCGCTATTGAATTTCATTATAATAATAATAATAATAAACTTTATTGTGCAGAATATGATAACAGGAATTATATAACATGCATGAAAAAATCTGTACAATGGGCGAGTTTATCGCAGAGTTGCGATATCTTCCAACTAACCCAAGTTTCATTATTACTTAACATGAAATAATTTTCAAATGACCTCAAATTGAACGACGCAGACTTGAAGATACGTATATATTGATTGTAACTAGATTATCACTCTGATAATATATCTAAACAGACTCGACACTTGTCAAAAGAAAAGACCTGCAAGACTTTTCAGGAACTCTACGGGACATTCGTCCAAATCATCCTTTAATTATTAACGAAAAACAAAAAAAGTAAAATATTTGTAATAATACAAGAATCGACCTTTAAACGTGGATGTATATACTCTATTTAGGTCCATGCCTTTAAACCAGACAAAATTATTTAGAATCAAATTTTGTAATTTATTTTGTGTTGTTTTGTTTCAGATATAATCGCCTACGTATAATTATTTAATTTTATGTGAAATGTTAATAGGTAATCTAAACAGAGGTTAAAAGACATGAGTGGTTATTTAAAAATAAAGGAAGTTACAAGACATTAAAATAGCAGCATTCAAGTACATACATAAAATTACTTAAACATTAATGTTGTAAATACTATTTTTCCTACAACTATTGAATTAATTTAACCTCAGGGAACGTAGGATTCATATCGTTTAAGGTAATAATTAATATCACATGCAAGAAAGCAATGAAAACTCATACAACTGCGATGTTGTTTTAAACGTAGATCGCGATAAAGTTGGTTTTTAAAATACATTATTCCTATTTTTATTTTATTTCCCTAACAACCTGACCGTTAAATTTCTATTTGATAACACAAATGTTCAACTAATGCCTTTGTTAAGCTAACCATTAATTTTATTTTGAATAGTCTAAAGTGTCTTAATTTTCTATAGCTCATTTGCTTATTTCTAATTAAAACGTTAAAACATTTTATAAATTATGCGTAAGTTCTTTAATAATTACTAACTTTAATGGCTTTTATTGTGGAGATAATTTTGAAATTTTAATAAGTAGACCGTTTCTTGCTCATTTAATAATTAACATGAAATGGTAAAATATAACGTCTGACGTTTGTTTCGTATTATATGTTAATTGCTTCGCTGGTTTACCTAAACTGATTATTATTATTTCAATAAATTGAATATTATGTACAAATCTTCTTCAACCATTTTGGTATCATTTTTATACATATTCCTCCCTCATGATGTTCCTCACTTAATAAACAATACGATTTGCATAATGTGCCAATATTAGATTATACAATATGACAGACTTCCAATTTTATTAATTACATATCGTTTGTATTATTGTTGGTAAAATTTTTTTAATTTTTTGCCATAGTTGTGTATTTTACTTATTTATTTTTTACTTATTTATTTTTTAACTGTTGAAGGATGTTTGTGTTCACACTGTGAAAATTCATATTTAACAATTTATAAATAATCAAAACACTGTAATATGTATTTACACTATACAGTATTTATTTAAACTCTAACGTTATTTATTTTTTGCTTGATAGAATTTTATGTGTTCTATGAAATGTGCAAATGTTTATATACCTAAGTAATATTTTCTTTTGGTTATAGGATGATTAAATAAATAAATAAGTAGCTATCTATTAAATAATATATCATCATTTTGGTTCGTCACTTTCTTTGCGAGCTGGTATGACTATACTCTAAATATTATATTTTGTAAAGAATATTATGATTTGTCGCCATTTAACTGATCATTTTTCCAAGACATTGCTTCCTTTCAACACATAAAAGACAGAACATTGTTTACTGTCTGAGATTGTTGCCAAAAACTATAAAATTTACATTGTCTAGCGATAAAATGTAAACATTATGACATTTTAAAGTACCAGGAGATCATGAAAGTGTCATCTAATTGACAATGAAATTAGATTCAATTACTTTATAACGGTGTCTCATACCGAGTTGAGGGCGATCACTACGGGGAGTGACTCAAGTTAATTATGTTATTATTATCATAACGAGTGTGTCCTCCCTGTGTTGAATGTTGTTATGTCACAGTACATAGGTAGGTAGGTACTAATAAGCTTGACAATTATTTTTACTGCTTCACTCCATTTATCTAATTAATACTGAAGTATTTGTGTTGCTCGAGTGAAACTGGTAATTGTATTGTCGTTTATCAGAGGTTTTTTAGGTTGAGTGGTGTATAACTTTGAACGCATTTAGTTCATTCTTATCGACACATAATTTTAATTTAATTTATCGGTTTTAAATAACGCTAGAGTTGTAAACTTTTAATCGAGAGATCTATGGTTTTTCTCTTCCTGCAGCAAATTCATAATTTTTTTACGGTACGTGCATTTCTCGAAAAAACACATTCTTTTTCTCAACTTCATTTTAAATAATTTAATATATGCTGCACAAAGTAGACGTCCAATTTATTCAGTTAATACAAAATATTTAATAGTTACTGTTAAACGAAAGAGATTGATAGAAGTTTTGTGACCTAAAATGAATCAACTTTTTATATATAAGACGAGTCGAGTGATCTGGAGCTTAAAAAATAATAAATAGCGTGACTTCGTGTATAGTAAAAACATAAATAAGTGTCAAGACTTATAAGGAATATTGTCATTCTTTTCAATCTTATAATATTATTGTATACCTTATATAATTATTATAGGGTAGTAACTTCTACGAGTAAACAAGCAACGTAGAAAACGTTTTCTTTATTTTATCACACCTATTGTTGTATTATTGATGTTAAAACAGACTCCTGAAGTGCTTAAGAGTGGCGGTATTTGACAACAAGAGAGGAGAAAATTAATCGCCATGGCTCCCTCATGCTATACTGGTAGTTCATTTTACATGTAATATTGTGTTACTTCCAGCGCACACTTTCAATTTGAATGTTGACCAACTGTTATGATTTTATCAAATGGCTTGAAATCCAATTTTTATCCGTCTAAAGTTTCTAATTTTTTTTTGTTATAAACCCAAACACAACCATATACACCTTTCACAGTAAGCTACTAAAAGCTTGTATCGTGAAAGGGGAGTTTTTCGGCACCTGGTATCGAACCACGGACCCCATGTTCACAAGGCCGAGACTCTACCTCTATTGGAAGTAGACAGTTTTTTTCTGCTCTGAGAAACTATTTGCCAATGAGTTAACCCTATGTATATCTACATGTTTCACAAACACGTCCATTGTTATGCTTTGGGAAATATCGGCAAATTTGTAATCATATCTTAAATCCTGAAATTTTAATATCAATATAGCTTCAGAATAAATTGAGTTTTTCACTTATATCTGTAAGTATTCTAGTATTCTGGCAGACAAAAACCAGATATTCTTAAAATTAAAGATATTTGAATTTTACATTTATATTTTACATTTATACATAACATTTATATTTTATAAGTATAGAGAGAACAATATGTTAAATAGATTGATGTTAAGGTTTTCAGATTATCTTGGTGATATAGGTAGGTACTACTAATTCTTGATGTTTATGGGTTTTCAGCTGCAAATTAAGATGATATATACACTCAAGACTGCAAATTTGGTGGTTATTCCATTTTTATAAGATGTCGTAATGTTGTATGTAGATAAACAAATGGATTCAACAGTTAACTATTTTGTTGTTTGTTGGCACTGTACGCACTGCCCTTTTCTTGTATCTTGTATTTTAAAATGATTATACGGCACCCTGATGAGAAAACGACTGGGGGCGCGATTAATAAATAAAATCCAATTATTAATAGAAAATATTAATATTTGGTAAAATAATAAAGTAAAAATTTTCTCATTGGCTGAGTAAAAAATATTTACTTAAGTACGTAGTGTGATGACCCTACCTATTTTAAACCATTCTAAGCTCCGAATTTGCAACATCCTAGCTTCTAAACTATACCTACTGTAATAATTGATTCCCAAACTAGAAGTGACAACCCTATTCAGCTAGCTAAGAATTGTATGAATTTTCGCATTGTTGCAAATATACGCACGAAATATCGCATTCCTAATTGAATTAATTAACGAATTTTGGCCTTCCGTGATCGTCTAGATTTATCTATTAACTATTTTCATAGATTTGGACCCAGTACGTTGTGTTTTGACGATAATTTTACCTACGTTGTGTATTTTTAGAACGCAAAATAAGTCACCTGAAATATACATTTCAGGTAATCAAAAAGAACAACAAAATCACAAAATCAATAAAACAATTTAAACATGAATCTTGATACATATTAACTCTGAGATCAACTTTGACGTCAGATCACTTACCTTGAGATACTGTAAAATAACATAATAAAAATAGAGCATAATAAAACATAACAAAATATAACATAACAATCATCATAACATAAAATTCAAATAATATTATTCTATATCATTACGAGAATGTTGTATGGTAACTGGTTGCCGATCTATGTCCCTACATAAGATAACCATTTCATAGTTTCTATAGCCGATGTATGTACATATGTTCTACAACATACCTACTAATTCATTGCGTCGTAAAGGACAGTGGCGCACCCAAAAACATAACTTTATTACTTTTAAATATTAATTAAATTTCAACACGATTGCTTTGGCATCATTTTCGGAGACTATAACTACTGGTTGTTAATGCATGGAAAGCATGCTGTGTCCATGCTGAAGGAGCGCCGCCTCCGCTCCCTCACGTCTCAAACTGTCCCATGCCGCATTTTGAGCCCGAGTGCACTAATCTACACCCCGAATATATAAAATAATATATAATATGTATACTCATTTGAACATGCAGCTATATATAATAAGAATAATTATAAATATATGTTAAGAAGCTTTGTCATGGACCCTGGCGGGAAACGGGGCAAGACCCGCATTGACCCTTGTCTCGAAAGCTGAATCGAAGAGATAGGAGCAGGGCTTGCTAACGGTACACCTACATTTCGAAGCAGGATTAGGACTGAAATTGTTAGTATATAGTATATGTTTCTACAAAGTACATAATACGTCTCGTGCATAATTGTATAATAATAATGATAAATATGTGGTTACGAATAGATCAAACCCACACTATAGACACTAGGTAGCTAGTCTAGTGTCGATAGGCAGAAGGGATCCATATCCATAAGGTAATCTCGACAAGATTTAGCTATAAAAGACTACATATTTATGGTGAGGTGAATTTAGGTATCATGTAAGTCAAATAAAAATATATTAAGACCAATAAATACATAAATATTACTTATGATTAGTGTCATGCAAAATATCAAATTTGTTCCTTCCATGATATCGCAGCAATTACAGCATGTTGAATAAGTAGAAAAATCCAGTAAGTTCGTAGAATACAAATGACATTCGATGATAAAATATGTAATTAAATTAATAATCAAATAATATCCTTCTCAACATATAACTCCTCTTCAAACTGTATACTCCATCGTTATGGTAAAGTAAATTAAATAAAAATATAATATTGGGTAGAGCGGTGCGCCACTGTTATTAGTCTAGTTCTAGATGTGTCGGACCGCGCTATATAAAATCAGCCACAGGTACATACATACATACAATAATACTGAAAATAAATGTACATATAACACATAATTCCTTCGTTTTCAAAATCCGTAAAATAATAAATCCTTGAGTACAAATATTGCCTTGTAGACAACAGACATCCTGAGAGTATCCTAACACCTAGATATAAATAATAAATTAATAATATTAAAAGAAAATCTTATCTTAGACAGCTGGCAGCATCACGGATTTTAAATGCTAATTAAAAGTAATTTAGGATGATCTTTATATATTCCCAATTGTGGAAATATCACTAAAAAATAATGTACTAACTACTACAACGGTGGGTAAATAAAAATATTAAAATATGTCGAGTTCAAACACAGAGATTAATATATGATTGAGTCCCACCTCTCCTAGGCTCAAAACTAAACTGCCACGAGTAATAAGTACTCTCTCTTCAGACCCTGAAAATGTCGACCCAAAGCAACAAAAAAAAACTACATCCATCTCTTCCTGACACACACCGAAATATACCTGTCTCTGTCCCCTACATAGCTAGTTGCGTTCAACAACCACTTGAAATCAAACTAAGTTTCATTCCTATATTAATTACCTACTACAAATATTCGATCTAGGTATATGAAAATAATATTTACAATCTTGTATATATTCATTTCATGACATCCCCCCTTTGAGATCATGCTGAAGACAAGATGGATGAGGCATTATCTCACAAACAATTATTTATTTTCTAATTATTTTTCATAATTATTTAATTCCAACTTTCGAGTACGCCCCTGTATATTCCGATAGGTCGTAGGTACCTCGTCAGCTGTGCTCCTCTATTCAAGTCATCAATAATAATAATACATGCATGCACATAACACACCGATGCGTCCACTTGAGAAATTCTCGTTCAATATTATTGTCCCAACATAACATAATATTTTAATATTCTGTTATATTTTATTATTTCGAGTTTTGTTATTATTTTAAGTCATCACATCTATAGAACATAAAATAGTAATAACAAGTTTATCCCAATACTTAAATATCCAAGTTGCATTTTGTTAAAATTCGTTTCATGTGATCATATTCACACATCATTATAATTATCCATAGTACTTGTGGTTCCCTATAGTCCATATATGCATTCTTCAGGGTGATCCAATTCGCTGGTAACACCAATCTTGTATTACTCGCCAGATGTCTCATATCCATGATTCCTTTGCCGATGCAGCCAGTAGTCCTGTAGCACACAATAGATACGCAAATCGTCCTCTCCGTACCGACACAAATTCAAGACATTCAAAACGGCGGCAAACCTCATTGTATCCAAGATGCTAAATGTCTTAATTTTCTAGAACACCCGTCCTCCCACAGGACACCCGAAAACTCACGGAAGAAAGTGGGAGACCAACTCTCCACCGGCAACCCATCCTAAATAACCATTCATCTCTCAGCACCATCACGCTGCGTCTCAGATGGGGTAGACAGAGAGAACCAAACGACAAATCCTTCTATCTTGGCACACATCCCTCGCCTCCATCACTGCCTTACAATTTCCCACACAAAGCATACCGATTTCTCCCACACAACACGCGGCCGTCCATAAGAATTCGATCCACGTGATCAAGCCACATAATTCTACAAGTAGTGCAACATCCTCCAGCTAACCAACAAAATTCGTGATAATATGTTGACAATGTGCCTAAATAATTTCAAACGCGAACAGCTAACTCAAAATACCTATAATTACGTACCTAAAATAAATCACCCATAATAATACCACAAATAATTAAGAGGAAGATAACGTACTATGTTCTTGAACATCCAGGGGTAAGTGGTGGGAACCCCTCCCTCAATGTGTTTACGCACATTCACGCATATAAGATACATAACACAATATTTAAACGAGTTGCATTGACAATATCTACATAATACATCCCAATATGTTATTCTATAATAGGTAAGTAGAATTATAACAGTCACCTAATGTATATACCTACATATTAAGTATATATAAATAAATCTTCCCCATTCATTTCAAAAGTCCTGAAAAAAAACACTTATCTATTTCAAAACTATCACACACACAACCAAATATAATACACACAATTGTAACTCCATATGCACATATCATAATATTCGTTCCACTTGTAAAATAATAATAACTAAACACTTTATAGTTCACATCTTCACTCTAACATTATTGAATAATATTATTATAATATTTGACACCACAATTTTAAAATTATAACACATTAAATAGTTTATTCCATTTGTGACATCGATAGATTCACAATCGATTCTCAAACTGTTACATCATAGCGTTGTACTTTCTTATCAAATTACTTCTCTTCAGCGATTTAT
The DNA here is from genome assembly GCA_947579605.1 of Athripsodes cinereus. Taxonomy (NCBI): domain Eukaryota; kingdom Metazoa; phylum Arthropoda; class Insecta; order Trichoptera; family Leptoceridae; genus Athripsodes; species Athripsodes cinereus. The sequence goes on along the minus strand of OX388305.1, from coordinate 21,886,470 downwards.
GTTATTGTACACCACTCTCTTTTGGGTTAACAGAGAGGATCCAATGCTACATAATCTCATCACATCACCCTTCTGGCCTCCAATAAAACTACTATCATCGCTGTCCAAACTTTTCACCAAGTTTCTTGCAAGTAAATCATGTTGGTATCCTACCAACAGATATTCAACATCAAATATTTCCTATATAACCTCGTATACTTTATGTTTCAGATTTCCTTGTTCCATTCAGACAATATCATCAAATCAGTCCAAAAGTTTAACAACCACTGATTTTATACATCCCGTTAGGTACTATAATATCCCGTATACCTATCTGCTTGCATCTTTATTTTTTTTGTCATTCCAGTAATAATATTATTTCCACTCTCGTTCTTGGTTTTAAATATTATAACGTATTAATCAATATCTTAGCATTTATAGGTTGTACTTCTTATTTCTCTATTTGGAAGACATGATGTGTTATATCAGCGAACACCAGTCTTTTTTTCTTCTTAGAATATTTTCATAAATGAGTATTCTCTTGTCCTCAATTTTGAAATGATAGATACCACCTTTCAGGGTATACAAAGAGTTCCAACGTTTCCTAAAACTCCAGATCCTGGAATGCCCCTCCTGGTTTTAAAGAGTATACTTTCCGTGTAGACTGTCTCCACTCTTAGCCGATCATTCCCCCCCCCCCCCTAGCCTGTAATTTCTTCCAGCTAACCGTTTAACATATAACCGTAATCATAATCAATAATCATTCGGCTATCGCCTTCTCATCCGCTCCATGCATATATTGTATTATGTATGTTATCAGATACTCATAAACTCTGGTCTAATATTATTTCAAACTCAATAATATATTCACCATTCTTACCTCGATCATAAATTTATTTCACACCCCAAATAATTAACTTGACAGAATTCTAAAAGTTTAAAAACAAAACACTTAACTTACAAATACTGTAAATGTTAAGACCCTATTCCTCAAGAAATAATAATACCTATAATATCAGTCCCTAACAAACATGTACTTGATACATATAACTAACATCAAACTATATACCTACCTATTATTTATCCATCTTACCCAAATACTATAATATCTAAGAATCCTAAAAACTCTAGTCATACACCTACCCATATACATAAAATACACTTCGCATACATAATATTCATGTTTACAAGTCTACTTGGGAATATAATATTCCATTTTTCTAACACCCAATCTTCTTATGAAAGTACATATTTTTGGTACCTACCTATATACATTATTGAATAAAATAAAGAACTATTCAGGATTTCAACATATATATACCTATCCAATTTTATACCTGAATCACAAGCGCTCTTTATTAGACTATTCATAAGGACATAATTCCGAACGAACTCTTAAGGGTTCACTATTCTTATGCATAATGTAAGATATATACCTATAGATAGCCAAACATAAATATAATATGTTGCCGAACTTGCCTAACACTATAATCCATGGGTAACCAACCCGCGGTTCTCGAAGTAAAATCATCAACCAATTTTCTCACTACATCTTCCAAGAATAGATTTTATTCCTCCCCTCAAAAACCAAACACATTCCTCTGTCCATAACCCAGTTCTACTCCTCAAAACCCATTTATGCCCCCCCCCCCCTCCAATATTCATGATTTTAGTTATTTATCATCGCAAACCCAAAACCCACTTCTACTCCGTAAAAACCCAGTTTATGTCTGCAATGACAGACATAATATCCTGATCTGAGGCACCATTTGTGATGACCCTACCTATTTTAAACCATTCTAAGCTCCGAATTTGCAACATCCTAGCTTCTAAACTATACCTACTGTAATAATTGATTCCCAAACTAGAAGTGACAACCCTATTCAGCTAGCTAAGAATTGTATGAATTTTCGCATTGTTGCAAATATACGCACGAAATATCGCATTCCTAATTGAATTAATTAACGAATTTTGGCCTTCCGTGATCGTCTAGATTTATCTATTAACTATTTTCATAGATTTGGACCCAGTACGTTGTGTTTTGACGATAATTTTACCTACGTTGTGTATTTTTAGAACGCAAAATAAGTCACCTGAAATATACATTTCAGGTAATCAAAAAGAACAACAAAATCACAAAATCAATAAAACAATTTAAACATGAATCTTGATACATATTAACTCTGAGATCAACTTTGACGTCAGATCACTTACCTTGAGATACTGTAAAATAACATAATAAAAATAGAGCATAATAAAACATAACAAAATATAACATAACAATCATCATAACATAAAATTCAAATAATATTATTCTATATCATTACGAGAATGTTGTATGGTAACTGGTTGCCGATCTATGTCCCTACATAAGATAACCATTTCATAGTTTCTATAGCCGATGTATGTACATATGTTCTACAACATACCTACTAATTCATTGCGTCGTAAAGGACAGTGGCGCACCCAAAAACATAACTTTATTACTTTTAAATATTAATTAAATTTCAACACGATTGCTTTGGCATCATTTTCGGAGACTATAACTACTGGTTGTTAATGCATGGAAAGCATGCTGTGTCCATGCTGAAGGAGCGCCGCCTCCGCTCCCTCACGTCTCAAACTGTCCCATGCCGCATTTTGAGCCCGAGTGCACTAATCTACACCCCGAATATATAAAATAATATATAATATGTATACTCATTTGAACATGCAGCTATATATAATAAGAATAATTATAAATATATGTTAAGAAGCTTTGTCATGGACCCTGGCGGGAAACGGGGCAAGACCCGCATTGACCCTTGTCTCGAAAGCTGAATCGAAGAGATAGGAGCAGGGCTTGCTAACGGTACACCTACATTTCGAAGCAGGATTAGGACTGAAATTGTTAGTATATAGTATATGTTTCTACAAAGTACATAATACGTCTCGTGCATAATTGTATAATAATAATGATAAATATGTGGTTACGAATAGATCAAACCCACACTATAGACACTAGGTAGCTAGTCTAGTGTCGATAGGCAGAAGGGATCCATATCCATAAGGTAATCTCGACAAGATTTAGCTATAAAAGACTACATATTTATGGTGAGGTGAATTTAGGTATCATGTAAGTCAAATAAAAATATATTAAGACCAATAAATACATAAATATTACTTATGATTAGTGTCATGCAAAATATCAAATTTGTTCCTTCCATGATATCGCAGCAATTACAGCATGTTGAATAAGTAGAAAAATCCAGTAAGTTCGTAGAATACAAATGACATTCGATGATAAAATATGTAATTAAATTAATAATCAAATAATATCCTTCTCAACATATAACTCCTCTTCAAACTGTATACTCCATCGTTATGGTAAAGTAAATTAAATAAAAATATAATATTGGGTAGAGCGGTGCGCCACTGTTATTAGTCTAGTTCTAGATGTGTCGGACCGCGCTATATAAAATCAGCCACAGGTACATACATACATACAATAATACTGAAAATAAATGTACATATAACACATAATTCCTTCGTTTTCAAAATCCGTAAAATAATAAATCCTTGAGTACAAATATTGCCTTGTAGACAACAGACATCCTGAGAGTATCCTAACACCTAGATATAAATAATAAATTAATAATATTAAAAGAAAATCTTATCTTAGACAGCTGGCAGCATCACGGATTTTAAATGCTAATTAAAAGTAATTTAGGATGATCTTTATATATTCCCAATTGTGGAAATATCACTAAAAAATAATGTACTAACTACTACAACGGTGGGTAAATAAAAATATTAAAATATGTCGAGTTCAAACACAGAGATTAATATATGATTGAGTCCCACCTCTCCTAGGCTCAAAACTAAACTGCCACGAGTAATAAGTACTCTCTCTTCAGACCCTGAAAATGTCGACCCAAAGCAACAAAAAAAAACTACATCCATCTCTTCCTGACACACACCGAAATATACCTGTCTCTGTCCCCTACATAGCTAGTTGCGTTCAACAACCACTTGAAATCAAACTAAGTTTCATTCCTATATTAATTACCTACTACAAATATTCGATCTAGGTATATGAAAATAATATTTACAATCTTGTATATATTCATTTCATGACAGTAGGTAATATAAATTTCTGATACTTATCTACTAAGATATTTGAATTAAATTTAATAATCTTTTCTCCTCAAGTGATTTTACTTTTTGTACGTTAATTAGATACATAAAAAGCTTGGAAGAAAATTATACATTTTGGGGTGGAAAATCTACATAATACATAAATATTTGTATGAAGGCCATTTTCCTTTTGCTAAAAGCCATTTTATCTATTTGTATCAAAATTTCAAAAAGAAAATATTTTATCATATATTTTTGAAGGATTAACTATGTAACAGTTTCGAGACATTCTGAATATTTTTAAACGAGTATTCCACAATGCGCTTCTGATACTTGTTTATATTTTAATAATTCAATGTTTCTTCGTCTGGTTTGTCGTTGAAAATCGACTTTTATCGGGTTTTTTTTGTGTCATATAGGTCTCTCCTATTAGATACCATTAAGGATATAACAAGTATTTGTTTGTGTATATTACAAACCTGATATGGATGTTGATATGAAAACACTTTAAATTACGATTAGGTATTTATCTGCATACAATAAATTATATCATCACGTATGCGAAATTGTATTAATGTGGAAGCGAAAGAACGTTCCGTTCTCTCTGCCTGCTCCACCTGAGACACGGCGTGAGGGAAAAGATAAATATAGAAATAGTATAGATAGAAAAGTTTCTGAAAGAAATCTTCAGTTTAGAGATATTTCTAGATACTCTTTGAATTCATAATAGTTTATTATTTTTCCTCTCTGATAATATTTCTATAAAAACCACAATCAGAGTTCCATTCCAAAGGATATTTCTTGTTAGTGGAGAGTTGTGATCTGAAATGTGATTAAAGGTTTTGATGGCGACGGGCGGCGCTTATTTTTCCGCTCAGAAAACATCCAAATCCTTCGGACAAACAGTATTCTCTGCTTCGGATATTAAATAAGATTTTCCATGTACTTTGCTTTATCAAATAGCAGTCACAGCTTCAAATCACAACCAGAAAACAGTGAAAAAATCACAATCTTAATTTGTTAACTTTACAGTATAAATACACCAACGAGTTTTTTTTTATTTATAATTAATGTTTTAATAAACATGAATCGCCGTAAATCATAGTCATGAATCGCCGTAAGCAAAGTTTACTCCAGTTAACATTTTGATATTTCCCTTGAACGGATAAGCAAAATCTTCTGCATCTTTTTTATTATCTAACACTTTATGTAAAATTTGATGAAAAGATTGCCATGACGACATCCTAAATAGAGTGAATTACATAAATGATACATTTGATTTCGCATATTACTTTTCGCTTTTGAAATTTTTTCTTTGTCCTTGATATTTTCACCGCTCCTTGTTGGCATTTCATCCTTTGTATATGGAAAGTGGTGTGAGATCCAATATAAAACCCTCTTCAATTTTTCTATGTATTTTTTTTGTATTAATATCATTACCTACTGACAACGCTTTTTCGATTTAGGCAATATTAATTTATTTCGACATTTTGTGGTTTTGCTGTTTTCATAACATTATAAAAGTAAATCCAATAACGAACAGAGTTTTGTTTTTAATAATGACTAAAACGAATGAACATTATTGCTAATTTAAACTTTTATTTACTGATCGTACCATTCAAAAAGAAAATTCAAGGATATGGAACGTAAAATCCACTGCATCTCATTGTAAAATGTCTGCTTTTTTTAAATTTTAATAACCGGGTTAGTTGGGAGACATCGCATTTTAGCGATAAACTCGCCCTCTGTACATTGAATTGTATAAATGATATTTTCTATGATAAATGTTTTAATTTGTACTATTGTAAACAATGTACAGTGAAGAATAAAATAAATAAATAAAAACTTGCGTTTGAAGACATCTCAGTACAGAAATAAACTTGTCTCCCGAGCTTTTTTGTTTCTTGTACTTAAAAATATAATCAATTAACATTTTGAATAGTTTAAAGTTTTTTCATTGTATTCTCAACATGTCCAACGTATATCAAAATTTTTACAAACATTGATTTTCTGATTTTCAAAAAATAAAACAATATCTTTTTTATTGATTGACATTTCAAAATAGGTAATAATGTTATGTTTTACCAAATATTGGTAATAAAAAATACATGGTAATACTATAAACTCCATTTATGCTGGTTAAATTACAGCTTTCCATCTAATAAAGTCTTCAAAGAAAACTTTTAAGCGCACTTGAGCTCTTTGGATGCAGGCTTCACGTGCGGGTAGTTTCCAAGCCTTAATAGACACTAAAGATGAAAAATTATCCCCTTACTTTGCAGTAACGGGGAAAATGAAAATAAAACTTTTATCTTCGTACTTTGTTGGCTCTGTAAAGGTAAAATTAAAACTAAGTCTACATTTTTATAGTTTTAAAATATTCAATGGTATTCCTTATTTAATTCCTTCTTGCAGATGACTGGCGATATGAAAAAAAATCTGATAAGTGTATTAAAAAAAAAACATTGTTTTTCTAATAATTTTAGCCCATTAAATCATCAGAGTAATTGATTATGTATTTCGAAATTCGTTCTAATTTATTTATCTATTATTTTTAAAAATTATAATAATTATTATAAACGTACTAACAAATACGTATTATATTCAAAGTGAGATTGGCCATCGATATTTTTCTCGAAAATATAGCTAGGGTTTATGTTCACTATTTTTGTATAAACTTTCACTTCTACATATACCCTGTTTTCATTTGGCAAAATACAGCTACTCAAGAGTAGGTATACAAGAAAAGTTTCTTTATAGTTTTACTTACATTGTTTCCTTATTTGAGTACTCAATTACCGTGAACTAAATCGTATGTTAGTTGCTATATAGTTTATGTTTAAAACCAAATAAAGTAGGTACTTAGTGCAAGTCATTAAAGACATACCCACACGTTCATGATTATGATTGTATTGCATCTGCGTAGAATTTATGAAAGAGCAGAGGGTAATTATTCCAACTAATAGGGTGAGTGTTCACAATAATGAGAAAATCACTTAAAAAAATACAACACATTATAAAGTAGGTACCTGGTTGGCGCTATTCAGATGCAGGGTTAAGTATTGGAATTTATTTGGAATTTTGAACATTTTCAATTCTTTGATGTAATATGCCACACTATACGAGTAAAAAGCTAAAATATAAAAATCTAAGCATTCACAACCAAAAATTTATATTTTTTGGCTCATTTTGTTTGATTTTATTAGCACTAACAATGTGGTAATCACGAAAACTTTTAAAAATATTTAGTAATAGTTAATTTAGTAAGGGCCAATTCTGAATCTTAATGAACTAACTAAACTAATAGTTGATTAATATTAGTTATTATATAGTATTCAGCATTAGTTATGAACTATAAACAACTATAAACTCGAGAACCACCAAGTGCAAACGGTAAAATCTATGGTACAAACTAATATTAGTCAGTGATGCCGCAATACAAAATGTTTTTCACGTTCTGATTTACACTTCTGGCAAAAATTTAATAGTTGTCGCGCGTGAAAATTGTGAAATGTCAGATTTGCCGATATATTTTGGCGTTCGTATTTGCGTCGGTGGTGGTATAATTTTACAATTTATACATGCTAAGAGTTTCGAGGGCCCTAAACATATAAATTTTTACTTTTAATTGAAAAAAACAACTTAACACTTCCAAAATATAGCAATATTCTGCGGCAAAATGACAGCAACTAATAATATTCGCACATTAAAAGTCGCGAATAAAATTCTGCCAAATCCAACTTATTTTAGTCGTTGGCTGTCAACTAAAATTTTATTCTGAATACGAAATCCATAGATTATCGAAATTTATAGTTGTACTAAGGTGTCAAAATTAACTAATTAACTAAATTAGTCCAGAAAACTGTGAATACAAATTAGAACTAATTATCATGACTCAACTATCTCCTCACACTTAGTTGACTTAGTGCAACTAAACTATTTTATGATTCAGAATTGGCCATAATATATACTACACCACACAGTTCCTTTTAAAAACATGTTTGACACTCTATAACGACGCATTTTAGCGTTGAAACCGGCAATGTTTTTTTTTTATTTATGTGGTGTAGTGCATAGTAACTGTTACTAAATATTTTTTTCTCGTAATTAATGTATGGCATTATTCTAACTAGAGCTTTGACTGTGTAAATAGTCTGAAGCGTTTGCAACTTTTTTAACGTCATAGTAATACTACTACTACTACTACCATCCGTGCAAGGTAAAAGAAATAAGATTGATTTGCTCAGGGGGGAATGGCTGTGTTCAATTTAGTACTCATACCTAGGGGCGATACCTTCAACTTGTATGTATGTACACATATATGTTTGAACAAAGTTCGTTAATATTTCACCTACAACTTTGTCCTTCTATTTTTCTTTTAGTTTTCCCCTAATAATGTTTTCCCTTTATATTATTTAACGCTTTCCTTTCCCCCTTCCTGAATTAGGTATAAGGTTTAATTTTAGATAATATACCTAAGGGTATTCTATTATTATACTTTTTGTGCAGAAAATGATGATGATATTGTTTATCTAAGTCATTTTCTAATTAACCTTCAAAAATATTCATCTCATAATTTACTTAAAATATACAAAAATTGTATAGTTATTATTGAATTTTGAAATGTTTCAACATTTATAGCATACCTACACACCTTAAAATAATTAAATAAAGATAAACTCTATTATACAAAATATTAAAACAAAATTAAAACAGTAGGTAGTCTTATGACATGGTGAATTAAAATAATTTTGTACAGTGGGCGTGTTTATGGCACAGGTGCAATATCTTCCAACTAACTATTAAGAATAAATTTGTTATAAATTAATTTTTTATACCTATAAATATTTCGATTGATATAATGAAAACAAATTTGTTTTTGGTTTTACTACGATTTATTTGTTAAATAAGTTACCAGGTTGACAATGACCTCATAGGTCGAAACCTGGTAACTTATTTAACAAATAAATCGTAGTAAAACCAAAACAATTTTGTTTTCATTATATCAATATAATGGAGTTTTACAAAATCAACGTCGACTCAATCAATAAATATTTCATTTATTGTCATGACATATTTCAAATAAATATATAACGATATAATAATTGATATGTTGTATAAAAAAATTATTATAGTATAATCACTTGGGTCCTATTTGTACATGGAAAAATAATTTGTTACTCAAAGACTATAAAATGAAAGGATAAAATGAAAGAAATTGACATTTCGTGTATTTGAGAAAAAAGGAAAGAAAATTACATTTACTATTATGTATGTATTTAATAAGAATGTAATCCGTCCTCTTTGTACTAACAAAATACTAAAACATTCAGGATGTGTGGAACCCTAAGTATTTTTTTTCGAACACCTGCCTTTTACAAGTCTTTCGAAAACTTACGGAAAAAAGCAAGAGACCAATTCATTGCTTTCCGCTCCACGGAATATTAGCAAAAACATTATATTTCTTAATAAATATCTTTTCCTTTTCATAGGTATTACTCAACAAAGAAATAAGATGTTACAAATAACATAATATTTACGTAGGTATAAAAAATTACATAACATATAACATTATGCTAAATTGAAAAAGTTCCTTGAGGACTATAGGTAGGTACATAGGTACGTATGGCATAGGGAATATAGAATATCTTTCAATATAAGCAAAAAGCTTTCAAAGCTGACATGAATAATATGTCCTCATCACGTTATTCGTTTTATATGAAAATTGGAAATGGAATAAAATCACCCCTTGATATTCGCGGTGCTTATGGTAAAACTACGCAGGTACACTATGTATTTATAAAATAAATTTCTCTAAAAATCTTCTTTACTGCGTTTTGACCTTTGGTTATTTTGGCTTTTTTTACACTGATTGGAGTGGAAAGATTTTAACCGAATAGAAAAACGAACGAATACGACTACATAAAACATAACGGTTAATACATTTGAACTTTCAATTTAACATACAATTAAGCATGACCATTGCGAAATATGTAATAATTATCACATATTTCAAAGAAGTTGTTTCTTGTCTTTAATCAGGTCAATAATAATGTCACGTTATTAGCTACAAATAGGTACTATGCTATTATACCTTCACGCCGTATTCCAAGTGAGGTAGGCAAAGAGGACGGAACGCCACACCACTCAGTCCCTACATTCATTCAACTTCCCATATATGTACGCCGATTTTTCAAATTCAACACGCGGTTGTCCTTAAGAATTTGACCTACGAGATCAAATCAAGTAGTCTCGGACCTCCGCGTTTTCTCACAACCTCTATTTCAGATAACTACATCTAGTGTTGTGGAATTCTCAAGAAATAATTTTTGGAGAAATTTACCGAGAAATTTCTCGGTAAATTTCTCGAAGTAGAGAATTTACCGAGAATTTTTATTTTTTTTTATTTAACAGTAAAATAATAATAAATCAGTACTTTATTCAATCAATCAATAACAATGTACAAATGTTGAGACAATTTATCACCAATATTGCTACAATTAAAGTTAGTCAATACCGGATATTTTTTCATATATTTTGTAGGGGAATTCCGCCGCATTATCGCCAATAAATAATAGGGGAATCCCCATGGGAAAAAATCAGAGAAATTTCTCTTCAATCAGAGGAGAAATTCTTGGAGAAATTTCTCGTTCTCGAGAAATTTCTCCGGAGAATTTTCTGTACTCACATCACTAACTACATCCTCTTTGCCATTCTTTCTCTATCCATTCGCTTTACATGTCCAAGGCATCGCAACTAGCTACGTACAATGTCTTATAATCATAATATGTAAGTTCTTACCTACATACAAATGCATTGACCTGAAAACGTCACTCATATTATTATTGTATACCGAGCTAATAATATAGTAGAAATGAAGATAGCATTTAAGTCACAATGTCTCAAACACAATGATAAACTATCTACCTATAGGTATGTGTACTTAGAAGAAAAATATTAAAGTTTTCCATAAATAAAAGAGGAAGCATTATTCACAATGTAGGTACATCTCTAAACACCGTAATAAAAATTTTCATAAGCAAGTGTACCTACTACATGTAATGAACATACACGTCATCTTTTCAAATATAATTAGGTAAGTAGTGAAGATGTAATAATTATCTCTTTTACCGTTATTTTATTAATATAGATCATTACTAAATTATTTTGATAATGAGCTGTGGAAATTATTATTTTGGTAAAAATATAAAATAAGACATAACTGGTATTTATAAATGAGTTTATCGCGTGTTTTTGTATATTACTATTTAAGAATGAGTGTCGAGTTTTTCTATAATACAATGAATGTAGAAATATTATTCGGAATATATGTAGGTAAGTAGGTACGTAAAACTGCACGTTCATCTTCCATTGTTTGCTTTTGGTAATCCATTACGACAACTTTTCTTCTCTCATGTTTTTTTATTATTATACTAATATTATCTTATAATATGTCAAAAGAAATGATAAAAATATAATAAAATCTAAAGGCGTATTCTAAAATGTGGTTTAGGGGGGCAAAAGCAATATCGAAGTAGAGAAAAATAGTATTGAAGTAGGTAGATATTTCTTCTTTTAGAAAAAATACAACACATGATCTTAGTCCTATGTGTCCTGAAAAAAATGTTTTTTTTAAATTTGATCCCTTCGACGCAAAATTTTTGCAGAAGAAGTTGTACTGAGTAGAGTTGATCCCATTTCGGTAGATAGCTAAAATTAATCGAAGAATGACGCTATCTCCCCTAAAATGAGCCCTGGTTACGCGCCTGATATAATCGTCTTGCAAGTTATTTGCGAATAGATGATTGATCGTGGTTTTTAATTATAAAAAGTACACGGCATAATATAAATATATAGTAAATTTGTAGATACACTTTTAGTTAAAGAAAGTAAGCAAAAAGGGTTATTTTTAAGTTTTATCTTGTTTGCTGTAATGAAATACTGTAATGCATCAAATAAAAATTCATAATCGACATAGATTTATGGATTTAATTTAATGGTAATAAAAAAGTCTTGAAGATTGATATATTTTTTATTGAATGTTTTATACGTTATCTTAAGAATTCATGTCATACTTATCATGTTTTTACATCAACCCTTCGATGATAAACTTTTCGTGTGACATAATGAAAAAAAAACTGTTATTTTCAGAATACAATAGGTACATGATAATATTATATGAAAGAATTTGTATAACAAAACAATCTCTCTTTATTGGAAGCAACGGGTCTTTGTCCAGTACAGGCGTAAGAAAAGAGTACCTTCTTGAAGGATGAGAACCAGGAAGGCCTCCAGATGATGTGAATGCACTGCTAGGTGAAAGAAGAAGAAGATTTTTTAGGCATTATTATCATCATATTGATGAAAGGGTTTTTTCACCTATCTTTTTAAATATCAGCATACATCTAAAACCTAATGATATTAACAACCACATTTATTTTGTTGAATTCATTGTGTGTGTTATCTGACATATTAACACAGTCTTTAAATCTTAGTTTCGTATTTAATGTAGATCCAAATTATATCGTATATTATTAGATCGCTATTCTTCAGTCAGATATTGGCTGTTGAATATACTTAAACTGTTCCACCCGTTTCTCTTGCCCATTTTATTAAGGTAGTAAAGTCCTTGGCCTACCTCCCGAACCCTTCAGACACTGACACAGTACATATTATATTATGTACATTTTTGGATCGGTGGGTATTATTATTCACCTGCCTATAATCATTGTGAAAGAATTGATAGTAATGATATGTACATAACATCTTCTGAAAAATAAACTCATTATAACAAACACACTTTACAAAAGGATTCATACGCAAACATCATCCTTAACAATATGCCTGAAAGGTTTTCTTTACCATACATTATTGCTATGTATTATCCCTTTTCCTATTATAATATATTATTATATCCTTTCTCCCTCTAGAGTATTCCATGGAGATAATAAAGTACATAATGGTTACCCACATCAACGCAAATAATAACACTATGAAAGATTTGTCTCGGTTGTAAAGATTTTCTACCTAGGTACACTAAATATTTTTCGTCATTTTCATATCACGAAAACATATAATCGAAGATCTGATAATGACATAGGGATACTATTTACACTTCTTTCTTATTTTTGTTCTAGGATTTAATGAAACAGACTTTTAGAGATAGCTGTGAGATAACCGGTTATTTTTACATACAATATTTGGAGAGAGTAAGAAATTAGTGACTATTTCTTTATCTTTCACATTTCCAACTTAATTTAAACGTCATCTTTTGATTATATAATTGAAACAAGTGTTTCTTTCAACTATAGATTATTGATTCCGAAAGAGACGTATTTCGACTTATCAGGTCATCTCTTGGAATCAATAATCTATAGTAGAAAGAAACCCTTGTTTCAATTACATAATTACGGAAATCTATTATGTGTGCACCGACACAATTAGTAATTTTTTGAGTTTGCATTTCCACTCTTAACTGTCTTCTGCTAGTCTTTTCGGTACGTATGTAGGTATGTAATAGGGCGCATCTCTTCCATCACTCGATTCATGTAGGTAGAGGTTACTGGGTTGGCTTCTGCAAATTCTGCTTCCAGCAATACCAATGGTAATGAGTAGGCATAGGTGATATTATTAACTAGTGATTAAGAATTAAGTTTTTTTTTAAGATATAGGATTTTTTTTTGTTAAAAACCCAAACACAACCTTATACACTTTTCACAGTAAGCCACTAAAAGTTTGTGACGTGAAAGGGGAGTCTGCCGGCACCTCAAACGATATCATACGAGTCGATATCAAACAAATGCTTTGGGAAAATTAAGAATCTTAGGTATTTTCATAATATATTTATTTATTTATTCTTTACTGTACATAGACCAAAATTTGCATATTCTTAAAATGACAAAGTACGCTTTCCCTTATCTAACTTTTTGTGATATTTCGTTAGGTTCAGTTTTTAATTAATTAATTTTCAATCATTTATTTCTTTTGAAACAGGACAGGTGGTATACAAACTGTCCTTTCTTTTCTATTTACCCGTAGGTACCTACTACCTATACATAACATGTCGATGTTATGTTATTTTAGTTAAGGCAATTTGATTTTCACGTAAATTGTCAAATACTTCGTCTGATAAACTTTATGGTAGTATAAAATAAATATTGAGTAGATGCGTGTTTATTTTTCTCTTTTATTTTATTATTGTTGTTTTTAACCTTGAGTGTGAGAAATTGCTGTAATAATATGATTCAAATACAAAAACAGTCAATTTCGTTACAGAAGCAATACTAGTACATTAACATTGCAATAAAAGTAAATTACATTTTGAAAGAACTTTTAATCAATGTTGACGATATCGTTATTTTTTATATTGACTATTTATTAGACGTCCACCAATACTTTTCCGACATATAAGTATGTATATTTTTTGAGAAGGAAACAGTTGAATCATTTAACTCACTCTGTGACTTACAAAACTCCAGTTATTTTCCTGTATTTTGAGAGAATGTTCATGGTGTTGATCCATCAATTTATGCACCACGTAAATATCTAACACCATGACATTAATATAAAAAATCAATTAAAATACTATCGACATATCTATCAGCTAATCTCATATTTTTTGCATGTGTAAATATAGACAAGATGGATGTAATATGGTACATATATACTGTATTTTGAATAAGTGAAAACTAAGTATAGGTATGTTTCATTGTGGATAAATGAAAATCAAGATAGTTTATTCTGGTTTATCAATTTCTAGGCATAAAAACTCGACAAGATTATTCGACTTCATCGCTGTACTTTTCTAAATATTGATTGCTTTTAAAAATATACCTATGTAACTCAACAGACACCTCATTTGCACAACCAATAGATTATGCAAACTCCCCTTAGTAGAAAACAGGATAGGCGTTCCGATGCCATCTAATGTTTCAAGTCGACAATCAACAGTCAAATAGATTATTGCTGTTAGTTGGTATTTATGCTCAAGAGATGTTGAGCATAGTGGTTTATTCAGGAATTTGTGAACGTACCGTTTGTAAAGTGCACTAAAACCAGCTTAAGCGGAACGCTATGCTTGTTTCCTACGAAGAGGAGTTAGCGCAATCTGTTGGTTGTGCATATGAGGATTATGTTGAGTAATATTCTCTTCAACACGCAGATGTAAAAATCCAGTATAATTATGTCATTAGAAAACTACGGAAATTGATTGCTTTATTTGCTGTCCGATTTTATAGTTTTTATTTTTTATTTTATAGTTTACGCAAACATACAGTTATTACAATACATAGGTAATACAAATAGATAAAAAAATCGGCACATAAACCAGCAAATTTTAACTATATTCAAGTCATACTTACACAACCTTGTGTCGAGTATGTCCAATAAAACAAGATATTTATACATACAATAATAGATAATACTATTACATAGAATATTATATATTAGATTGTACGAACGTGCGTTGAAGTTTGGATGAGAATCAGAAAAATATTTCTATGACAATAAAACGGTATAAATCCAGAAAAACCAATCTCCAATACCAAATAACTTCCTTATTTTTGTCATTGGCTTTATTATTAGTTATGTTACTTACGGTCTTTTTCTTATTTTCTTCATAGTATCTACTAGAAAGTGGATTATATGCAACTTATAAAGACTGAAATATGCGAACAATTAAGTACCTACCTAATATTATAATATGCAACTCAAGTAGGTACGCAATATTAAAAGCAGATAATCCGTGTTCTATGAATTTGTTGGCCAAGTTTATTTATTTATTTATTCATTCTTTACTGTACATTGATTACAAACAATTATGGGTATAGTAATGGGTCTCTACAGAGAATGTGTGCTACAGAGATGGAAGGAATATTTCGAAGATCTGTTTGAATGTGATGGTACAAATGCAAATGAGTATGACGACAGTGAAAGCAGTGTGAATGAAAACGATATGATAGACATGAATGAGATTTTGAATGCATTAAAAAAGCGAAGTGCGGTAAAGCTGTAGGGTATGATTGTGTGCCGTTGAGCTCATCAAGTCTGGTGGACCGGGGGCTCTCGCGTGGTGTTTGGAGCTTTTCAACGATTGTTGGAGAGAAGGTGTTACACCAGAGGATTGGAAGAGGGCTATCATCTGCCCCCTGTACAAAGGGAAAGGCTCTAGGCTTGAATGCGGGAGTTATCGGGCTATTAGCTTGCTGAGCTCAATAGGGAAACTGTATGGTAGAATTTTGATTGAGAGAGTACGAAAGATAACTGAGTGTAAGATATGGGATGCGCAAGGAGCTTTTTTGAATGGCAGAGGGTGCACCGATCAGATCTTCTCCCTGCGAATGGTTATAGAGAAGTTTCTGGGTAAACACCAGAGGCTTTTTTGTGCGTTCGTGGATCTGGAGAAAGCATATGATCGAGTGGACCGGGAAAGGTTGTGGCGCGTGTTGTCGGAGTATGGGGTGAGCAGCCGGTTGATCCGCGCAATATCTTCACTTTACGTGGGAAGCTCCGCTTGCGTGAGGGTAAATAACACTCTCTCGGAGTGGTTTGTCCTCACCAAAGGAGTGAAGCAAGGTTGTGTCATGTCTCCGTGGCTGTTCAACCTATTCTTCGACTACTGTATGCGACCTGTGAAAGAGATGGATGTTGGTGTCGAGCTGAATGGGTTTCGGGTGAATGCATTGATGTACGCAGATGATTTGGTGTTAATGGCTGAGAGTGAAAGGGACTTACAAGAGATTGTTACGTGTGTGTATGATAGTTGCAATTTGAATGGTTTGAAAATGAACGTTATGAAGACGAAAGTTCTTGTTTTTGAAAGAGAGAATGAAAAAACGATTTGCGAGATTAAAGTTGGTGACGAATGTTTGGAGCAAGTAAGTGAGTATGTATATTTGGGAAGTATGTTTACGAGGGATGGAAGATGCGATAGGGACATTGAAAGAAGGAAAGTGGCCGGTGCTAGAGTAAACGGTGCACTTCGACCCATTGTCAGCAATGACAATGTGTCGAACATGGCTAAAATGCTGGTGCACAATACCATTCTGGTACCGTCACTTACGTATGCAAGCGAGACATGGACGTGGTTGAAGAAGGACGAAAGTGGAATAAATGCAGTAGAGATGCGATCGTTGAGAAGAATGGTTGGTAAAACGCTGCGTGATAGAGTGAAGAATGAGGATATTAGAAGAATGAGCGGATGCAAGAAGACTGTTGTGGACAGAATGCGTGTAAATAAATTGAGATGGTTTGGTCATGTGGAACGAATGAAAGAGGAAAGAATGACAAAGAGGATATACTTATCTGAAAGAAAGGGTGTGAGGAAACGCGGGCGTCCGAGAACCACGTGGCTTGATCACGTGGATCAAATTCTCAAGGATGGCCGCGTGTTGAGTAAGAGGAACCGACGTGCGTGTATGAGGAACTGTATGAATGTGGAGGAAGCGAAGGAAGTGTGTAAAGATAGATCTGTTTGGCGTTCCGTTCTCTCTGCCTACCCCACTTGGGACACGGCGTGAGGGTATAGTATAGTATAGTATAGTAGTAATGGGTCTCCCACTCTTATCTGTAAGTTTCCGAGTATCCTGTAAATGACAGATGTTTTTTGTAAAAACACGAATAAGGTATTAAATATTTTTGACTCAGCGATGAAATTTGTCATACATTTTCAATTTCTTAACTTGGAATCGGCACGAAGATATCAGCTCGAATGTTTACAACACCCCAATTGAAATGTGTAAAAATCCAATAATATGGGTAGGTACTAATGCATATTTAAATATGCATTTGCATATAATCCAGTGTTTTGGTACTTATTTTTATTATCTCTACAATCGTAAAAATTACGTACAACAGAGGTCTTCTCATTTTTGGCAGACTCCCAACATTTTTTGTTATCTATCTACTCAGTGTTTTCATACAACAGTATAGAACCGAATAGTTTTACTTGGGCTTAACAATTGATTTTCATGAGTCCAATGCTCTCTCCCTCTAGCGTTTATTGAGCAAACCGTATTTGGTAATAAATTTCCGACACATGATATGCTATACAATATCAATATTATTTACCCTGTGCTTTATTTATATGCTTTGCATTAATCCATATGTTATTGTTTTTACTGTACACAATTACCTATTATCATAATTCTATTTACCTACTTTCGTATTCCGTGTATAGGTACGGTGACATGCTTGTCTATCGATCTATCTTTGCTTATTGTACCTATTTCCGATAATATTAAAAAAAAAACTATTTCATTTCATCCACAAACTTGTTATGGAAGATATAGGAAAACAGAATCGTAATTTAAGTGTACTTCGCAATCAACGTGGCTGTTTCATATACTCTCTTCTTTTCACTTAGCCATTCCTCTATTTCAGGATATAAGCATCTTCCATATTTCCATTCATCTCATTCGAGGGTCACTCCTATCTATTTCTTTGCATAAATTGTATAAAGAAAAATCAGGAATTTCAATGATTCCAAATACACCCGCATTATGCTTGTATAATGATGGCGGAGAGAACTTCGGACATTATCGTCAATACGAAACCAAAACCTAGTACCAGATTCAATAGAAGAGCTGCATGGATTCACACTCTCCAGGAAAATATGATGTACAATTGAAAATCTAATATTATGTATTAAGATTCCAAAATCTATACTTTCATTTACACCACAAAATAATGTTTCTATTCTGCATAAATGGTGACTAGAAAGATTTAGCACAAACTATGCACGTATAATAAAACAAACGAGTGTCAATATAATAGTTAAACTTGTGTTTTGTTTGTTGGTATACCACATACCTAGATACTCGCAACGTATAATGATGAGTCATTCTGTGACACTGACATTTTGTCCCCTTCTGATCTTTAGTCAATCCAATCTCATAGAGAGTGACAACACAATTTCACCGACATGTGACTAATATTTTACCTCTCTTATAAATAACAATTCCCCATTTCATACAATCTTCTCCAAGGATAGAATATTCTGGAAAGGGATGTAAGAGATTCATCGCCATTTTTAGAGGTATAGTTCTAGCTAGAACGTAATGTAATGTAAATGATTCGATGACTTGTCCGATACCTGATGAGTCTCGGACAATCAGTCGGGAAATTCAAGGTTTGAGCTCCGCTGCTGAATTACTCTACTTTCACGATTCAAGAATGTTACTCATTTTTTATTATTATTACCTCCTATTTTTGGGATTTGATAATAGCAGAATAAAATTTACATGTTAATACTTCATATCAACATAATGTGTAGGTATTTGAAATTAACGTATGAAAAATTGTAAAAATATTTTGATTTATGTAAGTAGGGTATTTGAGATGAATTATCCTTAAAAAAGATTTTTATAAAACTCCTTGTGTTGAGCCTTATTAAAAATCGTCTGTGTATCTAGAATTGGCAAAATCGATGACTTTCAGAAACTGTAATGCATAATACACATCTCTATGGGTGAGGAAATACGGCGCGTGTCGTGTAATAGCCATAATCTATTATATTGTTTGATCGATGTTTTATGGATGTTACATACACGACATTATATCAACAATTTTGTACATTTTGTGTTCTGTTTGCAAACTATTTATTTCGTAATATTGTATCGCCGATGTTTTCCTGAGGGTTGCAAAAATTATAAGCATTGAGACCTACGATGTATTTGAAAACTTTAAATAATATTTCCGTAAAATACTTGTATCTAATTTTATTTTATTTATTGTGTAAAATTTAACCACTATAAAATTCCATTAACTAAACATCACTACATCTTAAATCTAAATACCTACACATGTTCTTAAAATAATTATAACAAATGGATTTTACTGCTTCACTAGACTTGGCTTAGTTTTGAAGCAGTATTTGAAATGCAATATATTGAGAGATTGAGAGTTTTATTCAACATAAATTCGATAAAATAATTATACTCAAATGAACCTTGATTACCCTCATGGTAGGTACCTACCTATTGTGACTATTTTGCGAAGTAGGTGTCAATTGAAGAATTCCAATCCTAATCTTAATCTTATCTTAGTCTGAGACTTTGCTGTCAGATATTGATCCTAGATGTTGTAAAGTGTCCGTGAAGTGATACGATTACGTACAGTATCGCGCTACTTAAGTTACACAATAATCTATCTACATAAGTATATACACCACAAACTATTTCGTAAATTAAAATTGGTTGGTGATTGGTGCATATTTTTTTCACGATTAGGTAGGTATACTTAATTATATTCGGGATAAGTTTTTTAATCCTTTCAACCACGATATCCGGGCAAATTTTTATTGATTGTTTGTATTAGGTATACCTATTCAACATTATTCAATGTTTTTATTATCTAATACAAATATATTTACACGTGTACCTATTCCGACTACTCTATTCAGAATATTCAGATTTCTGTCTCAAATACAGCTGTAATGGCAGTACCTTCGTCTGTGTCTGTTTGAACAAATAATAATATCTCCTACATTTCCTTGTACAAACTAAATATGAGAATGCAGCAAAACATTGAACATTGTATGTATTTTGTATGAGGATTTATTTATAGACTCGGTACGTAGACAGACACGTGGTAGGTACCTATTGCTAGTTGCAGGATAAATTCCTTCATATTCAGCTGCATACGTACTCAAGTAGTTGTAGAAAATAAGAGTAACGGGGTTAGATGGAATAAATCATTTTGTATATTAAAGTGATAATGTATCTCGTCACTATGTACATAATCATTGTAATTTTTACCTATATCTGAAATTATTTGTTGATTCTGTTATATAATTACGATGTTGAAAATTGTAAGGAAACAAACATCTTCATCTCAAATTTCAGTCAATGGGCTAAGTTTGTCGGTGGACTAATTACGTGTAATTAATGAGTGAGTTCCTTCTCAAACCCGTTCTTCTTTCATTCCCTTTTTCTTCTTTATATTGTTTCATTAACATTATACTGATACAATATTTGTACAAATTTGGATACTTACTTCAATTGGAATTCTCGCGTCACGGTGTTTGTTATCATACTCCTCCGAAACGGCTGGACCAATTTTGATGAAATTTTGTGTGCTTATCGGGTAGGTCTGAGAATTAGCCGACATCTATTTTTCATGCCCCTAAAAGTTAAGGTTGGTCCATCCCATTTTTTTTTATTTTATTTTTTGGGCAATTTTTTTACTTTTATTTTTTCTATGGTGAGACATTAAAAAATATATACAGCCCTAAATTTTCACCATTAACCCCTACCACTTAACCACTTTTCTACCATAAACCCCTATTTTTTAATAGCGATATTAAGATATGGCATAATGTATATTTATGGCAAAACAACGTTTGCCGGGTCAGGTAGTTTTTTTAACAAAAACAGAAACGGTAAAATAATTTACCAAGAACATGTACCTATATTTGCGCACTAATAGTTTGAATAATAGGTAGGTATATTATGGACATAATATTACCCTAAAAATTAAAAACGATAACATTTGAAAAGCTAAAATATGACATCCGGGGTGGGTGGTGTACGTTGTCGTTGAATTGAAGATATTAAACGTCTTCTCAGTAAATATTTTGGGAGACTTGGGATGTGAAAAAAGTGTGGGAGACATATTCTACATATATCTACCTGAGACTAAATGAATACAATTCTTGCACATAATATTAAACAGCAGTTATTGTTAGTCAAGCCATGTAGGTAGGTACATACCAACACAATTTTGTCAGAAATGTCACTAACTAATTTCTACTACTTTAGTATATTTATTATTCTATGATTTCTACATCCAGCTATGTTGTGTATTTAACACTAGATATTTTCATTCCTTGCGTGTTTATAGTTATTTGTTATATTCACATCCACACAAAATAGAATGGAAAACAACTTCCCAAATGTATGTATGTACAATATATTATTATGTAGGTTCTTTCACTTAGTAAGCTCTATCTATTATTATGAAAGAAAAACACATGGGAATTCCACGAAGTATTTGAAAAAAAAATATTGTACACCAGCACATGACTGTATACAATACGTAAATTAAGAAGAACTCCAAAAATCTTGGTAGAGTATTTCTATTAGGTTAGTATTTAGTAATTGCTATTTTTTTTCATAATTATAAAAGCTTATACTGTATATCGTTCTGTGTTATCATAAACAATAAGATTCACATCCGTTTCAAAATTAAAACTAGAAATATTAAAAAGAAAATTGTTCCAGAATCCGTCGTAATATTTGAGAGTACTGAGAGTGACATCTATTGAAGATTATATGAAGCAATACTTATCAGTTTATATAAAAATTTTAGAGATGGCGGTACAACCGCCTTTTTATGAAAACAATGTACCTAATACCTTGACTAACAAAAATGTTTTTTTTTCTATTTTTTCTTGCTTTCCTCCAGCTGGACTTAAATGTAAGTATAACGATAAAAAATGTAATTTAAATTTTAACACAACCTTGATAATAAAGTTAAAAACCGGGTTTACTGTAAATTTTTGCTTAAATGTTTTAAGAAAGTTCTTTATTATTAGGCTTAAAAAATTGTCAACCTATACCTATTGACCCATATATACCACATTGGTCAGTTCTGAAAACCTAACATAACAGTGCCAATTTATGATTGAAATCTATATTTTTCAAAGAATTTAAATTTCTTAAGCCTAAAATCTTAACGGATATGGCTTATTCTACAATATTTTACATTGCAAACCATTTCGATTTCCATTGATACAGTGTAACAATAATGATGTTGGATGATTTGTTCCTTTGGCGCTGTTTTACGATCCTTCAGCCATCATAATGTTATTCAATTCTCCTCAATCAGTTAATGCATTGTACGTACAGGATTTTATATGTTATTACTATTCATTTGCAGATACTGATAATCAGCGAGTCATAATCCATGTAAAGGATATCAATGATGAACCACCTTATTTCATCAACCGTCCACTTCCAATGCAAGCTGTGGTTCAGCTCAACGCTCCGCCCAACACCCCTGTCTTTACGCTACAAGCCAGAGATCCAGACACAGACCATAACATCCATTATTTTATTGTCAGAGATAGAACTGGAGGAAGGTTTGAGGTGGACGAGAGATCTGGGGTAGTCAGAACTAGAGGAACAGACCTGTTCCAATTGGATATGGAATATGTACTCTACGTGAAAGCTGAAGATCAAGTTAGTACAAGTTTTATTTTCAATTTACTTAAAGTGTTCATTATTTAACCTAATAGTTGTATTTCTGACATTCAATCAAGACCTTCAGTCTGCACCTTTATGAAATGCAGCATCCACAATGTTTGAGGAATGTAGCAAACAAAGGGTTCTGTTTCTCTCTTGTTCTCTTTGTCTATATAGAAAGGAAACAAAAATGAAAATCATTTGATTTTTTTTCTTCTCCGTTTCAACTGAAAGAAGAAAAGGAAGGTTGAAAGAACCCTTCGTTTGCTGAGTTCGCCAAGCAGTATGTGGGAAAAGCTATACATACTAGAATATTATCTATGAAGATTTTTAGGATATATAGGTACTCAGATTCATCTTAAAGTAAAACCTATAATTTAAAAATCAATTTAGATTAACAAAAATCTCATGGAGCCCCTGGTAAATCCTGTGGAGTCTACTCTTTTCTGTAAGTTGAGTGTTCTATAAAAAGCAGAAAAAAATCTCATGTTGTAAGACATTTCAAATATTGAATTCAGTGATAAGCTTTGCCACCCACTCTATATTTCTTAACTTTTATTGATCTGGAGAGGACAATTTGGATGTTTATTACTAGCAGTTGGCCCTTTGGTGTTCCCCTTTTGTGGGACATGTAGTGTTACTAACTTACTTCCATTGGCCAAACGGTCCTTGCAGGACCTTTGCCTCCGAAATAATAGATCTCCAAGCCTTTCTATCTTGAGCAATGGACTGCCAGTCGCCTTTAGCATTTAGCTCGTCTAGATCCAGATCTTGGGTATACCTAGTGATGGGAAAAGAGAAAATTCTTCATAGAAATTTCTCGAGAACAAGAAATTTCTCCGAGAATTTCTCTTCTGATGGAAGAGAAATTTCTCTTCATAATTTTTCTTAGTGGTATTATGAGCTTTCGCCCAGTACACTTCGCAGCCAACATCATTGATCCAAAAATTTGTGTGGCTGATTAAGGCCCAAATCAGAGGTTATTAACACTTTTTTCCATGTAGGTACCTGCAACTTTTTTTAACTTAAATATGGGCATGTGGGGTGTCAAACATCAAGATTCTTCATCAGTTATTAGCACTTTTTTCTATGTAGGTACCTCACATTTTTTGTTAATTAAATATGGGTATGTGAGGTGTCAAACTTCGAGTTTTTTCATTGGGAAGAGGTTTTTATTACTTTTATTTACGTAAGCGCTTACTCCATTTTTTTTCAATAACTCATGTATTTGTATGTATATGTTTATTTAAACCCAAGCGATGCGGGGTTAAAAAAACTAGTTACTAATATGTAAACAATGAACCTTACGTAAAAATGAAAAACATCAAAAAAATAAATTTTCCTATGTTATATTAATTTGATCCTTTTAAAAACTATTCTTCTAAGTTATAATTCTTTTTACACATTACCATTTTTTATTGATATTGATTACATTTTTTTTGAACATTGTAAAAATGATCAATAAAAAATATATTTGCCACAAAATACACCATAATTAATTGTAGCCATATTGGTGATAAATTGTCTCAACATTTGTATATTTTTATTGATTGATTGAATAAAGTATTTATAATTATTATACTGTTAAACAAAAAATAAAAAAAAATCTCCGAAAAATCTCTACTTCGAGAAATTTACCGAGAAATTTCGGTAAATTTCTCGAATAATTATTTCTTGAGAATTCCACAACACTAGGTATACCCAAGGGCAGAAGACTGTTTGGTAGACCAAGACAAAGATTGTTGGATAACATGCAGTGTTGTGATAAAATAAAAATTAAGCATCACATTTCAAACACATGAAATTACTTTCAGTATATTTAATAGGTATATCAGTTAAAAAAAATATGTTAAAACCATAGAGTAAGTAATAATAAAGAGATGACATGAGCCCAAAATCCCATTCCATTCTTATTGAGAATTCCAAGAATTGAAGTTAGCTACATAGTGATGTCAATACAATTTATAATAATCGATGTTTTTAACATAGTCGAAGACCCTATCCTACTTGCAATGTTTTCATATAACAATATTTCGTCATATAATAATCTTTCCTTACCTATTAACCTACT
Organism: Athripsodes cinereus; assembly: GCA_947579605.1. Classification (NCBI taxonomy): domain Eukaryota; kingdom Metazoa; phylum Arthropoda; class Insecta; order Trichoptera; family Leptoceridae; genus Athripsodes; species Athripsodes cinereus. Next base: position 21,861,123 of record OX388305.1, on the reverse strand, counting down.
TTATTTTTAATACTTGCACCATATGTCTGGCAGGGTAGGCATACACGAAATAATGCAATAAAATGAGAGTTGGGATATATTGTATAGGTTTTCAGTACTCCCTGCTTAAGTTGTTCATATTTGATCTGTTTGACATATTATGCTTCATTAAAACTTTGTATAGTAAGAAAAAATATAATACTTCATGCAAAACCAACGTCAATTTAGTAAAATCATTAGGAAATGAATTGTTTACAAGATTCACGTGAAAGCTTTTTTGATATGTGTTACAATAGATCTGCTACTAGATATTAAAACAATGATAATCTGTCCATATTAATTAAAAAGAAATAAAATTTTGTTTTGGAATTTTGCTGTTAGGGAATAGTGATAAATAAAACAAGTTTGATAAATTAATACGTTAAATATTATTCTGATATTAAAATATGTATTACAAATTTCTACAACATTGATCTTATTCGCCAAACATACATGAGATTTAATTAAATGAGCAGTCAGCGGTTTGAGGCATCGATATCATATTTGAGTATCAATCAAATGCAAGGTGTGCTAATTCAAAATCGGGGACAAGAATCAGGATCTGAAACAAAATAAAAAATAAAATAGAATTCAATTTCTTAATAACTAAGTTATATCTATACAAAAATATTCTCAACAAATATATGTATCGATGTTAAACATCGACGCTCAATTTCCATGCCTATGACATTATGACAAAAGTTAGAAACGTCAAAACACATATTAAAAATAAGCTTTTACTCCTAAAATCGAGTGATATTGTTATGAAATATACACATAACGTTAAAGCTATTGTATATTTATTATTTATAATTGATTATATTACTAAAATATAATAAATAAGACGGATAAACACAAAAATGTTTCATACTTACAAGTGGAAGGATACTTCCGATTTATTCTACAAATAAACTCTTTTGCAGAACGGAAATGAACAGGTTTTCATTCTTGAAATCGTGTACAAAAAAACTGTTTATGAAAATAACACTTTCACTTTAAAATAAATACGAAAACACGTCGATATAAACAAAACATAACACGCCGTCCTAACTTGTCAGACAATATTTAGCAAACGACGTACTGTAGCTAACTTCTCATTGATCTGTTAAGGGGATAAGGGGACAGAAATTTGCCTCACTATAGAACAAAAGAATCCAATAGCCTTGTCGTATCTACCTACTTATTTGATCTTTGGTTAAAACACTAACAGGTTTATTATTGTAAAGTATGTGATTTTAATATTTTCTGTACTTTTCAGAGTGGACGAGTAGATGAGCGTCGTTTCCAGTCCACACCTGAAGAACGACTGTCTATTGTGGGAGGCAAGAGGGCTCCACAGTTCTACATGCCAAGTTATGAAGCTGAGATTCCAGAAAACCAGAAGAAAGATTCAGAGTAAGTCTGTTTTAATCATATTTTTGTTTTAAACTACTCTACATCAATTTAATGGTCAGTTGTAGAGTGCAGCCTTATGCGGTTGAGTTGAGGTGTGTGCGTGGTGATCATACAACATTTATGTTGATAAAAAAAATTTATTGTAGGTATGTAGGTACTTTAATCTATGCACAGGAGTGATAGTTTTGCTAGGATGTAGGTAAATTTACCCAGAACAATACCTACACATGAAGGTTTCATTGGGGCTTATAAGAGAGAGTGTCAGAGCCTTTGGCATGTCGTCCGGTAGCTTAATTAGGCAAAGCACACCTCGCAAAAAAATGGGTCGTGGGTTCAAGACCTATCTGGGACACAACCTACCAAATAAAGTGAATTTCAAGCTTTATATGGTAGTTTCATGTGTTAAATTCATACAAGGAATCCCATAAAATGGCTAATTGTAAAAATAATATTGATTTAACATTTACTATGATATTTTCAAAAAGACTCAGCAATTTCTCCCAATAATATGGTGAAGTTTCAAACATTTAGAAGTAAAAAAATATAATCAAAGGTGAAAATGCTAGTTGAACACCTAAAACCCTTTACTTTAGATAAATATTGAAATTATTCTTATTTAGTCACATGAGAATATTTACATATTTTTTATGTAATTAATTGATTAGAAGTGGGATTTTAATTTAATTTTAAATTTTTTTCAGCATTATATCCGTGAAAGCTAAGTCTTTTGCTGATCGTGAAATTCGCTACACTCTGAAGGCTCAAGGACAAGGAGCTGGTACCTTCAATATTGGACCAACTTCTGGCATTGTCAAACTGGCAAAGGAGTTGGACTTTGAAGATCTGCGACAACCACATGTTTATTCTCTTGTAGTTACTGCTACAGAGGATTCTGGAGGCTTTTCAACATCTGTTGAGGTAATAAAATATTTTATATTTCATTTATTCACTTTATATGCCTACAAAGAAATCACGCCTATCATCATCTCTGTCCGTCCCTCAATCCTGAGGATCGTGACCATCATGCTTCATTCTGTAGACCATCTGTCTCCACCTTGAGCGATCCTCCACCATGTGCAAGGCCCCGTGTAGTGAACTCTGTGTGGCCTCCTTAATTTGTTCGCTCCATTTTATTGGTACTCTGCCCCTTCCCCGCCTCCCTTCTACAGTTCCAGTTATAATTACTCTTTCCAGGTTTTCAGGCTCTCTTGATATGTGCCCGAAATATCCTAAAATGCGCTGTCTGCAAATCGTTGAGAGTCGTGTCGAAATGTGTCACACCTATAATATGTATTTTATTTTAGCTATAAACAAATATATGTCTCTAATTAGGCTCCAATTTAGGACACTTTTCTCCTAAAGTTATCAACGCAGTATGAATAAAAATCATTGCTTCTACTTTACCATCACGGGATCCCACTTGTGGAATAGCCAGCTAGCCAGCGGACTAAATAAATTTTTAATATTAAATAACACATTATGTTTCAAAAATATATTTTTTTTAACTTAAACTCTAAAATATCCTTCATACCTACCTATAAATTACCTAAAATGAATTTATTGAGATTGCTAGTCACTCATTTGGAATGTCTAAAACTTTTTATTTTATGAAGGGCATAGGTATTCAATACATTCAGTGTTCTGGCTTACCTCTAGGTGGGTTAGGTGGCCAACATAAGCGATACAAAGACGTCCTTCATACCATCTTGATGGACAGTAATATCCAGCACACCTGGGAACAGGACGCTACTGATCGCGCCAAATGGAGGAAATTAATATATAATTACAGCCCAAATGACAGAAGACACCAAGGCCCACCTGCGGGAGAACATCCATGTCTCAAATGTGACAGAGTGTGCTTATATCAGAATGGTCTATTTAGTCATCTGAGATGGCACAGCAGAGTGAATGCAGCACAGTCAGATCCGCCGTGAAACTTAAGCGCTCACGATACTCGCTTTGTCGAGTTGTTGGCATATATATAATTATATTACCCACTACTTTTACTTTATGTTTAAGTGGTATTGGTGATAGAATAATCTTCCTCTTTTATCCTTTGATGCTCTTGTTGAGAGTACAGGCCATCAGAATTTGGGAGATTTCAGGTCTTGGAACAAATATTTACTAAACGATTATTTTTTCAGCTCACAATTCGTGTTACTGATGTGAACGACAATGCTCCAAAGTTCGAGTTACCTGACTATCAAGCCCACAATGTTGATGAAGATATTCCTCTTGGTACGAGTATCCTAAAGGTGAAAGCGATGGATTCAGATTCTGGAAAGAATGCAGAAATTGAATATTTAGTTTCAGGTATGATTTTTTTGTTGATTGTTATGGAGCACTGTAGTATAGTCAATAATATAAAACACTAGCTTAAAAAGTAGATTTAGTTTTGTAAATAATATTGTGATTTTGTTGTGGTTACACTGTCATCTATGGATATATTTTATAAACTTCAAGCTTTATTTCAGGTCACATAGATGGCAGCTTGCAAAATGTTATAAATGTTTATTGAAAAATATTTTTTCAGATGATCACTTTAGTGTGGATGCTAATGGAATTATTACAAACAACAAACAACTGGATGCTGATAATAATAATGCTTATTATGAGTTTGTTGTGACTGCTAAAGATAAGGGAGAACCTGCCAAAACTGGAACAGCAACAGTCCGAGTTTACACAAAGAATAAGAATGATGAAGAACCTAAATTCTCTCAACAGGTATACACACCTAATGTTGATGAAAATGCAGGACCTAATACTTTAGTGACAACAGTCGTTGCTTCAGATAAGGATGGTGATAATGTTAGATTTGGATTCGTTGGAGGTGGCACTAGTTCCGGACAATTTGTGATTGAAGAAATCACTGGAGTAATTCGACTTCATGGATCTTCTATTACACTTGACAGAGACAAGTATGAACTCAACGTTACTGCATTGGATGATGGAGCTTGCTGTGTAAATGGTGATGCGACTATTCACACATCCACTGCGGTGGTAGTTGTATTCATTACAGATGTAAATGACAATAAACCAATCTTTAAAGAATGCGCCAGCTATGCACCAAAGGTAGAGGAAGGCGCTCCCAACGGTAGTCCAGTTATTAAAGTGCATGCAACAGATGAAGATAAGGGTGTCAATGGTCAAGTTAAATATTCCATTGTCCAGCAACCAAATCAAAAAGGAACTAAATTTACCGTCGATGAGGAAACGGGTGAAGTATCAACTAATAAGGTATTTGACAGAGAAGGTGATGATGGCAAATTTGTATCAGTTACGGTGAAAGCAACTGACCAGGGTGAACCATCATTGGAAGGTGTTTGTTCTTTCACTGTAGAAATAACTGATGTCAATGATAATCCACCATTGTTTGACAGACAGGTATGGCTAGTTTTATTATTGTATATTGAAATAGTTTGTCGTTGTAAATAAAACCATTGCATGTAGATCATCTTACATTGTTACGAATTGCTATTTTCAGAAATATGTTGAGAATGTAAAACAAGATGCTAGCATTGGAACAAATATATTGAGAGTATCAGCATCTGACGAAGATGCAGATAACAATGGTGCCATTGTATATTCACTTAGCGCTCCGTACAATCCTGGTGATATAGAATATTTTGAGATACAACCAGAATCTGGTTGGATAGTTCTCAAGAAGCCTCTGGATGTAAGTATAATGCAGATTTTTGAAATACACAAGAGTGTGTGAAGCATGAATGATTTATATACGAATTGTAACTAATAAGTATTATAAAAGTGGTGTATGTACTAATAACAAATTATAATATACATATAAATATATATCTATTATAATACCTTAATATATTTGGGATAAACAGTTCAATAATATTAGGACTCTGAGGACTTGGTTGTGGCCCCCTGTATTATACTGTAATATAACAACATTACTATATTATTATTAAGCCTGCTTTTATTGCTACTTTGTACAAAGTTGGTCCTGATTCTAACAAGCAGTCATCCATCAATATTATTATTATTGTAATTATTATATTACTATTTCCATACCTACAACATATTAGTTAACTGTACAGTCACTGAAAGTTTAAGCATTGGAAGAAGCAGAGCAATGTATAGATCCCGGCTCTGTTTTGAGTAGCTTCTTCCTTCTATACAGCACCGTTTGATTAAGTTGCAGTTTGGCTCATTTCGAGTCAAGCACCACTAAGTATATATATTATAATTTTCTACGGCACCTCTTTGCATATTACAAATAACTATTGTCTATAATTATTAATACTTCATGTTATATACTTACATTATATTGAATATATTTAAATTTTTAACAAACTGCTGTAAATATTTCACTGTCAATATTTATTAAATACTTTTCTGTTTAGTTGTAAAAAAACATGTACAGTTTATGTATAACTGCACCTCTGTACATCTCGCACAAACTACTTAGTTTTTTTTGATATTTATTATTTTTGAAAAATATTATAATTTGAAAGGCTTTCAGCTTTTGAATATTATTACCAAACTTTTATATAATAATATTATTCTCACTGAAAAATGATGAAAATAAATATCTCATCTATCGGATCGAGCAGTATAATGATTTTCATAGCATATAACCAATTTTTAGTGGTGATGCATTGACTTAAATAGTAAGCTTGGAGACTGGGTTCAATTCCCAGTAAAGTCATAAAATCATTAAAATAAAATATTATTTTTGTAAAAGATAAGTTCAACTAACAGAAAGGAATTGCTTAACGCAATAAATCTTCATGTTATACTGTCACTTTCATACACAACATAAGGAAAGTGTATATAACAAACTATATAACAAAAAAATAAACATCCATTTTATAATTTTGGAATACTGGCAACACTTTATGACGGATTCAATAATTAAATTGCATTTTTGCATTGGACCTCATACTGTATAATACTATGAATCATGAATGAATATTATTTGGTGGTTTATTTTCAGGGAAGGAGATGAGGCAATAATCTATCCTAATCTTGGTGTATATACCTAATTATATTCTAATAACCATTAATAATAATAGTATTGTAATATATAATATATATATGTGTCCACTGTATGATATTATTATGTACCTAAACTGTAAAATACTGTGTAATATTACTGTATATTATATATATTATGTGTGTGTATAATGTGTAAGGGGCACTCAGGGTACTAACCACCTGTATATTGACACAGTACCCTGACTGTTGCCTACTGATTGTGACATAATCCTTCTGTGAAAGGGGCGACGTACTCCAACATGTAAATATTTAAACCTCTAACATAAACGTCCATCCTTTTTACTATTTCTGTTCACAATGACTGTGTGTGTGTGTTTGTTTCATAATTCCAATGTAAATTATTATATGATTTACAATTCGTAGTTACCACGAAAGAGGTCACGATCGATATTAATTATTAGTTGTTTCCATAGATGTCCATTCCTTACTAATCCCTTTGCCATTTTAAGTGAATGCAACAACAAAAAAATATTAAAAAATCAGAAACAGCTGTCCGCATGCAATGCCTGCTTTCAAAATTTTTATTTTTTAGTTTAGTTTTTCTGTACAATGTTATTTTAGTAATTTTTGCATTTTTTATGTAATATATTATATTATATTTCTTGTGTATATTTGGAACAACTTGTAAAATATCATCATCATTTTATTTTTTATTCTTTTCAACTGCACAAATTTTCTACGGCATTGGCCACATCCAGGGATGTTATCCAGTAAGTAGGTACTATGCCACTAATCTGTATCATACAAAATGAATATAAAAACAACATACAAATATACATACAACCATCATTGATTTAATGTCAAAATTTGGGAATCATATTGTATTTCTAAAGAAAATACTTATGTTGCTTTACAATACTATTTCTATTATTCATCTTATTTACGTTTCATCTAAAGATCTTCAAGTATTTGGATTAATTGTATGACTGGTGATAGGGTGCTTATGTAGAACTTTTTGTAGTTAAAATAATTTATTATTTCAAAATATAATTATAATTATTTGACTTTTGTGTTTAGTTTAACATACCACTATTAATTATTACTAATATATTTTTATTTTTGAGTACAAAGCGGATGAAAGTGTGGATGCAACTGTAAGATTATGTAATTGTAGTGATGTTTACTTAGAATCCTCGTGTCCACTTTATCTGGACATGGAAGGATGTATTTATTATTTAGACAAGTTCAGTTTATGTTGATAGTGTCTCATCTATTATAATTATTGTGTATTTTCATAGGATGATTTGCATAATATTATTTGATATGAAGAGGTTGAGCGTAAAGTATTATTATATTGCTGTCCAGTGGATGTGTATTGATCTGAATGGATTTACATAAAGTTGTTATTTGTGTTATTACTCTTATTTCTTTATTTAATTTTGAGTTATGTTTACTTTAAGTTATCTTATTGTTGAGTTGTGAAGTTATTTAGTTGTTGTCATTATGTTTTGTTTGCCCCCCGCTGACCTCTGATTACATTGGGTGTTCCGCGTGTAGCGCGACAGGTACCGCCTGCGAGTTCGTGCAGCGGATCGTGGGGAACCCCCTTCCCATGCGGATGTGGACGTGGAATTAGACGTGGTAGACAGGAACAATAAGCCTCCTCTGTGGGATGACACAACGTACGGCCCCGTTCACATCAAAGAGAATGTCACAGTGGGTACCGTAGTCACCTGTGTGAAGGCAAGGTTGGTATGTCACTCTGGGACAAGGGACTGCGACTACTCACTCGCAGCCTCTCGTCCTGGCCCCCTCATTACCCTAACACTACTAACGACGTGGTTTTCTCTTGTTTCCATTTATCATTTTCCTGATAGAGAGAAACTTACAAGCTGGAAGCGATGGCTCAAGACAAGGGCTTCCCTCCCTTGTCCAGAACAGTGGAGGTACAAATAGACGTAGTGGATCGCGCTAACAATCCTCCCGTGTGGGACCACGTGGTGTACGGCCCCATCTACATCCGAGAGAACCTGCCCGTTGGGGCAAAGGTCGTGTCGGTCAAAGCAAGGTCTGTGCCCTAAGTGTTTGGCACATGGGCAAAGCACGCAGCCCCCTCACTATTTGCACGCAGTGTGGTGTGTGGCGTATCATCCCAAACCTTACCTCTCTTAAATTACATTTACCAACATCATATTACCTATAATATATTATATTACTGTTCATGTTACATTATTATTCTATTATTCACAGAAACTTAGACATAGAATCTTGTAATGCCATTTAAGAATCAATCGCTGCCAAACACAGCTAAATATATGTTTCAACATAATCAACATCAAACACTCCTTGTTGAATAGTGTTGTCACATTATATTAATCGTGTTCAAAATAAAACAAGTATCATTCCACTTTTCATATTAAAATCAAACAAACAACACTGTGCATTTTGCAACAAGATTCACCTGAAGTAACATCTACATATTATTTTGAAGATATTGCATTATTTGATACATTGAGAACTTTCTATTTTAATTTGCATCTTTTTTCACATAATTATCATTCAGTCATGCATTTTTCATTACATTATCTTGATAAAATTATGCATATTAATAATATTTACTACTATTTTCTACCATGGATTATTATTCTTCACAATAAAAATAATAAATACTAAAAGGTATCTATTTAATAACGAATCACTGAGATTTTCGCACAACTGCTTTATGAGGATGTTGGGATCACAAAGGAAACACATCGTCCAACTTAAAAATATCACAAGTATTGGATCTATAATGAATTTTACTTTTCACAGACTACTAATTCAAACTAACATAATTTTAAGTAAGGTAATATTACTGTTCAAGCACAACAATGACTGACGATAAGGAATGAAATGTATTTTTATGCTTTTGATTATGTAGTCAAAATAAAAGTAATTTTGAAGCTTAAATTCAGGTAAACATTTCATTCTTTTAATATAATGCCATGTTCTGATGTTCATTTTTGTCGAATATTTTCACCGATTCGGCACCATTTCACAAGTCATATAAGATTTTTTATTCAATAAGTAGAATGTTTATGGTAGTAATCATAAGTTTATAATAAAACATTGAACAGAAGATTAAATTGAATTGTATTTTGATGACCTTCTTAAACTAATCTAGATACCAATTAGAAATTTTTAGTATGAGAAAGTCAGATGACAATATTATTTTTTAATTTAATCTATGTTTACAGTGAGAACTATGAATAGTTTTAATATATTTTTACAAGTTATTTTTAAAATTGGCTTTATTAGAATCAATACTATAGTATTATTAAAGCAGAATTTAATTTAAAATTGTTTGCTTTATTTGGGAATTTGTTCTGATTAAGATGTCTTACAAATACATTTATTTTTAGTAGGTAAAATATGATTTTGATTGTGGCAATGATTGAAATTATTTCCATTAATGTTTAGCTTAAAAACATTTTTTTAATACAGCAAATGCATGATTCAGTTTATTTTTTTTATTTTTTTATTCAGAATCGTTTTTAAATATATCAAGAAAACCGGGAGATGTTAGAAAACTATTTTTTTTTCTGAATTGTAGGAAATATTTATTTATGTGTTGTGATGTCTGAACTATTTGTTTATGTTTAGTTGTCACAAAACATTATGGTTTTTGTTATATTAAAGAAATAAAAAGGCTTTAATTTTATTACATATTATTCATTTTTAAATGTAAAATGAAATGATTTACTTTTAACTAAACACAAGCAAGTAAGAACAAAAAGAACCTTTCTAGACAACGCAAAAAGCAATATAATGAATATTAAATATTATAATGCATATTAAATATTACAAAAAATATTACAATAAATATTATAATACAATGATTCTTTTTGTTCAATTTCAGTGTTGTTTTGTGAAAATATTTCTAAGTATTTGCTCATACCAGCATGTGTAAAAATATTCATGCATTTATTTTTCCTCCACAGCTCTGGTATAGAAAACAATCCGACGGTATTTTATCGACTGATGCCGGGATCTACAGCCCAAACAAATAAATTTCACACATTTTACCTGCAACAAAGAGCGGACAACGGGTTCACATGGGCTGATATAAAAGTTAATCATCCTCTTGATTATGAGAGCATTAAGGAATATAATCTCACTATTCGTGTTGAGGTATGTTTTCAATTATTATTCTATTCAATACTGTATCTTGGAGGAAAACTAACCTATGTTAAGATATGCCTTTTTCAAAAGTTTTTCAATATAATTACATTAACTTCTCGCATGTTCAGTAACATAAATTCATAACATTTCATTAATCATAAAAAAAACTTTTTACCCGGTTCTATTAATTTTCCTTACATTTTATCCTTTTTTTAAATTTTCTAAGTATTGAACAGCATAACTAAATTATATACCTACTATTAAATTATAAGTTTGCCTAACATTGATTTTTTTTGTTGAATATAAAAATTGCTTGTAATTATCCAATCCACGTTTGTATTGTCTGATTTTTCAAAACTATATTCTGTAGGTATGGTGACTTTTGCTCTCTTAAGATTTGTTAAAACAACATAAAATTATACAAAATAAACGTCAATAATGATTGTGTGTCATTTGTCGTTGTCAATTATTATTGTTAATTTTTTAGGGGTGCAAATGATATCAATTTGAATTATCTATGGATGGTATGTTTTGATTAAAATTTATCATCATTACACCATATAAATATACCATTAAAAGGGGAAATAATGCTAAGTTTGCCTTATTATCAATTTAACGAAAAATTTACATAGTGTAGTTTGCCTCCAACATAGAGAATATTAGATAGGTAGGTTTATAAAGTTGTATTGTTTGCCAATCCTCCTGTATTTAGTCATGTCATTTACAGGATTAACTTGTGCCTATTTGAAATTTAGTAGATAATTGTTAATACTTTAGGCAAAATTAATGTGAACTTTATGAAATTCGGTGACGTGGTAGGTAATTAAACAATTTCATTTTATCAAGTGGAATCTATTTAAAATTATTAAATATGCTCTTTCAAAATGCATGGATGTATATATGTATTTAGGTCCATGTCAAAATGTCAAATGATATTGTGTGACCATAGATTTAGAGTTGTGTAGAAACACAACTTATTATGCAGAGACTTAAAAATAATGTACTCAACTGTAACAGCCAAAATGTACATTCTGATATGTCTTATGTTTTGGAGATGTCACTGTATACCATGTATAGGTATAATTGGTGTTATTTTGTTTTAGCGTGCATCGTGCATTTCATTTTCATGATAGTACATCCATATAATTCATATATCTATATGGTAGATATTATGCATAATATTATTTATTTGCATCTAAAAAATAATATAATCTTTTTAAGTTAATACAATCTATTATTTATCATACAATTCAAATTTATACAACAAACCTTAAGTTAAACATGTTTATGTTGCGTAGATGAAAGATATCTCAACACAGTGATAGACTCACCATCTGTGTTTTGAAATGTGAAACAATTTCTTATCACACTACTTAATTTGTCAAGTCCCATCTTATATCACTGGATAGAACAGCGTCTCAATTTTTTACCCTTCCTCACAAATGCTAGACAAAAGCTTGAGGATGCAACGGTTTTGAAATAAATGCAATTATTAAATGGTATAAATTGTTTTCATGCTTAATTCTCTTACATGCATGTAAGAAAGTGCCTAGGTACTTACCTTAGTTGTTACTTTGTTAGATTATTTTTATTTTAAAATAAGTAGGTACCTAGGCACTTCCCTTAGTAGTTAGATTATTTTTGTTCTGATTATGTTCCATTTCATTATTTTGTTTAAATTGATATTTTATAAAGAAAGATAGAATAATATAATATAATTTGTCATTTCTCTGGTTTTGATGAAACCAAATTATGTTTACATATTTATAGAAATAATTCAATTATATTTACGTATTTATCAAGTAATTGTGTTTATGTTTTTCTATATTCCATTATATGCATATTAGGTATAACCCTGCAAACTGGAAGCATTTTATGCATACTTCTGCTTTTGTAAGTTGCATATTATTCAATTTCCAGTGTTTATGGCAAATAATATTTTAAGGAAGTGATTTTTGGTGTTTCTTTACAAACAAGTTGAACAAACAGATAGGCGTGAAGTAATGTAATTTTTGTTGTTGTTCTACATAGAACAATGGAGCCCAGCAGCTTGCTTCTGAAGCCACAGTCTACATCATGTTGGAAGATGTAAATGATGAGATCCCGCTGTTCACAGAGCGAGAGCAGGAGACTGTCTTGGAAGGAGAACCCATCGGAACCAAAGTGACACAAGTTAATGCTATAGATAAAGACGGAACATTCCCTAACAACCAGGTGAGCCATAGTCGAAATAAATAATTTTAAGGATAGGTTAACTAGGAGTATCTTGTATTTTAAAAACTTACATTAATTTGGAGAAGTATTATCTAATATTATTTTATAAAACACATATTATCTCATCTATTTTTACATATGCAGCATAAATTATAAATCTTTCTTTCCTAGGTGTACTACTATGTAGTAGAATCACCTCGTAATGAGGGTAAGGACTTCTTTGAAATCAACATGCAGACAGGAGAAGTGTTCACCAAGGTGGTCTTTGACAGAGAGAAGCAGGGAGCTTATGCATTGGAAGTGGAGGCGAGAGATGGAGCACCTTCGGCCCGGCCCAACTCAAACAATCAGCCAAATTCAGGTAGGTGGATTTCTTATTCTTTTAACGTCATTTTTCTTTACTTACATTATGCATTTAATTATGTTCTTCTTTCGTCAATGAATTTTGTGTTATACCACTATCTCAAGATTTTGCATTTATAAAACAAAAAGCCTGTCATCTGAGCCTAAACTAAGAACTTACAACCTACTGTTGAATGAGTATTAGGGACATTTATATAAGATTTTCACCTTTTCACAAGAAAGGTTTTATAATGTATATTAATAAGATTTGTTTTAACCTTAAAAAAAATACAAGCTAAATAATTTAGTTTGAAGTTAATTATTAACTTCGAATATTTTATTCACTGTGTCGGTGTTTAGGTAGTAGAATTCCATATCCAAATCATTGATCTAACATGTTAACACTAGATATGACACGACAAACAAAATTTGTGTCCCAAAATCTAATGCATCTAACTTTTTGTTGAACAGGGTTGTGAATACTTCCGAAAAATAATATTTATTTATACAATGAACAGCTATATAGGACTTTGACATAATATACAATAAAAACAACAATATATAGAGAAAAACATATTATAAAAGTACCTACACATTAGCATGAGTGCAAGGCAAAATAATTTAGCAAGTACCTAATAATATAAAACAAATAATAATAATATGATGGTTAAAGTATACACAATTAAACAAAATAAAAGATATAGGTTTATTTTTTTTTTATTTAATATACGGCAATTGCCTTTTACAAAAAAATAATATTACAAGATAAAAGAGTTATTTTGAGACATCAATTTTATTCCACCACTTTTCCTGTCTTTTTCATGAAACGTTTTCCCTTTTTTGTATCGTAGAAGTCATCTTCTTTAAAATGATGAGAACATATTATAGTAGTATGATTATTTGGTAGCCAGGAATGTCCTTGCGGTCGTCTTGGACAAAATTTATCCACTTTTCTCTCTTATATGAGATGGACACGGAAATCTACAATTATACATTTTTTCATTAATTAACAGATTAGCATGATTTCAAAAACTTAAATTAGTTTTCGTACATTATTTAACGTTAACATAAAAAAGCCAAACAAATATTTTTCGTTGTATTGACAACCCTTAACCCTATTCATTATATATTTAATATATAAACAATATTTAGAAATAGTGTTTAATGTTAATATATCTTCTCGTTTACACGCCTTCCATTACAAGGAGAGCGGAAGAGATAGATATACATTCCCATTATGTACTTAGGTACTGTTATTTTTTTGTAGACTCGACTACAGGATAAATAATATATCGACAGTAGAAAGGCAAATTGACTGAACACTTCAATAAATTTTAAAGTTTAAAAAAAATCACAACAATTTAATGAATTAATAAATGTCATACTCTCCTACTACAAGTTTATAAGTATTCAAGAAGTATGTACTAATTATTGCAGTATATAAAATTCTATTTACTTATCCCTGGGAGGTTATTAAATTGTTAGTCAGTCAATAGTTTTTTGGGAACGATAGATTAAACAACTGACATCCTAATCTTGTATACTGTAATATCTGATGGAACTGATTGCCAATGTGTATTTGCATCCCAAACAAATTTGCAGCAGAAATAAGAAATGGAATGTAAAAAGTAAATTTGCATGACGCATAACATTTATCTAGGCGAGACATCGACGGACTTTGGTGTTGCAGCTGAACTTAATTCTTTTTCTCCAGAGACACTCGACATCCATACTATAATCACTTCCCCTGAGAGGCCAACACATCAACCAGAGGTCATAGAGCTTCAGCTCCCATCCATTCCACCCAGTCAAATTACACATTTTTTGTGATCGCTTTAAAATCATGCCAGTAGAAAAAGACGATCTAATGAGTAGTGGTATATATTTCTCAAAAAGCTAAAAATAGTGTTCAGTCAATTGGCCTTTCCACCGTCGATATTTTCTAAAGTTTCTCTTTACCACTCACACTGCATTACAACAGCAAGGAGTGAAAGAGATAGAAAGAATTCAAATTATTTTGAATATTTTTAAATGGTGGGAATTTTATAAATTTGATTTAAAAATTCAAAATGCTTAAATTAATTACATAAATATGATCAATAAATTCTATTTACCGGTGAAATGTCACTCCATCACTTTTTTCTAACCTTTACAGATCGATTTGTACAGGATTTAAGCGCACAATTTGGCATATTTTCAGCTCTGGACACGTCACGTACCCAATGATATATAAATATCGACTGAACTATGGAACGGCTAAACTGTTGCCTCATGCCGCAGTTGCATCCGACAATTAAATTTATTTGTTCTACCTGTCATATCTAGTGTTAACATGTTAGATCAATGATCGAAATAAATAAAACAAGCGTTTTACTCTACTAATGATTTATTCGATGAGAGAGACGATTGACAATGTCCTTATAAGACGAAAAACGTCTCTCTCATCGAATAAATCATTAGTAAAATAAAACGCTTGTTTTATTTATTTCGAATATTTTAATAAAAAATCAATTTATTTTTTTAATGATTAACTTAAAATATTAAACTTTTATTTGTCCTTTACAAAGAGCGTTCATTCCTATTATTATGACATTTCCTATAAATGGAATAACCAGCAGGCTGATGCAGATGTGGAGGCCCTACGAAGAGCAAGTGGGTTTAATTAAATAGTCACTTATGGCAGATATGGGACAGATTAGTTTTATATGATAAATTAAAATTGATGCATTTTGATAGACTGACATAACAGTATAACATGAAGTGCGAATTTTATAGAGAACATAAACATGTTTAAAACACACAACAACGATAAAATAATACTTCCTTATGTACCTACTTTTTAGAACAATTTGTGAATTTTAAAAGCCTAATCAATGCACAACAAGTAAGAATTTTCACCACAGATAGATAATATATATTGAATATAGTTATTGCTTACAAAGTTAACACCTAAGCTTTTCTTTAACATTCTGATTTAAATATCTAAATATTTAATTATAACAGATCATAATAATTTTCAAAATAATTCTCAACATATACCTACAACTTGTTCACTATTATAATATCGAAAACAAATGAAAATCTTCAAGAACCATCGAAATTAAGCTGCTCACAGTGATACGTACCTACTTGTACCAAATATATAATCGAACCTTATTTCTGAGAAAACTTATTCACGAACATAATAATAATAATTCCTATCTAATCATTGGAATGGAAGATAGCAGCGGTGTAGGTAAAATAGATGAGATAGAAAAGGAGTAGTGAATATCAAATCAATAATAATATCTGATTCCATCAAACTTTAATACTTCGTTTGCAGCTGGTTAAACATATTATTATTATACATCTCGTAATCTCAATCCTTTTCTTGTACCTACTATGTACTATCCTTTTTGTCTCAAGAGAGAACTAACTCCATGTATTACAGGTTCATTGAAATACTAATCTGCAGTCTTTTCGTCATTATATAGTTTTTCGTAATATATCAGCTAATTAAAAGAACGTTATTATTCATAGCCAAATAAACAAATCATAGAATGTGTTTGGGTAATGAGTTTAGTTGCATATTTTAGTTTCTTCTGAAAAAACTCCAAACAAAGTGATGTTGATGATGATGATTCTCGATTATTTTATTTTGACGCCGTTTAACAGTCCCTAGACCGTCTCAAGGGCGCCGGTAAAAAGTTCAGTTTTCAATTTGCTTTTGAAGCTGGTGGCAGTCTGACTATCTCTCAATGGCACCGGTAGGTGTCAAGATTCCACGTAACTGGTCCAACAACACCAAAGTCCCTCTCATAAAAGTTAGACTTACCGGCTCTAAAGTGAAGTTTTTTTTTACTTAAAAGGCAGCTGGTATTCGTATGATAATGTGAAAAAAGAATAAATAAATAAATAAATATACATTATGTTTGAAAACATTTAAGATCTTCATTTCAGCGATGATATTTGCCACCCATCACAAATATCTTAAATACCTAGGTACCTATATAAGTATGTATTACATCCCATCACACAGCTTCCATTGCGGAGTAAGCAGAGTGGATCGCGCACCATCTTCTCCTGTCTTTTCGTGTATTTATAATAGTCAAATTAGGAAATGATAATATGTTCACGATCACATTGAAATATCATACACTGATTATTTCCGTAATCGTCAGCTAGAACACTTAGGTAGATAATAAAATCTCAAGACTACAGCGTATTATGTAGGTATAGATCGTATATTATTATAATATTATACTTCTGTTTGGGTTGTAAAGGAGTTAAGGTATCTCCCTTTATAGCTGAAGGTAGTTTATGCCTTGTGCTGTATATCAAATAACATCACTAATAATAATAATAATAGGTCGTAGGATAAGTTTAACCTATACCTAATATTGATTCTCAGTTAGATTGTACATACATCTACAGTACCTAGCTGTTTCTACTTATGTAACATCGTAAGCCTTTGTGTGGAGCATTTTGCTATATGGGTGCGAGACGTGGACCATCAGCAAGAGTGAAAGCGGACGGTTAGCGGCAATTGAAATGTGGTGCTATAGACGCATGCTGAAGATTCATTGGTCGGAACACGTCGAAAACGAAGAAGTGTTAACCAGGGTTGGCGAAAAAAGGCAAATCCTCAAAAGAATCTGCCAACAACGAGCTAACTGGATTGGCAACAACATCAGGCAGCCAGGACTGCTCATCGCAATCGCAGAGGGTAGGACCGAAGGCACAAATGGCAGAGGTCGAACCGCGAACCCCAAGTGCATGATGCCGAGACTCTAGCTTCAGGCTGCCGACGAACTCGTCTGGCTGTATAATGAGAAGTGGAGATGACAATTCTGTAGCCGCGTTAAAACAAAGAGATATGATGCTAAAACATAAATTTAAAAACAAAATATTCTTCCCCCGTTGACATAAAAACATAGATTTGAAATTGCTAAAATTAATTTAAAGGCTCAATGTAATATTTTTTTGCAAAACTGGATTTGCACTTACTTGAACAATATTTCAAAAATTTTGTTTGATGTCAAATTTCGTGAACCTAATACCATTTGTCAAGAGTTATAGTACGTAGTACTGGTCTATTAATAATAGTAATATCGAAAATTGTTATTAAAGTATCAATTAATAGTGTCTTTTGTTTATTGGATGGGAAAACGGTCACATTTCATTTGCGTAACTTGTGTTCAAAATATTACTACTATAGTTTACTCGGGTTCAATACTACAACAATAATAATACACCGATGTAAACATTTCCATCGCTTTTCAGTCTCCTTCACAACGTATTAACCTGCCTAGTTGTACCTGGTACCTTCCATTTTCCATCTTTATTCATTTACTTCTGTCTCTTGTGATAATGATACCAAATAATATTATTATTATTATCCTTCTATCACAATCTATCCATTTCTCCCATTCCCACTTCTTACTCAAATACCTAACTGTCTAGAATCTTGATTATTATTTGAGAGCAAAGGGAAATTTTGAAAATGTGTCAAATTTATAACTATTTTCCTTTAAACAAGGATCGTCCACTCAAAACAACAAGTGTTTTTTTCCAGTTCTTGTGAGAACTTGTGAGTTTAATTACTTGATTGAAATATTTTTCTGTTAGATAACTAGTCTAGAGTTATCTCTCGTTAAACGAAAACCTTACACGTTTAGTAATAATCTGTAGTGCAACTTCTAAATATTTATTTATTTTTTCTCCCAAACGCGTTTTGACAGCTGTGAATACTTTTAGCCAGAGATTTTTTATTTTAGTTTCACTTAGCCACAACGATGTTATAACAGTTATTAGTAATTATGAGTACGGATACTAATTGTAAAAGAACTTAAATTAGTAGTTGAGGGAGCTTATCAATAAATAAATAATACCCAATACCTATAAATAGCTACTCGAGGCAAATGCTATTATCATTTTGACATTAAAATTCGTACCAATTATTCCTGACAGTTAATTACCTGTCTGTCAAACATTTATACTATTCATAATAATAATATATCATCGCTCTGCCGATATCCGGAAAGACGGGGGCTTTAAAATTTGACCTAAATTTGATCCAGAGTTATTATTTGGATAATAATGATTGCTCTTATCAAAATCTATCCGTGCCAATCGTAATATGTTCGAATTGAGGAAGAACCCGGTTCAATAATAATTGTAATTTTACAGATTAATCTCAATTTATTACGAATCATTTCTCTTATTAACTATTCGATTTTAGTTTAGGTTTAAAAAAGGATTACTTTTATATCTTTATTCCACGATGACATGTTCCACAAGTGTAGTAGATAGTGAATTAACTGCTCGGAATAAACATTATCCACAAGTCATTCTCTTTGTGTTTTCGTGGTTGACATATCTCTTCGCTGAATTATAGATGATAAATATCTCATTGTGTGCGACGTGTTACGAATACATGCCTCCCTTACACATGACGTAAGAAAACTAAAAAAAAGAGGCAAGAGATACTTGTACTTTGTTCAGGCGACTTGGCGGGTAAATTTATGCCGCTGATCCTGAATATCTTATTTTTATGATACAAGTAAGACGAGCTGTATTTCATTGCAGGTACCAGTCATGTCTGTAAGCGAATAGAAAATATAGTAATATAATTATTATTTTACTTTGTTAAATATTGAGAACGTCTAGTGTCTACTGTTAAATTATAATCCATCAATCTAAAATGAATATGTCAAAATAATTTTATCAATCCATAATTCACTCTGTTACAATTATTATTGTTATCATTTACGTTGATTGATGTTACAACAAATTGATATCATGTTACAATAAATTCAATGTTTTAAACTATATTTAAGCTCGAGCCATAACCATCAAATAGACAATTTAAATTGAAAAATGAAGAATGATGTGTTCACTCGTCATACAATTTGATGATGTGACATTAAAAACACCGTAAATATGTACTTCGTTTTCAAATATATTGTTTTATTATACAGAAACTTACTCTAATAAACTTAAACTTTCATTAAGGACTTGGTTTTCTCTGTAACATGATTGATAAATGTATCTTTAATGGTTGTACAAACATGTTATATAAACTTACAAATTCACTAAATTATCAAATTGGTTCTGAACTCAGCTTTGTTCAATAAATAGTCATTAAATAATATAATTAAGACTAGGTAGAATAATGAAATTAAAATTAGATTTTTTCACAGACCACGGATACTGACATTTTCAATCTTCACAAAAGCTGTGTTATATTTGCTCATAAACTAATAAAATATTTTCTGTTATATTATGTATTCAATTTGTTATTATCTGAATTAATTACAATTTTTAATATTCATTTCATCAAAAAAGCGAAGATAATATTTTATCATTAAAATTATATAATTCAAAACAGGTAATTATACAAGTGCTCGAGTGCTTTTCGCTACATCCCCTATCCGCAAATTCAATTAATCATGTCGAAAAATCACAAATTAAAACGGTAATCCCATAGGAATAAAATGCTGTTAGTATTGAAATTTCGGTTTTATTGTCACAATGCATGCGTGAAATAAATATTCGAAATGAGTTTTTTTCCAAGCTTTTATAATATATTGTATAAACGAATAAAAAATCTCAACACGTAAATGTCATTTTGTGATTGAATTGGTAGGTGCCTATGTAACTGTCATGTTTTTTATTGTGATGAGAAAATCATGAATAGAACCCCTAAAAAAATATTGCGTGAATCAAAATTCTATACAAAAAACTCAAGTTCTATTTTATTTTTTTATGCGAGGCGGATTAAACTCAATGAATAGGATTTGAAATGACTACAGAAAACACAAAATTCACGCTTACAGGGTTAAGGGAAATGATTTGCTTTTTGATAAAATTATTTGAGTGTACTTGTAGAATGTAGAGTAGGTATTTGTAATTTAGCGAGTTTCTTTTTTTATCAGGACATCGGTGAAAACATAACAATAAAGAGAAATATTAGTGAAATAAGTCGGTAAAAATAGTTCCAACAATTATAATCATAAAAAATAATTTTACTATTTTACTTGTTCTGGCCCCAGGAATCTCGTTAATGGCTACCAAGGCAAAATCATATAGCAACCAGAGGAGCATTCAAATGTCGCCCATGTCTAAATTATCGGAGGTATTCTCCAGCAGGTGTTATAAATGTAAGGGTTGTTCAATTACACGCTGGAAACTTAATGGCATCCTGTTTTCAGTTCTGCAGGATATGAATAATTAAAATAATTTGTTGCAAAAAAAATAAAAATAGATTTAACATAAATTGTGGAATAGGGGAGGGAATATAAAAAGATGAATGATTAAACCTTGATTATTTATTTATGCTCTAGCGTTTTTTTATTATATTCACGTTACAAACATCACTGACTTCAATGTGCTTATTATAATCTAAAGCCATAATTTAATATTTCCTGCACTTACCGCACTATTTTTTTGTGTGAGAGAATCAATACATGGATACATTCATGCATAATTAAGTAACGCTTGTTCCTGTTGATTGAGTATAATTGCTTTAACCTAAACAACAAGGATGAAACGAAAATTATTCACTCGGTTTATGAATATTTTACACCAGGAAAGCAGAAAACTATTAGAAACGGTTAGTAGGCAAAATATAATTCGGAAAGAATTTAGTCTATAACGCGTTGTCTAAATAAAAATAAAAAGAAAATTTGTATTTTGAATTATGAATTGTGAATGTTTGTTGTTTTTTTTTATGTAAATCTACATACGGTAAAGTTAAAAGCTATCTAGTACAACAGCGTAATCATTAGTTGAAAAATGAACAATGTTTTTGTTTCTACACATTTTAAAAATTTCGTATATCTATTTTGAATACTTACATAATTTAATAGTAGAAAAATAACATAGTTTTGTTTTACAAAAGTGTACACAACGTAAGTGTATACTGTACAAATCCAATACGTTTTTTTTAAACATCAAATAGCGTCTGTCATTGATATATTATACCGTTTCCATCATAATACGTAAAGAAATACAAATAGGTACTATTGTATTACCACGATGTTTTAGTTTAGCTACAAAACAGAGTTATTCAAATTACATTTATTATGTATACTTTTATGTGCAGATAAACTAAAAGAAAGAAAAAATATAAAAAAAGGTAATTATGCATAGTAATATGGGGTGTGATGCAGTGGCTCACCGATGAGATGGAGTGACCAGGTGATGGAGGCTTCAAGAAAGATCTTGTATGAAGTTGTGTAGGGCTGAGGAATGGGGTCACTGGAATCATTTTGTTTAGGTACACCTATAATCTGGTAATAGAATTTCGGAATTTCAATAAAAAATAGCGAGTTCAAATGCTCTCGTTTTTGATATATTTTTATAGCAAAAATACATCGTTTGCTATGAGCGTTTGAAATGCATTGTGGTTTGTCAAAAACTCAAATTCGTCCAAAAAATAACGTTTCTTCCTTTTAGAGTGACTGAATATTAATGTTTTATTATTTATTTATTTGTTATCTTCAACGTGTTTACCATTGTGTACTTAGATAAATGAATTATGGTCTAAATGTACTATGTTTTATAATTGTATACGTGTCGGCCATCAAAACGATATTTTTGCGGAAAGTATTTTGTATTCTCGAGGGAGAGTGGTCATCATTTCATTTTTTTTCGTTGTAATACGCGTGTGCGAACAATGAATAAAAATAATTATTTTTCTTTATTTTGAAACATATTTATAAAGAATATAAACGTACGCACAACGAGTTTTCTATTTATTTCTTCAATTCTGCGATGAGATCCTGAATTTTCTGTGACATGAAAATCTGTAAGTTTCTTTAAGGCCGTTGGTTCACTGGTTACTTCAATTGTGGAAGATACCTTGATAGTGTAGATAGGTATAAACAATTAAATATCTAATATATGAATTGAGAAAACTCGTTAATCACACTAATATGTCGAAACCGGTCGCGAAATTTAAAATCTATTATAAAATATAAAGGCTTACGTTAGCCTGATAATGAGAGCGGAAGCTTTCGAAAGCCGGCTCGATATTAATTAAGTCACCATGGAAGAACTAAATAAAAGTGTCTTATTATTATAAATTATTATCATATAGAACATAATCACATCACAAGTAACATCTTTGCTGTCAACTTGCTATTAAAATATACTAATTTTTATACAAAAAGTGCACAAAGTGAGATACAAGTACTCATTACATATTAAATTCAAATAGTTAAATAACTGGCATTAAACGCAAACTTCAATAAGCGGTGAGTGCATTATTAAATGTATAAATAAATTTCTACTCACATAGAATCATAAAAACAGTAAAGACTATATTCGCCAAGCAGCGACATTGCGATACACGCGTCATCACTGCTGTGAAATATTAGCCCAATCAGAGCGTTATCAGTGTGGATCCGTATAACCAATCAACAAGAAGATCGGGAATACTTCTACAACTTACAAACAGGGTTGGCACACAGTCTTCAATATCAATATATTGTTAAAAAATATATACATAAAAAATCTTTACAAGAAAAAAGATGGAGGTGCTAGATATAATTGAAATGGTGAAAAACGCTGCATGTGCCTGGTCACAGATAACAGTAAATTCACTAGAGATCATATATCAAAGATAACACCCATCTCACTAGAATTCATGTCAGCGATGAGTATCGCTACCGCAAAAATTGCCAGTCAGGAAACTGAGATAAGGATCCTTAAACAGAAGGTAGAAAAACTCGAAAGCGGTAAACCCGGCGTTAAAATCCTTGACATGTGTGATACTTTGGCAGAACTAGAGGAAAGAAACACACGAGCAAAAAATGTTATACTATTTAATGTACCGGAGACGGATGTTAATTTACTGAGCCGCGACCAGATCTCAAAAGACTTGAATCAGGGATCAAAATTAATTCATGATATAGAAGATCTGAGTAGATTACCCATAGTAAAGGTGCATAGATTGGGAGTAAGGAAAAGTGACAAAATCAGACCTTTGAAAATAACTCTGAGTAGCCGCGATGATGCTAGAGAAGTTCTCTTTAATAGACTTAAATTGCCGAAGCACATTAAGGTTAAGCAAGATCTCACCGAACTACAAAGAACTCACCTTAAATCACTATGGGAAGAGGTAGAACTGAGAAGAAGGGATGGTGAAGATGATATTACGGTGAAATTTGTAAATGGAACTCCTAAAATAGTGGAAAATAATAAAAAAGCTGATAAAAGGACATAAATATATAGTTTTGACAGCCCTGACTTAATTCTGTTTATTAATTTCCGAGTGCCTGGGCGATGTACGAAGAGTCGTGATACCCTTTTATATTTAACAACCATACGACTAACTACGTTAGACATACAGTCATCCCCCGTTTAAATCGCTTTTGCAATGAATTTCTGTCGTACTTGGATTTGTGTACTATCAGTTTTGCCTTCTTTAGAATTTTTGTTGTTGTAAGACTTAGTTGCCTCCCAGATTATATGATATCGAGATGTTGGATTTTCTATCTGTGTGTATCCTTCACTATAATTTTTCTTTCTTTTATTTCTTTACACATACACATGGATATATTTGTTTTATGAAATTGATTTTTGCTAAATCATTGTCTTTTAATGCAGAATACTTCATAATAATAATGCGTATTGATTGGTAATGACTAGCATTACACTGTGCCAAATTTTGCATAATTGTTTCATTTGTATTTTGTTTGTGGGTTTTCTTATTTTATTAATATGTATTTTATTTAAATTTAATGTCAAGGTGGATTTTTTTAACACATACATACTTGACTTATTATTAGTATATGATAGATTTTAAATTTTACGTCTAGATTATAGAGTATTTGTACTGCATACCTGTATTATTATATAATAATTATTTTGAATGTTGTTCCTCGCTAATGCTAAGCGCACTAGTGCCTAATGAATACAAGTTCAGCATGTATCGATTGTAGTATATATTTTGATGTTTTTTTTATAATATTATTGTCACAAGTTGGGTAGATATTGTTTTTTTTTTTTTTTTTTCGATTTCGGTGAATTTGCTATAGTAGCAATGATACCTATAGATGCATAATGTTGTTATATGTATACCTGTATGTATGATGCACTTGATTATGTTATACAGTTGAATGTAAGATGTATATCTTTTTATAATTTGAAATTTTTATAACAGATGTGAAATGTGATATTTTATTTTGTTTTGTAATATAATTTTTTGTAAAAGGCAATTGCCGTATATTGAATAAATAAA
Source organism: Athripsodes cinereus (assembly GCA_947579605.1). Lineage (NCBI taxonomy): Eukaryota > Metazoa > Arthropoda > Insecta > Trichoptera > Leptoceridae > Athripsodes > Athripsodes cinereus. The sequence continues at coordinate 21,835,805 of OX388305.1, read as the reverse complement.
TAAATATGTACTTTAAATTAAATTAATGTAGACATCCACTAAGTACCACCAGTTAACAATAAATTATATATATTTAGTTACAATCCATTGGATTGGTCTGCAACGAGTTTGGTTTTTCTTCTCCATTCCTCCCTATTCTCAGCCAGTCTTTTAAGCTCTACGTATGAGCCACAGTTCATGTCCCTCTTCAGTTGGTCCATATATGCGTCTCTTGGTCGGCCTCTGCCATTTGTTCCCTCGGTCTTACCCTCCGCGATGGCGATGAGTAGTCCTGGGTGCCTGATGTTGTGGCCAATCCAGTTAGCTCGTTGTTGGCTGATTCTCTTAAGGAGTTGCCTTTTTTCGCCTACCCTGGTTAAGACTTCTTCGTTTTCGACGTGCTCCGACCAATGGATCTTAAGCATGCGTCTGTAGCACCACATCTCAAAGGCCGCCAACCGTCCGCTTTCACTCTTGCTGATGGTCCATGTCTCACAACCATAAAGCAGAATGCTCCATACAAAGGCTTTAGTAAGGTTCTTCCTTACGCTTAGGTCGATATTTGGGGATTCCAATATCTTCGATTTTTTGTTGAAGGCAATCCTTGCCTGGTTTATTCTGCTTACAATTTCTGCTTTGGAGCGTCCATCCTGGTTTATTCTGCTGCCCAGGTACACGAATTCACTTACTTGTTTGATGCTCACTCCATTTAATGCAATGTTCGCAGTCGCTTCCTCTCTTCCAACGACCATACATTTTGTTTTTTCTTTATTTATTTTCATGTTGTACTTTGACAACAGTATACTTTCCAATTTTCCTAAAGCTTCGTTCAGCTCCATCTCGGAGTCTGCGAGCAGTGCTATGTCGTCAGCATATCTTATCATGTCGACCTTTTTCCCATTTATTTTTACTCCTGTCCAGTTCTTCATTTCTTCTCTCAGTTCATCAATGGCTCGCTGTATATAGCAGTTAAAGAGAGCTGGCGACATTGAGCATCCTTGTCTTACGCCTTGTTCGACCCTTGCTTCTGCACAGCTCTCTCCGCTTTTAATCACAGCCATTTCGTTCTTGTATAAGCTCCAGATTGCTCTTCTATCCTTATAACTCATTCCTATCTGGTTGAGGGTGTTAAAAAGTTGTTCCCATTCTACTTTATCGAATGCTTTTTCAAGGTCGATGAATGCTATATATGTGTTTTTATTAATTGTTATTCTCTTTTCTAGAGTAAGTCTGAGACTCAGGATTGCATCTCTTGTGCCTGTCTCTTTGCGGAATCCAAATTGATCTTCTGAAAGTGTTTCGTTGATTTTATTTTCCGCCCTTTTCATTATAATGTTGGTGAGTATCTTAGAAGCGTGTGATATCATGCTTAAGGTTCTGTGTTGTTCACACTTTGTCGTGCCTGCTTTCTTAGGAAGCGCTCGTATCAGACATTTGGCAAAGTCCTCAGGTATCTCTCCTGTGTTGTATATTTTGCAGACAAGCTTATACAATGTATCAAGCATGCCTTTTCCTGCGCATTTAAGCAGCTCTGATGGAATCAGGTCAATACCTGGTGCTTTGCCGTCTTTCAACTTTGCTAATGCAATATCAAATTCACTTCTTAAGATGTCATCTCCATTATTTTCTACGTCATATTCTGCTTCTAGTGCTTTGCTTTCCTTGACTATGTTCTTTCCTTTGTATAATTGTTCTAGGTATTCTTTCCATCTATTTACGATCAATTCATCCTCAAACAGCAGTTTGCCGTTTTTATCTTGTATAGCACATCGTGGTTGTGTTTTGTCATTGAAGAAATTCTTTACTTCAGAGTATGCGGTTTCAAATTTCCTTTGTTTTATATTCCTGTTAATATTTTTGCATTTTTCTTGCAAATAACATTCCTTTCTCAGCTTGGATTCTCTGTTAATTTTATTTCTAAGGGCTTTATATTCCTTTTTCCCTTCTTCTGTTTTAGAGTTCTTTAAGTTCCTTCTTTTTTCAATCATTTCTAAAATATCGTCCGTGATCCATTCTTTCCTAGCTTGCGGCTTTTTTTTCTCTAATACCTCATCTGCCGCTGCGGTTATTTTCTCTTTAATTTTACCCCATACTTTATCTATACTTTCATTACTCTCAAAATCGCATATCTTAGTTTTTTCGTCGTATTTCTCTTTAACTTCTTTTATTTTTAGCTGTTTTAGGTCCCATCTTTTTGTGGTTCTCTTCTCGAGCCTTTTGAATTTCAGTATGGTTTCCGCCACAACCATATTATGATCACTATCAATGTCCGGACCTGCAAAGCTCCTGCAATCTTTAATTTGATTCCTGTATCTTTGACGTGTAAGAATGTAATCAATCTGTGATCGAAATCTGTCTCCGGGAGATTTCCATGTATAGCGATGTCTATAGTGGTGTTGAAACCACGTGTTGGCTATAAACATTTTATTTTTGGCGCAGAATTCAATGAGACGGCTACCTCTATCATTTCTAGTGCCCAACCCATATGCTCCTACGACTGATCCCTCCCTTTCTTCCCCTACTACTGCGTTCCAGTCTCCCATTACAATAACATTTTCCTCAGCTTTTGTGTCATCTAGCAATTTTTGGATGTTTTCGTATAAAATTTCAATTTCTTGGTCGCTATGGCTAGATGTTGGCATGTAGACTTGGATCAAAATTGTGTCTACGGGTTTGGTATCTAGCTTGACTAAAATAATCCTACCTCCATAGTGTACGTATCCCTTTACTCTCCTACCCAAGTCTTTACATAACATTATTCCTACCCCTCCCTGCCCCGGTTTACCCTCTATACTACCGCTATGGATAAGACGAAAATTACCTGTCCACATATCTCCCGGGTTAGGCCATCTCATTTCAGAGATTCCTAGCGCGCTAAGTTTCATTTTCGTCATCTCTACTTTAAGATTGTCTAACTTACCATTTTGCAGCAAAGTTCTGACGTTCCAGGTTGCGTATCTTCCTTGTGTGCTGTTTCGATTTCTTCTCACCTCCTCTCTCTTGTGTGTATTCTGCTTAATGACAAGATCTCGAGCAGTCCCCACCCGGAGATCCGATTGGGGGACGATTTTGACTCCGGAAAATTTTACTAAAGATCTGGTCATTTTCATAACTCGTTGTTACTTTGGGATGCTACGAGAGCCTTTAATGTGGTAGCTTCCCTTGCATTCCACATCCTCATGCCGTTGACCTCGAAGGTTCATCCGCCTTTGAGAAGATTTTAGCTTCTCCGGGCAAGAGAGTGCCCCTTCCAGCATCTTCAGTTAAGAAGAGTTGGTTGTTAGCTTATACCGGCTGACAGTCGGTCCCTGTCTACTATGTCATATTCAATGGCATCGACCCCCTCCTTTTGTATAGAGGAGTGGAGCAGGAATTTCCTTTCACAGAGTCTGAGACCAGTTGGCATTTCTCAGTACTCTCAAGTACTTCAAGGTCATATCGATTCTGAAATTTGACCCTGCGGGCCGGCTGTAATGTAACTAAAGGACGGGAGAATACTGACTAATTAAACGAGTAAAAACAAAATCAAAATATTTTCAAGTCGACATAACACGACGCCATTACAATATTGTTCTGGTTAGAAATGCATGGGTAATTTAATTTTATTTACCTGGCAATAACGACAAACACGGTCCATGTTTGTACCTATAACTACATCTATTATGTAATTGTTCTATTTTTATAACGAATTCCTTTTTCAATTGACAAAGCACTATTTTGAGTTTCCCATACCAAAAAAATATATTACCCATATTCAATATCTATTCCTCTTATTCTAAGGATACAAACATATCTATTTCCAGTAGGTACAAAATATATTATTTTATGCGATTACTAAGCGACACATTCAATAATGAATTTTTATTTTATTTTATTTTATTTTATTTTATAAATATAGAAGCACAAAACAGACAATAACTACATAATTAAAGTTAAAATAAAGGTTAATCTTTCAGAGATCAGCTATCATCCAATACCATGCGCCACAATTAATTTTAAAAAGATAGGTACCTAACATTCCGGTCATCTCAACATGCCTACATTATACACAGTCTCGCTCGCTCACTCAATCATCACACTAGCACAAAAACAAATCAACAATAATAATAATAATAAAAAAACACAAATCAAGGGGAAAGGAGAAAAAAAAAAGAGGGGGGGAAATTACTGCGTACCTGCTGACTCATTTAGAAGTATTTTAAATTAAATTTTTACTGTATTAATTAAATGTACATACTCGTACTTAATATTGATGTGAGATACGCATCGATATCATCGTACCTATCATTAAAGAGCAAGTTGAAAACTCACCGTATATTATTTAAAACTAGTTAACCCAGCGAACTTCGTACCGCCTAACAATCAATGAGTGATTTATATTATTTTTAATCTCTTCACAAACTCCCGAGGTTCCTAAACATTTTTTCTCATAGACTACTTTCAAAAATTTGCTGGTTCCGGTGGACCTCCTGTAATTAAAAACTCCTCGGTTTTCTTACAGAGTATTTTCTCACAGTACCCTTTTCTACTATATAATGGGTATTTGTACCGAATATTGTTTATTATAAAAATATTACGTGTTTAAATTTCTACCTCCCCCCCGTCGCCGAATTTACAAAATTGTATAAGAATTTGAAATAATTCAAAAACTACTCGGTTTTCTTAAAGAATATTTTCTCACAGTACCTTTTTCTACAATGTACCGGGTATTTGTACCGAATATTGTTTATGTCAATATCTGGTGCTTTTACCGAATATCCGATACTTTAACTATGGATTCGTGGACCCCGTGAACATTTTTAGTCACGCCATCGTAGACCCCCGTCGAGTTTCCCGTGGATCTCTGGGAATCCACCTGGACCACTTTGGTTATCACTGGTATAGTGTAAAAAAATAAAATTCATTTATGTTGAACAATAATATTTAACTCAGATTTGTTTATAAATTATCTGCTGCACGTAATAGAATATGAAGGTACTAATTTATTTTTTTAGGTTGATACCTACTCATTCATTTTAAATTTATAAAAATTATTTCCATGATTTTTTCAAAATTAAAATTTCAGAACCACAGATGTTAAATTGTATGGATAACGATTCTAATTTGAAAATGTATACAAAAATGATTCTATGAATAGGCCAATCTATGAAAAAACTTCATTGTTGATTTTGTATAATTATCCATGTTGTTTGTGTGACAGCGGAACTGTCATACAAACGGCATTTTCATACATAACACATAACACATACAAAAATACAATCCAAATTTCCGACTATTCCGTTGGATTTTCTAAAAATTTTCTTTCATGTAAACAGTCTCCTGATAATTACAAACACAACAAAAAAACAATTAGCCAAGTTGGTTCAGCTGTTCTCAAGTTATGGAGTGACATATATGGTCAATCCATTTTTATTCATAAAATTTAATTTGTATGCTTACTATATAATATGTACCTTAACCCCTTAAGACCTGAATTATTGTTAATGGAAAAAAAATGTCTAATTATTGGCCAAAATGGTTAAAATAATACACATGTACGATAAAAATTATATATGCCTACTAGTGGTATGATTTTAAAACAATTTAAATAATTTAATGATGGCTATTCTCAAATTGCAATAATTGCTTTGATAACAAAAAAACATGGCCGCTCTTGCTATTTAAACAACTACCTAATTCTGAACGCAGGCAATTTGGATATGTCGTTGTTTTCCAAGCAATCAACTATTGGATGCGTAACAACGCGACAGCCGGTGTTGTTTCACCATTGCTTTGTTGTTGTTTGCGTGATTTTGACGTTTGGCTCCGTGGTTCTATAAAATAATTTTGTAAGTTTTTTATAAAATGGCTGAAGAATATTTAGCAGTCCAAGTAGTTGAAGCATTGGAGGAAGTAGGAAGATACGAATAGTTGAAAAATTAGGACGTATTTGTGTAATAAAAAATATTTACATGTGTAACTAACTTATCGTTCAAAACACACTCATTTTGTGGTCTCTCTAACCACTCTAACATTAATATTTTTTGTGATGCAGTCATTTTGGCTATTTTATTATTCATTTAAAACAATTTAAGCCAAATTTAAAAGAAAACCACCAAACGAAACACAAGCACGAAATCTGACAGAATTAAACATGGCTGCCGTAAATTGTAAACAACGTGAAGTTCGGTACAAATGTTTATCCTACGGTTTGCTTCTAAAAAACACAGACGTGGCAATAGTGCGTTCAGAATAGCTAAATAACAACCAATAGGATGGCCGTTGTTGTTGTTAAGATAACAAGCAATTGATTGCTATCTTAACAATGACATTTGAGAATAGCCATCATTAAGTGATTAGAGAGATGGCAATAAAGTAAAATATATTGAATAAGGAATTCGTAAGGTTTTATTTTGTTATGTGCATAATTCTGCACACAGGGTCTGAAGGGGTTAATACTGTTTACGTACTGTATACAGCAGGGATGTTGCGGATGTCGATTTTTACACATCCGCGGATGTGAATGCGGATGCGGTTTTTTGAAGGCTCACATCCGCGGATGCGGATGTTTAAGATGTTATAAAAAAAACTAGGAACTTTTTCAGTTGGTAGGCCCCACTGTCAAATAAGTGACGAAATTGTTGATACAATAATATTATGGATTTTTTGGCGAAACATTTTTTTTTCTGTTTTGTTATTTGCAAAAATAAAATAAAACCGGCAAAAATAGAAACGCGTCGGATCTTGTCACCAATTTTTTTCGTTCCCATTGGTTAATGTCAAGTGCGAACGGCACGTGCCATTCGCCAGCCCCGCCCCATTTCTTTCTTGTCGCAAATTGTCTCACATCCGCATCCGCATGAACATCCTCATCGATTATTGCGGATGCGGATGCGGATGCAGATGTCCAAATACATGCGGAAGCTCCGCATTTGCGGATGCGGATGCGAATATTCGCAACATCCCTGGTATACAGTATACACGTGAACGTTTACGAGCAACATCTATCTAATTATAATATATCATATTACACCGTTAACCCGTAGAATTAAAGCAATTATCATCACTCATACCCCTTTAACGATTAAGTATTACTAGGTATTATTACATCAATTGTTATATTATTATATTGTTTTATCATTTACAAGCAGCTATAATATACATTTATCTATTTAAGCTGCATTTGTATTCGTAAACATAAATTGTGCATAAGTTGTTAACGTTTGTTTAATTTTATATTATTTATATATCTATAACCCTATTATTTTCATCATTCATAGATTGTAGAGTTTTACAAAATCAGTATCTTTTGATATGTTCATTACATTCGGTGATCCAATTGGCTGTTGTGTTTGATGGGAATGCCGCGATGGAATTATGTGCAGATTTATAATATTTCTAAATCTCATCACTCCAATATGTTGCGACATTTGTATCATCTTCCATTCCCCAATAGTGGTTAATTTATATTATTTTATTTTTATTATTAATGAGTTATAATTTACGCTGGAATGTTTGAATAAAAGTTTAATCGAATTTAATATACTGTGTTAAAGTTCATATCTATCAAGTTGACATTTGTCATGAGGTGTTAGAGTGGCATTAATGCAAGCAACAACATAACTATTAATAGGCTTATGGGAGATCGGCCAGAGATATTAATGTAAAGTGCACATAGATCCCAATGCTGCAAATCCATTTGCTGATTTTAACGTAAGCAGCTTTTGACCTGTCGGGAACTCAATATTCAAAACGCGGTGCAACGGACGTAAATGTAAAAGCTCGACCTAGTTAGCTTTTAATTTAAAGATTAAATAGATTAAAATATCATCGTTCATATATTTTATTTATATATTTTTCACTCTTATAAACATCACGAGAAATTAAATAATCACGGGTTTATTATCTTTAACCTATAACAAATTCATCTTTTCAACGTTCCATCCCGTAAATTTCTCAGTATAGAATAGGCCACTCACTCTTTTCTGGAAGTTTTTGAGTGTTCTGTAAAAGGCAGGTATACGTAGAATCTTCAGATCATCTTGTTACCCCACTTGTAGGAGATGTAGTTATAGGATGGATGAATCTATTACAAAATTAGCCACATTTACACATTTATGCATAAAAAATTATTTCTAGTAGGTATAGGTATGTATATGTAGAAATTTGAAAAGAATCAATCTCACTTTCAAAGTCGCATTTTTAGGGATTTATTTATTTACTTTTGTAGGTTTTTTTAGCTCTTTTATTTTATTTTAAATTTCTAAAAATAAAATCAAAATTTAAAAGCTTTTTAAATTAATTAAAAACTTACAAAATATTAGAGAAAATGTTGAAATATTATATTTTTGACATTTTATAGGTAATCATATAATATTTTATGGAATAGTTTTCATTTTTCCACAAACACTTCTATTTTAATGTTCATTTATAATTATTTATGTTAATCAGCATACTTGAACTATCCGATTCACAAACTTCTGCGTTTTATTAAACTAATTCCATATTTTTATTTTTCATTTCATCAATATAACTGTATTTAAAATAATCAATACCTTCTCAGATTCTAAATATATTTTTTTACATGTTCTTTTTTAACATCCCTGCTTTCAATACCTTACTTTTTAAGATTAATGCAATCAAATTTATCTACCAGCATCGCGTCCCTTCTCGTTAAAAGTTCTCTAAAATTTGTAATAAAAAACCTTCTCGATAGATTGATAAAGTTTTCCTCAAGGTTTATCGATTCATTGACGCCATGGAGAAAAGAAAAAATAAATATTCATGTCTCAAGACTTGAATAATAATAGAAAAAAAAATCACCTACAGCTGTGTCCAATTTTTTTACTTGTGATAATCTGATAATACTCCATTCTACATTTTTTTAGAAAAAATCTTTTTGATATTATGAATTAAGGATGATTATTCCACTCCTTTTCAATAAAGTGTTATTACTCTTAACCCTAGAGTAGTCGCGCCTTTCCGTGAAACGTGAGTGCTCGCGTGGGGAGCATTTTGCCGCCCATACTTAAATTGTTTTTTTTTGCAAATAATGGTTAAACACATTTGCAATGGTTTTTAATGGATAGAATAAAACATAAACTATCAGAAAAAGTAACATTTATTAAATATTTATATTTAGTATTAAAAAAAAATATACTTTGGTAAAATTTCTTGAATTTCAACAACATTTTCATCTTAACCTAAATAAAAAAAAGAAAAATTAAAATTGATAACAAAATTAAACGTTTTCATCATCTTCGACATGTATTTCAGCAAAACAGTCCTGACACATGGATATATAATGTTCGTTGCACAGTTACTTTGCGCATCTATTGCACCCTTTTTTGTCCTTCTATTTTTCCTGGATGGACATACTGCACATACACCTGAAGATATATTTTTATGTTCCGATAGAACAAATTGGGTGATTTGGTTTCTCAGCTATTCACCAGCTTCTTCAAAACCAGACTCCTTTTCCAACCACGAAACTATTTGTGTGTTATTCTTAATCATTCCGTAGGTATACTTCGCCCGTTGCTTACCTAAAAAGATCTGAAATGAAATGAAATGAAATGAAATGAAATGAAATGAAATTCTTTTATTTCCCCTCTTACAATAGGTACATTTGACAATTTTCACAATATATTTAAAATTATTATGGACAACACATACCACTCTTTCTTCTTATCAAACTCATCATGGGCTCCCTATAGGGATCTCAGATGAGCGAGCCAGGGGCAGCTCTCACAGGGACCAAAAAATGGATAAATTAGGTATGTTGGTCTTTGTATAAAATAGGGTCACATATCAGGCCACCCCCGGCCCGCCTGATCGTGTACGTCGCTAATTGATTCACGCAAGACAGGGAAATTACACCGTCCCACTAGATTGCTCTGTTCTGGGACGGTGATAACAGTATTCTTTCTCAAAAAAATAAAATAAAACAAACACACACTACAACTACAATAGGCGGTCCAAAATTGAAAAAAAAGAAGATTTGTCCAAGGTATAAGAATGATGAAGGGAAAAAAAAAAAAAAAAAAAAAAAAAAAAACTATTCTAAACACATACACACCCTTCCACACACACACACACACACACACACACCCTCACAACACGAACTCACACATGTACACACATACACGACCCACCAACTCACACACACACACACGATACAAATACACACATGCGCCCATAGTCAGTTAGTTGCCCGTTATATTCCCTCCCATGAACACACAAACATAATCCACCACACCGCAAACCACACCCCCCCCTCCCCATCCGAACAAACGAAAGATCAGAGAATATTTCATCTGTCTACATTTAGGAGAACAAAAGCACACCGCTCCCTTCCTCTAGCATTGAGCCACTCCACTATAAGCCTCTTAAAATTTCGATCATTGGGCAACAGTTCACTCTCTATGTCCGGGATCACCCTGTTATATAGTCTCGGAGCAAGAAAGCAATACTGTCTCTGTGCGAAAGTGGTTCGCAGTCTTGGGGGCTCCAATTTATTTCTGTTTCTTACACCATATGTAAAAATGTAGCTCGGCTGAAACGCTTCAGCATTTCTATGGACACCTTTTAGAATTGTTTTCATGTAGAGCTGTCTAATGTCCATCAGCCTTGCCTCATTAAAGAGTTGCTCCGTTGGGTATCTAAATGGCCTTTTGTACATCACCTTTATTACTGTTCGTTGGGCTCTTTCCAGTGGGGCCAATATTGTTGAAGCCGCGCCACCCCATGCAATTATTCCGTACTCAAGGACACTCTGCACCAATGCAAAATACACGCTTCTAAGCACATCCTGATGTAGCAAATCTCTCAAAACTCTAAACACATATGTTAGTTTTCTGCATTTTTTTGTGAGACTTTCCACATGCTGCTGCCATCGTAGATGACTGTCCACCATAACTCCCAAATATTTGAAAGTTGACACTCTTTCCAGAGGGGAACAGCCACATGTTTGGTGTTCGCCTCCGCATTCGTGTATGGTTATCTTAAAGTTTTCATCTGGTTGACCTCTTTCATTTATGCTAAACGTGGTATACTTTGTTTTGGTAATATTAAGTGTCAGCAGATTGTAGTCCATCCATTTTTTTATCTTTTGGATACCTCTGTTCGCCATCTCAAATGTGTCACTCCAAGTGTTTGAGCTATACACAAGTACAGTGTCGTCAGCAAAAGCAGCTATGTTTTCGATTTCGTCAGATGCTAATAGTTCATTGACGTAAACAAGAAAAAGTACCGGCCCCAGTATACTCCCCTGCGGGACACCAAAGCCAGGACTCTCCTCCACACCAACCGTTCTATCTATTCGTACACTCTGTGTTCTGCTCGTTAGGTAATTTTCAAACCACTTGTATTCTTTTCCTTTGATGCCGAGGTTTTCCAGTCTTTGTAATAGTATTTTGTGTGAAACTGTGTCAAAAGCTTTTGTCAGGTCAATATAGATAGCAAGGCATTTTCTTCCTCTATCCGTTTCTCTTACAATATAATCTGTTATTTTGATAATGGCATCTGATGTACTTTTTCCAGTTCTGAATCCGAACTGGTTCCCTGACAGAAGGTCATTGCATTCGAGATGAGCGATCAGCTGGCTATTTATTGTTTTTTCATATATCTTAGATATTGCATTCAGCAGGGCTATTGGTCTATAGTTTTTAGTTTCCCTTCTATCCCCATCCTTAAATATAGGAACAATATGTGCCATTTTGAGATGTTTTGGAAAAGATCCCCGATTCATACTTATATTGATTGTATGGGTGAGGGGTTTAGCCACATACTCACAGGCCTTCTTTAAAAGTCCAGCATTTAGTCCGTCTGGGCCGGGAGCACTGTCTCCACGCAAGGAATTTATAATTTTTTTGGTGTCTTCAGTGGTCAGTTCACGAAAAGAGAAAGATCCATAAAAAGTTCTTGAACTCCTAACCCTCTCCAAGAGTTCCTCCTCACTCTCGTTTAGGTGATTAATCAATTTGCATGCCAAGTCATTTCCGATATTAGTAAAGTATTTATTAAAGACATTTGCAATTTCATTGGGGCATCTAACTATCGTGTTTTGTTCATTTTTAATTTCTGTTATTTGCTTTGATGTTTTTGATTTATTGATATTTTCCCTCACTATATTCCAGATTGTTTTGGATTTGTTACTGCTTTCATCTATCTTCTTCTTGTAGTGGTTTATTTTGCAGGTTTTTATAAGGTTATTGCAAATATTTCTGTATCTTTTATAGTACCTTTTCAAGGAAAGATTATTAGGAAAGCGTTTTGTTTGGGAATGTAGTTTGTTCCTTTTGTGTATCGCTTTCACCAAACCTGCCGAAATCCAAGGTTTGATCCTTCTCAATCTGTGGACAGTTGTTTTAGTTGTGGTATGGCGTTCTACATGATTTTTCAAGATTGAGACAAACCTCTCCAGAGATACTTCGGCATCCATCGAGTCATACACAGCCCTCCAGGACTCGTCCCTCAGTGAGATCAAGAGTGATTCCGTGTCTAGTTTGCTAACCTCTTGAGCGACCCCATCATCTTTTTGTTTTTTGGTTAATATTTCTAAGCATGTCGTATAGTGATCAGTCATACATGTATGTAAGATAGCAGACCTCAGCTCCCCTCCCGATCGAACAAATATATGGTCCAGACAGGAGGAAGTGATGTCGGACTCTCTCGTAGCATCATTTATAGCTGAGACAAAGCCAAGGCCACACATCAGGTCTAAATACATATTAACCATGTCATTTGCTGAGTCCATTATATTTATGTTCATATCCCCTGCCAGAAGAATATGCGGGCATGAGGCAAGTCGTCCCAAGGTGAGCTGCAAAGAATCCAACAATGGTGAGACATCACTGATAGAAGGTGATCTATATATGGCTATAATTGCTAAGTCAATCCTCTCGCACTTCACGAGGAGACCAGTGGCACCTTGAATTTCACACACTTCTCTTTTCGGTCCAAGTTTATTATTCACATACACAACTACTCCATCGGCTCTGTTCATACATTCATCTGTTTGATAGCATGCATAGTCTTGAAGAGTTGGAACAATGGGATTTTCTTTTAGCCAACATTCAGTTAAGATTACAATATCAGGTTTTATTTTTTGTTGCTGAAACAATACAAGAAAGTCATCAAAATGTTTTCCTATGCTGCGTATGTTTGTATTCAATAGCTTAATAGAATCCCGTGCAGTAAAAGCAGTATGGAGTGCATCCGGTGAGTCCACAATTCGAGTCTCAACCAATTGCAAGTTGTCTATATTCTCATAAGCTGAATCCGTTGTACTTTGAGAAAAATCGCAGTATTTTTATTGTAATTATATTCTCATAGCAGTTATAAGGGCAGGGCCGGGTTTCCAGACAACTTTCGCGTTCAAACCATAATATAGAGTCGAGCGATTCAGTATTCGTGAATCTCTGATAATGCAGAGGGACAGGCAGACAGGAGTTAGAGTTGGCGGCAATGCGTAGCTCATATCCGCAACGAATGAACAAGCAAACATGTATCAACGCTAAGCTATGGGAGTTCAATTTCAGACAATTCACATACACAAGTGCACAACACATACATACATGTAACATATTAGGGACATACAATACATTCATCCAACAGCATTCATACAACATATTAGGTACATTCAACATATAATATATGAATAAAAACATAACAAGATTAAGGGACCTAGGAGAATTAAAATGCATAGGGAAGACAAGGAAATTCAATATTATGCCAGGGAAGATCCGTTCTGGGAATTTACAAGTTAGTGACTTACACTTGTAGCAAGAAACCCATGAGTCATATAATACGCTCAAGATCTTGAAAGGAGCGAATCAGTATGGGAGAGATCCCCTCATCCTTTCTGACATATATTCGGCAATCTTTAATCCAGACAAACCTGTAGCTTTTTGCCTTTGCTCGCTCTTTGGTCTCTAAAATCTAAAACAAACTAATGAATAAAACCCAAATGATTAATCAAAACAAACTAAATATCAATATTATTACGATATTTAAATGAAACAACATTACGTGCAATGAAAATCAATAATATTTCAACTATTTAAAAAAAACAGACACACGAATTTTACTTACGTGAGTAGTCGCGCAGTTAGCAATTTAGAAACACACCGACAACAACTGATGGCTCCTACAGTCACCTATGCACCGATTTTCTTTAAATTACTAAGACAAGGCGGTGAAATACAGGGGGCCAGCTACAAAGACTCTTGGCCGTGTCAAATGAATCGTGTAAAAAATGTGACGATTTTTTTGCTGCGGGCGGCAAAATGCTCATAGCGCGAGCACTCTAGGGTTAATAATAGCTACAGAGTAAGTGTTTTTTTATACTTTTTTCAAAGCGAACTGTACGAGTATTAATCGACGTTATATTTTTCTGTTTGTTTTTTTATACCTTTTACATAAAACGTTCAATTGTAATTTTTGCACAAGAAATGTATATATTTTACAAATTTCTTGCAGATCTCTTACATACTATACAAATAACAAAGTTGTCTATATTAGTTATAAAATATTTAGCAAAAGATGGGGGATTTTTTATGACCTTCACCAATGATGGTGTTCTTTTTATCAATAAAGTATTTTTTTGATGAATGTATTGTAAATAATTTCTTATAAATGAATTTAAGTCAAATCTGCTGACTTTTATATTGTTCTTCAAAAATGATAATAATGTTAATTCTAAATGAAAATTATATTAATCTTAAAAATGTTGTATTTTTACTAATTTGTTTACTCGTATTATGAAGTTTTACAAAATATTATATATTCGCCGTTGCAGAACACAGCTATCGGTTAGTGGTATAGTATAAGTGGTTATGATGTTCACTCTTCTGCCCGACACTTTAAACAAAACGATGGAGTTGTAGTATACATAAGAAAAAACTTAAACGCTTTGGTCGATGAACCTGTGATTTTGGGCGCAAATTGTCTCAGAGTCATTTTAAATGGGGAAATAACTATATTAGGTATATATAGATCGCCAGCTACCCATAATCTGATACCATTCATTGATTCCCTCTCAAGTCTGCTTGAAAGTAATGATAATGGGGAATATATTATAGTGGGTGATATATCAATATAGATATATTGCAAAAAAATAATAAACAAATAGAAGATTATCTTGGACTACTTGCAGAACAAGGAATGCTTTCCGCAATCAACCTCCCTACTAGGATAGACTCATTGTTAGATCATATATTTATAAGAACTAGACGTGATAAATCTAATATAACGGGTATCATATGCGATTGTCTGATAACGGATCATTATCCAACCATACTCTATCTGAAACAAAGTAAGCTGCAGACATTGGGCACCCCTACGGCAACCCAGATAAGAATAGATTATGAAAAAGTCAGACAGGATACGGCAAAAGTAGATTGGACATCCCTATACAATATGACGAATGTGAATGAGGCTACGGATTATATCGTGAATACATTGAACAGCATTATAGGAGCTCATACATCCGTGAAACATGTTCCCCACTCTAAACGTAGACTAAAACCATGGATAACTCCGGGTCTACTTCGTAGTATAAATGTGAGAGATGCGCTCCACATGAAGACTAAAAAGTACCCCCATGATACTCAAATAAAAAATACTTACATTAAATTCCGTAACGCTTGCAAATCTCTTTTAATATCAGCAAAAAACAAATACTACACGCAGAAATTTAAATCCGTTTCAAACGACGCCAAAAAAACTTGGGACTTGTTAAATGAAGTTGTCAATAAAAAGAAATCAAAATGTATGTTAGAGAGTTTGACTATAAACAATAATACTTACAAAATAGATGACAAAAATAGCGAAATTGCAACCAAATTTGTGAATGAATACTTCATAAATGTAGGAGGTTCACTGGCTCAGAAGACTCTAAATAATATAAACAAAACTGAAGCACAACTGCAATTAATGGAGTATGAAACAAACACGATAGTTACTAACAATGTAATGCACCATCTTGAACCAGTAACCACTAATGAAATAGAAAAAATAATCAAAAATTTAAAAGACAAAACTACTGTCGGTACAGACCTTATCTCGACGCGAATTTTAAAATGGTGCATTGATAGCCTTAAGACGCCAATTCAATTTGTTACGAACATGAGCTTGTCAGAAGGTATTTTCCCAAACCACTTAAAGGAAGCCGTTGTATGTCCGATATACAAGAGTGGGAAAAAAGATGATATAGGGTGCTATAGACCCATAAGTTTATTAAATTCACTATCGAAAGTAATTGAAACAGCCGCTAAATGTAGATTATTGGATTTCTTTGAAAAAAATAATTTTTTATCTGAAAAACAATTTGGCTTTCGCAAAAACAGGGGTACACAAGAGGCGATTGGTTATCTCACACAAAGAGTTGTCAATATATTAGATAAGGGGGAAAAATGTATTACTGTATTTCTTGATCTCGCAAAAGCTTTCGACACAGTCTCCCATGCATTGTTGTTAGCAAAGCTGTCGAAACTGGGGATTCGTGGAACGGCACATAAGTGGTTTTCTGACTATTTGACTAGCAGGACACAAAAAACAAAAATTGGAAATTACTTGAGTGACAGGGCGCACATCAGGTTCGGAGTCCCACAGGGAAGCGTACTGGGTCCAATTCTCTTCCTCACGTACATCAACGATCTGACGAATATTGTCCTGGATTACGGAGATGTAGTGTCATTTGCTGACGATACGGCACTTATTTTTCATGGTGGAACATGGGACAGTGTTCATGAGAGGGCAGAGAGGGGACTGAGTCTGGTGAAGAGATGGCTGGACTCTAATCTACTAACTCTCAACGTGGATAAAACTAATTACATGACAATCAATATAACAAACAGAGACGATGACTATGTAAAAAATAAAACAATTAAAATACACAACTGTGACACTGTTACCGCAGACATACTACCATGCAATTGTCCAATCACTAAAAAAGTAAGAAATGCTAAGTACCTCGGTATATTGATCGATGAAAGATTCGGCTGGAAAGAGCACATTGCAAATACAGCAAATAGACTCAGAAGTACCTTGCACGTCTTCAAAGAGGTGAGGAACATGCTGCCTATCAGTATGATGAAGACCGTATACTTTGCTCTGGTGCATAGTATTTTGTCGTATGGTATTCTTGGTTGGGGGGGAGCTTCACTGACAGCTCTAGATCCATTAATAAAGGCTCAGAAATCAATTATCCGAGTAATCAACAAAAAACCTTACAGATTCCCATCAGCTGCTCTCTTCCAACAATTCGGTGTATTGGACATAAGACAGACATATACAAAAAATATAATCTTACACTACATTAAGCACGGGCACTTACAGACACAGATAACGCACAATTTATCGACAAGATGCAGAAATAAACAATTTTACAAAGTACCAAAAACGAGGACCAAATTTGCACAAAGACATTTTACTTTTCAGGCACCAAGACTCCTTAACAAAATACAGGACAATGTACTGACTAAACGACAAATGACAAACAACTCCTTACCTAAAAGACTCATTACGGACTGGTTGCTTAAAATTGGACGCGGCGAGACAGAACGTATACTTAACTACATACCGGCTTAGCCTCTTCGAGCGTCTCTCATACAGTGCCCTTGGGTTTGTATATGTGTTGTGTATGTTTATATGGTTATACGCGTTTATACGCGTTTATAAATGTTTAACACTCATCGTGTGGGTGGGTGTGGGCGTGTGTGGGTGCGGGTGTGTGTGTGTGTGTGAGTGTCTGTAGTACATGTGTGTGCATGGGTGTAAATGTATATAATGTGCATATTATTGTTCTGTCTTTTTATTTAGTTTTTTCTTTATTTTATGTTAATTAATTAAGTTTTTTAGTTAACGTTACTTTAACTAAGAGCAATGTTCTTTGACCACACATAAATTGATCTACCTTAGTACGGGCTGTAGCCTAGTTAGGTGAATCATATAATGAATATGTTAAAATTGAATTTATTTATATCAATAAAGCTGTTATTATTATTATTATTATTATTATCTAGTGGGATGGTGTATTTTTTTTGTCTTTTGTAGTAAATCAATTAGGGACATGCATGATCACAAGGGTCCGGGGCGGCTCGAAATAGGATCGTTCTTTTACGAAGACAACCATAATCTATCTATTGTTTGGTCCCTGTAGGGGTTATGTGGTGTTCTCACTTTGGCGAATATCGCCAGGGCACCAAAACATCGCCAGCCATTTGAATCGTGTGAACAAAGCTAGTCTGAAACGATATAAACCAGTAGAAACGATATCGTCTCGAGTTGACCACCTTCCAACTTTTTCGGCCGATTGAACGATTTGCGCAAGCGCAGATGTGCGCGGCGTTCGTATCTATGGTAAAAACTTTATAACCTATAAATTTTATAATGTTTGGCGCTTCGTGACAGCTGTTATCTTTGTTGTTGGTTTGTGGCGTTTGTTTCCTTAATTAAAAGGCGCCTTATAACCTCTACTATAACATTTTCCGCGATCTCCATCTCGACGTCCGCCATTTTGAAAACAGTGTCAAAATCAAAGCGCATCTGACAGATCGTTTCTATATCGGTGGACTGTGTGAACAGGTGTGACGATCAATGGATGTCCGGGGAAATCTTTTTTTCGCCTGGCGATATATTTTGAAATTCGCCAAATGTGAACACCCCATTACCTCTAGCTCGCTCGCCTGGGACCATTATTATTATGTGGTGTTCTCACTTTGGCGAATATCGCGAGACACCAAAATATCGCCAGCCATTTGAACCGTGTGAACAAAATGACAGCTAGTCTGAAACGATAAAAAACAGTAGAAACGATATCGTCTCGAGTTGACCACCTTCCAACTTTTCGGCCGATTGAACGATTTGCGCATGCGCACATGTGCGCGGCGTTCGTATCTATGGTAAAAACTTTATAACCTATAAATTTTATAATGTTTCCCGCTTCGTGACAGCTGTTATCTTTGTTGTTGGTTTGTGGCGTTTGTTTCCTTAATTAAAAGGCGCATTATAACCTCTACTATAACATTTTCGACTAAAAATAAACACTTCGCGATCTCCATCTCGACGCCATTTTGAAAACAGTGTCAAAAACAAAGCGCATCTGACAGATCGTTTCTATATCGGTGGACTGTGTGAACAGGTGTGACGATCAATGGATGTCCGGCGAATTTTGTTTTTTCGCCTGGCAATATATTTTGAAATTCGCCTGGCGATATTCGCCAAATGTGAACACCCCATTTTTAGGAACCCATGGCAAGGTGCGATAATAAGAAAAAGTGATACGATCTTACGTGATGTCCATGATAATACTGGGGACCATTATTGCTGTCTAATGGTTCCCAGTATCATCTATTCTAATTGTTGATATGTATACTGTAAGGAGGGAAATAAAAAAAAGCTTTCAATACATTTCAAATACTTAATATTAAACTAATCATCTTCCGCAAAACTATTAGAAAAAAATATATGCTAGAATAATTAATATTCTCCCGAGATCCTACATCTTCCTCGAAGGAATACAAATAGTAACTCATACATACATACCTACTACTTTACAAATAATAAAACTGATATCTCCAGTTTCACTTTGTTCCATACTTACATTATTCATACTTAGTACTTACTGTTGCAGTTTGCTATTTTTCAATATTCTTTCATCTCCCTTATAGAACGTGAATACATCAGTTACGTCGTTCATAGTAATATTTCATATTTCCAGTACAGTACCTACTAATGATCAAGAAACGTATCAAAATAATGATATTACTAGTATTATTATCGTTCTATGCAATGACTGTTATGACTCAGCGAAAAGATTTTCTATTCTATGAATAAAATATATTATTTTTATTCTATTATCAATATAATAATAATAATAATATGATATCTTTTGTTGCTGAACAAAAGACACATATCATGCTGCATTTAGTTAGTTGTTCGTATAGGTACACATCGTATTTGAAAAGTTTGATATAATTTCTAATGTACCAGATCTAACGACTTTGTTATGGTAAATCTTCACATGCGAATCACCATTGCTTGATACTCAAACCATTTTACAATCAAACGTGATACAATCAAATTATATAAAAAGTTCAACCATTGTCAAACTGTAAAAATGTGTGAGCTTTTTTCTTATCGATAAGTGACCGCGTACCTAATTTGATCCACATTCACAGTTTATAATCCACAGTCACAAGCATTTGATTTCAGCGCTTAATAAAATATTTTATTTTTAATATATCCTATTGTGGAAATGATTTAATTACGCTTTTTAAATCGCAATATTCTTTTGTGCTATTATTCAAACGATATCTTTACCGTAAAACATGTGAAAAGAATAATAGAAAAAATATATCAGGAAACAAACCTGAAAACTTTAGTATCTACCTATATATTATACCTACTGTTCATAGTTTTCCTATGTAAGTCAGTGGTAATGAACGATGGACTTAATAAAAACCAAATATTTACTGAATCAAGAAAACTGTGACGATAATAAAACGAGTATGTGTTCGATTTGTTAAATTTTATTAAATAATTATTTGTATTAGATAAAGTGTTTTAATTAATTTAACAAAGTTTTTCATTGTTTTATGTAGTTCAAATTATCTCCTTTCGATATTTGGTAGAAGTTCTTGTTAAATAATAATTAATATCAAATATAATTCGTATTAACACCAGATGTTTCTGAATTTATCTATCCAAGGGCAAATTAATATTTAATATTCTTAGTTCAGTTTATCGATCGATCGTATTCGGGGAAAGTTATTAGGATAAGTAATAAAATTAAACGTTTCAATAATATTTTTGTACCCAAGTATTAATAATCAAGAAAATATAAACTGTTTATAAAATATATGGAAAAAGACTCTACTAATCAAAAAGTAAGTACAAAAATGTACATTTTCGTTAAGTTTCTTTAGAATCCCAGAGTTTATTGTTTTGATTTCAGACAATGTATTTGTAGTTACGTCGTACATTTTTTACAAATATGCTAGTTAGGGAAATCGTTGTATGTGTTAAGTAATGAACAAAATAAATGAGACACTGAGAATGGGTGGCTTACCACTTGCTTTTAACTAGACACCCAAAAACTAAAAGAAAAGGGTGGGAGACTTAATTATGCCGAGGACTCCACGGGGGCTCCCTTATTTGTGTTCTTAAATGATGTAGGTACTCGTATTTGGTAGATATTTTAAATTGTGAATCTTATCTCTAAATATAATAAAGTTTTAAAATTGATGTGTAACGAATAATAAATAAACCAATATACTATATAATAAAAACCTTCAACGTTTCACGGATAAAGTGGTACTTATTTATTTCATATTTTGTTTCTTCCGAGAGAAACTTTTACTAGATAAAAACATAAAGAAATAAGTTAATTTGTTAAAATCTAGTAATGTTATATTTAGGTCATTAAGAGAACTCTGCGAATAATATGATTTTAATATAATTGCACTTAAGTCGTTTCAAGACTTGAATTCTACTTTCATAACATATATATACCTTTACAGTAATTACTATAACTAACTATACCATCACGGCATATCCCACAAGTGGGGTAGCCAGCAGATCAGCTGTATGTAAGAAACATACAAACTGTCCTCTTCGTGCCAGTATAAAATCAAGACATTCAGGATGGGTGGCAAACCTCAACGCTGAATTTAAGATGTAAAATGTCTTATTTTTTTCGAACACCTGCCTTTTACAGGGCACTCGAAAACTTACGCAGAAGAGTGGGAGACCAATTCTTTACCGGGTGCTCCACGGAATAACAGTAATTATTACTACTATTATGTATATAAAGAAGTGTCGTATGTAGTTAAACTTTTAAGAATAGTTTCATGCGACAGAATTGTTATTTAATTTAAGTTATTCTGCTATGAAGCATTTCGGTGTACGATTTCCTCCGTAAACTTTATATTAAATCTGAATTTAATTGCACGTATAATAGCTTCAAGAAGATACAATATTTAATGTTTCTATGTGCCATCGCAACAAATCCCACAAGTAGGGTATCCATTAGACTAGCTACATGTAGTTAACATGCAACTTGTTTTCTCCATGTCAACAAAAATTAAGATGCATAATCTGGATGGATAGCATGCATCAAAGCTTCTCGGAATAAATTTAATATTTGATAAATGAATCATAAAAGGATTGATTTGATAACCTTTATTTTCAATACTTTTTTAATTAAATTGACTTGATTTACAAACTGGTCGTTGAAATCATGATTTTTCAAATACAGGTATTTTATCAAACAAATCCGAGTACCTGTGCCCCTGTTATTCGAATAAATTCATTTGTGTGTTTGTGTTTTTACATTCGCTTATGAAATACATGGAAGAAAATCGTGTCTTCTATTTGAATGATTTTAACCATGGTTGACATCAGTACAACATAAATATTTTGATATTTGTTTTCCATTTAGTAGTTAATTTAATAGATTGAAATTTAATAATGATAAACCTTTCTGTTAAACACGTTATACCTGAAATAACGTATAACTTTTCATGAACTCTATGCCCATAAGAGAGTTAACTGCTATTATCTTAGTACTAACAAAATAACGATTTATGACATTATAATAACGTAAGCTACTTGTGATGCTATAACTAAGAAGGAACGTTTCATATACTAAAGTTTAGTTTCACTAACAGTTTTATTGTTGTGAAGTAATAAGACTTTGAGAAACTTTAAGACAATTAAATTGGCACTATGAACACAGAGTGATATAACTCTCTAATAGCTGTATTATTATGAGCTTTGTCGAGTGTGAAACAAATATTACATAATTTTCTATTATAAATATTAAACAATTAAGCAAAATATTAACACATTAACAACCCTATCTGCATTGATTGCTATAGTATTTTACTCAATCTTTTTAGAAAATGAAACAGCGAGTAAAAACCAAATGTTAAAACATGCAGGTCGTCAACAACGTGCCAATCAAAAATAATATATTCAGTAATGGAAGCACCACTTTGCCCCACTTCAGGGTCATACCGTGACTATTATTATAGGTGTAGTAGAGACATCCATGGTCGTTGAATTATGGGTGTTAATTGTCTTAATCGTGAAATTTTATGGACACTTGCATTTAAAAGGACACTCGAAAACCTACAAAAAAGAGTACATACATTTTCTTCCCCTAGTCCTAGTTGGGTTGTGGGCCTATTGCGCCTAGGTACCTTCTCCAGAGATCCCTGTCCACCGTTGCCTCCAGGACCACTGGGCCCGTAGTCAAAACACATTTAAGCGTTACGTTTTCGTTTCATTTTCGTTCAAACAAGACGAAGTTGCGAGAAACAAATACACAAGTAGCTACGAAAATAGACACTTACTCGCTACGTCGTCAACGTTTGAACGAAAACGAAACGAAAACGTAACGCTTAAATGTGTTTTGACTAGGCCTACTGGCCACCCCAAACTAAGCCTTTCAACACACAATTTCGACACCTGCCCTTGCCAGCTTCTTCTAGGGCGGCCCAACGGTCTTCTGCCCTCTCCCACAAAAAAGAGTATGATATCTATTCTTTACTGGGTATTAAACGAGATACCGGTAAAAAATATGTCTCTTTTCATTATTAACTCTCAAAGGTTTGGTGACAAAAAACAGTGTCTTACCATTGCTCTTACCAAAATAGATCTCCACTTACTATGTTTCGATTTAAAAAACTATGTTTAAGCTTAATTTATTTGGCATCAAACCAATTTGAATGAAATAAAGTATTCCTGAGGGAGAATTCTAAAAGAAGAAAGAAAAAAGTTTTTGATGTTCTAAGTTATAATTACAAATCAACACCAATCTGTACCTTTTATTTGTTTCCTTATAACTGAAAATCATTGTAGGTATTAATAACGCACATGAGAATGGTATTATAACACTTCCACGCACAATATTAGTGATATGTATGTAGTTTCGTAGACGTGTTGTTACAAATATCAGTTTTGCGTGAAATAAACTTTTACACCGCTTCATGAAAGTTGAAGAGTGAACTTTTGAAGAGTGAATTTCCAATCGTTAAATTCACTTATTTAAATGGACATTCAACTTACATTTCTCTATATCGGAGCGAAACTACACCATGCAGAATTTGTGTCATGTTCACATATCTTGAAAACGAGTCACATAACAACGTTGTTTTAACCCGATATTGTCTTGTAAATTTCGATACAATCATACATAAAATAAATTAAAACATTAATTTAGTGTTAATAAACATGTGAGAATTAAATGTAATTTTGTTGATAACTTTTGTACGACCAAACTGAAAACGTCATCTTGTGATTTAGTGTTGTTCCGCTCCAGCATACAGATATACAATTACTCCTCTCCACTGCTGAACGCAAGCAACCGTCCTAATATTTCTCCAAGCATCTCTGTCCTGGGATGATTGCAACCAGTCAAAATCGATTCTTATGTTATCTACATTATTTTAGGAAAATGTGTGTGAAAATAATGTCTATTTTAGAAGTATGTTTTAGTTATCAACATGCCACTATTCCATGTAAAGAAATTGGTAACATCACGGTACACAATGTAGAAAACGTTTTTATCTCTCTTTTTCTCGCCTTTTTGATGCTCCTTGTGTGGGAGCATATGGATTATTCTTTAATTAATATACTCGTATGTGTAATGATGATATACATCCAATACTAAACAGAACTGAAATAGAGATATTTTAAGATGTTCTTTAAATATCAGTATTTTTTTTAATGAAGAGTTCAATGACTGAAAATCTGTAAATGCTAAAAGTAGCAAGTTTATAAAAAAATCGAATTTCACTTTAAGGATTATGTCATATGAAGGAAGTTTATATTTTATGAAATCCGGTGTTAGTCATATTATGTAGGTACTTCACATTTGTTCGTAAACTATTGTAGTGTAATCATAATGTGAGGTTTTAACATGTGTTCATTTTATTCAAAATCATGGTTCGATAGAATAGTACTGTGAAAAATCATTTTTCTAACTGAAAAGTAGATTGTATAAATATTACTGTATATTTTTTTTTAAGAAATTTGACGTTTTTTTTTAAATAGTTATTTATCATTTTATGAAAACTTATTTGATATAGGTATGTGCTTTTTACTAACATATTTTTCATCATTTTGTTCTTAAATAATGAATATTCCTGGAAGAACTATCGATCACTTTGCTTAAAATGATGGATCTTGTTAGAAAATAATAAAAAAAATTGTCCTTTGGGATACTGAGAAAAATTGGACAAGTAGGTATTACTTACTTGATGGGAAATATAAGTTTTTTTAACATACAAGTATAAATATAAACATGACATTTTAGAATCATTATGTGTACCCGAATTTTAATCAATTATTTTTTCTTTCGTTGTTATTTTTTCAAAACCTGTAGAAACCAAACTTTTTTTTTTAAATAAACTTATAGGTAGATTTTAATTTATTGTTTAAATATGACATCTAATAAAAACAAAAATAACTACGAACACCTCATAGAGAGCTTTCCAATATTGCGGTTCATATGCTAAACTACTTAGAATTGGTTTGCCCTAATGTGGTTATGTATTTACATAGTTTTGTTCGATGATCATTAACAAGCTTTGCCATCCTTTCTCTTCTATTAATAATCCTTCAGAATTACAGCAATTATTATTGTTTCAGTTCAGTCAGATTCGTTTATTGAGGATAAACTAAGTTTGATATTAGATGTAAAGTAGAGTTTTATTGACGATGGTTGCAAACATTATATTGTATTAAGTGTGACTTAATATTGCACAAGTAATCTTCTATATTTATATACCAGACTAACAAGATATGCCTAAAGTTAATCTAGACGAAATGAAAAATCTTACTTACTCACAAATCAGTTTCTTATCACTGGTTAAATATCAACAATAAATAATTTCAATTATGTTCGTCCAAAAACCTTCCAGAATAGATGTGGCTATATTTTATGTTTTATATTATACTCGTAAATGGAATTTTTTAAAGTACTTATTGATTGAAAATGTAAATAAAGTCATTCATGGTCTTCAAAAATAATTAAATTTGTGTTCTTAGTCTTACCACAAGCATCTGAAATTTGATTTAGAGCATTTCAGTATTCCTATAAAAATAAGAAAAAATATATTTTCAACTCTCACAACGACGATATGACAACATATTTAATTTTAATATACATACCTACCTTCCAAATACTTTAGTTTCCTTTATTTCATTCCATGTACTACAACAGCAACAATCTAGTTTTATTAAACTCTTGCAATAATGTCTTTTACCTCCGTTTTCAAAAGCACCATGTGCGAAATAAAATGCAATGTTTTAACAGTTTCAGTCTGGTCCTTTATATATATTTCAAGGCTGCTTTTATCAGATAGGTAATAGGGAACTTACTTTTTATACGTAAAACTGCCTAGTTTGGTCATATTTTTTTTATTTAATATGTAAAAAAAGCTATATTATCAACAAAGATATCATCGATTATATGAAGGTATTCCTATAAAATGTAATACAGTATTTTGCCTCTAAAGCAGTATTAAAATCGTAAGGATAATTTAATTACAAGCTTTTTGATAGAAGTTTTACGAAATTTGTCTTCAACTTTTTCAAGGAATTCAAGGAAGTCATTTTCGCGTGCTGTGCCATGAAAATTAAAAACTGTTTACTAAGAATTGGAGTTAAAAGCCAATATAAATACAGGTTCATTAAGTTATTTTATGGTGCATGAAAGTACATAATATTACATAAAATGTATCAAAATGCAGAACATCTATTGCCGTTAAATGTTTTGTTTCTACAGAGTTAAATGCACAATACTAGAGTAAGTCGTACATGTAAACATAATATATATTGTTTTATTACTTTTCCTTACATACAGGAATTAATTCCTGTTTGTAAAGGTTGTTGTTGCATGGAAACACATGTGGTTTATTAAATATTTCACACAATCTTAACACCGCAGTAGGATGTTTGGCTGGAATATTTAATAATATTACTCCATAATAAATACTTCATGTTAAGTGAGATAAATTATCACGGAACTGTATATTATCTTATTCTGGAAGATATTGGAAATAAAATATTATATTGCTGTTATAAACAAAATTAATGTAAATATATATATGTTTAATGGAACTCACTTTCTTGGAATGTATATATAATACAATTGGAATGTATATAGTCTTATTTTATACTTAATCGTTCTTACAGAGAGCAAAGGATGTTCTTTTCCATTCGGACCACATCATTCTGCCCCAATTTATTGAGTTTTTTACTTTGTAATTAAAAACGTTCGATAAATATTTCATTAAAACGGTGTATTTAAAAAAAAATGGTTTTACCACTTGGAACTTTGTGGATGAATATCAAATGGCCTATGGTTATTGAACATTTTCAAAACTCTGCCCAGCTAAGACTCATCAGCACAAGTTCTTTGCTATTATGAGACTTTAAACAGTATTTTAAATTCGTATTTTACTGCTTAAATGTATTAAAAAAAATTACATATTATAAAATTTTCTTTCTCTTTTGCAAGTGCGAAGTAAGAAAACATGAAAAACAACTTTCAAATCATATCTCGTTTAGCATCAATGAATAAAGAAAATAAAAATAATCTTTTTTATTTGAACTTAGTTTAAACTACCAGACTATGAGCTTTTAATATATTTTTCTACTGTTTTGAAAATGGTAACTCACCAGATGCTGCGAATTGAAGAAAAATAATTGTTTAGAAAGAATATTAAAATATTTAATTTATTTGCTCAAGAGTGAATATACTTCAAAATTACGCCAGATGTTCAGACAGTTGGGAAATTAGGGCAAAACATTTTACATATTATTTTTTTATACATTAAATTTCATAATAAAACTTTTAAATATTCGCAAAGGTGTTTTACAAAAACAAAGTAACAGAATTCAATGACTTGATTTATCAAGCTCAGTATAATAAGAAAAAATCAACTTGAACTGTAATTCAATAGAAAGAAAAATAGTTCAGTGATTTCAAATAAAATTTTGAATAGATCTCCTATTCAATTCTTTTTTACGTCAAACATCAAGTCATAACATTAATTAAGCGACGACGGATTCATTAAGAATGTTTTAATTTTTTTAGACACGGAAAGGCCGACATGTACGGTATGAAAAGATGAAATTATGTTTTTTTTCTGCTTGCACGGTGTACTTGAAAGATTTATTTTGTATTTTGTACGAGTACATATTATAAATATTTAAAAGTTTTAGCAAAGGCGTATATGAATCTGATTTTGAATTTTCTCCATACGAATCTTAATTTTTAAGTTTTCTTTATAAGAAAATATTTCAAATACTCAAACAATTTTTTTTTTTATTAACTCCACTACTTTTTCAAGCATTACCAAGCTAATGAGACGCTTGTAAATGAAATGAGAAAATTCCACAAAATGTACGTTTGTAATGTACAAGTAATACTACAAAGAATGTTTGTTGCCTTTAAATTTTTTAGTTTTGTTGTAGTAAATATTTTCATCGTTCCAAGAAAATACCATTTGTGTTGTGTGAATTGTGAATAATCTTTATGGTTGTTTATAGTCTTTGGAGACTTCTAGCAAGAAATCTACCAAGACTTTTCTCAAATAAAATACTACTTAGAAATTTTATTTGAGTATATACATTTACAGGTAGGTAATATGGAAGAAAGCAAACCATGGTAGCTGTTGTAATTTAGAGATATTATTGCATTCTGCAAGCAATAAAACGACTAACCGGTGTAAATAATGCGGTTGTACATTAAATCTACGCTTACGGTAGAAAATTTAAAAGCTTTGATATATTTTTATAACAGTTGTAATAAATTGTATTGTCGGTGACAAACCACACAATTATTGTTCTAGAATTATTTGTATTACTGGGCTAACTACTACAATCTTCTTTGTTTAGGTTCAGTAAAATGTAGCTTTTTATTTGTGGTTCATTTTTGAGTTGATGAGCTTCTGTATTTACTTCAGCGATGCGTCTTCTCTTTGGAAATACGTTACATCACGTGCTCATGTGACGAGATGTTTCATAACGCACTCAACTTCTTACAGTTCTTCACTCAGATACGACGTATTAATAGTTACTATCCAAATCTAGTTACTTAGATTAACGAAAAAATAAAACAGGTGTTTTATTCTACTAAAGATTTTATTTTGTGAGAGAGACGTCTTTCGTCTTATGAGGACATTGTCAATCTGATTTTAAAAATACAACATTATTCATATATATATAAAATATTTACAATAACAATGATGAGAGAGTATAGTATAGTATTATAATGAAGTATGTATCAGTAACTAATTCTAAGAAATCACTAATTACCATGCGAGAGGGAGAACAATATGTATATATGTATTTATGTGACAAGGACAAGCATAGTGTATTGTATTAATCTGGTTAATCCTATCTATTTGTTGTTATATTCTTATAAGGTGAATTTGTGAAAAGGGAAATATATGATCAGAATGATATTGTAAAAAGGTAGGAAGATAGTTTGTTTTTGAACTGAATTTATATAATGCAAATTTTATTTATAATACAATTTAAGTTATTTATTAATTATTAATATTAATTTATAGTGAAAACAGGTTGCTGTGTTGTGATGTTTCTTCTAGTCACGGGGATATTTCTTCATTTGTTAGATCTGTAACAAAGATACATACTTCATTATAATACTATACTATACTCTCTCATCATTGTTATTGTAAATATTTTATATATATGAATAATGTTGTATTTTTAAAATCAGATTGACAATGTCCTCATAAGACGAAAGACGTCTCTCTCACAAAATAAAATCTTTAGTAGAATAAAACACCTGTTTTATTTTTTCGATATGGAATTCTACTATCTAAACACCGACACAGTGAATACTTAGATTAAGTTGAAAAAACTCAATTTATTCGATTACAGTAATACATCAACAATGAAGGTCGAGGTTCAGATCCACATTACTTAAGAGAAATCTTGAATTAATCTAAGTGATTTTCTAGATATCGTTAATTGACTGGAGAGTATACTTTTTTAAAATGGAAATATAAATATTTCAACAGTGTTCATGATGAAAATTAAAAAAAAATAAAAACCAAAATGATAGTGTACTCAATATTAATGTACATGAATAGTTCGTAAAAAGTGAAATTTTTGAAACATGAATGAAGAATGAACTTTTATTTTCAGTGAAATCAATTTTTCTTTTCCCAAATTAATTAAAAGTTTTCCATTGGATCGCATTCAAAAGTATCCCCTCCATTGTTTAGTACTTACTACTTTTAAAATAAAATAACAATATAAAACTTTATTCGCACTTTTGTTCGTGAAGTTAATTAATGTAGATATTGTTCCACAATGGCATTTTTTAATTACATTTACACACAATAAGCACATTTCTGAAATCTGTGTAGATGTGTTAACATCAATTGCTCATTAGTTGTCTTATCTATGAATAATTAAAAAATATTCTTTAGCGAATGTAATTTTTAATATCAAGAATCTTTTAATGTAATAATTTAATGATTAGAAAATGAGTTTAATTCACAATGTATTTAAATTATCACTTGATATTTATATGTAGATCTGCGACCGGTTTCGATACGCTAGTACCATTCACGAGCAGAATATAATAAAGAATATAAATGCTCGTGAATGGTACTAGCGTATCGAAACCGGTCGCAGATCTACATATAAATATCAAGTGATAATTTAAATACATTGTGAATTAAACTCATTTTCTAATCATGTCGCGTAATTATCACATAGTGAATGCCAAAAACATCGAAAATATAATAATTTAATGTTTTAGATTAACTCTAGTTAATGGTGGACGCTCCACCGAAACCGCGGTAGCGAAAAAAGCTCACAAAATAACAATTAATACATAGTTATCTAAAAATAATATCAATATGTCTAGAAATTGTTATATAGTTAATGCCGAAAATATAAACAAAGTAATAATTAGTGTTAGATCATTGCGTTTTATTTAAAATCTGACAAACGTGATTGAATTTTCACAATAACATGCTACAGCATTTTTACAAAAAAGTATACGAGGTACATTAAATCTAATGAAATAAGTAATATATAGAGCTCATAAAACAGCAAAATTTTAAGGAGAATATTTGTTAGACAATTTGTAAAATTATAGTCAGTTAAAACTAATATACATACAAGCTTAGAACTAAGCAAAGTAGTCCACCGAAATTTGATAGCGATGACACTTAAATCACAAAACAGTACACATTCAATCCTTTGTATCATATTAAACCTGAACACAGGTACATAAAGTTGTATTGTAACTCGGAAATAAGATGGAACGGTAAACGACCTCATTTCTAAGAAATTTCACGTTAGACTGTGTACTTATGTACATATATTATTTCCTTGAAAATAAATGATATTATGTAATTAACTACGCGAAGTATCGTTACTTCTACTAAGTTCATACTACTACTACTAAAATACATTAAATCCCTTAAAACAATTTATTTTCACCACATTTCTTACAAATGTTTGTCAGTTAAGTATTCTGAGGTGAATGAAGTAGCACCTTACCAGAAAATGAAGAAGTTCGTTATAATTACTGTCTTTAATATTTTAAGACAAAGGCATTGAAAAGTTTCAATCATTTCGACTTTATGAATAAAGTGTCGGTAAACGACTTCAAGAGAAAGATACCTACTTTTATCTACTGTAATTAATTTTGAAGGTGTCGCTTTTCTTATAGAAATTCATGTAGTGTTGAGATATGATATTAAATACCACAATGTTTTACAAAAATGTAGACTCTTTTTTCTGAAAATCCTATTCAAAAAAGTACAATTAAAAGGTGAACAGTATCGATCAGTATCGATCATTGCATAAATTTAAAATGTGCAATATTTTGGAAATGATTACAAATCGGAATTTGATATTTCTATCGTCAATACACAGGAACGAAATAAAACATCTTTAGTGAAGAGGAATGTTTTAATTTGAGAATCTCAAATTTTGCATTTGAAGTAAGAATCATTTTCTAAACTTTAGAAGATTTTTTTTTTGAAAGATTTAATTTTCGTGAAAATTTAAATAAAATCTCAAAACAAGAAATTATTTCACAATTTAAAAAGATCTATTATTATAGAAGAATTCGAATTCTTAATACAAGGAAAAAAATTATTTGAAGAAATTAAAATTCTTAATCTTGTTCGAGAGGGTTTTTTTATTTCAAGGAAATATTATGAACTCAAGGCAATATTCTATGAATTATTTGAGATAATTATATTTCTGTGTTGATAGAATAATATCGTCCTGTTTTCTTTGTATACGGCTGTTTGATTTAAATATATTTTTATTATATTTCTAACGCTCTGGTATCATTGTATACTTTATACTAAAAAAACGTAAATTTATACTGTTATAAAAATGCGAGAAAAAAGTGGTAACACATAATCTGTTAAGCCACAGTGTTGATTGTAATTCACCGTTGCTGTTCAAGTGACACTTCTGTGTTTACGTCAAAAATATTGAACAAAAAAAACACATCCAATATGTTAACATTTTAAATCCACACCTAAGGCATTTTGTTTTTTTTTATTTTTTCCAACAACTAGAATATTATATTTTAACCTGTCACGGACAAAATTTGTTGTTAAAAGCAAAACAGAAATAGAACTCGTAACGTTTATTTGTTAGTCAGTTTTTTATATTTTTTGTATATCACATTACAAAACATTAACATTTTTTTTATAACTCGTTTATGAAATGTTTGTTTAAAATTTGGAAAAGATATCTTTATAGTCCAAAAATAGATAAAGACTCTAAGATTCAGTCTGTTCTGTAGAAAACGGGCGATCGTAAAACCACATTCTTTTAACGTATACCTATATTATATTCGACGATTACCTACTCATAAATTTTTACCTACTCATTTGCTGAAATTAACATGAAGTCCTCTGTTTACTCTGCTATTAGAAGATTCCTTAATGGTATACGTAGATTTTTTTTTCTTTTTCCTACTTATATACCACCTACCTTAAATGATATTTTGTACAAAGGTATGTTTCTGTTTATGGATTGAATGGTCTACTTAATGCAAATTATAAAAAAAACATTGTTCTGATTTATATTAGTTGCAAGTTGTATTAATGTATATTATTGTTTTTCTTCTATTTTTTTTTATATGGATGCCATGATATTGTACGATTTTTATGTTTTAATAAAAGGCCATTGGTATAAATTAAATTTTTAAAAAGAAATAAATAAATAAAATAAATAGTGAAAAATATATAATTGTAATAATATTTTTTCTTAACCTTACCAGGTAGGTAAACCCAAAATACTAAAATATACTAGCATTGTCATTAATTTTTCTGGTTTCTAGTAAAAAATGAAGCAATTTTTCTCTTGACAATAAAAGTAATATAAATTTAAATATCTTAAAATCATTTGCATACTTACTATCTGATACATACAAGAGGTATAAAAGTAAAGAGAGAAACGAATAACAGGAAAACTCGACTCGAGGTTTTTGCGTACCTACATCCTTTTATGAATTAGCCTCTTATCTTTCTATGTTGTGTTAACATATAGGTAGGTAGGTACCTAGATATTGTTATTGCTATTTAGGATTGTACTTAGTCTTTAAGGATTACGGATTAGAATAAATAACTCTTTATAATTATGAGTTAAAAGGCTACAAGTACTTCTTTTTATTACCGTTTAACATTTGTATTTTATTTTTTATTTTTAAAGTGAGTACCTACTGATGTATTCTTTTAAATATTGTGTTTTTTCACCATAGAGAAATAATTTCGTAGGAAACAGTATAATAAGTATTATTTATTTATAATTAAAGAAACCGACTCATAGGAAACCAATTTTTTTTTAGTTATAAAATAATATAAAAAAATGCAAACGAACGTATAGTATAAAAAATGCACTCTTAAAAGACACTCAGCCCTAGACAAATTGCGTTTGGCGATCGACTTATGTATGTAGGTACCACAATGACGTGAATCGGTGCATTCAACAGCTTCTCGTCTGATTACCGAAGTCATGTAGGTACCATAACATGTACATATGTACCATAACTGAACTTATGTACCATAACATTGTAATATGTAGACACATCGTCGAAAAAATCGTCTAGGTACCCTGAGTTTCAATTGTACGCGAGAGATGATGACTCTGGGTAGGTACTTTATATTTTGATAATGTCCGATGACAGTTAGCTAGAAAACAGCGAAAGACCAGATTTTTTGGCTCAAAAGGTAACCAAAGTTTTGAATAAATCTTTTTTCGTAATTCACCATTCTATTAATAAAGATGTCAAAAGCATTAGAATGTCATTGAAAGATGTAACTTTTATAAATGTATCAGCTATCGATGTGTCTCCTTCAGTGTAAGAGATGACTCAACTGATTTATAATTGATCTGAATGGAAGAGGATTTTGTTTCCATCATAAATTCGTTAAGGTGACATTGAAATCGAAAATAGCAGAACATGATTTATAACATGCATAAACAATTCACACACATCGAACTTGTCCCAAACTAAGATCTTGTATTATTGGTACTAACACGACGACACACATATATACAATGCGCTATGTATCGACATAATAATATGATTATAAAAAGAAAAATTGTATGAATCGAATAGATCAACAAATCCAACAGAACTCACAAATAAATTGTTTTGTACTTTTATCTTCGACATAATAAATCAAAACGTATAAAAGAGGTCTTCAAGTTTTATTGTTGATGTCATTCGTCTTATTTTCTTGTAGGTATATCTTGTCTTAAAAGTCTTAAAACTTCTCTTCAGTAAAAGCTACTACCCGCTGTGTATTTTGAGTTATTCATGTTGAAAAATAATACTCGTTGTATGTGTACCTAATACGAGTAATATGTACTTCACCGCGACAAATACAAGAATTTGTTTGTTGTATTTTCTTACTCCTTTGAAACTTTAACATTCTTTTCTTTTTAGTTTTGAAATTATCTTATTCTTCAAAATTTATTTTAATAATAACTCATCAATATTATCGGTAACCTTGTCAATGAATTGGGCAAATGTTTTCTTATTTTAATTTTTATTTAGGTATCTCGAGATAAAAAACCTCTTCAATGACTAGTAGGTATATAATAGATATATTTGGAAAAAGCTGTCTATTTAGACAAAACTAATTATAGTTAATTAATCTAAAAATAAAAATAAGTAATTGTTTTTGAATGCGATTTTTTTTTAAATTACTATCTAATTAAACTAATGAGCAAAGAGAAAAATCAATAAATGATAAAAGCGTCGTTTTCTCACAACATGACCTCAAAATTGCTAAATTACTTTTTTTATTATTTAAGTTTATTGTGTGAAGTTCCCAGAAAATGTATGTATTTTTCGAAACCCTCTCTGTCTTAGATTATTTTATTTATTTCGTCACACTCCATGTCTTCTTCTCTTTTGCCACTTATTAGTCCTACATGGTGGTGGGGTCTGCCTTTCTTGTTTTATTTCGCCACATGGTTCTGTCGAGTCCTCATAGGAAACATCGCAGTTCCGCACTTTAAATTCCATACCTATTTAAATCAAACTATAAATGTGTCAGAGTTTTATTAGTTAGGTATTTACTTTATTATGTTGACTTAGGTTTCAACATGCGATGTCTTTTTCAAACCAAACCTCTCTATCTTATTCAAAAACTTGTGAAGTAGAAAACAGTGAAATACTTATTATACATAGCTTATTTTACGATAATCATGTTGATGTTTATTCGACGTAAAACGAAAATAGAGTTTTTGTTTTTTTTTATTCTTCCATCCAATATAGTTTTACGTATGATATATTTCGGCAGTAAAACTTGTCAACAATTGAAATACGACGATACAAAATAATAAATTAAATATTTTTAAGCCAGTAGGTTGTCACTTGTTTTACGTTTGAATGTTTGTCACTTATTCATGACTGGTATAAATTGGCCAATAAATTATTATAGTATCTATGTAGATATAACAAGTATTATTACAACTACTATGTGTGGGTGAAATGCTATCAATGGTCTCCATACATGTGCGATATGATACGGACAATTGCATCTATACGTCATTACGTAACAAAACAATATTGTATGTTTATCTCTATTTATTTATCTACTGTGGCATATAGCCAGTAGACAAGTCGCATATTACAACTTGTTATGTAAATGATTATAAAAATAAGACAATCAGGATGAGTGACACACTCCATCAATGCTAAATTGAAGGTGTCTGATATATTTTTCGTGATATTTAACGATTATCTAAGTTTTTCAACTTCACAGGACCCTGGAAACTTGTAAATATGAAGTATTTAAATTTATCCTCAAAGGTTATTCTTTTTTCGATGTGACTATATTTTTTTTGTGTAAGTTCGTGGTACAATTTATTTTTTGGGTGTTCTACAAAACTTTGTTGATTATCTATGAAAACCTGAAAATTCCCTTGACGACTTTATTTTGAATTATCATTCAAATGTGAAGTAGTTTTTGAGACAATTTTGCATAATTTCTTTTTTTTTTAAAATATATTTACATTTTAGGTTATAAAGTCATTCTAACAAAAAAAAAGAAGATAACTACGTATGATATGTAAAATTCTATTGCTCAAATTCTAAGCCAAAAAATATTGAACAAACAGTATTTTTTAGCTGTTTATTTTGCATTTTACCCTCATTTATCACAATGTTTGTAACATGCACAAAACTGTGAGTTGTTGTGCTGTATATCTCACAACGTATAATATATTATATTATAGTTATTTGTCTTGTGTTTGATGGTTCTACATGTATTATTTGACGTGTAGGATGAAGCTGCTGAAGTGTTTACATATAACTCTATGTGTGTTGTGCAGTAGGTATTGTACCAACCTAATTTATTAGAAGGAAGCCATTTATAATTGTTCCTACTGCCAACATCCAATGTACACAAATAGGTTATATTATACCTTCTTCTGAATAATATTGTAAACTAACGTCGTATGCCTATTGTATCTGCAATCAGTTTATCTCTATATTACATATAACCGACAAACTACCCTTTCACGACACAAGCTTTAAGTAGCTTACTGTGCAAGATGTATAAGGTTGTATTTAGGTTTATAACAAAACCCAGATATATCTTTTTTAAAAACAAAAAAAAAACAAAATATGCGCAAATGTAAATGCTATTGTCGGCATGTTAATGTCAAAGCCCTTCGTAAACATTTTATTTACAGTAGGTACCTAGACGGTTTTTGTTTTTTCACAACAGAGTATTACTAGTTGTAAATTCTACTATTTCATAAAACGATTTTTTTAAAACTAAATCGACAAAGAGCTTTTAGTAAAACATTTTCTAGCACGTTACCTGGATACTGTGGGAGTAGAGGAAAATGTAAATGAAATTAAATAGTATTGGAATCTCATACTGTTATCAGTGGTACTGGGTATGTATGGGAGTATTTTAGGAAGTCGCGTTTTTAGGTAGGTATCTTTGACTGAAAATTCTTTAAGCGATATCTATCTATCGTTATTTTAATATAGAGCTGCTTCAAAGTGAGCTTAGAGCTTAAGCCTGTCTACCGTACCTGATGATTTATTCCAGCCAGGCCCTCACAACACAAAATATAGAGCATCCATTTCTCTCCAAAGCAATGCGTGCGCATATGTTTCTACAACTACATTACTCAAATTC
The DNA here is from genome assembly GCA_947579605.1 of Athripsodes cinereus. Classification (NCBI taxonomy): domain Eukaryota; kingdom Metazoa; phylum Arthropoda; class Insecta; order Trichoptera; family Leptoceridae; genus Athripsodes; species Athripsodes cinereus. The sequence goes on along the minus strand of OX388305.1, from coordinate 21,798,150 downwards.
AACCTTTATACCAGAGGTACGATCTGTTGGGAGTTTGAGTATTGTATATACTCGTAGGATTATTATTACTTTTATTATTATTTCACCCTTAATACGTTTCGCCGATATTAGTACCGGTATATTATTCACGTGTCATCCATTTGAATATGACGTTTAGTTTAAAGTAGATGCTAACTAAAGTGTGATGAAAAATGTGTTAGCCTTTAAATATTCGAGACTTAATTACAAACTCGTCTATTTGAGTTGAACCTCAGATACTTTATTTCTAATATTGTAACTCATGAAATCGTAGTTCAAATCATATCACAGAGTCATATTCTGCTCTTTAGATTTTGATTTAGTTTTTCTATATTATTATTGAAATTTGTTTTCTTGTATTTATAATGTTACTATTATCATTTAGGTATGGTGGCGTAATGAGATACTTACTTGTCATTATAGGTAAGTACCTCTTCATGCCACCATAAATGCGAGAATGTCAGATGAATCCGCCGCGCCGTATACATTTCTTTCTATTTATTTTTTTAATAATTATACCTTGTACCTATCACAAATTTGTAAAGAAATCACTAATAGATACTTCGTTTCATTTGATTGTAAATATAAGTGTAAATGTCGCGCGATCCGTGTCGCTTATTTGAAAAAAAAAAATGTAATAAAACATTCCTCTTATTTTAGTATAAATGGCAAGTTTAATTATGTTAAATGTATTACACGCACGTTTTTTTGTTACGTTGTATACATGTTTATTTACATATATTATTTTAATTACTGACAAAGGTAGATAGTAAAGTGTGTTTGTTATATCTCATCTTTTACGTACGTACATTTAAATTTAAATACTTCATGCGGTTGAAAACACACAAAACATTTTAATGGAAATGCGTTGAATTAATTAAATTTTACAAATTTATGTGAGGGTCGTTGTTGTGACATTGAAGAGGACACCAAAGCACATTTGTTATATTTATACATACAGAAAAATATTATTTCAGAAAGTATCTGTGTTGTTTTTTTAATGAAAAACGAAGTACACAAGTTTTGAATGATTTTTGTTGTCTTGAAGTTATCAATATATTATATAAATGTCTGAGTTTTGTCTATCATTTATTTTTAACGTTTTACTTAGATATATATTTTATTTAAATTATACTCATGAAACTATCACATAAGGTTCAGAAAGGACAAAATCACCTTATTTGGCAGTGGCTCTGGAGGACACTCGAACCCACAATCCATCTTTGTCCAATTACGCTACCAGGACACATGTCAAAGGTCTTAAAATTTTCTCTTATAAACCACAATTCCAGATTCACGTGTAGTCATTGTTCAGAGATACCTAGAATGGTACAGTATGCTTGATAATTCCAAGTAAATGCAGATAGAATTGTACTCATCAATATCTACGTAATATATTTTTTTGCTAAACCTTGATATAAACCAAATATAGCAAGTGCCACTGACCTGTTTCTCTCTGAGCAAGAGAACAAACAGACGTAACTATTATTTATAGAATCAGCCATTGACTTTTCTAGACCTTTTATGATAGTTTAGTGTGTTCAATTTACATTATGTGACCTCATACAATGGTTAATTGTAAAAATAACATCAATAATTATATTTATACTCTATGAATTATAATAATATCATGTGTATAAATGTGTAAAAATCAGTAGTGCTACAAAAAAATATAACTCGAGTTCAATACACATAAAGTGACTTTATAGCTGTATGACAATATCTTCCAAGTCACCCAATTTATCGACGGACACACTATTTTATTTCTACAAGGTGTAAAGCGGGGTGAAAAATTCTTTCGCTATTCACCGGTTCTGCTAATATGATATACTGAATTTTGCACTAGAATGCGGTAGCTTAATTGCCACAAAATTACGGAAAATGATAAAAGTTGATATTTTTACAATACGTTGTTAAAGGTTGGAACAATAATTTGTTTTGTGAAAAGACGTGTTTTTTTTAGTTTAAAAATAAAAAATGTTCGTTTATACCGTTTAGATAGCCTGTTTATCAAAACTAAATTAATTCCTGGTACTTAAATAACGTTACTTGTACCTTTAAGATCATTAGTCAGCCTTTTTTTTACATATATACATACCATCACGCCGCTTCCCTCGCGGGGTAGGCAGAAAGGATCGAGCGCCACTTCCTTCTATCCTTGCATACATCTTTCGCTTCCGTCGCTGTCATACAATTCCTCATGCATGCTCTCCTGTTCAACGTGTTCAACACGTGACCGTCCTGTAGGATTTGATTTAAATGATCTTGCCATTTAATCCTCGGACGTCCACGTCTCCGAGCACCATTCCTCTCAGCCAAATATATCTTCTTAGTCATTCTGTCCTCATTCATTCTTTCCACGTTCCCAAACCATCTTAACTTATTTACATTCATCCTTGTTATTACACCAAGTTTTATTCCACATTCCTTTCGTATATCACTGTTACGCACACGATCTCTCAGACTTTTACCACACATCCTTTTCAGTGATCTCATTTCAACTGCATTTATGCCATATTTATTTTTGCAAAGAAAAAAAAGACCATTAGTTTTATAAATTTGTTAAAGTTTTTTTTATCTTTCATTGAAAATTTGTTTTATTTTTATAGTTTATAAAAATAAGTACTCTGTACAGTCATAGATGGAGGTACCTTCGCTTCTCATATATTATATAATTGTATTCTCTTGAATTTATTTTGTAATTGCATGAAAACCTAATTTGAGGTTAATTCAATAATTCCCCTCGGACACAAGAATTAAAAGAGCTTTTTCTATAAAAATAAAATTAATGTGTTAAATTTTAAAGTCAATACTCTATAACTAAATTCTGAGTATTAATAATAATAATAATAGATAATTATAAACTTTATTGTACAAAATATATGGATACAAATGATAAGGTTTCATGGTATAAACGAATAATTTTGCACAATGGGCGATTATTCTAAATAAGGATGTCGAAGTTTTCGCTTACATTTATTAAATTCAACAAAATATATCGGTTTGTTAGATTCTACAAAATAATGTAGGGTTAAGTACAAAAATCGTGTCAAAATGAGCAAATTACTTTGGTAGTATTTGAAGAATATTAAGAATATACGAACATTGAGGTTTAATTTTTGCGTGATTTAGAAAATTGTTTTGAATTTGTTGTCGTACTATCCGTAGAAGTTAACACGCGCGTGAGATATTAAATAAATAATAATAAATAAATAAAACTTTATTGACCATAATTTTACAATTAATTAACAAAATTAGGCCAAAAGGCGGACTTGTTGCTAGGCAACGTCTTCCAGTCAACTATCAACAGTCAGATATTCACATTTAAATATTTCTCTTATACCTACTATCGAAATAATCCTGTAAAGTGTTTACATAGTGTCTTATATTTGTTCCACGTTGTTTGTGAGAGCCTTCTATAGAGTTATCAAATGATAACCTTTATTTTATTTACATAAAAAACTGTAAAAGATTTTCACAAGGCAAGAAATAAGAGCGGAATTGAAATATTTACCTTAGGTTTCTATCCAGCAATTCTCTAATTATAATTAATAATACAAACTAAAACAAGAGGTCCATAGCAATGGTAGAATTGTGTTCAAGTTTAAATTAAACTTGAACATAAAACCCATTCTTCTTTGTTAATTATTTTGTAGCAGCATTCAGGGTAGGTCAATAACCTTCACTTTATTATACTTAATTTTAGTGTAAGAATATTGTATTGAAGGGAATTATCTCAAACAACTTTTTCAAGAGTGCTGGTATCTTTCCACTAAAGGTTCTACCCTCCCTTACCCGTGGATGTTTCAGGAAGAGTTCTGGTATCTTTAGGTTTATTGCCTATACAAAATTAATCATGTTACACGATAATTAAACATATATTTCTAGCTATCAATGTATGTTATACCCTAACGTCATGTTCCAAGTAGGGTAAGCAGCTAGAGAACAGTACTCCATATATATCTACTCTTACATATTTGTTTCGTTTCTTCTACATTCATTAGGATTTGTTCCATGATTTGTTTTGTGTATTTGTGTTTTATGTGGGGTGATATACTTGTGTTTGTATGTGGTGTGGGATTTGTGATGTGTTGTTTTTTTCTGGTTTTAAATGGAGAAATGGTTTGTTTGTGTGTTGTTTCATGTATGGACGGTTTGCAGCATTGTTTTTCTTGTTATGAATGTGATTGTGTTAATATAGTAGATGAATGCTTTTTGTGATTGTGTATATGTTTCAGTATGATTGATATGTTTGTGAGATGTTTGCTCTAGAACAGGTTATACCTAGTTGGGCAGCATCAATGAAAATATGAATAGATTTGTTATTTATTGGTGTAATAAAATAAATAAATAAATAAATACATTTTCTCATATACGCACGTAGATTTCTCTTACTTAACACACCTATTGACTTAACCGGTCGTCCAAATAACTAATTACCAAAACATTTTATCGGCTCTATAAGTCTCTTACGATGAATTATTCGACACGGTGGGGTCCACTGAATGCAGACGGTGCAGGATTGAATAACGTAGAAGGAAATGTCTTTCGACCAGGAGTGTTCAGCAGTAGGCAGAAAAGAAGAAGAAGAATATTGTTAAAGTCAGTAAATACTCGTAGCATCTCTGAAATGTTTCTTATTGCTTTTAAACCCTCTTTAATCAATTTTTATCAAGATAACGTTAAACTTATCAAACTGTAATTCAGAAAAAAAATCTTTAGTAAATACTTCTTTTCCTAAAAAATATCGATTATGTATTATAATTAAATATTAACCTATTGCCTTTCAACTTAATTTTTAACTTTCTTACTTATTTCATTATTTAATTTAAACATTTACTAATAAAATTCATGTTGTTTACCAAAGCAGGCTCCCTCATTATAATATTTCCTTCCTTAGTAATACAGTTTAATACTTCATTTGATTTGCATTCCGTTTCCTTAATTATTTTATATTATTATACTATCTCATCTCGTAATCCCTCTTCCAGCAGACCTATTAGTAATAATAATATTAGTGTTAGCTTTTAGCTTTCCGCCAACAACTGGTAAAGCCTTTAATCTTTGTGTTAAATCGGGCAATTTTGATTATCATTATTTGTTCTATGAGTTAGCCTTTACACGAAAACTTATCTTTATCCGTGCCAAAAGTATATAATTAGATGATAATCTATTCATTTATTCGGGTTTTATTTAGTTAATCAAATATTCCGAAATACTTTTATATAAAATGTTATCGCAACTATCCGACTTAACGGAACACCGTATTGATTTATCTCTACATATTTCTTTCGCTTCCTCCACTTTCATCCAGTTTCTGATACATGTACGGCAATTTCTGATGCTCAAAAAGCCACCGTTTGTGAGAATTTTATTGCTACTACTACTATACCATCACGGCATATCCCACAAGTGGGGTAGCCAGCAGATCAGCTGCATGTAAGAAACATACAAACTGTCCTCTTCGTGCCAGTATAAAATCAAGACATTCAGGATGGGTGGCAAACCTCAACGCTGAATTTAAGATGTAAAATGTCTTATTTTTTTCGAACACCTGCCTTTTACAGGACACTCGAAAACTTACGCAGAAGAGTGGGAGACCAATTCTTTACCGGGTGCTCCACGGGATAAAATTTTACCTACTAGATCTAATAGAATTGTGCAGCAGATTTTTTGCCGTGTTCGCTTCACTGCTATTACCAATAACGGATCGAAGCGCACCGTTCACTCTAGCACTGGCAACTTTTCTTCTTTCGATGTTTTTATCGTATGTTCCATCATTCGCAAACAGATCTCAGTTACTTGCTCTAGACATTCATCTAAATCAGTGATTCCTAAAGTGGTCCAGGTGGACCCCCAGGGGTCCACGGGAGACTCGACGGGGGTCTACGTTGGCGTGACTAAAAAATGGGGGTTCACGAGTCGTAAGCGGGGGTCCACGAATCCATAGTTAAAGTAATGATTCCAGTAAATATTCTGTAAGAAAACCGAAGAGGTTTTGAAATATTTCAAATTTCTATGCTATTTTGAAAATTTGGCGACGGGAGTGGGGGGTTATCGTTACAAATATCCGTTACATTGTAGAAAAATTTATTGTGAGTGTTTTTGAAATATTTAAAATTCTTATACTATCTAGAAAATTTAGCGACGGGGGGTAGAAACGCAGGGGGTCCTCCGGAACCAGCAAAATTTTGAAACTGTTCTATGAGAAAATAAGCTTGGGAAACTCTGATCTAAATAAACAAAACAATTAATGCATAAACGTATTATATCTTCTGGTACATAATTTGTCATTTTTTTAATATTATGATTAGCATATTTTCATGAAAATGGATGGAGAAAAATAGATAGCTAAATAAATGGAATTACGCCGTGAAAGGTCAGACAACTACCGATAATAATATTATTTGATATTATTATTCATATTGATGGATGTCACCACAAAATCGATATTTTATTTTTCCATAGAATACCAATGATATCATTGTTAACCAAAGCTCAACTGTCTTACGAATATAATAAAGGCTATTAGTGGTTTTATCTTGTCACGAGCTTAACAATGTGTCAATATACAGTAAGGATTCTTCATTAAAGTGAGATGAAGTATTAGCTTGGATTATTTTCGATTCATTTGCGATATTGTTGTGATAAGAATCGTTCTTAATTATGTAAGATGTAAATAGTCACAAACTTTTTAATTAATCTAAAATGATTATACCGGCTTCGTACGATTATCAAACTTTTTTTGGGAACACGTAGTTGAAATACATTTTCGGCGTTCACAGCAATTGTGGAACAGCTTGAGACTTTTAATAATGTTCAAAAATAATAAAAAAAAACCTGCTATAATTTTAGTGAAACAGTTTCTATTTGTCGGTCGGTGTGGCGTGGAGGTAACGCTCTTGCCTTTGAGTCACGAGGTCCCGGGTCCCGGAAGAATGACCTTTTTCAAATTGTCCTGGGTCTGGGTGTTACATGTATATGTGTGTAGTGCATTGTATATGTGTGTATCGTCGCGTTAGTACCCATAATACAAGATTCATCTTAGTTTGGGGCTAGCTCGATCTGTGTGAGTTGTCTATGTATGTCATGTTATGTTATGTATGTCAAATAATCATTCAGGTCCGAAAACCTAACGTGCAAAGTTTGGTCAAATATCATTGGATATACTCAGTGAATAAGTTGGTCCGGACCACCGTTTCACTGTTTTTCAGAGACTAAGTCCATCTGTCATTAAACTACAATTTCGCATTTTTTCTGATATTTTCTAAATAAATATTTATACTAAACTTCAAAGTATATCGGAATACACGTTGACCTATTTGAGTGTTAAATTACAAGCAGCATTATTCATATGTATCGTCGGTATGATAAGTATCTAGGTATGTATTATAGTTTTCATCCAAAGTGCAAATGAAAACTAAACATTACTAGAATATTTCCCTTCAAAGGGATTTACAGAAACATAGTAGTAGGAGAATTTCTGTCAAACTTAAACGCTTTGATCTCTTATTCATAGATACAGTTAACGTTGAATATGTAATTGGTAAAATATTTAAACACAGTTGCTTAATACATGTTTCAATAATTTCAAATCGTATCTCTGCTATATGTAATATTTCTATGTAAGTAGGTTTTGGACTCATTCTCACCAAAATATTATATTATTGGTTACTTTTTGTTTCTTTATAAAAATGTTTTTAGTGGTTTTCTAGAAGACCATAGTTGCCTATATAATCAGTTTGCGGAAGATCATGCTATTGATTTTAATATCTAGAATTATTTTCCTTATTATATTATATAATATGCTAAATTGCTCATTAATTTTATCATGAAAGTTACATTCCTGGAAAATTAATAAAAAAAATGTAGAAAATATAAAAGTGAAATGTGGCGGTCATTTATTAAATAAGATACTTTGTCAGTCCATCGTAGTTTTGTCAAAACGTACATGAGAGATAAATAATGTAATAATCAAAATGATTGCTTTCATTCCGATCGATTGACGAAAGTATCGAACCTCCGTCAATCAACACTGATGATATTTGGACGGGGTATTATTTTTTGAAAGACTTGTCGTCAATAATACGTCAGTTATGTATCAACGTAATGGGAAACCTTCCTCAATAATAAAATTGTATTATGTGAAAATTCATGACGAAGGTAAAAAATGGATGTTTGAATTTATAGACATCTAAAAAATAAATACAGGGACTCACATAATAAGTTACGTATCACATTCGTGTGCACGTATGTAGTGGAAAAACAAAACATATTTTTATACATTTCATCCCATCTTCAACCCATCCTGAATCTCTTAACATTTATCGGCACTTTGAATGTTTATTACGTGCAGTTGTTCCATTGGATACCTCACTTGTATGCATCATTTGTAGATATGCCGTGATGGTGGAGATAAGTATATAGGATATTTTATCCACCACATTTTTTTTTTACATTTTGGCTAAAAAATATTTTATTTCATTTTATTTTATTTATACAATATTAAAGAATCAAACAGTCATAACATAACATGTTAACAATTAATACACTCAACATGTGGACCAGCAAAGATTCCACTCTTACCAGAAATGTCTTAGTCTTGAGAAAAAAAGCAAAAGTTAAAAAAATTTAAAAAAGTCAAAGTAAATTTAAAAATAAAAAATCTCAAAATACTAGAAATCAAAATAAAATCACCAATCCAGTATGAGTTACAAAGCCCAGTTAAACACACAGCCAATATCCAATGTCCCAAGGATGCTATGATCGAGAGAGCCATGCATTCAAGCACACCCATCCACCCCCCGCTCAAATGGAAGTGATCCTATATTGCCAAACAGTGAGAGACCAAGATCAGTCCACGGGGACCGCTGATGACAACAAGGCCCCAGACACTCCCGCTCTAAAGTCTTGCTTATTCATGACTAGTATGTCAAGGTTTGGATAGAATGAATCATAAACAGAACATGAGCGTCTTAGAAAAGAATTCTGCACATAGTTGGTGGTACACAGTGGAAATTATATACAAATATAAACAATTAATCTTTGTACATAATTATTATGTTCCTATGAGTGCCAAAAATTGTACCTTATCGCTGAGATAGGAATGTCGAAAATTATAGAGTAACATTTTACAGTTTATGAAATAAAAATTGTCATATGATTTTTTGTATTATCAATAGGTATTAAGAACCTAAAATCACAAATTTATGATTTTTGGCAGTCATTATTTTGTACTTTATAGAAAGGAAATACTTCGTAAATGAACACTCCGTATATTGCTCGATATCGTTTTGAAATGTATACCTACTGTTGATTATAATTTATTACAAAACTCTTCAAACAATTTGATTACTTAACAATTTTACGTGGTTGAAATATTCGATAACTCTTAGCTTGAATTCTGTGTAACTAACCCCCTTATATCATAAAAAAAGGTTCAACTTTTGACACGAGCTTCAAACAAAGATCAAAACATTAAATTTTAATGGTTAAATCAAAACATGAAACATATTTATTAATATTTACTTCAAATCAGTGTGACTTCTGCTGTTGCCTTTCAGAAACTAATTCAGAAATTCGCGGCTTTACCTTGGCAAGTGCCACTCTCATGTCATTTTCACAACAAAGTCTATTCCTCTTCTTCGTTTTTATATCCAACATCTTCGAAAAGTATTGCTCGCAAAGATATGTTGTAACAAACGGTATATAAATCTCCAGAGCTTTCTTAGCAATAACAGGATATGTTTCCATTTGTTGACACCAAAACGTTGAGAGCGATGTTGCTCTGAAGAGTTACTGTTGAACCTGGCTCTGCTGAATTTCAATGATTTCATCATTTTCCAACTCGCAAAACTATCTTTCCTTTAAAATGATTTTCACCGAACCCCCAAGACTGACTCACCGAACCCAGGTTAAGAACCACTGGTCTCCAGCATACACACATTAATGAAAAAATTACCACACGAAATATCGATTGGTAAAGTGGTGTTTCTTTCTAACAGAATATCCCAGGTGACACGTTTTTTTTTCTATATTTATTTTTTATGATACATATTTTAAAGTAATGTGTTTGAGTTAGATAAGTTGGATTTTACTCTTAAATTAAATATGCGCTTTTTCTTTGTTACAGGTATGTTAGAAAATATCACTCACTCACACTCACTAGTCAGCCATCTCTCCACTGCTGGATGTAGGCCTCTTCCAAACTTTTCCAAACGTCTCGATCCTGTGCCCGCTGCATCCAATTTCGTCCAGCGATTGGAGTTATATCGTCAATCCATCTCTTTTGCGGTCTTCCGATGCTTCTTTTACTACCCCATGGTCGCCATTTAAGAATCTTGGGGGTCCATCTACCATCGTCACGTCTTGCTACATGTCCCGCCCATTGCCACTTAAGCTTTGCCACACGGTCCATTATGTCTGTAACCTTTGTCAGGTGCCTGATGTCTTCGTTTCTTATTCTGTCTCTCAGACTTATCCCTAACATTCGTCTTTCCATGGATCTTTGTGAACATTTCAGCTTGTTGACACTTGCTACAGTTAGTGACATGGTTTCTAATCCATAAGTTGTCACTGGGAGGACACATGCTTCGTAGACCCTCCTTAGAAAATATAACTGAATGAAAATAAGTTCTACTGCAACGAAAAACAATTATTTGAGAGATTTTGGTAAGTGGAATTTATGATCTCCATTTTATACACAAGTAACATTAATGCATTGTTAATTATAAGTACCTATTGTTCCGTCGTGTCCCCACCAAAGAATGGGTCTCCTACTATATTTTTATGTGATTTTTTGAGAGTTCTGTTAAAGGTGGACGTACGTGAAATATCACAAATAAAACATTAACCATCTTAAATTCATCTGAGGCATGCCATCCATCTTAAATGTCTTATTTTACGGCACGTAGAGGACAGACTATGGGCATGTTCATTGCTTCCAGACTGTTCGCTAAATTCTGCACTTGTGGATAATGTCGAGGAAATGTAAATAGATACATAGATCTTCATTTTAAATTGAAATCAACTTGTCCCTTTCACTCACAAACATTGAAACGAATGTAAATATCCTTTACCCTGCGAATAATTACCTATATGTTAAAATAATATATTTGTACAACATTTTCACTATCAAACCATGTTCTATAAACCTCAATAATATATAATTCACCTCTCTGGTCGGTGCTCCTTTCTGATCTTAGACCAATAAATAATTTAAATGTAGCATAAATAATGAAGAAGTTTACTATAAATCAGTACTTTTGCGTGTAAACGAATGATACGGGGATAGAAAGCTACCTTATTATTATGATAATACTAGTTTCAAAGCCAGTTCCTTCAAGAAGTAATAATCGAATATTTTTTTAAATGAAACACAATATATAGTTATTCCACTATTGAATCAATAATGGAATAACTATATATTGTGTTTCATTTTAAAAAATATTAATATGAACTTCCACCAAGAACCATCGGTCGATAAATTAAACTGTTATAATCGAATTTAATAAAATAATATTATACCTATATTTTAAAAGCTATATTGTATTATGAAAAATATGAACACATAAAAATAACTAAAAATGGCACTTCAATATTTCAATTTCATTGAGATGAAAATGTGATGTTTTGACAAAAACGATTTGAGAATGTTTTAATTTTCTTTACGCATTTGGTGATATACTTCACAATATTATATCTACTAGTGGGGTAGCCAGCAGACCATCCGCATGTAATAGACATGCAAACTCTCTTCTCTCTGCTAACAAAAACTTAAGTAAGGCATTTAGGATGAGTGTCACACAAATTGTAATATTTTAACTATCACGGAATTATCCACAAGTGAGGTAGTTAGTAGGCTACCGTATATAATAAATATGTTTATTAAATAAGGTAGTCAACTAAGTTTTCTCTTCCATGTCAATTGAAAAAACACATTCAGAATGGATGCATTCCTCAATCGTCTATTAATTTGATATGTACAATGTTATATACACGAAACATGCATAAAAATATATAGTGTAGGGTGTTAATTTTACCGCGATTAAAAGGTCAACATCTAGAATTTTTAAAATTCTTGATTTTTGGCTTATTACTCGTAGAAAGTGTTATTTTTTTTCCATTCTACAAACAACAAAAAATTAAAGCCTTAGTACTTTCTATTAGAAGCACATATTTGTTATGTTTTCGCAAGACTGCCAAACTGATTCAAAACGTCGAGTACTCAATAGATTTCAACGTGTTGGTTTGTGGATCTGATTAGTCGGTATGTAGATATATGTAAATGTGAACGGCATCAAATATTTTTAGTAAGAATGTATTTTCTATAGGAAATAAGAGTGCTGGTGTTTTCATGAAAATGACAGATGGTTAATTTTATTTTAAGCTCTATCAACCGAAAGATATTTATGTGAATCGTAAATCTGTTTTATCGATAATGGTTTGTCGTGCTATTTATATATTACACCAGGATAAACGTATTGAAGTCATCCCGGATTCGTAAAATACAAAATTGGATTTTGTATAACGAATCTATATATTATTATTGAAACCCACTCGGATCAATTTGTCCCTACTACATATGTACATATCCTAATCTGTATTATTATATAATAATAAATGTACCCAGTATCTCATGAATAAGCTACGTAGGTATAAAGCAATTTATGCTAGATACAAACAAAATACTTTTTGTTTTTATATATAACCTTATGCAAATGAAACAATATAAAATCATATACTTTTCCTCTAAGATAATACTTTTTTATATATATTCTGGGTATTTGTGGAAATTTCATGTTATTTTTAACTACAACATCACATTTTTTCTTGTGTATACTGCTTTATTTAATTTGTTATATGATGTGCAAGAAGAATAAAATAAATTAATAAATAAGTGATGTTACTTTTACATTCAGTAGTTAGTTATAATAGAGGTGAACTAATTTAATTATATTTTTTTATACTTTCACTATTCATTTTGCTCCAATTTTACAACACAACCGTATTGATAACGGTAAGACTCTTTTGAATGTGTATGCAATTTGGCTTTTAACATCTCAGCAATACAGGTGGGATGGCAAACTGTACTTACCGCAAGTAATAAGCACGCACAGTCTCCTTTTTGTGCCAATAAAAAAATAAGACACTCAGAGAGGGTGGCGTGCTGTATACGTGAGGTTTCACGATCACCTTCTTTTTACAGGACCCTCGAAAACTTTCAAATAAGAGTGAGAGACCTATCCTTTAACGGGAAATCCACAGGGTAAAAAAAAATGATGGTGATAGTGAAGTTCTTACTGTAAACCATAGTAATTATATATCCAGATTTATTAATCTAGTGTTTTCTTCTTGTAGACATTGTGCCACTAAGAAAACGTTATATTATTCATTAATTAATCATAATTAGATTGTTAGAATTTGATTTCTGCTATCAATTTACTATATGGGTATTAAAATTCAAATCATATCGCTTATATTATGATTTAAAGTTTATTACTTTGTATAAATTTTTATTCATCTGAAAAATTTGATTCATAACTTCCGCAGGTCGTAGTACTGAACGGATATTATAACTTTTCATTTAAAGTTTAATACTTGAATAGTTTTAACATTTCTTTTTGAAGTAGCATGACCAAATTTTCTCCTCAGTTCAACGGTTCAATATATTTTTTATGAGAAAAGTTCCCATCACGGAACATTGTCAAAGTGTTTGTATCACTTCTTGCGACAGCAGAGCGTTGGGTGGATCTACTTAAAAACTTTTCAAAGAAAAAAAAAACGATAACGAATCACCATTTAAACGGTTTGTAAAGTATGAACATTTTTTTACTACCGTCAACAGTTAGATGTTTTGGTGAATGAGAAAAATAGCTATTCTCGAGACACAATTTTATAAAAATCGAATATTTCGTAATTTAATTTCATACTTTGAGTGTTTCGTGCATTGCCATTGTTTCAAATATATATAGTACCCACGTTTTTACGATACTATAATAACTAATGTTATATTATGTATATTTATTTATTCAAACTATTAATTTTTTCGGTAGTCACTTGGTGAAAGTTCATTTTTAATAAATTTTGTTATAAAAATAAAATCAAAAACACTGTTTACTTTCACTTGTTATTTATTTTAAATATTTTAGCAAAGATCTTTCGTTATATTAACATCATCAGTGCTCACTTACAACTAAACACAAAACAAACAAAAAAAAATTGTTTTGTGTTTAGTTGTAAGTGAGCACTGATGATGTTAATATAACGAAAGATCTTTGCTAAAATATTTAAAATAAATAACAAGTGAAAGTAAACAGTGTTTTTGATTTTATTTTTATAACAAAATTTATATTTATTTATTCCTTCTATCGCCATAAATCATCTTGATACCTGCAACCAAATTGATCTATGTTTTTTTATTGCGAAATATATGAGAATAAATAAAATATAAAATAAACAAGCTTTTAAATACATACATAGATCAATCTGGATTCGTTTGTATGGCGAATGTTAGTGAATAAAACCCACACGATTATGTTTTTTTTTTAAAATAACCACATTTAAAAGTTGTGAAATCACTGAATAAGATTTTTTAAATATTTCTAATATATGTACATGAATATATTTTAAGGTTTTTGCATATATATAAAAATAATATTATTTGAATTGTTATCAAATAGCTTTCTAAATTACATTTCAAAAGTTTCTTTAAAACGTTTATATTTTTGCTCATATTTTACTTTTCGTTAAATCGCTAAATTTGTCCTTTAAAAATACATTTATTATATTTTGCTGGGAACGTGTGATATACCATACACAATATAAATTCGACAAAAAATATACTCTTTAAACCTACATATTATTATGTATATCTACTACTGTAGTACGTTTTATATATACCTACTCAATAATACATATATCTATGTAGAAGAAAGTAATAAAAATTCTTATAAAAAACAATACCCAATATAAACACAAAGAAATTGTTTCGAGCTGTTGTTGTAACTTTCTTGTTCTTTTGTTCATATTATATTATATTCGTGTCTATATTATTATTATTATCTGTGTTAACAATAATATGTGTGTATTTTCCTGGGTCATTTTCATTTCAAAAACTTGCGTCGCAACGGATTTGTATTCGACGTGCTGCTAAAAACTTTTTTTTGTGTTTTGTGCAATAGACACTTTTAGTTAAACTTTCTAAGTTATGCGTACGTACTATGCATATATTTTTGTAATATTAATTATAATATTATATATTATGTAGACTTATCTTATTATAAAAATTATAAGCAAACGCGAAATTTACCATTGAAAATCAATTAGGAATCAAAAATTAGGCGCTCTATCTGATAATCATTATTTTTCTAACATGATATCAATGTTATTCAACAAATAAATCTACACTTTGATAGTACCTACATCAGGGTTTGCTTGTTAGTATAATACGTATAAAGAAATAAAACCGACACGACGAAAGACATGAAACTGGTACCCAATGTATATTTCACTCATTTCATCCATTGAAGTTGCCTTTATACCTACGTCTCTCACAATATTCACATGTCTTTCGATGTCAATTTGACTGGTAACTTGTTCGTGATATTGTTTCCTATTTGCACAGTGTGTTGTATACTTAAATGTATCTACAAAACATAAAATTCTAATAATGATACGTCAGACATAGGTACATATAGATATGTTTCTAACAAGATATTAAATATCATGCGTATTTACGTTGTGGTACATTTTTATACCTACTCACTGAGGTTCGGACAAAATATATTCATACATACATACATCTTCTTCCCCTTGTCCTAGTTGTGTCGGGGGCCTATTGCGCCTAGGTACCTCTTCCAGAGATCCCTGCCCACCGCTGCTTCCAGGACATTTGGCCACTCCAAACCAAGTCTTTCAACACACTAGTTCGACACCTGTCTTTGCCAGCTTCATCTAGGGCGTATATTATGTATCTATTTATGAGTGACTTTTATTGTATTCTTTTATCTTCATTGGAGACATAGGATGGAAACAAATTTATAATTTACCCCTTTCGTTGCTGTTTTTTGACAATTGCCTATTTATTTCTGATTTATTTGCGTTTTATTGCCCTTACGGACGGCAAAATCACTCAATATTGGGTGGAATGCCTAAATAATAATAAAAAAATTGTCCTTACGGCATCTTGAATGACCAACGTGACAATTACATGTAATGAACGATTACCGCTACCTCTTTTAACGAATTTCTTCAGTCTGCGGGTCGTTGTCGGCTGAAGAATTTTGAAAGAGGGTCGAATGAGAAAATTCCTCTTTTACAAATAATACTGTCTCCTTTTAATAAATTAATATATTATAGAATGTATTTGCATTCGTGTTATGTAATATGTACACAAATCATCATAATATTACTCGTAATAAAAGGGTTTGAATTACAAGGCCGAAAAACACATAATTTCACAGTGAAATATGTAGAAGAAATATTCCATATTGCAGAGGACATTAGGTACAGTTAATACAAATTATTATTACTATTATTAAGTAGGCACTTGATATACAATTTTATTACCCTTTTATTAAATGTGATATACTACTACTACTACTACTACTACTACTACTATACCATCACGGCATATCCCACAAGTGGGGTAGCCAGCAGACCAGCTGCATATAAGAAACATGCAAGCTGTCCTCTTCGTGCCGATATAAAATCAAGACATTCAGGATGAGTGGCAAACTTCATCGCTGAATTTAAGATGTACAATGTCTTAATTTTTTCGAACACCTATACCTACTTATACCTACTCATAATAATATTAACTGTAACGTGAGTTAAGTAGTTATATGTATAGTGTAGAATAATAATAAGCATAGCTGATTCAAAGGCAGTAATAGGTAATAATAAATTGCAAATATAATAATAGCAACTACAAATTCATAGCATATAATTAAATGCTACTACTATACCATCACGGCATATCCTACAAGTGGGATAGCCAACAGAAAAAGTGCCTTTATCAAACACGCACAATGTCCTCTCTATGTTAACCAATAAAATAAAACATTCATTGGTGACTACTTACCTATATGAAATGAAATGTGAAAAATAAAATATCTATAATTATCATTTAACAAGAACGAATTATTGTTCTTTGCTGCTCATTGATTACAAGCAATTTTACACATACATTAATCAATATTAAATACAGACAATTCCGAGATCGAGCTAATCGCAGAGGTATCTTCTTACCAAACTTATTTCATTTGAATTTCATTATTAAATATTAAACAAGGAATAAAGGAGGTATAACTAGTAACCATAATACAAGAATCACATCTTAATTTGGGACTAGCTCGATCTGTGTGAATTGTGTATACATTTTGTAAGAGAAAAGAGCAAATAGGGAAAGTAATGAAAAACAGCCGCCAAATTTCGGATGATCAGGTGATCTTTGACCGCCCGTTTAAAAGCGTGAAGAGTGGGATCATCGGTCTTTCTATACATCAGCAAATAATTTCTTTAAAGTATAGTACATTCTTAAGTAGCCAGCAGAAAGTCTTCTCCATACAATAAAACATAAGCCGTATTATTATAAATAGGTACCTACCATTCACATACAATACAGCTACTAGAGGCATGCAGAAGAGAAACCCAAAATTTCTTTCGGAAACATATTGGAAACATAAGTCTCTTACACAAGTTAAGGTTTTATATGAAGTAAGATAAGCCTTCAAACATATTTATTCATAATGGTTCAATAGTTTTAAGTTTAAGTGAAATGTATTATTATTTTCTTTATATCCTGTAAAAGGCATTAGCCGTTTATAAGATAAATAAATAAATAAATCAATAAATAAATAATTAAATATCACTGTGATTGTTTGGGTAAAAAATGATTTTAGACTCAGAGGCTCAAATCCTATACTTTGAAATACGTATTTATTTCATTTTTTTATTGTTTATAATACAATTTGAATAGCTATTGGAAAATTATTCAAATACTATCATTAATAAATAAATCAATCATAAAATGTAATAAAATATTAAAGTACGAAATTTATTGTCCCCCAATACCAGGTAATAATAAAATAATATTTGAAGTGATATCAAGAGCAGAGCTTAAAAACAGTTGATAAGAAAACTTTTTGTTTTTTTTCTTATTACTGCGTCCAACTTTCATGAAATTTCCTTTTACTATCTAGAAGTTTTTATAATCTCACCTTGGTAGGTGTTTAGTTTGGAAAAGTGCAAACAATCTTTGTTTTTTTAGAGTAAAACTTTTTTTTATTTCAATTTGAAGTACGGTTGGGTTTATCAAAGATTTGTTGAGTAAACATATCTACTAATCCTTGCACCACACCATCGTTTTAGTTTAAACTGAAGTTAAGGTGCCAAACAGTTTGATATGTAGTTAAACTGAAAGGAAACAAAAATGTCTTGAGTTCAAATGACAGGTTCCTATTGAATATGGTCTTATTAACATATGTTTTGTAATGTAGGTACCTAATTAGTTGTTTAATTCCTGTTCGTTACTAACATTCTCTGTCCTATTTTCAAAAACCATTAGAGACCAAGTATCGGTTTGTATCTAGCACTGAATCATCAAATATCATAGAAGATACTGTGTTCCCAGTTGAGCATCCAGTATACAAAAGATCTCTTTTGAGTGTCTTGTAAAAGGAAGGAGTTCGTAAAGCTCTTAACCTCTTCTCTTCTTTGTACATACTCTATTTGTCGTACACTTAAGCTGAGAATAATTGATACAATCAAAATGGCTATAGTTTTACTGATTTTTTATGAACTTTTGATGATCGAATTTGCTAAGTAGTTTAATATCAAAGTTTAACTGATAGTCTATTGAGTTTCCTATCGATTTCGCAGCGTTTTCCGTTTTTCAGTTTTCTATTCATTTCTCTGTACCAACACTTTTGTACTGCTTATTTTCTCGTCATATCTTTCTTTTTACTCGTCCTCTGAAGTGGTTGCTCTATTTGCCCAAAAATCTATTAATAATTTGATAAAATCTCTTCCAAAATGTTTATTATGTTGAATGGATGGTTATAGCAATTCGCACTGTTTCTAATAACATTTACATTGTTAAAAATGTACTAATATTAAAATAATACAATTAATCGCACATTCACTCCTGTTAGATGGGTCATCAATACTTTCACTGTTTGAAGCAAATATAACAATATTCAAAGAAGAGTGTGAGTGAATTTGGGGGTGTGCAAAGAGTGCATTTCTTTCTAGCTTCGGAAGCAGAAAAACTTTTATTCGGGTGTACTAGATATTTTTATTTCAAACGAACGAATGAAAATGATATGTTTATGGTGTTGTTTGTTTTCTTCAATGAAAATTTATTCATATCACAAAGAAGTAGGTTGAAGAGTTTATCGATAGGTTAAGTATTTTGTTATGTTTGAAATTTACCTATTGGATTAGTAGGTAAAGTGTGTATGTTGAATGATTTATTCTGCGCCATCTCAAGGGCGCGGGTAATACCTTTAACATTATAGTTACTTGTGAGAGATGACGCAAAGGATGGTGTAATTAAATATATTTTCGAATCTATTTGTAAATTTGTATGTATGTTTGCTTGTATGTGTATCATAAAAGCTTTTCAAATATGTATAGGTATTTTTCAAGCTATCGTCATGAAAAGTGGGGCTCAAAAGCTAGATAGCAATAGTTTCTGATAAAAAATATGGATGAAATAAAGATATCTAAATGAAACGTTTAGTATCAACACGTTCCTTTTCCAAAATTCCGTAAGGTATAAATTTAAAAAAAAAATATGTACCTACCTACCTTACTTTTTCTTAAATCTGTATTGTTCAAATTATGTCCTTCTGAGTTTAGTTTAAAAAATTCATTTCCTTATACCTATTCCTTTTCACCCTATCACATTCGCATTCTCGACTAGTCGGCGACTGATATTAATATCCTAAGTTGTTGACGCATGAATTGTTCACGGTATTTCAAATATTCTAACTTGTTATCGTAAAATTAGGTAAGTATTTAACTTGTAAGAGAGAATTTTCCGAATCATTCAATACCCATGGGATACTTATGTAGATTTCAAAAAGGGTTGAATCTATTCAGTGTAGTTTTTCGATGGAATAAAATAATTGCTAAGTTGGCAAAAATATGTAATTGAGAAATATATTTAAATAATTTCAATATATGAGTGATTTCGTGAGTAATTTTAGACATATGTGTATGTATTTGTAGAAATTATAGAAAGTCGAGATATTGTCTATGGAGTTTGCAACTCGTGTACTTCGTGTACATCAATATTTGTAAAACATCAAATTTAAAAAATGGAGCGTCTTACTCGTTTTATGTTCTTTCATACCTATCAACATAAATACATATATATCAGAAGTGTGAACTTCTGTTTTTTTAAAGTGCCTCTATTTTTTACGTGCCCACGCTGAATCCATACGATATTTTTACGCTGTGGGTTTTTTTCTTTTTTTTGTGGAATAATATCACAAAAGGCACTACGAAAGTAATAGAGTTGAGAAGAATGCTTCAACAGTTTTAGGTCTTCTTTATTATTTTCATACGTTGAATAGAAAAAATCGTAAATTTTTGTTTCTGTATACCTTTTTCAGATACTTATATAGGTTAAGTATTCTACTCTTTATAGAGTTAAATAATTTATTTCGCATAGGTAAGCTTTTTCTTTTAATATTTGGTTACAAATTTTCTCACCCAGCGCTGCACAGATAATTTTCATTTTAACATGTTTGACGGAGTAAAGATACCGATTCAGAGATGGGAAAGAGAAGACGTCCAAGGGGTCAACAGTATCAGAATCCCAAATTTTAACATCCACGGAACGGAAGGTTAGCTGTGTTTCCACATCGCAAAAAGACTTTACGGTGACTTTAAAGTAGATACAAAAAATTAAAAGAAGAGAAAAATAAAAACAGTTTGTTTCTTAAGATACAGAGGAACAATCCAAAAGACCAGCCAGATCCTTGTTAACCTGGTTGTCCACAATAAAATTACACTAAGAATCAGCAGAGCCGACCTCAGATGATAGGAACAAGGCCAGGCAAAAGAAGAAGAATATACCTTTCGACATAAAATTTTAAGTAGAGGTAAAAAAATAAATAATCATTGTGTTTACAGAAAATATCCGTCAGCCAACTTCGTGGATAAATATGGAACTAAATGGAATTTAAAATAGACGTATAATAAAGAATAAAGAGAAATACCTTTTCCTCTGAAAAATTGTACCACAAAGAAAATTTATTGAATTGCGGAAGATGGGAATTAAATGATCTGTGATATTAAAAAAAGAATCATCAATCTCCTCAATTATTAAACTTTTCGATTTTCAAAGACAATAAGTATATTTTAACGGATCCAATTTAGATTTGATTCGATTGTATTCGTATCAAAAAGCTCCCATTATGTCACATACTCTTTAAGATTTATACGAATAGTTTAATTGTTATTATATTATTTTAAGCTATTTTTTATAGCAAATAAAACGAGACGATATTGGAATAAAAAAAAACTTTTATTGTCTTTCCAAGTAGTCAATGTTCGAAATTACTTCTTATCAAAGGATTCAAATGTCGCATTCTCCTTTTTTATTTCAAATTCATCTTTAAAAAATATTTAGAAGAACGGATGGGTATTTTGATGAATAGTCTCTCTTTGATATAACTTTTTCATGTTTTATTGAAATTCTCAGAAATTAACGTATGTAGATTGAAATAAGCTCTGTGTAATGTAAATAAAATGTGTATTACAGAAGGTTTGGATTCAATGAGTGTGTTGTTTTATAAATAGAAATTTGAAAATCCAACATTGAACAACGTGAATAAAGTACCTATTCCAAAATTCTACTTAATAATTCGAATATTTCGATCTTTATTCGTCACGAAATGAACAAAAGTCGTTTTGGACACATGGTCTATAAAAACAAACTCATATAATTCGCTAGGTGTAACATTTTATTGCCTTTACTTTATTATACTTCGGAATAAATCTACAATGAATTACACAATACATTTAATTTATAACCATAATAATATTATTTTTACTTCATTTGACATACTTATAAGACACTTATGGTTGGGTTATTGAATTTCTACAAATTGAGGAACACATTTTTTATCTTAATAAGTTTATTAAATGGGACAAAGGTTTTTTTTATATTGTTATGACAATTTCAATTTTTACGTTTTGATTCTGTATTTTTGTTATATTTTATGAATGTAAGTCACATAGAATAAAAAAATGATTTTATCTTTTTAATGAAAATGCTAAAGAAATTATCAGTTATGATAGGATATAAAGTAATCAAACAATTGTAGCTTTTGTGAAATTTTGTACAATATATTTGTGAACATAATACCTACATAATGTAAATAAACATATTTTTTAAAATTCAAACCATATTTATTTATTTATTTATTTATTTATTATTAATTTTCATTCTACATACATATTTAACATAACATAATTAACATATTTGATAGCCTCACTAGGCGTATGCCTGTGTTGAGGCGATTTAAGGACATTACATAATAATTAACAACATAATTTCTAATATCATTCATCCTTCACTCAATCTATACCAATGTGTGAAATAGTTCAGTCTGTGACTTCTCTCTTCCAATCATCATCAACCACTCAGTCAGAGACACCCTGAACTCTCTCATACTCACACAATCTCTCAGATCACTGGGTAATTTATTAAACATTCTAGGACCCAGATATTCAGAGGATCTCCGTCCCAGCGCCGTCCCCCTGTTTGGGATCTGTCGTCTGTTTATATATGATGACCTTAGTACACGCATAGTCTGGGAAGTTTCTTCATCATTATCAAATGTCTTCAACAAAATTGACCTAATAAACAACTGTCTCACATCTAACACCTTAAAGCGTCTGAACAACGGCTCGGATGGACTCATATATCTAGAACCACTCATAACTCGGAGGACCGCTTTCTGCATGATGTTGACAGAACTGAGATGCACGGTAGCAGCACCTCCCCAACACTCTAACCCGTACAGGAGAATGGAATTGCAAAGTGCAAAGTACACAGATCTGATACGATTTTCGTCCATTACATGCCTCAACACCCCGAATACATACAGCAGCTTCCTCAGACGCGTCGTGAGAACCTCCAAATACTTATCCCACCTAAGATGTTTATCAATAATAAGTCCCAGGTATTTTATATTGTCACAACTATTGATTGACGGACACGAGCATTGAACACCGCCATTGGAACATGAATGCATTCTTATGCTGTCGAAATTCGGCATCGCACCCCCCATTGTCAGAGAAAAGGGAATAAATTTGGTTTTTTCCACATTAAGGGTGAGCAAATGACTAGAAAGCCATTCGCTAACTATCCTCAAGCCTCTCTCAGCTTGCTGACACGCATCCGTCCATGTGTGGCCATTAAAAATTAGTGCAGTGTCATCAGCAAACGATACAATCCGACCTCCAATACCCAAACTACAAAGGTCATTAACGTATATTAAAAATAAGAGGGGACCAAGAGTACTCCCTTGTGGAACGCCGAACAAGAGTGAGTCTGAGTTGCTCACAATATTTCCTATCCTAATAAATTGTCTGCGATTTTGAAGATAGCTATGAAAGAATTTTTGAGCCAATCCCCTAACTCCCACCGCCTCCAGCTTTCGGAGTAAGATTTTGTGTGACACCGTATCAAATGCCTTAGCTAAGTCTAGAAAGATTGCAATGCATTTCTCCCTTCTCTCCAAATGGCTCGTTATGCAGTTCGTTAGTTCCAGAACGGCATCTTGTGTACACAACCCTGGACGAAATCCGAACTGTCCCGGCGAAAAGAATTTTTTCTCTTCTAGATATTGACGCAGGCGTTGGCCAATCGTCCTCTCAAACACCTTCGATAAGGTACTTAGTAGCGAAATTGGACGATAATTTGAGAGAAGTTTCTTGTCACCACCTTTGTATATTGGAACCACAATTGCCTGCTTAAGGCATTCCGGATAAACACCACCCGCCATACACAGATTATACAAGTGTGCCAGTGGTACCGCCACATTCCCCTTGCACAATTTTAACATGACAGATGTGATCATATCAATTCCGGAAGACTGTGTATTTTTTAGAGAACTAATTTGTTTAGTGATCTCAGTCTCTGTAACAGGGCAAAGAAAAAAAGAACCAATTGGACCATTCAATGTATCAATGTCATCTGCCAGTTCTTCGTCGCTCCTGGAAGTATTCGACATTATTTTTTCAGCTAATTCCTTTCCCACATTACAAAAATAATTATTGAACTTATTAACTACAATGTCAGATTGCTCTGTAAATCTAAATTCTTTGTCATGTACTTTAATAGATTCGATTTTAATATCCCTTTCTTTACACGTGTCGGTACACTCTCGAACAGTTTCCCATATTTTTTTCAAGTTACCACCTGCATTAGCTATTTTACCGCCGTAGTAATCATATTTTGCTTCACTGATAGCCAATTTGCAAATACCTCTCATTTTAATATATTGAGTCATGAGAGACATATCATTTCTATTGTTTCTCACCAGAAGGTGTAATTTGTTTCTTCTTCTAATCAGATCTATCAATGATGAAGTTATCCATGGCTTTAATTTTTTATATTTACTATTTTTATAAGTTTTTTTCTTGTTTGCACCCTCATTTATGCAACTCGTCATGATAGTTACAAATCTATTTACCCCAATGTCCACATTGTTACAATTTAATACTTCACTCCAGTCTGCTTGTCTAATTTTGTCTTTAATTCTAATATAGTCATAAATGATTTTTTCTCTAACCCCACAATCCGCAGTGCTACTCATATTACCCAGTACGTCTGATAATTGACACATAATTACATTATGATCAGTAATATCACAATCATAAACCAGTGCTGTAACCCTCGAACCGCACTTAACCATTATGTGATCCAAACAAGAGCCCGACGCAGGCCTCGTAACAGCTTGGATAGCAGGCAGATACCCATGTATTCCTAACATTGATAAATATCTTACGCCAAACAAATCAGGACGAGAAGTGTCTATGTTAATGTCTCCTATTATAGCCGAGACCTGTGTTCCAGTGTTAGTCAACTCCTCATCAAGAGAAGTGATGAAGGCATCAAGATCTCCAAAACTGGGAGGACGGTAAATTGCCAAGACAGAAACCCTCTCCCCCAAACAAATCCTCAAACAATTTGCACCACAGACTGAGCGTTCACACACACAAACATCTTTCAAATCATCTCTAACAAACACAATAACTCCATCAGATCTATTAAAACTAATTGTTGTATGATGCTCCTTGTATCCCGCCAACTGCTTTTTGAAATGTGAACCATCAGACCAACACTCCGTGAATACAATTACACCGAAATTTATATTTATGTTTGATAATTCTAAAATAAATGTGTCGAAGTTTTTATTTATACTGCGAATGTTTATGTGTACTATACTCAAAGAACTGTCCGATGTAGAACCAATGTATTCACGACATTTTTCGGTACTACTTGTGGTTATGGTTTCTATTGGCTCAAAGGCATCAATACCCTCCATCATATTGCATGCAATAACCTCAGCAATGTCTTGGGTATGCTATCATGGATCTAGCTCTTGTATCCATTATCATTCTTACTTGACACTTTTTATCAAAAGTAGAATGTGCGTGATTGAATCCTTTATCTCTGCAATTTATGCAGAGTCTCTTTGTATCCCTATCCGGGCACTCCATCGATGCGTGTCCACCCATGCAGAATGCACATGCTTCAGCGTTTCTGCATACCTTCTGGGTGTGACCATACTGTTGACATTTAAAACACATTGTCAGAGGACTCTCATCTTCCACAGTCAATCGCTGGTATCCTATGCTGATTCTCCCCAGTCGAAGCAGGTCACTATAAAGCTCGGGTGGGCAAGAACACACAACAGTGCACAGCAAAGAGTTCCTGTGTTTCTTTCGATATCGTATTTTTAGTGTATTATTATTATCAGTTTTAATTAATTTGTTTTGTGAGAACAAGTAGTCGTTGAGTTCTTGCTCATTTATACTCTTTATTATACCTCTTATTGCCACAATCGGATTCCTTTTTTTACTTTCCTCTACCTTTATGTCTGCGCCCGAAGTAGTCTGTAAGTGCTTGAAGATGATGTCCCTGTCATCCGCAGTTGGACAGGACACGAGGAGCCTTTTCTGCCCAGCTATATGCCTGACAGCCGACACTCCCACGCCCAGCGATCGTACATTAACACTTCGTTTGAATAAACCCTCCAGCTCATTACTTCCTTTAACTGGATCCACGGAGGATATAACCATAGAATGTGTCTCATCTTTCACTTTCGTCAAAGAAGCCATCTGTGCGTAACTGAGAGGGGCTACATCCACCCGTCCACCAGTCTGAGAAGCTCTGCATACATCGAGTACATGTTCTACTTTTATGCTTTGTTGTTTTAACTGAACTTTAATATTCTCCAATGCAGATCTCACCTCAATCGCATCGTTTGTCTTTCCAGAGAATTGTTGCAGAGCTAATTTTTTTATGTCCCTTGCCAATTCCTTTATATCAGTTATATTCTGCGAATCAATAATTCTGTCACACAATTCAACAATTCCAGCCCCCTCCGATGCAGGCCTCTTCACATTCGAATCCAGTACAAAAGCACTCCCCCTGCCGATGGAAACACCCTCTGCCGACGCCACCGTATCTGTCGCATGTGGTGAGGAATCTCTAGATACCGGTGCCGATCTTATACCAGAGGTCTTCACCAGCAGCTTTGTAGCAGTTAATTTCTTCATTCTGGTTTCCATTGAATGTTTTTACGAGATTACTCCTGAATGTATACAATGAGCAGGTATACACAGCAGGAAAGACAAAACGGTTGCCTGTGCAAGGAGTAAGATCTGTTGCAACCTGTTGGTTATTGTTGCAGGGTGTTTTGACATAAAATGTCAAGCAATGTTGAATTTGTGCCAGCTGTTGTTTATAATTAAACTGAGTATTTTCTAGTTCACTCACTTGTTTGTGGTGCTGTAATAACTCCCAGCGTCGACCGAAGATCTATGCTTCTTTTATTCACTTATATATAAAAATCACTGTTAGTTTTGACTTTTAAATTAAATTTAAAGAGCAGCAATGAATGTATACTTTTAACACATATGACACCTGTTTTACTTACAAGTTTATATCAATAATTGAATAATTATATTTAGAAACATTATCTTTATTTTTCAGTTCAAGCTAAAAGTTATAAAGGAAATGAATTAAATTTAGTAGTTGTGAAATCAAATGAAATTATTCAGCACAACGATCTTGCAACATTCTGATTTAAGTGCACCTTTGCTTGAATCATTTTATTACAATTTGAAAATAAATGGAGAATACATTGCATCTGCATACACGTAGACAACACTATAACTATTATTATTATTCATGTGTACTATAAAAGAAAGAACTTGCCTTCTTTTCGTTTACTTTCCATACACATGCACATCGTTGAGTAACATAAATGTACTCCAAGTACCTACACGTGTACCTACATATATTATGAAACTCTTCTGCTATTCGGAGAAATGGTAAACCTTACATACAAGTTTAGTATGCACTGTTAACATTAGCTCTCATTCTGTCTGGTAGGTACACTTGAGTTTGTTCAATGCACATTATAAAAGACATGACGTTTGAGTAGCGTTATGTATTATTTGAAATGGTCTTGAGTGATCCTTGAAATATATAATAATCGCTATGATGCAAAATTATACAAAAGTTTAGACAGGTTACTTGCATTCTGAGTTTCATAATAATATACTAAGAAAATATAATTTTAATTTGTTTTAATCGGGACTTGATGTCCTTATGTTGCACAAATAACGTTATGTTTCTCTCACTAAAAATGTGAAATGCAGTAGTTTCAAAACGTTATATTAATCCTGTGTCAAGCGCTCCTAGACTTGGGACAAATTAGGTTGCGTTGTGGTCTTTTCCAACGAGACACATTTCAAACTTTGTGTTTCGATATTCATTATTCTGTGAACATACTTCATTTCACGATAATGATAAAACAGAAGAAAATCTACATTGAAAAATTAAACGGTATGTTGCAATACTGAAAAAAAGTGCGATTTTTTTATGTTTATTGTACATAATTCGATACTTGTGTACAAGTATTGCAATAAATTTGTAAGGTGAAATTTGTTCTCGACGTAGTAACATGTTTATGTTGCTCGTAGATTATCAAACAGTTTTCTTCTATATAAACAACTTGTCGTGCGATTATTCAATGAGTAGATAATATGTGTAATACGAATACAGCGTATACAGTTATTATCAAGTAACACCGCTGTTCATGTAGCTCCTTTATCTGTATTATATTAGATTTACATAATAATATGTATTTTTTATTTTGGTAGTTCGATTTTATTGGATAGGCAATATCGCACTCTAAACATTGACAAAGGTAAAATAATATGTAATCATATTAAAAGGCAAAAATTATATATTTATAATTTCATACACGGCACAATATGTGTATAAAATATAGTTTGTTTTATATTTTACAATATTTTTTTGAGTTTAATGCAGACTAAAGCACCCGCCAATAAATTGAACTTTATATTATTACTCACAAAGTATGTATTAAAGCAATTTAAACCTATATACTAGTAATGCATGGTAGTGCCGCTATCTCACTTACACCCACCATTGCCTTCATAAACAGATATCTACAGATTACAGAGAGGGAGAGCATCATAATGCTTAATTGTTCGCAAACTAGACGGGCGCTGCATGTCATTTGCATATTCCTATAAATTCAATAAATAATGTTGCCAGTATCGATGTATTTAGATATTTGTATTTCACTTATGATTAAATAAATAAATAAATAAAAATGTACAGTTCACGTAGGGGATTCATTTTGGTTTTTTGTTTTTAAGTGCGTTTGGTTGCTTTGATTGACTTATTGGTCGATTTCGAATGTATAAATATTAGCAGGTATTCAACATCGTCTCATCATTATACGCATTATATGTATTTCCTTGTATTTCTAAAAACACGTCAGATGTAGCAGGAGCATGTTCTGTGGTATCTCATATGTACATATTACTTCTAATAGTACTAGTAATGAAATTATCTCGGAGACTTGAATCCGTAATGGATAGATTACTAACGTAAATACTATGTCTGTGATGTTGTGTAGTTTGAAATTCTGATTATATGTATGTAGAAATACATCTGTAGACCTGTCTTTGATCTCTTAGTAATAATATTTGTTATATTATAATTGCCTTAAAAGGTTTTTTAGTTTTATTACTTGGAAAGCTTTCGATCGTTGGTTGTTTGGTTGGAAGATGTTGCTCTGCAACAAGTCTGCAATTTGACAGAACACTGTATTTTATTTGTTATGTGTTGTTTGTACCCAAATTGTATTATGTTCTGTTAATAAAGATTTATTATTATTATTATCATCGTTCGTGACAACAAAATAATATAACTTAATCGTTGGATTTGATGCTCATAATTATAGAAAAATAACTTATTCCATCCTCGGCAACACATTTTAGGTAGGTACCTACGTGCAAACATTGTATATTTCAACGCTAGATTTTCTCTTTACATACAGTTTTTTTTTTTCATTTACTGCGGTAAATGTATGCGAAAAATACCTATATAGAAATTTTCTCAGCGGTTATTATTTGAGCACGTAAGCAGTCGTAGAATTTTCCACATACACACACACACGCACTTATATAATATCTATTGTTTCAAGATGTTTCAACACAGTTGTTATTTTAAGGTTAAAACCATTTAATATGAACTGAAAATAGGTTTGATAATACATCTTTAATTTGCTTTTAAGTTTAAAGAAATCATTTTAACTTTAGGCATAGGTATAATGATGATGTACTTTTATATTATGAGATACATTACATTTAGGAAGTCCTCTCGTGTTTATTGCTTGTATCACAAAAAAAATTGGTTCTCTGTTTGCTCTTTGGTCATTTGGTTTTCTTAAATTTAATGATACATTGTTTTGTTGAAATTGTCACTATTGTACTTATGAATGTTATGTATATGAATTTTGACATATAATAGGCTTATGCCGTGAATTTTTGAAAAGTATTTATGTTTCTATGCTACTATATAATCAATATTTTGTTAATCTTTCATGCAAAATTTTCTTACGTAAACATCTCCAAATGATTTGGTAATACACAGTCCCTTTATTTCTCACTATTTAAGCACTTAATAGACTTTAGCCCTTCGCTTTCTCTTTCTCGCAAAATGGCTGAATTAAGGAAATGCAGTAGTTTTCCCATTGTCAAATCTTGGACTTTCTTACAAATCTTAATTTGGATGAAATTTGGCGAACGTTGCCAAATATTTTTTACTTGCGACATCTACTACTTGTAAAATTATTTCCGAGTTCATTTTCATTTCTTTCTGTTCCATTTTCATTCCCGCCAACTTTCGCATTTTAAACTATTTAAACTACGTTGGTATTTACTGACTCGTTGCCCCTTTCTATTAATTCTTTTTAAATCCAGCTCTATAGTGAGTTTCTCTCTTTTTATCTTCAACTTTGATTCACGTTTCACTTTACATGGTTGATTTACTTACTTACTTCTCGAATAAGATTTATATTTAAAGTCTTATTCTAGTCAACAACTATATACTTGGTACTGCATAGTTATTTTCTTATTTATGATACACTGTAAGCGTATATAAACGGCAACGTCTTTTAGACTCTTCTTCTTATGGGTTAAACCCGTCATACTCGAATCTCAAGGCCCCGTAGTCATGAAATCGCGTCATCCGATCCTAAACTAAGTGCTTGCAACCCGCCAACGTATGAATATTTTAATGTTTAAGTCTTTTAGACTAAACACCAATATAGTAAGCGCAGCCTTCTTCTATGTTTGTCAACTGCACTTAGTATCAATACATTTTTCCGTGAATGCGGTAAAATGTCTAGTCGCACCTTCGTCTTCTTCCATCTAGACTATCGCAACATTATATTCGCCGGACTTATCCATTCCTTTTTCAATAGACCAAAATGCTGCTGGCAGGACCATCAATTATTACTGATGCAACAAGCGGTACAATATCAAACTACTAAGATTTGTTTAAAATTTTAAAGCTATTATATATAAGAATGAGTGGGTACAATAGGAGTGTTGTGATAGAATGCTTGTTGAAAAATTGATGGTTTGGTCATGTGGAACGAATGGAAAAGAAGACAATGACAAAGAGGATATACCTACTTGTCTGAAAGAAGGGCTGTGATTAAGCGCGGGCATCTGAGAACAGCGTGGCTTGACCACATGGATCAAATTCTCAAGGACGGTCGTGCGTTGAGTAAGAGAAATCAATGTGAGTGCGTGAGAAATTATATGAATGTAGAAGAAGCGAAAGAAGTACATATGTTAGGACAGATCTATATGGCGTTCCGTTCTCTCTGCCTCCTCCACTTGGGATGTGGCGTGAGGGAATAGTATAATACAGTATATTAGTGTGTCCTATTTGGTGTGAGTTTCCAATGGTACATTAGACTTCAGAGTAGAAAAAAAGTCGAATCTATTTATAGAAGTTGTGCCCAATTTCAATAATTTTTTTCACGAAATGTACCTATATGCTTTTATAGGTAATCTCTTTCATAATATATATTAACCTTGAAATCAAAATTATAAATTCATTTCACTGTTTAGTTTATCTTTTTCATATCATATTTATTATTGTTTGTTTATAATGTTTACCTCTGTCTTCCAAATATCAAATTATATTTCCTGTTTCATAATAGTTTTATTACATTAAGGTATGTATGTTCGGAAAGGTATTATTATAAACATTCTTCTCACAATCATACAAAATAATAATGTCCTTAGTATTATCATAAAATCCGAAGTAAACTATTTTATGATGTAATAGATTGTGGTTTAAGATATTTATTTCAATACATCCTTGACAACATTTGTAAGGAAATTAATTTTATTATTTTACAAGGAAACACCTACTTCTGATTCCAAATTTCAATCATAAGTACTTAGGTACATAAACTTTTTCTCCAACCATTTTCGATTCATCCTCGCATATAGGTTATCTCTTCAATCTTTGGTTGTTTTTTTTGTGGGTACACTGTCTATTCATTTCTGAATTTTTTTCTTAATTTCATAAAGAAAAATTGTATTTAAAAGCTTAATACTTACGTAAAATGATGATGTGCAAGAAGAAGAAAATAAATAAATAAATAACAATTAAATACTTACCGCTAAAATATGTTTTTCGCGATATGACCTGTCAACTGTCAATTTGTTATTTTGTTGAAATTCAGGTAGAGTAATTCTGTAATATATCTCATCTCACATAAAACGGATCACCTACATACATACAGCAGTGGCCTTAACTATGGAAACGATTAATAAAATATATGAAAATGGTCAAAATCAGGTATTTTTTTCTTTTTGTGAGGACAACAAAAGAATAAATAAATATTAAAATGCTAAAATATTTTTTTCAATATTTAAAAACAAATAAAAAAAGAGAATTTCAATCATAAAGGGGCATCTCATAATGGGCTATTATGAATCATTAATGTTGCTCGTTGAAATAAAACCACCATTGAATGGTAAAAAAACTAATGTCTATTCCGAAAAATAATAGAATTTTAATAAAAATAATGCTAGTGACACATTCCAACAATAAAAATATAATATTTAAATGCATTAAAAATTTTGCATTAAAAACCTAACTTTTCTAGAAATTTAGACAAAATTCTACGCGTTTTCATACTTATGGCCACTACTGTAGTTGCTAAATCGTAAAAAAAAATGCTTTTATGTCTAATATTATACCTAGAAGCATACATATATGTATTTGTATGCTTGCACATTTGTATTTTATTTAATCACGTTGTCATACAAATGTGTGTAATAATATTATAAGCAAGCATTAGGGGAATATTGCAAACATGTGTCGTACGTGTTGGATATTGTAGATACTATTCATGCATTTCTTACGAATGAAACACGGATTTGCATACTGCTGTTTGGGATGAGACTAGTATTAGATATATTACTTTATGAAGTTGGCAAGATTACTTTTTGGCTTTTATTATTATTTATATTGTATTTTATTTTAACGTAGATATTTGCAGGGAACTGAACTAACAAAGATATTATATGTTTTCAATATCTAATATTTGGAAATGAATTAGATTTTTAAAACCTGCATGGAATGCGGATTTGGTTCTTTTTTGAAATACACCATTAACAAAACTTGTGTTTATCGTAGAAAATATTGAATATTTTTTTTTTTACTTTTATTACTTGTCGTGTTCTTAATTCAGTCTCATCAGGAGATATGAAATTGATCAAAATTTAAAAAAAATATTAAATATACCGATTGTTTTTATTGATTAATTGGGTCTCACTTGTTCCATTTAGATTTTCCAATGTATCATTGGGTGAACATGGTTCTACAATCAAGATATTTTATTAGTTTTGACTATCATGATATCAAAGGGGTCCGTGGTTCGATACCAGGTACCAGCAAACTCCCTTTTCACGACACAAGCTTTTAGTAGCTTACTGTGAAAGGTGTATAAGGTTGTATTTGGATTTATAACAAACAAATCCAGATAATTAAAAAAAAAATGCAAAATAATTCTGTAATTTTGTTGTCTAATATAAAAATAATGTATTACCCCAAATTTTCTTTCATAGTACAAAGCTACTAATGTACCTGCTTCAGTAAGTTGTAAAATCTCGTATCCAGTTTCCCTCTTGTCTTCACCTTATCCCGATATCGATATATTTGATGCATATTCACGGGTTTATAGTAAACGTACCTACTGAATTTAACTGAAACGTATTCGTAGTTCCTTTTCTCCGTATTCAGTGTAGAGTTTGCGACAAGTCAACATACGTTTTCTGCACAGTAGGTATATCTACTTTTCATAATACTAGTTCCAAACATAAGAATTCGTATTTATTTGTGTTTCCACAGAGCAAACCGAAGATTTTGGTTTTGTGATGAATTCATCGAAGAGAATGCTCTATTTCTTGTTAAGTCTAATAAACATGACAACTAGTTCGAAAAAACGAATAGAGAAATTTAAGGAATATCCAACAATTTGTTTATGTAGGATTGAACTCAGCTGTATCTATGCATTTTCAATTCTGTATATCTAGTCTTAATATTTTACATTTAAACCAATCTTTGTCATCTTTTGATAATTTGTCTCGAGTAAATTCTTCATATGTTCCCTGACT
This sequence comes from Athripsodes cinereus, assembly GCA_947579605.1. Taxonomy (NCBI): domain Eukaryota; kingdom Metazoa; phylum Arthropoda; class Insecta; order Trichoptera; family Leptoceridae; genus Athripsodes; species Athripsodes cinereus. The sequence continues at coordinate 21,763,854 of OX388305.1, read as the reverse complement.
GTTGCTTATATGTATATCTACTCTATCTATCTATTCCCTCACGCCGTATCCCATGTGGGGTATGCAGAGAGAACGGAACGCCAATTAGATGTGGAACGAATAGAAGAGGAAAGAATGACAAAGAGGATTTACTTGTCTGAAAGGAGGGGTTTTACTATAAATATTCGGAGATACCTACTGATGATAAATTTAAATAATTCAAATTATAATTTGCATAGTAATTGTGTTGAAAAGGAGGATAAAAAGTGTTTCAATTGTACGGGGACCGTATACCGTGTACTGGAGACCGTATAGGTTGATCACGTGTAATGAAATCTACCACAAACTGTGACATGTGTTGCCGTTATAGGTTTATAATGGCTTTACATCACAAGGAAGTAAACAGTTTTATGTTAGTTCTTATCTAATCATATTTGGTAATAAATGCTTCATTATTTTACCACCTAATTGAATAAGTAAGTATATGTTCATATATTATGCCCTATTGCATAAACCTAATCAAATATACTTGTGAATGTTTTGTAGTTGGTAATAAACTGGATAGTAGCGTTGAAACCTATACAAATATTAATCTAAGCTCCTTAACTTCCATATTATCAACAAAATTTTATTAATGATATTAATAACATGTATCGAACGAACTGTATTTTCCTATAACAACATGAAAACAAACTTCAAATAACATTTTCTGCTTAGGTACACACACACATAAATATACTTAATTATTTTTCAAAAATCATACATATCGGAATGTCGAAAACGTCGATGGGAGATGTGTCTTGATTGTCATAAAATAACGAAATTAAAAAAAAATATGTTTTCTTTTATTATGTGATTAAATATTAATTGAGATGTCTTTCGTCTTGTTGGGACATAATAAGACGAAAGACATCTCTCTCGAGAATAAATCACATAGTGGAAGAAAACATGTGTTTTTTTTATTTCGTTTTGGAATTCTACTACCTAAATAACGACACAGTGAATCATCTGTCACAAATTGTTCTGTGTAGTGGAAGCCGGTTTCTTCTTTTTGTCCCTGAGAGGAGAGTTATACATTCAAATAAATGAACGAAGACCCTCAATTTATTTTATCACAGAATTAATATTTTATAATTAGCTTCTCAATATTTTTTTATGTTTAAGCTCTATGTTTGCAATCTTTTCTTAATGAATCGAGATAAAAATAAACAATTTATTACTTCTTTACATTTGGGAGATGTCATACTGGTACTGATAGAAAGAAGAAAAAGTCATACGACTTCATTCAATCACGATAGAGCCTAAAATGCAAATTTCTTTATTTTTTCCATAGAACATAGAATAAAACCCAATATTCACATCGTTTCTGTCGTCCAATATTGAACTGGGATTTCTTTTCTGTCTTCAATGATGTATGTTGACAGTTTGCAGCATCAATTTTCCACCCTTATTTGTTAGACGACCACTATGGCGTTGTAATCTTATCACTAGATTGTCTAGGAGTACTTGTATTTTGTATTACCACCCGCGATTACTCTCTTTTGATATATATCTCCATGTGTTGTACCGAAGAATATGTTTAACATGTAGTATTTTGTTGGTGTTTATTATGTAAAAATCAATATTTTAAAAAATTTCAAATACTTTATGGAAATAAACTCAAACTGTTTGAGTTCTTTTTTTACATTAAATAAAAGATACAGTAATCTGGTTTCGAATTAAGTCATTGTCAAACTTACATTGTCAAACATTGTAAAGAAAGTCGTTGTAAATCAAAACCTGGCTACTGTACCTATTATTGAATGAAAAGTCAAACATTTTTTGTTTATTTTCATAAATTAGTATTAGAGTTTTACAAAATAAACATCAACTCAATAAATGAAATCTAAATACGTTAATTGAGTTTTACTAACCCTTTTTTAGAATAACCTAGATTATGATATGTAATGTCTTTGTCAAACTAAGCAAAATACAAATATTACAACAGACAATGAATTATGTTGTTTGAAAATAACCAGTCGTGAAAATGTGCAGTCGATAGCTTACCGCCAACAATCGATATAATATAACATAATCGCAAAATCTATCGATATAATATACACGTATGTATGTATATACATATGTGTTATAACATCATCATCCAGGAAACAGATTTAAAGTATTATTATATATGTATAGTGTTGTCTTCTTAAGATAATTGCCTACTCTTTGTCGGGTACTCGATGGAACTTTATGAATATTCAGTGTAAGAAACATTATTAATTGTACTTTGTGTTCCTTACAATAATAATTATTGTTGGTCATAATTTCAGCTGAATAATTATTCTTTTAAAATATGTTAATTACTTTCGCTCTGTATTGTTAATAGGTATCTTGAATTTTAAAATATGGAGATGATATTTTACTTTTTCTTACCACATTAAAAACTAAAAATCATAATTGTTGATATTGTATAAATGTAGAGAAAGCGAAAGAAATATATATAGGGATATCTCTCAATGGTGTTCCGTCCTATTTGCCTCCACCACGTGGGATATGACGTGAAGTAATCTATTAATATAAATCATAATTGTTGATATTGTATAAATGTAGAGAAAGCGAAAGAAATATATATAGGGATATCTCTCAATGGTGTTCCGTCCTATTTGCCTCCACCACGTGGGATATGACGTGAAGTAATCTATTAATATAAATCATAATTGTTGATATTGTATAAATGTAGAGAAAGCGAAAGAAATATATATAGGGATATCTCTCAATGGTGTTCCGTCCTATTTGCCTCCACCACGTGGGATATGACGTGAAGTAATAAAGTATATTTTTTAAATATTGTATAAATGTAGAGAAAGCGAAAGAAATATATAGGGATATCTCTCAATGGTGTTCCGTCCTATTTGCCTCCACCACGTGGGATATGACGTGAAGTAATAAAGTATATTTTTTAAATCGTTTAAATTACATTCCTCCATTATTATACATTATGTACAATTTCAATCAAATGGCAGCATCACTTATATATTGGTTGCAATGCCAGAAAAGAGAGAGAGAGAGAAAATTTCAATCAATTTTTTTTTTTTATTATTATTGGCGATGCATCCTTGTTTGGATGATTTCCGCCATTTATAATCATGGGTTTATTGTTTCAGGTTATAACTATAGATTAAACTAATTAGTTCAATAATGAGCAAAAGTGATCAATTCTTCAAAGTACAATGAAATTTTTCAGAACAAAATCAAACAACATTCCATACACCTTATCATCCTCTAAACCAAGCAATCAATTATTTACTTTTGTCAAAATGTAGGTTCACACTTACACATATTGAAATGATTCGTCTTTATGTAATATGAAAATATTTTTCGGAATATAAATTTCAGTCTCAATAGAACTGCTGGATATTAAAATCAAGAAAATGAAAACTTTCTAAACAAAAATGTTTTAAACTAAAGAAGGTTAGTGTTACTGTATGTATGTACGCTGGTATTCCTTATTTTTTCAGTATTAATTTTTGCTTATAACGGCAATAATCTTAATATTTCCTAATAAATATAATATTAAATTACATTTTTCTTAATTTACAAGATCGTCAGATTACTGGATGGTGACAAATGTTTGGAGCAAGTAAGTGAATGTGTATGTTTGGGAAGTTGTCTGGGAGGGATAGAAGATTCGATAGAAGCATCGAAAGAAGGAACGTGGCCGGTGCTAGAGTGAACCGTTGATTTTTAATAATGGCAACACGGCAAAATGCTGTTGTTGAATACCATTCTGATACCGTCACTTGTGTATGCAAGTGAATCATTGAAGTGGTTGAAGAAACGCAAAAATGGAATAAATATAGTGGAGATGCGATCGCTGAGAAGAATAGTTGGTAAAACGTTGCATGATAGAGTGAGGAGTGATGATATTTGAATAATGTGTAGATCTGAGAGTGCTGGCATGAAGTGAAAGAAGTATGTAAGGATACATCAACATGACGTTCCGTTCTCTCTGCCAACCCCACCTGGGACACGGCTTGTTGATACAGATAGTTAAATACATAGTGTTAGTAGTTACAATTTTCCTCTACCAGAATTACATTTAGAATAAATTAACATCCTAAATTCAAAGGTTTATCTTAGTAATTATTCAATCACTTTGGTTTTAGTATTTTCTTTGGTAGAAATATTTCATAAGTTTGAAATTGGTTAAATTTAATACAGAAAACTGTCTGAAATATGTTTTATTCATCGAATGTTGTACATAAACTACTTGTATTCAAAGTTGTCGCCCCTCTTCCTTATACAGTTTCGTATTTTAGTTCCTCTTCTTTAACCTAAAGAATTAAAAGCGTGAGATGGCTGAGAATATAAGTGAATTATACTGTAAGCCTAGTATTTTCAAAATAACCCCTATGGAAGTCTAGTAAGTTTATGTAATATATTATTTGAAGTAGAGCATGAATTTATTACATGTTTTGCGAAACCAAATTAACCTTCTTGGGTTATTTTAAGGATTTACATAGATCCACGGTCCCATTTCGTGTGTTGCGAACTTCGAGCTTCGACATGTAAGTTATGGTATAAGTATACAATACATGTACATACATAAGTGCCAGTACTACCTACTACTAGATCTTGGATGTGCCTAAAAAGCTTACATTTTATTCTTACGGATTTAGTTTGGTAATAACTTTAGATGGTTTACTACGAGAACGTAGAGATTCCTTACGTTGAAAATAACATATGTTCACGTTTCCTTTTCTCTTGGAGTTTTTTAAAGTATAGCGCCATCTCTGTAGTAATGGAAGTGAGGCCTAATTCCGTATGAAATAATGCTACGCACTGTACACATTACTGTTTATGACCGAACAAAAAAATGTGCCAATTTTTTTTCAAAATATTGTATTTTATTTTAATAGGTACATATACATTATTCATCTTTTTCGACTCATTTAATAATCATGGTGCAAGAGTATCTCATTTTATTTCATTAGTTTACACAACGATTTCATATAAATAAATTTCCTTTGATTTTCTTTTTCCTCAATCACTTTTAAGTACCTAAGTAAATATTTTTTACGTAGGTACATATTTTGCTTCAAGCGGGTTGGTAAAAATAGAATTTTGAAATAAGTCTTCAATTTTATTTTTAGAATTAACTTTATTTCAGAAGGCTCAACTCGACAAAGTATTTATTAAAAATATCTATGTATTTTCGTGAATTTTTATTTATTTTTATTTATTTATTAGCGATTTTATGGATCATATAGTTTTAACAGGATGTATAATAGTGAAGTACACAACAGTGAGCAAACCAGTTAAGATCCCTTCTTTAACAATTTGAGTTTACATATATTTCAATTGATAGGTTAACATAAATACAATCCATTAACCGCCTAAAAATTTAAATTATACTGTACTAAAAATAAATTTTTCAGTCTTTGTGTTTGTCGGTTATTAATTAGTATTTTTGTTTCAGTTTTATCTTTTTTTTTTCAAAGTAAGCAGAAAAATTGTGACCAAATTGTGAATATATCAATCAAAATTCATCGGTAGCCTGGAGGTAGAGTCTCGGCCTTGTGAACAAGGAGTCCGTGGTTCGATACCGACACAAGCTTTAAGTAGCTTACTATAAGATTGTTTTTTTTTTAAATAGTTTTACAATGGCTGAAAGAATTTTGCCATATTTATGTATGAATCTAATGATTTTTGCTGGTTTTCTAGTTATAATTGATTTTGCTGTACCTATATTATTCTTTACGTTAAAACTGTATACTTGGAAGAGAAAATAAAATAAAAATAGCTGGCTCATGTCTAGTATGATAGCAGTGTTATTTGAAATATAATGAAAACATTTACAAATTATTATTGTATCCAATGTAATCTTCTAGACTTTTTTGGCAGGTATGTACTCGCAGACTTTCATAAGATTGTAAAAAGTATTCATCTCGCGGGAGATGGCCAAACTTTATGGTAAAGTAATTGAATTACTTAACTCGTAAAGATACACAAAGTTTTATGATTATTCTCGCTGTTTATATCTATGTACTTTTATCATGCCCTCATCTGAAATATCGCTTATTGAGATTAGTCAAACCACACTTTTTACACGACTTAGCAATATTTTTTTTAAGGTTTTAAGATATGTATTGTAGCGTGCAAGTGCTTCAAAAAAGTAAAACCATTATGACATATACCACAAGTGGGGTATCCAGTGGAATAATTACGCGATATAAACATAAACATTCCAGTTATCATTTTGTGCTAATAATAAATGAGACATTCAATATAGGTGGCAAACCTCATTTTTTTTATTTAAGTTGCTGAATTGAAGATGTTGAAAACATTATGAAAACTTAAGTTGTCGCGTGATTTATTACTAAAAGTTTATTATTAAACTTCGCTAATCGTACCTATGGTATCCTAGGTGTATATTATTATACTCGTATAATATAGTATTTGTTTTTCTCATCGAACAGAATTCGATTATATTAAAGCATTAATATAATATACTTAAATATTGAATAAAAACTGAAATCATTTGTTAGGATGGAAAAAGTGGAATATAAAATGTTTCACTGAATGCAGCTAATTTTCTACTTTACGGAATCGGTAGTTTTTGCGACGTTCAGTATGGTCATCATTTTGAAATTTGTTTTTCCTTTAAACTTTTGGAAACTTGGTCGATTGACAAATGACCGATTGATGAAAAATTTATGCTTTATTCAGCAAAATAAACCGTATGATTACTCTTTTTGCTTTTGAACATTGAGATGGTCTTGCTACAGATTTTAATAAAACTATCTCTATAGTATTTTACCTTATTGGATAGCTATAACTAAACACGTATTAGATAAAATTGTGATTTCATTCCCTATAGTCAAAAACAAATTTTCACAAAAATGTACTTATGATCAATTTGTACGGAATAAACAGGACATCTTCTCTGAGCTTACAATGTGGTATTGGTAATGGTCTAATTCCTGAAAAGTTGATGTGTACATGTATGGGTTAGTTGGAAGATATCGTGCTTATGCGATAAACTCTCCCATTGTACTAGAGTATGTGTTCAGTACTAATGTTGTCATGTGTTTTTGTAATTCTATTTTTTATTTATATCTTTTGCCAAATCAAATAACGTTTTGCTTTATTGAATCATGTTGATATGAATGATTTCATTTATGCAACCTACCCCTTTAAGTTTTCAAGTATTTATAAATTCAATATTACTTTACTAATATTTAGACTTATACATATATACTTTACTATGGTTTAGGTTCTTGAAACTTATTTTATTACCAAAAATAATATTTAAGTGTAAGAACGTGTGTTACATTCTTAATATACTCGCAAAATGTATATTCTGTAAGCCATATGAAATACCTTTCGATAATTCAGTCCTTTATTTTTAAGAATATATTTACTCTATATTTACCTACTCAAATATTTTTATTTAATTATCCTGCCAAATTTCTCCGTTAAGTATCCGGATTCGAATAGACACAAAGTGTTATTACATGGTGTCATTTTTACTGGGTACCCCACTTATGAGATCCGGTTGATCCGCGCAATATCTTCACTTTACGTGGGAAGCTCCGCTTGCGTGAGGGTAAATAACACTCTCTCGGAGTGGTTTGTCCTCACCAAAGGAGTGAAGCAAGGTTGTGTCATGTCTCCGTGGCTGTTCAACCTATTCTTCGACTACTGTATGCGACCTGTGAAAGAGATGGATGTTGGTGTCGAGCTGAATGGGTTTCGGGTGAATGCATTGATGTACGCAGATGATTTGGTGTTAATGGCTGAGAGTGAAAGGGACTTACAAGAGATTGTTACGTGTGTGTATGATAGTTGCAATTTGAATGGTTTGAAAATGAACGTTATGAAGACGAAAGTTCTTTTTTTTGAAAGAGAGAATGAAAAAACGATTTGCGAGATTAAAGTTGGTGACGAATGTTTGGAGCAAGTAAGTGAGTATGTATATTTGGGAGGTATGTTTACGAGGGATGGAAGATGCGATAGGGACATTGAAAGAAGGAAAGTGGCCGGTGCTAGAGTAAACGGTGCACTTCGACCCATTGTCAGCAATGACAATGTGTCGAACATGGCTAAAATGCTGGTGCACAATACCATTCTGGTACCGTCACTTACGTATGCAAGCGAGACATGGACGTGGTTGAAGAAGGACGAAAGTGGAATAAATGCAGTAGAGATGCGATCGTTGAGAAGAATGGTTGGTAAAACGCTGCGTGATAGAGTGAAGAATGAGGATATTAGAAGAATGAGCGGATGCAAGAAGACTGTTGTGGACAGAATGCGTGTAAATAAATTGAGATGGTTTGGTCATGTGGAACGAATGAAAGAGGAAAGAATGACAAAGAGGATATACTTATCTGAAAGAAAGGGTGTGAAGAAACGCGGGCGTCCGAGAACCACGTGGCTTGATCACGTGGATCAAATTCTCAAGGACGGCCGCGTGTTGAGTAAGAGGAACCGACGTGCGTGTATGAGGAACTGTATGAATGTGGAGGAAGCGAAGGAAGTGTGTAAAGATAGATCTGTTTGGCGTTCCGTTCTCTCTGCCTACCCCACTTGGGACACGGCGTGAGGGTATAGTAGTACTTATGAGAAATATATACTTGTACAGAATAATTATTTAATTTCATGTCTGTTTCCTTAATTTCTGTGTTGTAATTTTTTGAATTGTATTTTTTGCAAATTAACGGGAAAGAAACGACATTGCGACATTTTTTAATGTCTTGCCTACTAGGTACCATTATTCCTGTTGTTTTCTCAACAATCTTGTGATTTATTTAACACGTTTATGTCTCATCCATTATTATTTCTTTTCGAATCCTCCCTAGTCCTTAATTTAACGAAGATTTCATTTACATATTGTTTTATTTCTGATGAGCTCAATAACACAAAATTGTGTTGTCGTCCTTTTATTTTATTACGCAATTGAGTAAACTAATGGATACTTAAAGAGAAAAAAATAATTGACTTTCTTAGTGTCATTTGTTTCAGATTCTTTTATTATGGGTTTTTCGATGAACTTTCTATAGTTGGAGTCTTGTTCAAACAGAAAATTTCAATGACACTCACCTGGAAGACCTCAACTACAATGGAATGCCTGCTGGTCTTTCGCACGATCGTCTTGTATGAACAAGCCCTGAAGTCAAAAGAAAAAAAAATTTGTTAACCCACAATTTGTCTTCTAAATTTCTATCGCTTAATCAGTTATCGCTTAATCAGAGAGAGACATGAACTGTGGCTCATACGTAGAGCTAAAAAGACTGGCTGAGAATATAGACGAATGGAGAAGAAAAACCAAACTCGTTGCAGACCAATCCAATGGATTGTAACTCATTATATATAATCAGTTATTGATTAAGTAAAAAGGAATACAATTTTAACATTACTAAAATCGTGTTAAATAAAATTAATGTACTAAAACCTTTTTAGGTAAATCGTTGGTTTTATTGCTTCACTTTTCAATAAAATTTAACGTTACGTATTTGAACAACGATAATAATTTATTTCTCAATGCGTGAATTATTAGAAGACCTAAAGATCCTTATTTACATACAATATGGATGAATCGTTAATGGTCGATACGTATCTAACATAACATAACACATGGAAAGGGCAAAGGCAACGGGTTACGGTACAACTTGATGTATATTATTATTATTTCCCTTGACACACATACTACTTAAATGTTTGTTTCTATTGAGTTTAGTACTGCTGCAATACAGCACAATGTTTCTGAAATGTTAAAAAAATGTTTGAAGTCTGACTTTTACATTCTATGAATGTGAAAATCGAGCATTCCAATATTGCTCACGCAGTAAATGATTAGTGGGTGTAGCAATTAAATATTTTAATGTATTCAAAATGTTGTGATATTTTCTGAAATATTTCTGTTTAGCTAGATTCTCGGTTTTGCTCAGATATTCAACATCAAATAGAAACAGATAATTATTAAAAAAATGCCAACTTCACACAAACTGCTCTTTTGACATGCTGTTGGGGTATTTCTCACCATATGTACACAAAACCAATTAAATTTGGTTTGATTTATATAAAACTTAAATTTAAAAAAAAAATGTCCGTTATGTATATTTTAAAAAAAGAAAATAAAAAAATATTTAAAAATAATCGACCGTGTGGGAATAAGGTCATCTATAATATCTTTTTCAATGGTTTACGAACAATATTGAGCAACCTTTTCATATAAAATGTTAGAACTCTGTACATTTTTGTTTTCTATTCTTCAGTCGCGACTCAAAATTTTGGAAGGAGCGTTTGAGAGAAAAGGGGTGAACGTTATTTTATCTCAACATAAATTAATCATGGTTTGTTTCTCCGCCACAGCCCGTTGAACCAGTATCGTTCAATACGGTATGTTGGTAAACCGTGTTTGTAGCGAGATTGATTTTATGTCGATGAACAATGATGTACAATATACATATTATTAATATGACAAAATGTATACTTAGGTAATCATATCTAATTTATAACGTGTTCCGAATGAAAATAAGAGGTATCTACCTTTTTTTATCTTCAAGATGTTCTAGAAAATCTTTAAACTACCCTTTCTAATCCATCTCGGATGTCTTACTAAGAATAAATGATAACTTTAAAATTCGGAAAATTAGTTGGATTCTGTAACCTTCTTAAGGACTTGAGAACAAAATCTCAACAGTTGCCATTTGGCGTATTCTTGATTAGATGTGCTTAAATTTATCCACGCCGAAACCCAAATCCTACTAATTTCGTTATAGTTATTAGGTATATTAATTTGGTTATGATATGAGGGTTATACAGTTATATATTTCTTTATTACATGCATAATATGTTAGTGCGCTGGCTACTTTGCTTTTGAGAGATCTTACTGTGGTGTGTGTAAGGTATGAATGTTTTATTTTTGGACATTTATACTAAAAACCGTGTAATAAAGAAAGTTTCCCTTTCTCTTGGATTTTTACCTCTATGATGACCTGTGTGACTCAAAAGTCAAGCGTTTTTTTCAATGTGGATTGAATGTAGGTCAATATTTATTCTGAAAATTTGTTTTAGAAAATAACTCATAATTTATTTTTCGTAATATTCGTAAAGTATTGCATCGTTGCACGAAAGCAGTTAACTATTGCAGATAACATAATAATATATCATATTCTTTATTTCATGTTATTATAGAACAACACGTTGCCTACATCCTATTTTTGTATTTAATATTAAGTAGTAACTGTACTATGTTCTTTCTTAGAATCCATTTGAACTTTCAATTTCTCGTCTCATTTCTCCCGTCACATGTTATAATTCTTGATTATTACTACTACTAGTATAACTACTTAGTAAGTATTACTATTAATACTGTTACTAATGAAACTATTGTCTGTCGCCTTCTACAAAATTATCTTTTTCTCATTTATTATACATTAAATACTATTATAAAGTAAATGTCGTTTTCATGCAACGAGACTTATATGCCGTAGTCTCTTTTTGTCTACGTATTTTTCTTTCCTAAATATTTTGCGAGGTACACAGTGAATAAGAAATAAACCTGTCCTTAAATGTGTCTTTTGTATCCATTTTTCCATAACATTACATTTGATGCACTTGGCGTAGTTGCGTAGTTTCTATATTGACAAGATATGTCATATATTTCCTCGATTATGATTCAACTTACACAAAAAAATCAAAACTAAGTAAAAATTTATTTCTTATTTTCATTTCCTGAATTTCATCACTAGAACCATTAAAAGGGTTAATTTAAGGAGAGTAGTTCTATAACAAGTTTGCTTCAATTCATAAAAAAACCCTTACATTATTTAGTATGTGGGTTGATAAAAAAGTACCCTTTCTAAAGTTGAATTAAGTCTGATGATGTTATGGTTTGTTCCGCAATTATAAGCTTGTGGAAAAGGTTTTATGTATAAAACCTTATTTACTTGTATCATATCGATACGCCTTCTTCGTAGAAACCCAATAATTTATTAATGGGAAAATTACAAGCAGGACTTTGAACATACACTGCTTTGAAATTAAAGCTGGTTTATAAAATTATTTTCTATTTTAATAGACTAAGAAGAATGGTAAGTAAAACTTTGCGGGATAGAGTGAAGAATGAGGATATTAAGAGAATGAGTGGATGCGAGAAGAGTGTTGTGGATAGAATGCGTGTAAATAAGTTACGATGGTTTGGACATGTTGAGCGAATGCAAGATGAAAGAATGACAAAGAGGATGTAATTGTCTGAAAGAGGAGGTGTGAGAAAGCGCGGACGGCCAAGAACCACGTGGCTTGAGCACGTGGATCAAATCCTTAAGGACGGTCGCGTGTTGAGTGAGAGAAATCGGCGAACATGTATGAGAAACTGGATGAATGTGGAGGAAGCGAAAGAAGTGTGTAAGGATAGATCTATATGGCGTTCCGTTCTCTCTGCCTACCCCTCCTGGGACACGGCGTGAGGGTATAGATAGATAGATAGATATAGATTAAAAGTCAAATTTGTTAATTTGAAATTTGATAACTTGAAATAAAAGAAATTTGATAATCCTTATTATGAGGCATTATCATTAACCGAGTTTCCCACGAATAAAAAGACTAAGAATCATAAATGTTTATATTATTTTAGTATAGAATAAAAATTAAGAGAAGTTTCGTTTATTTTGGGTAAATTTTAATGCAGATTACCTACAAGATTATTTCTATTTCTTGAAGCACCGGCTAAGAATTGATCCCCCACTCTTTTTGTAAGTTTGAAGTGTCCTGTAAAAGATAGGTGATGTTTGCTACCCATCTTGAGCTCTAATTTTATTGTGAAGGTTTTTTTTTATTGTGAAGGATACAGCTTGCATATTTATTGCATGCAGCTGATCTGCTAGCTACCTCTGTGTAAATCAAAATATTAACGTCCGGATATCATTGTATTTTGTAAAATAAAGTTCAAGTCTTTTGCAAATTGATGATGATATTTTCAGTATATTTAAATAATTGTTTTATTTTTTGGTTTAATATCTCAAGATAGTTTCTTATGCTTTGCTATCCACACACGATATTTTGACAACTTTTCAATTCAATTCTCTGTATAAAGTCCAGTATTACCTACTTATTATCTTGTCGTCTCATCTTTTTGTTTCTATTATAGTATTATATTAGATTACATGATTACATAATACAATTATTGCTTGAAATGTTCTTCTTGTGAGGGTGTCTTGTTCCCTGTTTCATTACCAACCTAACTTAACGATTACAAGGTTCTTGTTAACTACGTTGTACCCATTGTATCGTCTTATCAGTATAATATGTACTGTGAAGCGTAATATTTGAGTGTAATCATGTATGGCAAAAGCCAATGATTGGAGTTGACTTCAAACAGAATAAACCTTCATCTACTACACGCTACAATTATTCTACTAAGTAGGTACATAATATAGTGTCGTAATTGTTCTATGATTGTATAGTAAATATTATAATCAACCTAATTAATATTCATGAATTTACAATAGATAGATTACAGTGACTTATATTATTATAACATTACTATATTGATTCAACTCTGCCTTTTTTGTAAATCAATGTAATTTTGCTTACATGAATCGTACATAGAAATCACACACATTAATTACAAAGATTGTAAGGTAAGGATTTATAGGACCTGCGTGAGACCGATCATCACAAACGGCATAGAAACACGAGCTGACACCACTAGAACAAAACGCTTTCTTTGAACCACTGAGATAAAGACTCTACTACCCATCGCAGGTGTAATACTTGACAGAGTAAGAAACTCGGAAGTAAAAAGAATCTGTAATGTCGTAGATGTTGTATGATGGGGAAGAGCAAGAAGACAATTTTGGAGGAGAGTGAGGATCATGTGGGGAGAGCGAGTCCGGATCGAATGATGATGGTAGCAGTAGACTTGTGCATAGCAGCAAGCATACCCCCAGCAAAACCACCCAAACAAACGGTGAAGAGATAGTTGGGCATCCACCTCCCAGGAGCAGACTCCGAAAACAATAGGTCACAATGCTTTCGAAATCAGAAGAAGAATCCCATGTACGACAACGTTTGAAACACATTACTAACGTTTATTTACTTTAAATAAGTATTGAGGAATGTCGTCTATTTGATCAAACTCAAATTGTTAATTGAGTAAAGATTGTCATTTACTTTTAACCTGAATACTTGAAAGCTTACGTTTAAGACTATTTGTTTCGTCGTTCACGTTGTTTCTGCGTCCACGATATTCGCGCCGCCGAAGCCTGCCACCGCCCTTCTACGTCCCAGCTGATGTCAGGCTAAATCTTGCACTAAACGTCGGGCAGAATCCAACACTTTTTTCAAGACCGACTTAAAAGTCTTTTTCTAGGCTACTGTACGTAGAGTACCCAAAAACGATATTACATATAATATGCTCTGTGAAAACACCTTTTCCAACTAATATAATATACAATACCGTATTAATTATTAATATTATTAATTAATAATAATTAGTCAAATATGTTTTCAATTATTTTAACAGAGATTAAAATACTATACAAATACAAAGTATTAAAACTCCGTTGCTTTAGTATGCTTTTTAATGTTTTCTTACATCTATGTAGGTACACGTTTATTTTCAAACGAAAGAAAAATTATTTATATCCGTTTTATTTACATATATTATATTCTAATCCTGATGTTTACCGTATTGTTGTTATGGTATTTAAATCGAAAGGATTACAGGTGAATGCCGAGGGATTAAATTGAAAATGTTTTGTACTAAAATAACAGTGGGAATTTCACAAACGCGCGATTGTATAATACATATTTTTTCTAGAAACATTTTAGCATTGTTGTTTGATGTACTTATATAATTGACTCTGCACCTAGAACAAGGGACTATAATCCAAAAATGGGATTTTGAGATTTACATGCAAAGATTCGTAAATGGATAGAATGTGTGTAAATAAGTTGAGAATAATTGCACATGGAAAGTGAATGTACGTTGAAAGGATAATGAAGAGAGTGTATCTATCTAATAGAGGAAGTTTGTGAAAGTACGTAACTACATCCAAAAAGTATGTGACAACTACATGGATCAAATTCTCAAGGACAACCGCGTGTTGAGTAGGAGAAATTGGTGTTCATGTACGACAAATTGAAGGAATGAAGAGGAATTGATTGATGAGTAGGTATACAAGGAATACCCGGTACAAGACGTGACGGTACCTACCTGTATAGGTATATAATAATTATATATTAGGTATGTAGATTCACGTAAAGAAAAATACATTTCTGCTTTCTTCCAAAAAATATCAAGAGTCTCTTTGTCGTTGTTCTAGCTGTCACCTCAAGTATGTATAGTACTATTAAAATTGAAAACGAAATACCTTTTTAATAATATGAATAAATAATGTAGATAGGATTATAAACGATTATTAAAATTCAACATATTATATTTCTTTTACAAGATTTGTTATGAACATTGGAATATCTACGCATGATGTGAAATTGCGTCACTGCGATTATTATAATCACAATTATTATATTTTTTATTCATTTAAAGCGTCATAATTATTGGCCTTTTTTGATTGTACATTGTAAAACAAATAAAAAAGCCCTTTATGTACTTTGTAAGCTTTTTTTTACCCAAATGTGTGACCGAATTTCGTAATGTGATTTTATTACATACTTACCTCATTGTTAATTTTCTTTCCTGGACACTTAATGACATTTGGTTATAAAAATTTAACATTCGCGGCTTAGTTTTTATTTTATTTATTCATTGATACCACAGTTTATATTTAAAACTAAGCAAATGGAGTCTATGTTCATTTATTTGTCCTCAGAAATATAAGTTCCGTGGTGCACTTGACAATTAATATTGGTCTCCCACTTTTTTAATTTTTTGAGTGTTCTGTGCAAGATAAAGGTGTTCAAATCCGATTGCCACCCATCCTGAATGTCTTTATTTTTTTGGCACGGATTGGATGATTTGTATGTTTGTCACGTGCAGCTAGTGTGCTGGTAACCTCACTTATGATATATACCGTGATGGTATAGTAGTATTGGCATGTGATAATATCAGTTGACATAATTTTAAAGAAAGGGCATTAATTAAACTATCAGAGATAGAAATAGGTTACTTTTGGATTTAAAAAGGGTTTATGTAAAGCATTTATTAAATAAAAAATAAATAACTTATAAAATCTTCAATATTGTGAAGAATTTTATTTTACATTTCTTGGGTTTCAAAATCCATCGGATAGGTCAGCAACAAGCTCGACATCCATTATACCTATATATCTTTCTTTCGTTTCCATTTTTTTATACGAATATTATCAACTACAATACAGTTACACATCCAATTTTTTTTATATAATTACTTAGAATTTCCAAATTATTACAGTGTTTCGACCGCTTGTTTTTGAATCTTATTCATCGTTAATTACTAACGTTAATATTATTTACTTGTTCGTATGTACCTACACTCTAAAGTATTATGCACATTTATGTTGTTTGTATATTTACACCTAATTATAATTTATTTATACATACATCATGACACGTAGTTTAAGTAGTAGTATACGTTGTTTGAAGGATTTATTGTGAGTACAAAGTACAAACTATAGCTCTGAGTGTATTCTCATGGGACATACTCATACACAGTCTTCTTGGATGGTCTAATCAGGGGTAGTAAAACTGCAGACCATGTAGCTAGAGCTTTAGGTACAATTGAATCGATTGTTTCGAAAACAACCAAAGTGTCATAGAACTTGTATGAATGTTTGGTTGTTTTCGAAACAATCGATTCAATTATTTATACACATATCCATATCTATGTCTATCATCATAGTATATCCCACAACTAAAGTATCCAGTGTACATAATATTTATCTGATAAATATGTTCAATTGCGGAACGAAACATCGTATCGAATATATAGGAAATTCTCCGAAAGAAACGTTAACATTCAGTTCAATGTCATTTAAAATTAAAAGCTTTCAATTATTTTTTTTACTTTTTTTATTGCATGTCTAGTGTTTTAACAAATTAATAACAAGAGTAACAATAAAAATGAACTGATTGGATAATATTCATAATGATATCGATATTCGTGCTTTGAAGAGATATTAATATATTTCATAAACTATATACTTACTTGTACAGATTTATTCCGTTTAAAAAAATTACCCTTAATCTGCCATTTAATATTTCACAATGAGATAAAATAATCTGTTTCTTGTTCATGCTGTAGGTACATGTTGAGAAACTAAAAAAATAATAAAATAATCTCGCAAATCTTTGCATGTTTACCCCTGGTTTAAGCACTAGAATCTAGTACCGATACTTAAACTACAAACAGTTTCTCAAATACTCGTAACTTACCTGAGCATATTTTACGTTTCATACACACACATAGTAATGGTTTGTACATATTCTATGGAATTTACTCTCAGCATATTGAAACTTGACATGTTTTGTAACTAAAGTTTTACAATATCCTTTATCTTTGTTCACCTGATTCGAATGAAACTTTTTTCTTTTTATACTCTATCTTTTCAATCACAAATTTTTATTCACAAGGGTGAGCTAAGTAAAATATGTTTCAATGAATATTTTTCACAAAAATACTTATGTACTATTGAAAAGTCAATATCTTTATTTAATAAAAAATTCAAATTTAATAATTATTGTCGTTGGTCCTTCAGCTGCTCCTGAGAACAGACAACATAAAGTACAAAACAACCATCCCTCATTTTGAGCAATTTTATACAAAACATCTCGTCATCTTTTACCATATTTTTATAGGAACGGTACATCATGCAAGAGTCCGTACTGCCAGGAATTTTGAGGGCGATATATATTTAAAAAATTTTATTGGTACAATCCTCTTTTGATACAATATACGTTTTATTTCCATTATGCTAATTGAATTAGAGGTGTATTGTGTCTTCTAAAGACTCCTGTCAATTGCTGCTTTCATGATTTCTGGCCACTAAAACCAATCATGTGATTAACACATCATGTACTTGCCAGTTTCTTCTAGGATGGTATTATTTTTTGCAATTTATATTTACATTTTTCGACAGTCACGTTTTAACTAATTGTACTATTCTTGTCATATTCTATTATATTCCTTTAATTTTGTTTATGTAGTCTTAATAAATTTAATCACTTCCATAGAGGACATTGAAGAGAAAAGTATTTCAAAAGATTTCCACGACAGTGGTTTTGGGCGGCTGGCCCTTCAGGTCTTCTCAATGAGTGCAATTATGGTTTGAATGTGCGGATAAGTAACAGTTTACGACTACTGAGATATCCGGGTGTGAGGTGGGTCTTTCTTCAATGCCCTTTATACGAAGTGATTATATTGCCTGGATTATAATTTTTATTTATTTTTTTCGTCTGACATAACATAGATTATTGAAGAGAGACCCACCTCCACCCTTAGATTAATTTAATATTTATATTTGTATGTAATTTCTATAGTGTTGTGGACAGAATGCGCGTGAATAAACTACGGTAGTTTGGGCATGTTGAACGAATGAACGAGGTAAGAGTGACAAAGAGGATATACTTGTCTGAAAGAAAGGGTGTGGCCGGGTGTTGAGTAAGAGGAACCGACGTGCGTGTATGAGAAACTGTATGAATGTAGAGGAAGCGAAGGAAGTGTGTAAAGATAGATCTGTTTGGCGTTCCGTTCTCTCTGCCTACCCCGCTTGGGACACGGCGTGAGGGTATAGTATAGTATAGTATAGTATAGTATAATATCTATTAAAATTAATATCCTAACATCCATACAACTGATTTACAACGAGATTGCTGTTCGCAAAGTGGCATGTACGAAAGTATTCTTTTCACATTTAGTAGGATGTCAATCCAACTAGTCAGCGACATAGATTACAATTTTGAACATACATACATACCATACCAAATAGATTTTTAGAAACAAAAGCTATACAACAAACACTCGTATATTTTGTTTGATTGTATTACTGTACAGATTGTTTGCCAATATTTTATTGACATATTTATGTAAAGAAATTAGAAATAAGCATGCAGAATTATTATCCAATTATAAACTTATTTCACGTCAGACTCTTTCGGTACGAAATCAACAAAACAGAAAATACTTCATTAGAAATATTATGTCTGTAACACCGTCAGGATACTATTCAAAAGCTAAGTAACTCTTTGCCATTATTCTTACTACATTTTTTTATTATAATCGTTATCATTGTTTGTTAAATGTCTCTATAAAAAAAGTTATTTTACGGCTAAATCTAGGTTACATCTAGGTTATCATTTGGTTTATGAGTTATTGTCCTTTTCAGTTAATAATGCCATCACGTGACTGAACATTTTCTTCGTTGGTATCTGACAGAAATATTATCAGTGTAAAAAGTGCACAACTTTGTTTTGCCATGTTTACCGCAATTTGGCGGGTGTTTTCAATTTTCTCTCTCTCACATTACAACTGTCACTAATAAACTTGTCGTAGTACTCCCACTAAATTACGTACTAAATAGCCCCGCTACCACTTAGCGAATATTGTGTGTTGTAAACTGTGTTGCTGTAAAGTCTATACTTATATAGTACTAGGACTATAATATTATATATGTTACCTATGAGTGTATACATAGGTAAACATTATATTTTGTAAGGTCACGTAAAAACAAAGAAGAGGTTATGTAATGTTACAAGCTGTAAGAAGGAAGGTTTTATTTATGTACCTATATTAGAGAACGGAAGTGGAAAAGTATCAAAAACACTTGTATTATAATATAAGACCAGCTTAAAAACTATTTTTAGTGTCTACATAATATAAATCTATTGATAATGAATACATACATAAAATGTTACAATACTGTTCTTTCATGTGACTTGGTAACTTTTGCTTAGTATCAAAATTAATTTACACAGATTTTTCATGAAACTCTTTCACTTCAAGCAATAGCTCGAGTCATTAACACGGAGATTTTCTATTAACATTTCATTCTTCCTCTATAATTTAATAATAACATTACATAGTCCATTTTAACAAATTACAACTGTTCAAAGGATATCATATTCTACTGAGACCATTACAGATTTTATCCAGTGCGATCTCAGATAACTTTTTATCAATCTATATCATGCTTTCAACAATATTTGTGAATTTTTAAGATATCTGAACATTTTATGACTGCGAGATTTGCGCACTTGTAAGAATGTAAATAATTAGGTATTTCTTGATATAACCGAATGTAAAATAAAAAGTTTTGTATTCTATGTAAAGAGTTCGACGTTATCATTACATTATACAACTTTTGCGTAGAATGATGATTTGAGAAAGATACATAATTGTCTAACGATTTACTATAACTTTAATAAAAGTTACCATGTAAATTTTAATATTTGACTCTATCCAAAGTTACTCGGTGAAAATATTATTTATAATATTTCATCACATTAATATTCCAACTACATATTTCTGGTTCCTAGCCGAGTGGAGAGTCAAAAAGAGTTGATAAAAGTTTTAAATGCTCAAGTTTTGTTTACAACTGCCATTTGCGCGTTATTATCATTTCCTAATCGTACAAAAGTTAATTTTTGTTTCCCTTTTTCTTCACACATAAAATATGGCAGGAAAATTACGAATTTCATCCTCCTTTGTTCTATAACAAAATGCGTGTCTCATTCGAAATATCTTTATAAGTTTATCAACCTTTTTTTGGACAAGTAGAAAAAGATAAACTATTGACTGTCTGTAGTTTCTAATACCTCACTTGTGCACAAATATTATATGTACACGAGTATATCTAACACCGGGAAATTCATATGTATGAATTGTATCTCTTATATTAAATTATCAGATTTGGAACCTTACTTCCTGCCTTATATTCGATAACAAAATGTTATTTTCATAAGTTCTTAGTAGCTTCCAATACAAATAACGAACTTCGAACTTCTGTACCTTCAAATTATGTGCCGCAAACTTTTAGTTTACTCTGGCATTTATGTATAATTGTTGCAATGAAATATTCAATCGATTTATTATACGACTAAATACTGAATCCAGCTGATTGCTTTATTCTTTCTTAGAATCCTTCTTTAGCAGATGCACTACAAGTCATTGTTCGATTAAAACAAATATAAAAACGCACGTGTCTTCTAGTTTTATTATTAATCAAATTAAATTTACTTAAAATTATATATAAATAAAACAGATTACTAGATCAGTCAATTATGCTACCGGATCTAACTGACTATTTTTCTTTATGGATTATCATAAGCTTTATTATTGACTTTTTGAAAACGAGTCGTTACTCTGTTTTTGTTTTTTTTTTTAGAAAAGCTCGTGTCTTTCTGTCTCAAAACTTCATTTTGGAAATTAATGCTATCCTTAATGTGCGGAAAACTTTTGAAACCTCTTTTTAGATATGATTAAGACTAGTATAATTAAAATAACTGCGGCCTCGTGTTATTTCAGAAATACGTAAATATAATTAATAATTATAGTATTTGCTAGTATGTTCATGTGTATAATTTTCCATTACCCAAATGTGAATACCGTAAACATCTACTATGAGAACTTAATTCGGATAGCATTACATGCACACCTACATACATACGAGATGTACCTACGTATCAAGCTTAAACCTTGGTTGGTTGTTTTAGGGTTAACTCTAATCCAAGTGGGTATCCCATAATACCAAGTTGATAACAACTATTTGAACTTAAAATGTAAAGTATAAGTAGGTACTCACTCATAAAAAATATACCAAGCTAAATAAATTTACTTAAATAATAAAGTCAGTCTACACTGTGTTTTTAACTCTTCTAAATACTTTAAGTAATGATGACTGATAAAAATCACTGCTTATTTATTTATGCAATAAGCAGAATTTAAAAGATACGATTTTTTTTGTTTTATTTTAATATTCTTTTCATTCGTTCATTCAGTATTTCCTCTTAATTGAAATAGAAAATTCAGTATTTCCTCTAAATGTTCGCGAAATATGTGTATCTATATATTTTTTTGACAATTATCACAGATTGAGCTAGTCCCTTATAAATATGAATCTTGTATTATGGGGAGTAACACGATGATATATCAGACGCATATACAGTATACACGTGACACCCAGACCCATGGAAAAATTGAGAAAGGTCACTCTTTGTTTTGCCCAAGCTGAGAATGGATCCCGGGATCTCGTGACTCAAAAACAAGAGCATTACTTAATACCAGTAATTAATACACTCATTCTTCACTGTATCAGTAATACTTAGTTATAAACAGTAGGTACGTTTTGTGACTGAATTGCTCAATTTTATAATTTTGCTCTGCATTAGTCTTGATGCAAGATGTATATCGATTCTCAATAATGTTATTAACTCTACACCTTTTTGTTATGTTCATCTTTGATTAAAACATGTTGTAGGTGGAGTCGGTATCTTATTAATATCGCTCCTTATAAAATAAAAATATTATTATTATATCGTTAAAGTTTTTTCTTCTTCATTAATTAGTATCGCTTCTAATTGAGTGTTCAAAGATGTTGAGTTTACATACCACTGTACATATCTTCTTCATTATTGCTTTTTCGTTCTCATTTCAGCAGAATTACTTAGGTACTATAAACTTTATGCTCCACTTTATTGTAAGTATTTAATTAGTAAGTTCTTTATTAGAAACATCTCGACTTCAGGGTGGATTTTGAATTATTATTATTGATGAGCTTTTATTATTATTTTATGTTTCAAATAACGTATCGTTGACAAATATCCTATATATTTCTGATGAATGTTCTTGTTTTGTTCCGCGTTATTTAAATTGATATTACTAGAATATCCATTAGAATTCCTCCAAATGCTTCGAGAACCCAAATGCATTATAGGACAATAGAAGATGATCTTCTTTCACTGCTAGTTTTCCTTTCAGTGTGTGAAAGTATGAAAGAAAAATATATATTTTAAATCTGCGATTATTAGTACGTTGTGAGAAAATTAAACATCTCGTGCCAATCTCATAATGTGTGCGAAGGGTCTATCTGTTTCGCTTTTCTCAGAACTTATAATACATAATCATTTATGAATATTCATCCGGCAGCGCTCAGTGGCATGTTTGGTGTCTGCTGTGGTTGGATGTTCAAATATATTTACACGTTTTTACAGAAAATACGATGTTTCAGACAGTTAACGTGCTAGATTAGGATTTACTCAGATACTTGATACACATAATAATGGCAATATATTATAATGTGTACGAAGTAGACATATAACCGATACTTCTATTATAATATTTGTAAATCTGTGGATAGGATTTATCACAATTATTTTAGTACAATTTTAATGATAGATTTGCAAATAATCTGTGAAACATCATTAACTCTACAGACGATAAATATGAATGAGTAGTACATCCCGTATGATAAATAAAATAACAATTTTCTTACGAGTATTCAACACTGTATGCAAATATATACATTTGTAATAAATAGTGTTGAAAAAAATTTCGTCCAAAATCAAAACAGTTGTTTAAAAATGCGATCAGGTAAACGAATTATTACAACATAAATTCCTTCAAACATGACTATTTTCTTTTTCATTGCATTGTAATAATATTCCTCCATTGATTGTCTCTACATAGTGTGAGAGAAACTATTGTAAGAAAATTTAGCAAAAAAACTTTTTTTTCCCTCTTTGTTATTGAAAGGATGAAATAATAATTTCAAAAACTTTCCAGTAGTCTTGTGGGATTGGAGTATCCCTTATTTTTTAGTTTTACCATGAACATAAAATAAAATCGAAAGTTTCGGGCTTTTTTATTTTCGCTTGATGTTATTTTTCAAAATAAACTTGATTTTAGCACTTTGATTTATTTTTTTTAACTTAAAGGAGTCCCCGGATAAAGAATATGCTCCCACTCTTTCTGTAACTTTTGGAGTATACTCTAAATTTAAGGTATTCGAATAACTTAACGTGTGAGATAATTAACATCTGCAATTCAATGATGAGGCATGCCACCCTCCCTGAATATCTTATTTTTATATTATTTCGAGGAGAAGAATCTGTATCCAAGCATATATATGTATGCAAGCGAAACGTGGACATGGTTGAAGAAGGACGAAAGTGGAATAAATGCTGTGGAGATGAGATCGCTGTATAGGAGGATGGTTGGTAAAACGTTGTGTGAAAGAGTGAGGAATGAGTATATTAGAAGAATGGGTGGATGCAAAAGGAGTGTTGTGGATAGAATGCGTGTAAATAAATTGAGATGGTTTGGTCATGTGGAACGAATGGATGAGGAAGGAATGACAAAGGGGATATACTTGGCTGAAAGGAGGGGTGTGAGAAAGCGCGGGCGTCCGAGAACTACATGACTTGAACATGTAGATCAAATTCTCAAGGACGGCCGTGTTTTGAGTAAGATAAATCGACGTGCGTACATGAGAAATTGAATGACTACGAAGGAGACGAAAGAAGTATGAAAGGACAGATCTAATTGGCGTTCCGTTCTCTCTGCCTACCCCACTTGGGATACGGCGTGAGGGAATATATAGATAGATATGTATATAGAATCTGCATATTTATTTCGTGCAACTAGTTTGGTGGCTGCCTTACAATGGGATATGCTGTGATAGTGTTGTAGAAATATCTGCTAGTTTTGTATGTATTTTAAAGTACACTTACATAGATATGAAATAAATCACTTGCATAGTGATAACTTCGTCACTGCATGTCATCATATCCTACTGATGATGTGCAACAATAATAAAATACACAAATAAATATTTATACATAAATATTATTGAATCTGACAGCCAGCGTCAAAGAAATTTAGTAGATATAAATCACATACTCTTCGATCTATTTATGTTTTAAAGGTACGCATACTCCTAGAAACACTTCATCAGTTAGATATAGGTATGTAGACGTGATTATTCTTCATTCGATATTAATCTTTTACTAAGAATTTTCTTGTTATCTAATTTAAAAAAAAAAAAATTCCTTTTTGCGTACTCAGTACCTTTAAATACTTAATTATTCCAGCATGTTCACTGTACTTGTAATTCATACCTACATGTAAAACGATGTTTATGTTAAAATACGTACATGACTCCTTTCGAATTTTGCTACATACCTACATACATACATGTTATCTTCTCTCGTCACTTCCTTCTCTTCAAATTTCATCTGAAAACTGGTTGCTTGAATGTAATCCCAGAAGAATCTTATATATACATATAAAGTACGATATTATACATTATTTTCAATGTAAATTTCTGGCATACCATTAATTTTGACTGAGATTTATAGGACTTTTTGACGCAGGAAATGCTTAAAAAATTTGACGGTGATAGGTACTTACCACATTAAAATTGTGAATTCTCTTTTAACCACGCGACACCTTTTTGGTCAACTTTTGTAATAACTCCCGAGGGATTTAATTTTATATTTTCATTTGTGTCGAATAAAGGTTTTTAAATAATAAAAAACAACAGTGAAGTGAAAAATATTCTAGGGTCTAATACCATAGAGTATCTTTAAAATATTTTTTGCCCTCCATAAAATTATTTTTAAAATTTTTAAATATCTTGTATCGCGTTTGTAAAAAGGGAAATTTTACGAATAAATAATTCAGAAGAAAAGCTGCAATATTAATTAAGTTTTTTTATTTAACAGCATATATTAAACATTTTGTATTAATTTGCTTACTAATTATATTGCTTCTGTTTTTTTACAGGTATGTACTCACTGGATATCACTAAACTATGTTCAAATTCAAGTTCATTCATCTTAGCTACAAGGTAAGAATCCATATTATTGTATCATGAAATACATAAGGGATTTCAAGTTCTTAAATTCTTTTCAAAATGATAATATATTTATGCCTATCTATGTAATTCAATGACTTTTCCACATACTAATACATAGAGAGATAGATAAAAGCTCTTGATATATTATACGGAAGAATATGTAATAAATCTTTTTTGTTTCGATTTTGACCAAAATTTGAGACACCATAAACCCACGGTTGACTATCATTCAATTCAAAATGAATCTTGTTATTTAAAAAAGTATGGATTGTCAAATCATAAAGCAAGAAATGTCAAGTATATTAGTACCTACTCATTGTTTAATTTCTTAGATAATAGACACATAATTTGTGAAGATATTTTCGAGAGCTGTAGTTTTATGTACGACTTCTCTGAAGTGACAATTTTCAGAATTCACTTACGTAGAGGGTATACACTAAATAAAGCTATGAAATAGACGAAATTGTTTACGTTGAATCTGCCAGTGACATTTAATTTGTCTCAGTAGATTGATGAAAACAATGAAAATGTTTTGAAGACATCAGCTTTAGTTACAACAACACGACGTGTACAGCATTTGTTGTTTGTTTATAATTTTACTACTTTTGTCTCGTCTTTCTGTCTGTGTAAATTAAAATGAATTAAATTATTCAACAAAAACAAAGACAATAACGGTTATATTGAAGGGTGATATTATAATATAGTTCTAATTTCTAGACACAATAGATTACATAGTACCTTCTTCTGGACTTAAGATCATTATTGTAATTTAATGAAAGTTCATATTCGCTGAAATTCCTATTCTGCCTGGTTATACCTACATATGTACTACTCGTGATGACAGCTTATGCTATTTCAACTGTTATATTTTGTGACTTTGAATTTTATGATAATTGACAAGATTGAAAGCTAAGTAGAACCGTGGACTTCTTGAATTCTCTTGATTGATTTCCGTTTTAATTCCATGTTAAAGTTCTAGAGAAAGTATTGCCTACTTATTTAAATTTATATCAATATACACCTGATACATAGATCTGATTCCTTGTTTTTATGTGTAAAATCTTTAAATTATATACGAGATACAGTATTAGTTCTGTACCTGAGAGCCATTAGTACTAAGTGCATTTTTGACAAAAATGCCAAAGTTACAAAAAAAGCGGAAATAACTACTACTATTACTACTATACCATCACGGCATATCCCACAAGTGGGGTATCCAGCAGATCAGCTGCATGTAAGAAACATGCAAACTGTCCTCTTCGTGCCAATATAAAATCAAGGCATTCAGGATGGGTGGCAAACCTCATCGCTGAATTTAAGATGTAAAATGTCTTAATTTTTTCGAACACCTGCCTTTTACAGGACACTCGAAAACTTACGCAGAAGAGTGGGAGACCAATTCTTTACCGGGTGCTCCACGGGAAATAACACAACAGTCGTTATTCTAAAGTAGGTACAGAAATGCTTAGGGTCTATACTATAGGGTCTATATAATAAGCTGTATATACACTATATACAGCTTATTACTAGTAAAATGTTAAGATTTTTTCGATTAAAAAATTGAATTTTTATATGGCATTTGGTACATAAGACTAAATGGCTACAGAGTTATTTATTATTATTTTTTTATTTTATATATTTATCTAAGCACATTCATTGAATGACAGATAATTTAGTAAATAAATAGTTTGTTTAATTTTCAGAACATATTTTTACATTGATCAACAATAACGTACATACCCTTTTTGTTGACATCTGTAGCAAAAATTTTGGATCTCAATAATAAGTGAATGTGTCTAAAGCTTTTTGAAATAAATTGTCCAAAAATTGCCCAAAAAGATCTTTTGTTTCTGTTATTTTACCTTGGTGAATATTATTTAATCTAAGCTTAATATATATAATTCATGACATTGTCATATTAAAAGAAAGAAACTGATATTATATAAGTAATTAACTACATAATATATTCATTTGATTCTGTATTTTTGTGCTGTCTTTATAATTCATGGCCTAATTTTCCTGTTGGCAAACATTCTCGACATTTTGTCGTACATTATAATATTGTTGTCCAAATGGAAGCTATTGTTCCTAATTGTCAATCATGTCTAAGTAGTAACTCTTTACTTTTATTATGATTTATTATTACTCTTATACTAGACGGCAAATGACCCAAGTAATTCTACATAATTTACCACAAATTTATTGACGTGATGGTGAAAAGTCGTTTTAGTAAACATGAGCGAAGAAGTATTATAGTTTTTGATATCGTTGTAAAGCCCAGTATGCTTTTAATGCTTCTTAACTTCTAGTACAAATGCCAATTTTGTGTAATGCTATCAAAAAGTAGTTAACCAAAGATTAATTAGAGACAACAACTTTAATTTTTTTTATTGCTTTAACCCATAAAATTGTGTTCTTCAGTATAAACATGTAGATAAATTGTCACAATGACCATGTGTAAGTAAAAAGAATAAATATATCAAATGAGCAGTTATAATTTATACAAAGGAGATGAATATCTTTGTAGTTTTATTAGTGTAATATGTATTATGTAGGATTCAGAGGAAATGTAATATAAACATGCAACATTAAGTAACGTTACAATAAATAACGCTTATAAAACTATCAAGTGTAATGAGTCAGAGATGTGTATGTTTTGTTATTATTTATAATATATTATTATTGTATTATCGTAGCAAAATAACTCGTCCTTGGGGCAGCGCTTTTCTGTTACTATTATTTGTTATTTTTTCCGCGTAATTTTTGTTTTATTGCTGATTTTTGCTACTAGATGAAGGATGACATAGAATTAATTCACAAACAACGAGATAAGAATTCGCAATTTCCTCTTAATACTCCAAAGCTGTTACTGTAGCAAATACCTAGCAGGTATATAGAATGCTGTTTATAATAAATAGCTTGTTACATTCATAGCGTTACAAGATATATTCTTTTTATATACTTAGATACGCTATTGTAATGTAGATTGTTATGAGATCACGTGTTACCAGATTCATTAGTACTCACGAATCATTCGGGGATATGTGAACTTATTTTTTATTAAATCGTATGTCTTGTACTGAGCAACATGGTACACTTAACGAAAACTTTTAAGTTGTGTGGATATCTTTTTTATTAGTAAAATAATATGCATTGAAATCCATGACGTTTTTCAAAATTTATAAAATTGTTTTCTTCTAACGTACTCACAACCAGCGTTAAATGGCTTAGAAAATTTGTTTAACCTATTTGAAAGTATTTCTACTAAATAGCCAGGATTAGTTGGTACTATTTGAGAGAAATCGTAAGCCCATTTTGTTATTCTAAATAAACAATATTCCGTTTGCATATATTTTTTTCTTCAATAAAACAATAATAATATTACACCGTGTTGTTGTATTGAGAGAATGTTCCGTATCTAGGGGTAGATTTGTGAACCTTTCAGGGGGTGTGTTGCG
The DNA here is from genome assembly GCA_947579605.1 of Athripsodes cinereus. Classification (NCBI taxonomy): domain Eukaryota; kingdom Metazoa; phylum Arthropoda; class Insecta; order Trichoptera; family Leptoceridae; genus Athripsodes; species Athripsodes cinereus. The sequence goes on along the minus strand of OX388305.1, from coordinate 21,734,639 downwards.
CGCAGGCTTCAGTGTAGTAATAGCATTCACACAGGGTGAATCCTTCCGTGAAACATCGCCTCCTGAAAGCTTCAGCGTTAATAAACTGAAAAAGTATCCGATACACATCGCTTTGATATTATAATATCATAATGAATAAAGTTAAACTTTTTACTTTAATATTATTATAACTTTGTATAAGTTGTTGTCGTATTAAAAAAAAACAACTCATGAAGATTGTGAATAATTATTTCTCCATGAAGGCAGAGTGCTTTGAAACATACTAATGTAAACAATACCTATATACGAAAAATAAAATAGCGAGTGATTTTTTTCATTAAATTTTTCATTAAAAGTTTCCTTCAAGTTTTGAGTGATTTCTTACACGTTTGTGCATTTCAGATTGTACTTTTTAAGTAAGTTTTTTGTTTATGTATTGTACTGAATTTATAATAATATGCCTGTTTTCGAGAGTTAATTTCAAGGTTTTTTCAGGTTTGTGTCTTGAGAATATTATTTAAGGGTAATTTTCGGGGCAAGGTAAATAATTTAAATTCGTTTAATTATGATTAATCAAAATTCGGCTTAGAATAAACTACATGAATAGTATAATTATTTTTTCCTCGTCCAACTGCTGTGTTCATGTCAAGTTATTTAGTAGCCCATTGTCAAGTAAGTCTTCCCACAGGCCTAGTTCCCGAAAAAATTGAGTATCTTCTATGGGTGGGTATCTCGATTTGTATGTGATCATGTCATCAGTGATTTGTGTGCCAATTATTCTTGCCGTCGTCTACATAGTATTTATTTTATGTATACAATAAATTTAGTAAGACGTTGTGGTAAATATTTTAAAATAAATAATGAATACAGAACTCTATTGTTGTGATTGTGTTTACTTGGAAAAAGTAGATAAATATGAAAATTACTAAGAAATCTATCAGAAAACATAAAAAAATATGGAAACTGTGTTTAGTAATTTACTTGTCAATGTCAAATAGTTATATTCTTTGAATATTTTTTTAGAATTCTAACGTTTAAACTAATTTATTTATTTTTCTTTAAAAACATTCGTCGATTTCACACGCAACTCTTTATTCCTTTAATTTAATTTTTTCCAATTTATTATAGTAGGTACATATTAAATGTGTTTAAAATGTAGGTTTCAATTATTTCTCGCTTTGTTTACATAAAATTTTATTAGTGGTTTGTTATTACGTTTGTTTGTTAATAATATAGTTAAAATGCAATAGCAAAAAACAGTATGTGACGTTAATAATAAAGCTTGTAACAAAAGAAACAATTTGTTATTTTCGCAAAAAGCAAATATACCGTGAAGCACCCGGCAAAGAATGAGTCTATTACTCTTTTCCCTAAGCTTTCGAGTGTTCTGTAAAAAGTCAAGTGATCGAAAAAATAAATGCATCACTCGGCGGCCGGAGTGGCGCTGAGGTAACGCTCTTGGCTTTGAGTCACGAGGTCCCGGGTTCGATTCCCGGCTAGAGCAAAAAGAAGAATGATCTTTTTCAAATTGTCCTGGGTCTGGGTGTTGCATGTATATGTGTTTAGTGCATTATATATAACATAACATGTATAGATAATTCACACAGACCGAACTAGTCCCAAACTAAGAAATGAATCTTGTATTATGGGTATACGATGATATACGATGTGTGTTTTTCGTGTTTGTACCCATAAAACAAGATTAAATTCTTAGTTTGGAACTAGCTCAATCTGTGTGAATTGTCCATGCATTTTATTATGTTATGTTATTTTTATTTTTATTTATTTTTTATTTTATTTAAGCACATTCACGGCTTTCGCCTTTTACATGTTAACAGCACAAAATGAATATAACAACAGATATCTTAGATTCAGCGATAAGACTTACCACTCATCCCGATAGTCTTATTTTTGTCGACATGGAGAGGACAACTTGCATGTTTGTTACGTGCAGCTTGTCTGTTGGCAGCTCCAGGTGTAGGATATGCCGTGATGGTATAGTACTATATAGTGTAGTATAATTTAACAGTTTTATAGAGAATTCAAAATTTATAAATTCAAATATTTTTTGTCCTCTTTCATTTCTTCTTCTGAGAATAGGGGATATAATAATTATGTATTGAAATCAGAGCTATTTTATGTCAGCATTGTTTTCTATGAGATTCCTAATGTACTATGTATTTTTACAAACTTTTTTTGCTGTGGCGTATTGGTCGCATTCAAACAAACACTCAAACACCTTACGGTGTGGTTGAGGGGAAAAATGAATTCGGATATTTTCATATTCTGTTTTAAAAAGATACACAATAGCTTAGATACATAGATGTGTAATAAAATATAACTAGGACTAGGTAAAATAGTTAATCAAAAATGTGAATTTTAAAAACCAAAAGCTAGACTCATTTAACTATTGTTAACGGTTTGCTTTTCGAAAGCACGTTCCATGTAAATTAGATATGTTCCACCCTTAAAGTATTTATTTTGATGACACAAAGGAAGTTTTTTTTCTCCAAAAAACTGATATCAATGATCTAACTCAAAAAATATATGAAAACGGAGACTTTTTAAAGTACAATCTTTTTGTATAAAAACTAAGTTGCATTGAAAGTAATTACAACCTTATCCAGTATCTAACAACTGGAACATCAATAATGTACTCGATTATTTCACAAATAAAAAAGTTTTGCATCATAAGTGTAAATTTTCAAAAATAAATTATTCCCTTTGTAGTCGTGTGTATTCTCAAATTTATTGTTTCTCCACACAACCTCTTAGTTATAAATCACCTAATATTATCTTAACACTTTGTCTATCTCTGCAATATTATTTTCCAATAAACACGTTTCTTAATAATATGTATGCATACAACCTCTATGAAGATAAAAGCCTAAGATTCTCTTATATGTTCATTATAACATTCTGTCCTCTATTGCAAAATATTTCCTGTAGGTAATAAATATATGGAGAAACTAAGTTACGGGTCGCAACCTAAAATTTTCGTATGTTATAAATCACACGCCTCTCTAAGCCTTTTCCTTTTGTCCTAAAATTTGCATTTGGAAATATGAAGAGGAAATTAACCTCTTCTGTACATCAGCATAATTTAGATAATTGTATTGCGAAACCACTTCCGTTTCAACTTTTATCATTTATCACGAATAAGTGCGTCTTTTACCCACCATGTTACTAACTCAATAACCTTTGAATGATCTTCCTGGGAGCACGGGAGAGAAACCAGTCTCTTTTACTCAGAGCGTCATTCTACGAAATTCCCATTGCTGTGAAGTCATTGTCGTAGAAACGGTGCAATATGAAACAGAGAAAGCAAGATCTTTAGATATTAAGTGGCTTGCAGACTTCGTCTTTATGGTTTATTTTATTTCAATCAAGTGAACTAAGGTATTTTTTATCTTTAAATTTTCTGTAATGATAAGTTATACTACCCTGTCCATCATTCAATCCGAGATTTCGTCTACTTTCGTTAGGCCCGTATTATGCAAAATCATTTTATCACTAAGATCAGCAATGTAAAGTGCTATGGCTTGCTGAAAATAAATGTAATATAGTCTAGTGTTAGTATAATATTCTGCTCTAGCTATCCTGAAAATGTTTATTCATAACCGAGTAGATAAATACTTCGTAATAATAATATTATCTGAAGGAAAGTTTCTTCTTGCTGGGAACAACGTTTAGTCAAACCCTCATTCACAATGTACGTGGTCATTTGATTTTCATTCTTAATTATGATAATCTTTGATCTTATACTTGGTACCTATCTTAACTCTTATCAACAATCTTCATTATCTATTTAGTTTGAATTCTCACCTTTATTAATGGAAGTACCATAATAATATTACCTTTAACTTAATTAATGTATAGATTGTCGCAGATAATACAAAGTTTAAAAAAGACATTTATTTTTGTTAACTATAAAAAGCAAGCTTTATTCATAAAGGATACAAGTATGTCACTCATCCTGAATTTTATCTATTTTTGTATTATACAGAATAAATAGTGAGCTTTGCCTCTTGCAAGATATACCACAATAGATATTGATGCTTATCTCAGTCTTCTACTTTTGAGTTACAATCCAATTGAACTAGTCCCCATCAAGCCTTTGTTTTTTAGTCTCCTGCCAGACTTTGTTATCAAACGTATGTGCTACAGAGTATGTCCTCCATCACTTTATTCATGTAGCCGTTTCTTGGTCGGCCTCTACAATTTCTGGCTTCGGACAGCCCTCTAAGTCTAGTATTGTTTTTACTGATTTCTTATCGAATAAATTGCTACGGGTACCAGCTAAACAAAATAATAATTGTTATGTTAACACTGCGGGAAGTTATCAGAGCAAAGAAAATATTGATTATGAAATCAATGAAGAACAAGTATGTAATCTCTTATAAAAACATTCCAGAAATCTTTTGTATTGAATCATGGGTTTTTGAATTTAGTGGATCATTATATCACGGTAGTAAAGTGTCTTCAAAATGATATGATCCCTACTATGAAATTTGAACGTGGCAAAAAACGTTCTACAAACGACGGCATGCAGTAATTCCAGAAATAGTAATAATAGTTATATCTCGGTTTTGTTTTGAGCTTGATGTATGTAATTTATAATCCATCGTTTAAATGATAACACTATCAACTTATTTGAAATACAGTGGAATTAGTTCACTTAATTTCGGTAAAGAATTGTTCTGAACTTTCTTTCTTTCTTTTTTTTCCGGCAAGGCACCCGACATCGAGTGAATTATGAATTGTTCTGAACTAGATAGATTAATTTTTCTCATTGCATTCGAGGCAAATAAATCGATATAACGGTAACTTTATTAATAATGAAACGTAGGTGAAAAAATTTGATATTAGTCTCTTAAAAAAAATTGTCTATCTATATCAGAGGTTCCCAAACTTTTTTTTTTCATAGACCACTTTCAAAATTTTGTTGATTCCGGTGGACCCCTGTATTTCTATCCCCCTCCCTCCCGTCGCTAAATTTGCGAGATGGTAATTAAGTATCTGGTACTTCTAACGAATATCTGATTCTTTAACTATGGATTAGTGGACCCTCGTTCACGACTTGTGAACCCCCATTTTTTAGTTTCGCCAACGTAGACCCCCTCGAGTCACCTGGACCACTTTGGAATTCACTGATCTATATCATCGCCTTATTAAATAGACTGCGAGCTGCCGAGGTGCAGACCAAATGGCGTTCGTCTTCTAGTTCTAAGTTTGAATACAGATAGCAATTTCAGACAATTAATCATTTTATGGAGTTTGATAGAGAAGAGGGATACTTACTTTGTATGTGGGATATACCGTGATGGAATATTAGTAGTAATCTCAAAATATAATTGAGCTAAAATTATAACCATGATTTCTGGGCTTCTTTAGATTAATCAATTAAAAAAGACTCGAACCTATAATTGAAATATGTAATAATTGAAATACAGAAATGACTAAACCTATTCAGTTCAAGGATTTATTTTCGCCCTTTACAGATTTGAGAATTAATGGTATTAATGGTCAAATTGTACAGAGAAGTTTATTATAAAAGATATCTTTATTTTATTTTCTTTCACAAATTATTATTTCGTGATTTCGTATTAATTATGTTATAAAAAAATAAATCGGTCATTTGTGTGAGTTAATTGTCCAAATTATAGAAAGCCCACGATGAAAGAAATCACTTTTATCAGCATTTTTATATTAGATAGTAAGTACCTTAATAGTACGGTGTTGAAGATATTGAATGGATGGTTTTGGAAAAAAATCATCTACCATTATTGTTTGGAAATCAATACATCAATATCATTAACGAAATAAAAAAAAATCTTCTCTACCATAATATTTTGGTCATGTAGAACGAATAGATTGGGAAAGGATGACAAAGGAAAAATACTTGTTTAAAAGAAAGGAAGCGCGGGCATCTGAAAACTATGTACGTGGCTTGATCACGTGGGTCGAAGTCTAAATGATGGCCGTTTGTTGAGTAAGAGGAATCAACGTGCGTGCATCAGGAATTGCATGAATGTAGAAGAAGCGAAAGACGTATATAAAAATAGATCTATATGTGAGGGTATAGATAGAAAGACAAAATATTTTGACGGGAGAAATAATATATTTTATTTTATTCTTTCTATGAAATAATTGAGTCGATATTCAATTGCTGCAATATAAAATAGCATAAGCTTTTAACATTCTGAAGTTACCAGCATTCTCTTTAAACCCTCTTTTCAGAAAAGATCTACATATTTATACTTCATTCTCTCGACATGTCCAAACAACATTTTTATCTTTTTGTATGTATTAAATAGAATATTAAATATTCATACAAAAAAATACTACGCCACGTATAAGAAATTAAGAATATTACTCATATCCGACAGCATACAGACAAGAGAAAAAAAAGTTCGGAAAAAAATAACTAAATATTTAAAAAGAATATCATTTTTTCCATCAGAACAAATAAACCTCTTGAGTGAGAATTTTTCAATTTTTTTTTAATTAATTTTCGATTACGTCGTTCTGTTTCGAAATTTTAAGGAAATGTTTTGATTATTATAGCGAGTGATATATGCAGAAAAAGTACAAAATATAAACTCGCCCATTGCACAAATTTATTTGTTCAGTAATGATGTTGGTATGTTTTCTTTCTACCATTGTTTTTTTTGGTGCAATAACGATTTTTATTACTATCTATTATTATTTTCTTGAATCTTAGCAAGTGACATAAAAATTACTTTTTTTTTTTAATTTAAACCTCTGAATCGTAAAACTCAACATTCCGTATTTTACTTGAGTTTATTTCCTTATGAAATTGTTTGCAATCAATTTATAGCAAAAAAATAATAGGTACAGTTAGATAGATATAAATAGTCATATTTATTTCATAAAAAAACGATGTTTTGATTTAGTGGTAAACCTTGCTGAAATAAACATATTTGAAATGAAAAATGCTAAAAGTATTAAATAATATCATTTTCCAGAAATAACAATTTCGTCAAGAATATTAAGTTTCCAACAATATTTATAGTAAGAAAACCACAGTACCATAAAATATTCTGCGTATACGTATAGAAATGTACATGTGTAGCACAGTTTAACTATAGTTGTGTTTATGTGACGGTAAAAGTGTTATGGAGTTGAATCTAAATTATTAATGTTATTGCTTAGTTTTGTTGTCATATGTACTCACTAGAAATTATAAAAAAAAGGAATAGAAGGGAAACGCTACAATTCCTGGCTACTAAATACTTGTCAACAGTAAAGCGTGATTTCTCTTTAGTTGTATATAGCTAATTGAATAACTGTTGATATATATTGTAGTTGATGAAATAATGTTAACTGCGAATTAAGAACCATTTTATCAAAATAATTATATACTATAATTAAATTGAAATGTCACGATTGTATTAGTTAATTGATTACAATTAGTATTTTTATTGTGTGAATTTATGTTACTTAAGTGATATTTTTTTCTCCAAAATGTTCCTTCATAATATAACTATTCAAGTGCAATATTCTTGTCACATTAATTACCAACTTATTCAAAGGAGAAAAGAAATATGAAATTTTAATTTAATAAAACTTGCTAAGTCATTATATTTTTACCCTATATGCGTACATAAAGTGGAAATATTTCTCACTTAACATTTTTGGCAAGGAAAGCGATATTGTTGAAAAAATAGCCTAACCTAACCTCAATAGCATATTGCTTTCTTAAAAAAATTATAGGCCCATGAATCTTACAATAACAGCTTCTTTGTTAAGCTCTTTATAACGTTTCCTCGTATTATGGGGTGGGTAGTATAGTTTTTTTTAGATGAAATAAAACTAACCCCTGACTAAACCATAGTAGTATCTATCTACTTCAAACCCTCTCAGTAACTAACTTCTCTCGATTAAAGAAGAAAAAAACTTTGAAAGAAATATGTTCTTTTGCTGTACATCCATAAACAATGATTCAAAACAACCGTTTTAGGCTTTATTCCATGGAAACTAGAAAAGCTTTCGTAGTTGAAAAAAATAAAAAAAATATATATACCTACAAAGGCTACAAAATTAATATATTTGCTATAATACACTTCTAAAGTAAATAAAACTAAAATCATGTTTACTTAAAATAAATAAATACATATACATACTTGAACAACGAAAACTTTAGAGTTCGAAATTTTATACTACATATTATGTTAAATGTTATTACAATTTCGTTTCACTCTTTGTTGCCTATGTTGAGTAAAGAGAACTGTATTTTTTTTCAATTATTTTCTGTTTTTGAAACATCAAAAGACTTCATCAGAGTGATAAAATATAATTTTATATATTTTTTGTAAAATAGTTTTTTTTTTGTGATTCGCATTCCAAATATATATATCAAACAATTAATAAAGCAAATGTTTCAAACTCAACAATAATAATTATTAAAACAAAGCTTTCATTTTACCGCCTATAAAAATTGCTTCGGAAGCCACAATATCGCTGAAACTAAAAGTGGTTTTAGCTTTTTCATTATATTAAATTACCACTAAAAAGTCATTCGTTGAATAAAGCTTTCATCTATTGCGTCAAAAAAAAAACTACTAAAATTGGTTTTTGCTATTATTTTGGCAATTGACGTTTTATATTTTAAAACATCACAGAATGTTATTTTTTGTGATTGTATACTCAAAGCTTATACACGAAATTATAGTCAATGTTTATATAAGCGTGTGTGCAAGCAGCTAATTTAATTTTATCCAAAGTTTTATGCCTCCTGCGGCAAATGATACGTGAAATTGTTTTTCAATACACGTATGTTGACTATCCTTTAACGGTATAATGACAATGTGTTGAACATAATTATAATGGAGCGATTATTTATAAGTGAACTACATTGCACTTTATTATGAATATAATATTATTTGTTGTCTCTGGTCAATTAAAATGGTCTATCATGTCATACTTTACAACTTTTTTTTGCCCGTCAGTATTCTATAAAATAAGAGTCATAACATTTGTTTCCTTAATAAGATGTTATTATTTTCTTTATCTAACTCTTGTTAGTATCTTTGACATGATGACAACAGCTTGCAGCTATGTTTATTGCATATAATTGAATTATTTGGTTTCCCCATATTAGTATATACTGATATTGTTGAGCTTTCAATTTAATCATGAAAAGCTTTTATTTAATTATCAAACAGTGCTTCATTTGAAAATATATAGATTGATTCCAAAATTATTCATTTTCTTACAAAATATATTTTAAGTCATTATTAAATAATATATCCTCTAAAGTATGTAGGTACTCCTCTTTACAATTATTCGGTACTTCATTGTTTTATTATTGATTTTATGAGTGAATGCTTTTGATGAAAGCAAATATTAGATATCTTTGTGAGATGATTTCGTCTTTCAATAAATTCATCAAATAATTATTCAATAAATACTTTTACATATGAAATAGATATTTTACAAAGTATCAACTTTTAAGTATGTTGTGGAATTTACAAATCGATTTTATGTTTTGTAAAACTTGCTCTATGATCCTTAATCGAAGATTAATTATACTTTGTTATTTTTTATTTTTAACTTATAAAAAAATCATTACACGAATATACTTTGAACCTGAAATTACCAAACTATTGTTATATATAATAATATAACTGGATTTTTGTTATAAACAAAAATACAATCTAATATACCAGCACCGGGAGTGTACCGGCACCTGGGATCGAAACACGGACCTCTTGTGCACAAAACCGAGACTCTACCTCCAGGCTACCGACGATCTCATTTATATAAGATATTATTCGAATAATCGAGGTTTTCTATATTGAATGAGTTGACTTATTTCATAAAACTCCATAATTATTAATTTATGGAAATAAACACAAACTGTTTGATTTTTAATATATACATATAATAGGTAGGTACAGTAATCTGGTTTGGACTTACAAATACATTAGCAAACAAAAACTTGGCTTTGACAATGACTTTGTATGTCGAAACCAGGTTTCTGTGACTATTTTTAAATAGTTTGTACCTATTTATTTCCATAAATCGAGGCTTACTAGTTATCATAGTTCAACTTAAGTTGTTCTGAATATTTGGTTACACTAATTAACTATAACTGAACCAAAACTCCAACTAATTTCTATAATACCTGGCGTATATTATAGTTGAATAATTTCAGTGAACATATTAGGATTACCTTCTATCGGGTTTTAAGTATCTTTATGTAGTATTATAATGAATGAATAGTTTGTTATATTAGTAAACTTATCTTATCCCAAATGTCATACCTTTTTGGACAGGAGCAAATCTTCGTTATATGGTACGAAAGCTGAACCTAGTGTTTTATACTGGCGTCCTAGAGATCACCAATCTTTCAGATATTACGTATTCATCAACGAAAACTTTTGTATATTAGTTACTTATTTCGAATAATTTAATTAAAAATACTACTAACACTGTGCTGCTGTATTTTATATAGCATGTTGTGTATCAAACATTTGACCAACACGTATGAATGCCTATCTTTTTATTATCTATGTATGAAACCTTTTCCTTATACTCTAATTTGGTATATATATCTTTATCATGTTAAGTGTAAAACTTACTAATTACTTACTCACCTTTATTACTTGTATTTACTTACATATTTAAAGTTGGGAAGTTTCTTATATTTTGAATTAGCAAATTTGTGGTTTCTTTTGTATAATAGACCATTATTATTTTTTAACATGGATATTCACTAAAACATTCTGATCCCAAAATTCAATTTTTTAATTTTATAAAGAGATAATGAAATCCAAAGATACTCTCACAGTGAGAAATATGCATATGTCGTGTAGGTGGAGTACATCGGCACAGGGGGAAATCGAACTCTGGTCTCTCGATTAAAATTCCGAGACTCTACATGGATCAAGCGGTGGAGGAAATGCTCTGTACCACGTAAGTAATTAAAAACAAACTGGCAGTAGACAACTGAATGGAGAAGAAAAACCTGGGATGTTGCAGACCAATCCAATATTATTGTATCTAAAAAAATTAAATTCTTTTTGTTTAAGCACTTGAACAGTGTAAACAATTAATAAATAATAATTAAAGCTATTTAGTTAGAATTAAAAATAAAGTATTTCACATTTTATTTGGAAATTACTTTTGTTTATAGCTTTTGTAATATATTATTATTGTCGAATGTAAATATTTACCTACATAATATGTTAATATTGTTTCTTTTATTCTTGGTTTACATGATATCTATAAATTCTCATACAAGCATATTTCGAAACAAATCTAGTTTTCTGAAAACAAGTCTCATTCCTTACTTTGTTCAAATATTATTTTAGCACGTAAATTAAACATTCGTCGCACTTCTGGTATAATTAATATTAAAAGATAAGTTTAAGGAATTATTAACGTTATATTTTAATATGCTGTTTACAACACTTTTAGTTAATACGTAGTGTTATTAATGTTTAACCCGATAAATTTAACATTTTAATATAATTATTTATACTAATATTACGAATATATAACGGGAAATATGCTATAAAGTTGTGTTAACGGATGCACGGATATCAGCCGCTACCACTTGAACTTTCTGATACCGTAGATGTTAATATTATTTTTATTACTATGTACTTATCAAGTGGGAATATATCACTTTTATGAGGTTTATATACACATAAAATGAGAATAAATTTTAATATTATTATTTTGTAGGCAGACCTGTGAATGTATTTTATTGTTATCTCAAATCACATCTCCGGTAAAAATGAGTTCGATGGCTGCGTAGTTATTCTAAAGATGGATGGTTATGTGTTTTTTTTTTAAATTTATTTATGTTGTGTCAATGATGAAATACATCTGATATCTAGTGTTTCTGTTGATATTTTTGATGTAATAATTCAGTGCTGGACGTTGCTATAATAAACGATGTGTCCATTAGAGATTTTGATATGTTACAACACTTTTATGAATAAAAATTGGAGCAAATTATATCTGTTTTTTAATCAAAATGATATTATATTATGGTATGCAAAAGTAGATGACGAGCTAAGTTGTTGAATTTCGGGTGGTAGAATAATGCGTTGGGCATGAGCATAATGTATTAAATGTCCATTTGTCGAAAATAATTAAACATATTGGTTCAAAAGTTTATGAATTAATAGATTATTTGGAAATATGGAAAATTATTTCTTTTACTTAGACACTGCTAAAACAAACTTCTTTTAGTACATTTTTTACATATCTTAAATCTTCTTCTTTACTTATCTTATTGGATTCTCTTGCCGTTGACGATCAATTGGAATTTTTTTTCTACTTTTCTACAAAACAGCTCTTCCACACCTCTCATTCAGAAAATATTTTCCGTATTCCAAATACTGTACACGTGAGTATACAGAGAATTTGTAAATATGTCTGATCACTTATTTTCGTTTTACTTTTTTTCGGTTACGAACGATTTAGTTCCGTGATAAAAGAAATTGGTTTGTAGATAATCTTGTATGCATACAAAAAGAATCATGTATGCAATGACCATATAACGTTTAAAATGCATCATGAACAACTTAGCATTATCTACAGAATATGACAACATGTCCTGGCGGTGCTTTACAATACAAGACTATTTAGGAATTCATCACAGAATCGCTCCACTAATTCATTTCCATTGCTACGTGGTTTGCTGTAAACAGTTATACGAAGACGTGAGATAAAACATAACATACATACGTACATACATACCAATTTTTGTTTTCAGTTTAGAATAAAACTAGATTTTAATTCAAAGACGGTACAATTACATTTATATATGTGCTAACACCAATTACGTGCTTTCGTGTTTATTCATATATCAGACAAGTGTAAATGTTTTCTCATCTCTGTTTGTATTTTGAATCTTGATAAATTATTTAATTTATTTCACCAAATATTGTCCATAAGATTTTGAATATTTTTTTTCAATTATACGAAAGCAATTTAGAATATAATATTCCAATAAAAGCAGTTTCACGGCTTAAGAAATGTCATAGAGAGGGGTGGGTGACATATGTATTCGGTAGGTACTTAATCGAATACCTTTATATTATATGTAACATCGTCTCCAAATATAGAATATCAGTCTGTATATTTAAGCCTGTCTATAAAAATACTAGAGAAAAAATAATATAATCAAATCTTGCGTAGAATCCATGTCAATTTGTTATTTTTATTCCTATAATAATTGGCAATGCCAGTCAAAGAAAATTCAAGCTTTAATAATAAAACAGCCTGAAATATCTGAGAATTCTTATAGTTAAAAATATATTATGCGTAAACTTCCTTCAGTCTTACAACACCTGCTATTTCTGGGTACTATTTAAAGTATAGACAAGTACTTAAAAGTATACTAATTATGTTTCTTGTTTCCTTTTACGTTCAAAATATTATTTTCTTTTGAAAACGTCTAAAATAAAATATCACTCTTTAATTCAATAATTCAAATGTTACGCCATTATTGGCATAGGATCTATGTTTGCAATAGTTTACTTTGTCAGTCGTTTTTAAGTGAAAAATAAATTTTGTCGAGCCCTCAAAACGTCTGCGTTATACTTCATGCTCGTTTTTAAAATTTGTTATTATCAGGTTCAGACTGGGAAACTGGGATGTTCAATAGGCTTGAGTTCGGATGACGGCTTATTACCATAAATAAAGTTTCTATATTCGATCACGTTTATCGTCTATTTAGACGGATTGCTAAAATACCTACCACAAATGAAGAAATCTATGTTTCAACAACAATGATGGAAAGAGAATCTCGAAATTAAATGTGTTCGCACTCAAAATTATGATTGCTTTTACATCGTTTTATATTTATTTCAAATTAGATGTTATTGGGTCTAATCGATTTTCCTTTAATATAAGATAGTATATTATTGTTATTTTAAGCATAATTAACTTGAAAATAATCTGATTGGTATTCAATCAATAAACCCTAACTGAGATTAAATTGAAGTGTATTAAGTTACCTGAAGATTTCAAATCTATGATAACTTATATATCTCTAATTAAGTTTAGAAACAGCTTAATATGATATCACGTATCTTGAATTTATTATTTTATTATCCTCCTTCCAAAAATAAAGATTACTTTTCATTTCTGTCATACACAAGCGGACTTAAAACCTTTCCAAAAATACTTATTTTTTCTGGAGAAAACATAATCCTCTTTACGTATGTATGATGTTCCATATATACAATGTTTATAATATTAAACGATAAATTTTCCGTGCATCATGTAGCGGCTTTATAAAGCTCAGAGCTGCGGAAAGCCCCCAGACAGACTTTCTAAAAAAGTATGTGAACTTTTGAACTTACGTATGTAAAGCTTTCATTTCAAATTCGTTCTTTATACATTGTTTTTGAAATGAAGCAATATAATTTGAATTTCTTTCTTCAGCGACACCGAATATTTTGTAAAACATTTGTTTTTTTCTGATATAAAAAAATTAAATATATTCATAAATCTTTCAAGTATTTTCAGAAGCCGTAGAGGAGATATATTTGGTGATGGAAATTATTTTATTGGATATCAAACATTTATGAATCCATCAAGTTCCGTGGAGTAGCCGGCAAAGAATTGCTGTCCTTCTATTTTATTTAATTTTTCCAGAGTCGTGTAAATTTGCAGATGTTTGAAAATTAAAAGACATTTTAAATTCAGTAATGATGTTTGTCACTCATCCATGTTTTGTCTTGTCAAGTAGAGGACGGATAGTATGTTTATTTCATGAAGCTGGCCTGCTGGCTACCCCACTTGTGGGATATTCCGTGATGAAATAGTTACTGTAGTAGTGTAAATCGATTTCTACTTCTCATAAATTATTGTCTCTTAAGTATTTAATAAGTAGCTGTTGTTAAAAATTATCAAAATAAAATTTAATAGAAAGCTTCAAAAATTGATAAATATTGATAATTTCAACAACAAAAAATTGGAAAAAGTATATTTTTTTATTTATTTATAACATATTTTAGAGTTTCTTTGAATTCTTTTGGTTGTAATAAAAATGCTTTAATATAAAGAAGTCTGCAAATCCAATTATATAATGAACGAGAAGGACAATTTGCCTATCTACATTTTAAATATATTTTGTTTGCTTATAATATAATATACTCTTAGCATCGAATACTTTATTTGTTCCCTAAGGGCTCAAATCACTCTGCAATGGGTGGATAAATAAAAATTAAAAAAAAATCGAGTAAGATTATGAGAAATAACAAATTGCTATAAATTGACTTAACTCTCACTTCGACTAATTTTTTAGAAATGACGGTTAAACTTAATTTTCGTTTATTCTCCTTGTGGAAATGCATTATGTATAATATCTAACGAGCCCATGAACCGGCAAAATAAGAGCTTTAGTAATACAAAACTAAACTAAATTATTTTTTTGGTACTAAGCTCTGTATTGCACCTCATGAGTTATTGCACCGTATGAATATTATTGTGCATCAAATGTTATCACCAGCAATTATAAACTTGGGATATTTAGTATGATAGTATAATCAAAAGTTCTACCTGATTCTCAAATGTAGCTTTTTATTAGTGTTGAATATCTGACATCAAACCAACGTAATAATAATATTAATTCAGTAATCTCTATACGACAGTTGGCAGATGCATTAACTATAGTAAATAATAAAGTTTTTGACGTAGTTTCGTGTTGAAATTGGATTTCATACCGTAAACTGAACTGAAAACCGAGCAATGTTATTTAATTCGATGTTACCCGAATCCGAAAATCCAGTACCTAGTATCTGAAGTAGGTATAATTAAATTCGTATAACACTTTCGGATCAGATCACGTCAGTTTAGTATCTACATATTATTGCAAGATAAATAAATAGTGATTCGCTTATTTGCTTCGTTTTCTAATTCAAGTAAATAACGGTTGACGATGCTATTAATGATAAAATTACACAATGCGTATCTACGCCGTAGATCGATTGCGATTAAATTCCATACAAATGAAAGTTTGACTTTGAAATTCATTTACTTATACTACTGTATTATCACGTCCTCCCCCAGCCAATAAAATATGTGAGTGGTATTCTTCAACGACATCAGATTGCAGGGAATATCGTGGGAAGAGGTGACGCGATTGGCACAGAGACGCTCTGAATGGAGGAAGCTAGTTTCTGCTCTGTGATCTAAAGAGGAACGTCGAGGGCGATGATGATGATGGTATCCTTCATGGTTTACGAACCCCTGCTTTTTTCAGGCACTCGGAAATTTATAGGAAAGACCTATGCTTTATCTGGAACTCCCGCAGTTAATATGAGCACGGGGCCAAATGAAATAGGCGTAGGCAGGCTCATTATCGAAAATAATATTCATACCGAAATCGGTCATATCTATAACCGAAAACTTAATGGTCACTAATTAAATTGTTAGTATTATACTTTTGTAATAGACTTACATACATTGCGAAGGAAATAGCTAAAGTTATTTATGTATGCCCACATTCCAACTGACACTATCCCGTGTCCGTTCCATGTTTTGTATTATGGACAAATATTTTAGTTTCGTACATATAATAATCTCTGAATGCATCAATTATGACAATACGACATCTGTGTGTTATTATATATTAATATGTCATACATATCCCATACATACAATATCCCATACACAACTATAACTCTTTTAATGGGATAGTAAACAATAGATTTTTAAGTGTATTTTAGTAAATGTGTAATATATATGTATTTTTGTGATATTTTTCAAATAAATAAAAAAAAAATGTACCGAGTTATTATTCAAAAGTAATTATGACTTCGTTCCTAGTGAATGAACATTGCCTCTTCTGGACATTCGTTATTAATTCTGTATTATTTATATTTTCATGGATAATAAGTAATGAATCAGCATTTTTTGCTTTTTTGTTCGGTATACTATCGACATTTCCCTTTTTTTCTTTGGAATTCTTTTTCATGTCTCAGGATGTCTTTCATAATTATAATGTGATTTCTAGTATCATATGACCATAAACATTTGTTTTTTTTTTAAACGCAATTAAGTATTTTTTAATTCACTCTTCTAGTTTTTCATTAACTTTAACGTTGATCTTTGATCGATCATGTTTTTTTTTAATTCATAAAAAGGTTGGATTAGAAATAATTATCTTAATTTCCAACATTATGCAAATAAAATATAAAGCAAAATTTTCTTGAAGTATCATATGTATGACCATAAACTTTTGAATTTTTAGTTAGCAGCTATTTTTAAAACACAATTAGTATTTTTTAATTCACTCTTTTAGTTTTTCATTTACTTTAACGTTGATCTTTGATCGATCATGTTTTTTTTAATTCATTATAAGGTTTGATTAGGAGTAGGTAATTATCCTAATTTGCAACATTATGCATTACGCAGAAAAGATGGGTTGACGATATCATCCATGTCGCGGGTAGGAGGTGGACAGCAGTCGCGCAGGAGAGAAAAAGATGGAAGAATATGGAAGAGGCCTACATCCAGCAGTGGAGAGATGGCTAGAGATGATGATGATGATGATGATGCAAATAAAATATATATCAATTAATTTTCTCGAAGCTTTTCTTACGTACTTAGTTGTAAAGAACATATTCACTTCTACGAAAAATGCTTTCGAAGTAGTACTTTGAAAGTAATCAAATTCTTAAAAAAAGATCCTAATTATTCTTTTTTATCAGTTCTGTTGGAAATAGCAAAGAAAGAAATATCAAACATTTACAACGATTAATAATTATGTTATTAATTCTTACTATGATTTTCTAATCTTTTTTATTGAAACAGTGTACCTACTTTAAATTATCTAAAAGCTTATTAGAAATTTACTTATTTAGTATGTTGACGGAAACAAAGTTTGGTAGCTTATATTAATATTTTCTCTTCAAATTTATATAACCATGAATCAATGTAATCATTATTGAGGACGATGATAAAATATATTTATGTTTAGTACTATTAACAAAATTCTCTAAGACGTAAAGTAAACAGCAACAACAACCACGAAAATATTATAAGGTATGGCTGATCTCTTTTGGGCTATTGTTTTGATTAAACTATTTTCCATTATACCTACAATGATATTGCTCTCACCTGTAATCTGTTAAAAGATAACAGTAATTTCGGTGACATCTGTCCTAGATTTTTTTATTATTTAAGTGGATAAGGGTAGCTAAGATAAAACTACAAGCTTCTGTTTACATTTGTTTTAAATCTGTCACATTTAAGATAAAACTACCCTCAGGAAACATCAGGATTTGCCACTCAAAAAGATAAATTCTGGCCAAAACGCTGTCATTCAACCCCTCGTTATAAACATATATTATTTCACAAGGACGTCAAAAGAATAATCATATTATACTCTTACTTTTAATACCTATATACTTCTGGTTAATTCAATATTAATCACTCGATAATCACCAAACAAAGATTCAAATTATGTCCTATTTTTAAAGACCACCCACTCGTTTACCAGGGATCAGAAAAATATTCAAATAACTCTGAATAACACGAAAAATATAAAGATTTACAAAATCTTGATGTTATTGACCGAAAGTACTTGTTGGAAGTATTTTATTAACTTCGATTTATTTCCTTTATCTCGTATAATGAAGACGTTCACAGATGGCGTAGGTATAACAATTTACATATTTATGTACGGTCCGACTTTCATAATGTATCAAATTTATGTTTTCTTCTGTTGAGATTTCAACATTGTTTTTTTTTAATAATAAATAAATATCCCGATAAGTTTTATCCGGGTATATTGATTTTATTACTTTCAAATATAATATCTCAAATGTCTATTACAAAAACAAATATTAAACTTTCAAGGATTATTTCACAATGATGAAATTAAAAGATATCAATAATTGGTTTTTTGAAAGTTAAGAAGAAATATTTTTTTTACGTTTTATTCTGAGATAGAAGGTAGGTAATAAATATTAAAACTTCTTTATTATTTTCTTATTCCAAAATATTAAGAAAAACTTGTGCAATCACGAAATGTTTTTTTAGTTAGTTTTTTTCTTTATTTATTGATTATTAGTGATGTAACGAATGTGTGATTTTGGATATTCGCGAATGCGAATGCGAATATTTGTTGCCGACATTCGCATTCGACATTCGCGAATGCGAATGCGAATAGCGAATATTGACTTGCTTAGATTTCTACAATATTGCTCAATCATTTAAATTTCTACCCCCCCGTCGTTGAATTTTCAAAATGGTATAGGAATTTAAAATATTTCAAAACTCCTCGGTTTTCTTAAAGAATATTTTCTTGCAGTACCTTTTTCTACAATGTACCGGGTATGTATCCGGTACTTTTACCGAATATCCGATACTTAATTACCGAAATAATATTCGCATATTTTTTTGCGAATGCGAATACTTTAAAATATGCGAATATTCGCGAATACGAATATTCGTTACATCACTATTGATTATACCACAGTGCGTCTTTTATTTCGATGAAGATGTGACGAATACTCTCTTAAGTTTGCCAACAAAGAGAACATTAATTTGTTGATTACCTTTTTATTTGTATGTATCTTGTTGTAATTTTAATTATTATATGCCTGTTTGTACATTTGGACATAAATAAATAAACAAAACCTATTTATTGATAATAAATAGGTACATTCCAAAAATAGGTAGGTATATTTGAAAAACAATCTGATTTTATTTTAAACATTGAAAACGTGCAAACTGCTCTGCCTTTTCATTTATATTATAGTATATAGCTAATGAAGTAAGATATTGTAAAATGAGAAGTAATCAAGCATATTCGAATTTCTCAGTTATATTCATATCTATTGCTGTAACATTCATCTTGTACGAAAGATATAATATTGTTAACATAAGGCAATCGATACCAAGGATCATAAATAATTAAATGTTTTACTTGCTCACAGTTTTTCCTATCCGATTCGGAACATACGTCTCACACACTTCTTTCGGCATTTCTGTCTTGAGCCATCTGCAACTATTTAATAAAGATTTTTCTCATGTCATGAGACCATTATCCCGTGGAGCACCCTGTAAAGAATTGGTCTCCCACTCTTCTGCGTAAGTTTTCGAGTGCCCTGTAAAAGGCAGGTGTTCGAAAAAAATAAGACATTTTACATCTTAAATTCAGCGATGAGGTTTGCCACCCATCCTGAATGTCTTGATTTTATATTGGCACGAAGAGGACAGTTTGCATGTTTCTTACATGCAGCTGATCTGCTGGCTACCCCACTTGTGGGATATGCCGTGATAGTAGTATAGTATAGTATAGCATGAGACCATTACGTAGGAGTTATTCTTCTACGTTTGTCTTCATGAGATCTCCAAATTATATTCACAAAATTATTATATTTTTGACATTTCCTTTGAGATAGAAGGTAATTTATAAATATGAAGACTTTTTTATTATTATTATTATTATGTAATACATAAAGTAAAAATATTTCATCCATAAATATACGTCCCATATATGAAAATCTGGTACGATAAAATTCCGCATTCATTTTCGTAGAAGGTAAATTTTTCACTCTATGAGTAATTGTTCTAGATAATGAGGAAAATGGCGAAGAGGATTCAGTAGATAGATAGCATTAGATATAATAGACAATAAACCAGATTTGAATCCAACCTCTTACAGAAAACAATCACCAAATCATCAGGAAACAATGAACTAAGAATTGATCATTCTTCATGAATAACTTCAAACAAGATGGCGAAAATGTTGATGCAAATATTTTTGAACCTTATTTTCTGTTATTTTATAAAATATATTATAATACTAGTATTTACTTGAATAGGTTTTTGTATTTTTATTTTTTTCATTTGTGGGCCATATTATACAAGTTTATGCTAATGACTTTTATTTCTCACCTTGATATTAAATGAACAAAAGGTAATAAAAAATAACTGTATTTTGTAGGTGTCTAACTCTGATCTGTAAATTTTAAAATGCCATGTAAAAGGTAAGTGTTCGTTAAACTTCCTGTGTAAGACCTTTTTACATTACAATTCAGCGATGAGGCCACCACCCTTCCAGAATGTCTTATTTTTTATTGGTTTTTATCAGTGATACACAGTCTTAAAATACTTCTTCAATAAATATGTTTGATTGGTTTTATAATATTGCCAATATTTATGTTTAATATTATTGTCCTGAAGCACCCCAGTACACATCATATGAGAATTGGTATATTTATTTCAACACAGTATACGGCTATTGCCTTTATAAGTATACAGATAAACTTTACAGTATCACAAAAGCATTTAACACATGTACAAAAATATAAAAACAAACAAAGCATAGCTATACTCCAGTTCAAGTAAAAAAAAATGAAAATTTAAATACAAATACAATAAATTCATTAAAAAATACATTCGTAAACTATATACCCAAATCAACTACCTATATTCAATGATACATCCAATCATCATAAAAATAAAAACAAAATAAAAAGAGGAACGCCATAGCTAACACATAACAAATCATTTATACAATATCAAAAATATAAAATGTAATATTGTAAGAAGATGATAGGGGTAAGATTATTGGGTCATTGTAATTTTGTGTATTTGCAATATTTTACTGGTTATTATCGACTCGTTTTATGACTTAACTTTTAATAATTAATTACTGCACAATATTTACGTTTTATTTTTTATGTCATTCGTGCTAGTACCTTGAATGATGCGTAATTGATCTTTGTAATAATCAATGTAATAACTCTATTTGTGACCAGATAAATATTCCAAATAGATTGAAGCACGCCGCCATATCATATGAATATTTATTTATTTACAAATCCACGGTGTGAGCCTTTTACATGTTTAAAAATATACAAAAAAACATACAAATCAAATTTCTCATCAACAAATAATGCTGGAGCAAGATAAGAACAAAAAACTGTCGAAAAACAATAATACAAATGGGAATCAATACAAAATATCAATAATTTTAGTCAAATCATAAAATAGTATAGAATGTCAATGAAATGTTTAGCAATATGTCAAGAATAAGAATAAAAATTGAAATTAAGTTTGGAGATGTCAAGTAGATAGAAGAAAGAAAAAAAAATCTATGAGAGATGGTACAAATATTTTAAATGTCATAAGAAATGTAGTCAATAGTTGAAATGTCGTAAGAACTAGTCTATAATAGATTAAAATGTCAATAATAAAATAGAAAAATGTTAATTATAATTTAATAAGTGTATTATATAATTTAATTGGTATAAGTGGCATCATTTTTCATATTTCTTATCACATTAAAGCGACCATAAAGGATAGGTTCACGTGCATACAAACAGACAATCATTTATTAATTTATTATTGTTGAAAGCAGTGATATGTATACAACAATGGGATCACACATTTCATACTGTATACTAAGTATACCTACCCTACCATACAAACTATCTCATTGTATGCAACGAGTGCCAAGTAAATCATGAAGTTCAGTATAATATTATGTACCTATATAGAAGCATTTTCGAACTTTGTATGTGTGTTATTCCCACTATTTCAAATGGTTAGCCATTTTTATACCATGATAAATTACACGAACATGATCTTTCTAGTTTGCGATGCATTATGTGCAACTAACAACCATATTTTTGAACATCGTTTTCGTTTATATTTTCTTGAGTTTTTAGGGTGCAATAATGCAAAACTATTTCAACAATTTCGTCTCCAAAGTAATGGTAAAATGCGATTTATTTTTATTACTAGTATATCGTAACGTACGTAATTTGCTGTTTCCTAGTTATTATTTATGAATTAAAAAGAATAAAAGCTGATAGCTATAATAAGGATTATTGTTGTTCTCGTCTTGCTCCAGCTGTGTTGTGAATGTGAATTGTGATTTGTTTTTATGTAATTTATAACGAGTAAAAGGCTCACGCCGTGGATGTACGTATAAATAAATAAATATAATATGGGATATTCCATTAAAAATATATATTTTTTGTATGTGTAAAACATGTCATTAATTCCTGCATAAATTTTGAAAAAGATTAGAAGGATACTTACATAGGTTTGATAGTATGCAAAGGAATAGGAACATGATCTTCCAGTAATGGGTATAGGATGACTGTTTTATTTTTTAAAAAATGCAATAATATTTTCGTAATTTTTTATTAAAGGTAAGTTTTATTGCTCAACATCTGTGCATATCGTGGGTTAGTGTGAATACAGCATTATCTAAACAAAGTATCAATGTTATTTCTGTTAAGAGAATATATTTGTAATTTTGTACAAATACAGAAGTACATACAATGTCCATTAAATGCTATATAATGGTTACGTGCCTTATCATATTCACTCCGTTCCAACAAAGCACTGGACTTGCAAGCACATATAAATATTATTATGTACACATTACACATCATATTATTATTTATATCAAAAACATATTAATGCGATGAAATTACTTTTAATAATACCTGCATGTTTATTTTTTAACTTATTTATCTATAATTAATCGTCGAAAATTTTGGACACAAAAGTTTTGTTTTCATAGTTTTCCATGTAGTGTTCATTTATAAAGTTTGTTTTTTTTTCCTGTAGAAGTTCAAGCACGTGTTGGGGATAATTTTCTGTTACTTTAACTATCAGTTCGGAATATCTTGAAAAAAGAGATCTTACTTAGAAGTTTTATTAGTTCATAATATAATTTCGTTGATGTCATACAACAAGTAAGTTATGAAATATTTTCTCTTAATATTTTCATTGATCCTACGTATATATTATCGAAACCTTAAAAATTTAGTTAACCTCCATCTCGTATCCAGTTTACGACAAAGACGCGGACCTTTATCAGCCTCAGTCTTTCTATATTTAACCACCGCGACTTTCTCGATATCTTTATATCAAATTATCTAATATGAAATCAGCAAATGAAGTCCCATTTCGTATCAAAGGTTATTATATCTACGCTGCAGCACAAAATCTGGAGTTGATTTATTGAAACAAAAATCATTTCCATCAAATTCAATAATCATAATATGACAACCTTGACTGGTTTCTTAATTAAGATAATATTTCAAATATTTTACGACAATAATATTTTCTTAACAAAATAAATTATATCTCAATTTAATTAAAATATGTTTATAATAAATTAAATTTTAATCAATTTCTCAAAGGCTCCTATACTCGCTTATGGGTGTATTCATTAAAGCTCCAATTATTTATGAAAAGATAATTCGTATATCCGTGTTTTCAGTGACTTCAATACATTCATTATTAATTATTATCTGTAAAGTTGTCATGTGATTGGCACAAGTTAATGGATTATTTATCGATTTCACATTGAGAAAAACGAGTGTTTGATTTCCTCTTCACTATGTAAACGATTTATTCGTACAACGAATTAATTTACAAGTAAATAAATATCGTTCCTTTTTGAAAGCAGCTGCTTGTGTTTCGATAGAAATACACAATGAGAATATCGATAATATATCAATTTCTTCTTCTCTTCTTCTTCTGCTTCAGTTAGGACTGTGTTCTGTGGTTCTCGGAGCCTGCTCCTGGGAGGCGGATGTCCAGCTATCTCTCCATCGTTTAGGTGGCCTTCATATTAATTTGTTTTATATAAATTTTGTAATTTTCACGTGTACTGAAACGGTAGTATAGCTCTCTTTCTATTATGAAGTATATGTTTCTACATGATAAAGTATTAATGCATTATGTTTTAAATGCAATTGAAATTACGTGAGTAGGTTCTATCTTTGTGATTTGTGTTGTTATCCTAAATATTGGCTCTTAACTATATTTCAGTAATCAAAAATGAATGATCTCTTAGAAAATACATTAAGGTTTTTGTAACATTTCTGATTTAATGTTGAAAATATAAAATTACCTATCGTAAAACTCATGAGCAATTAATTGTGCTGGCATTTCTTAAAAAACTAGTATTTTCCACATTATTTTTGTGCTGATACAAATTCCTTATCTTCAATCTTTGTTACATTAATTAAAAAAAACAACAATATAACTTTTACACAAGTAATAGAAATTGCTTTTTTATGATCAAATTGAATAAAAAAGTATTACGTATGTAGGTAAAGTAAATAGTTAGAAACTAGCTATAATAATGCTTATCCCAGTAATTCTCTAGTGTACGTTTCTTTTTGATGGCCACATCATAAAGAATATTTCAAAGATTTTACACTAAAAAAATATCGGATATATTCGTACCTACTATATATGTAAGTGATGAAGCAGATAATGGTTTAAATGGACATCCGATGAGATACTAAACCGGATAGCCAAATATTCTGCAGCTTGATTTTCCGATCATTTTCATACTATATTTAGTTTAATCATGCTATTCTGTATAATAATAGCAAAATGAGTAAAAATATTCTGCACACACTAATAAATAATTTTCAGAATGCCCGCTTTTTATTATATATACTACATCCATACGCTCGTAAAGCTTTATCTATTTATTTTTCATTTTTTTCCGGCCGGATTTATGCCAGATACCGTTACTGAATATCTTTTTCACTCTAATCATATATGTCTTATATAAAGCATAATAATCTAGCGAAATATTATTACGTCAATTCTTTATATCTGAATGGAGGCAGAATGCCCATTGTTTTTTTTTCTATGTACGATAAGCCCGTGTTGATTGAGTCGCAATGGTGAATGATGGTTTTAATATAATAATATTCTTCCAAATCTCCTGACGTTGAAGCGTAGAATTATTTATTGATGCCATAATAAAAATGATTGGAAAGAAAATTGTAAAACTCTGTGATATATATCTCATGTTAAATTTCTCTCACTGTACTATTTATTATTTTTTTAAATTTTAAGAAATCTATGCCTATTTATTTCCCTATGGTCTAAACCCTACCATTTGAAGCAACCCTTCACGTCATCATCATCATCATCGCCCTCAACGCTCCGCTCGGGAGCACAGGGCAGAAACCAGCCTCCTCCATTCAGAGCGTCTCTGTGCCAATTGCGTCACCTCTTTCCACGACATTCCTTGCGCTCTGATATCGTTGTCATAGGAACGGTGTATTGTGAAAGAGGGACGCCCGGGCCGACGGAACCCCTGCGGACGGAAAAACAGTGCTCTTTTTGGCCAACTATCATTAGGCATTCTCAAAACATGTCCCAGCCAGGACCATCGTCTCTCCTGTATTACGGAGATTACAGGTCTCTGCTGGGTGCGCCGGCGCACAGCATCATTTGTAACATGTTCATACCATTTGATATCCAAAATCCTTCTAAGACACCTGTTTTCAAAGCCTAGTATCTTCCTCGTATCATATGTATAATGTTAATGTAATGTGATTTTGGGTTTTTTGTAACAATCAAACCTTTTAATCACATTTATATCATGTGTGAATATTTCTAAGACCTACGATATGTTTCATCTTTATAATATTATAATATAGCAAGTATTTATCTGCATATAATTATTACATCACGGCATTTTCCACAAGTAGGATAGTAAGTAAATTAACATGGTGTTATTTACATGCAGGTTATGCTATCTGTCCTACAATGAATTATGTCATGTAGTGTGTAGTATTTTTTTTTCAACTTTTTATAAATATATTTTATTTTACAAATTTTTCTCTCAAGTTTTTAATTTTTTTTCCTGAATGTAAGTTAGAGTATTTTATACATCAAAATATACACAATTAATTAAATCTGAGTGATTTCCCACGACACGTGTCAGTGTTATCAAATACGAGATCATGAAGTTTTAAGAACCTTTTCAAATTGATTATTTACGTTATTGATACGAGTATTAAGATGCAAAATTAGGAATTGACTAGTCAGCTCTACTATATACATAATAAAATAAAATCGTAATGCCTTCAACATTGAATAATATCTTTACTGAAAGGCATTTCTACTGAATCCCCTTCTCAACTGAAGTGAAATTCAATTTGTTATTATGAACAAAGTTGTGAGTTACAAGCGAGGAAAATTGCTATAAGATAATATTACATAAAATATACATATGTATTACGTATACTTTTTTTGAATAAATTTCGTAAAATATCTATACGTTAATTCACTTGCCTAAATACCTTCTCGTATGTAATAGATACTTTGTGTTTTTGTACAGCCTGTTGTGACCCTCAAGCTATACGCTGAAATCAAAGTTTAGTTCCCAGTTGGGAGCCTATTACATGTACAAATTATTAACATTAAATTTAAAGTAGGTGCGTTAACGTTGTGAAAATTCATTTCAATATAATTTTTTAAATATACTATTTAAATACTGTTTGATTTTCACATTTGATTTTGTATTTAGTCAATTAACAATAACTTATGTGATCTACAGCGAATGATGACGTGTGTGTATTAAAATTGCGGAATGAATGGATTAAACATGAATGCAAAAAAGACAAAAATTAGGGTGTTTGAAAGAGGAAGTGAGAGAACAGTATGCCAGATAACGATTGACAACGAAGTGTTAGAGCAAGTTGACGAATGTGTGTACTTGGGTAGTTCGTTCACGAGAAATGGGAAGTGTGAAAGCGATATTGAAAGGAGAAAAGTTGCTGGTAATAAGGTAAATGGTGCAATCCGACCAATAATTGCAAATAGAAACATATCTACCACAGCTAAAAGGTTGGTGCCAATACGCATGTATGCAAGTGAGACTTGGACATGGTTAAAGAAGGATGAAAGTGGCATAAATGCAGTAGAAATGAGATCGTTGAGAAGGATGTATAGTAAAAGTCTGAGAGATCGTGTGCGTAACAGTGATATACGAAAGGAATGTGGAATGAAAGTTGGTGTGGTTACAAGGATGAATGTAAATAAGTTACGATGGTTTGGGCACGTGGAAAGAATGAATGAGGACAGAATGACCAAGAAGATATATTTGGCTGAGAGGAATGGTGCTCGGAGACGTGGACGTCCGAGAATCAAATGGTAAGATCATTTAAATCAAATCCTGCAGGACAGTCACATGTTGATCACATTGAACAGGAGAGCATGCATGAGGAATTGTATGACAGTGACGGAAGCGAAAGATGTATTCAAGTGTTCAATTATTCAGAATGTATATATTAACTTTAAAAAAAAAAAAAAAAAAAAAAAAAAAAAAAAAAAAAAGGATAGAAGGAAGTGGCGCTCGATCCCTTCTGCCTACCCCGCAAGGGAAGCGGCGCGATGGTATGTATGTATGTATGTATGTAATACTATAATAATTATTGCTGAGCGCATTCACATTGTTAATGTTCAAATTCCTATATTTTTACCATTATTAGATATAAGAACACCCCCTCTTAAAGTTCCTTGTGTTCCATCCAACCCTTTGACTCTTTATAATGTTTAGTTTGTTCTATTTTTTGGTTTTAAAAAGTTTGTGTAGAAAGTTTTCAATAACTTTAAAATAAGAAAATGAGTTTTCGTTAGTTGACTGCCGTTTAAAAAAATACTTATTTAATTATTTATTGCTATCAACGTGCGACTAAAAATGTAACTTACATCTATTAAAAAAATCTAGTAATATTGCACCAATAATCGAAACCAAGTCCTGTTTTCAAAGTATCTGTTTTGTTCTCACTGGACGAATAAGAAAATTGTTTTGCATAAGTTGCCGTGAAATTTTCAAAAAAGGTTCTGCCGTATATAAGTGGACTTTGTTGTTCTTTATGTTGAGTGGATTATGTAATTCTTTCTGACAACATACTAAAGAGTAGCAAAGTCTTAGTACTGTAATATAATAAATAAAATACTCGGACATCTCATTAATCACTTGAAGTCTAATCATAAAGAGTTGTCCCTCCATCCTTACTGTGTTAATATTTTTCATCCATATATAATGTATGATGACAATCTTGAATAGAATTTTATATCGATGATCCAGTTCCGTAGGTCGACAACTAGAATTATTAAAAAAATACAGATTTTATATTTATTTATTTTCTTCATAGAGTAACATACAAAACATGGATAAACCATTTATGAAAATAATGAGAGAAAATATTATTGATCTGATCGGGCCAACCACTCAATTAAGCATGTCTACAGCAAACATGTTAAAAGATAGACTATTCAAAAAGCAAAAATTAAGGATAAAAAACAGCGCCCGTCCAATGCATGCCCTGTCTTACCAGGCTCACACTGAATCACGCCCCTAACATTAAACAATATTGCAAAAAGAAAAAATATCCAAATTATACATCTGTATTAGCGGTGTGTCTTCTATACATTCAACGTATGCAACGCATAGCCTAAAACATATGAATAATCTTAAAAACTATTTATAATAGTAGTATAGCATAGCATTTGAGACACTCTGTTGACAATCACGAAAGTGATATTTTTTAAATTCTACGAACAAAAATTCTAAAATTGTAATAGTTTCTATAAGAAGCACCATAATATTTGTTTTGAGTTTTCTATAAACCGCCGTACCGCTTCAAACTTTAAGGTGACATATCTTGGAATATTATAAATTTGAGTTGTCGATTTATGGAACTGGTCGAACGGCGTGCTAGAGCGCAACTTCCTTTTGAAAAGAAACAAATTATGTGAAATTACTCATAAAACAATTTGTGCTTTTATATATTTTAGAAAAGTATAATAATATGAATGGATGTGGATTTACACTTTTTGCCATCACTCAGCTTTCAGCTTTTTTTAGTCTCTTCTGAGTGTATTGCCAATGTGTGACATTGATCGAGTGTCTCTAGCAGAGAATTTACAACAAATATCAATTTATTATTGATGCTATTTTCATAGTGTTTTATGGAGCACCCGGCAAAGAATATGTCTCTCACTCTTTCTCTTAAAAAAAGTGTCCTGTAAAATGCAGGTGTTCCAAAAAAATATGTATCTTTGATTCGGAAATGAGGTTTGCCATCCATCTTGAATACCTTAGTTTTTGTTGGAGCAGGGAAGACGGCTTGTATGTTATTGGATGCAAGCTGTCCTATCGATCTGCTGGCTGCCCTACATGTGGGATATGCCATATTCGCTTAGATTTTAAATCTGATATCACGTACTCTCCATATTTAGTATCTATTCGTAACTTCGAGAAAAGAATACAGAAAAATTGTATCTACTTATTTTGCTTTTTGATACTCCTCCATACAAAGTTTTTTATTTATTTATTTATTTATTTATTCATCATTATTACAAAACATTTAAAAATACATATGGACAGAAACAATTCACACATCGACAAAGCAAAGACTATGCATTATCCTACTCAACCCGCACTCATTATCCAACCTTTTGCTATATAACACCAAGCTCACAAGTTTGTCATTTATTACAAAAGTTATACAAAAATGAAAAAAAAGAAAAACGAAAAAGAAGTTACATTCTATGTCTCTTGAATATCTTCTGATTCGACTTTCTAGATACGTTCGTTGTAGGAAAGTGAGTCTTTTGAATATTTTGAACATGTCATGAGTGTCTCAATATTTTTTTTTGCGATTCTGTAAAAACTGTTCCATTAAATCAAAATACTATAGTCAAAACACTATAGCCAAAATACTTATATTTTATTTAATTGTCTATAACCTCAAAAAAACATCTTCCAGATTTGATTCATTTTTATTTTTTCAAGTTCATTTCAAAAAATATATCAGTTTGTTTATAATTAAAAACACCTTATACAATAATTAATTGCATTTCCTATATCCTTTTAGCTTAGGGTTTAAGCACTTAAATTCTTTTTAACGTTTTTTGTTTTTCAATTTAATTAAAACCCATTTTAGTAAAAATAAATAAAGTAAATTCTCCCTGTTTCTATATCCGTTTTAATGTATTTTGTTGTTTTATTTGAAAACTCTCATTAACGGAATCCTCTTTATAACAAAATGCTACATTTGATTGTAGTAGTTAGATGTCTAGTGATTAAAATGGATGAATAAAAATACGAGCTTGAAACTCATTGCAAATCTAGCTTCGAAATAGTCGCCACAAAGTGCGATCAAGGTATCTCCAAATTTTTGTATATCGCTTATCCACCTTTCATATACTATTTCAATTGTATCTTTTTCATTCGATGGTCTTTTACATTGTTACATGTTTTGTTTTGTTCTTGTAGTATTTCTTAAAAAAAAAGAGAAAAAAAATGTTTTTCTATTCGGCATTGAAACTTGACATTGACCTACATAGGTCTAGTGTGCTTATATAATGTGTAAGTTTTAATCAATTATAACTTTTACATACATAATTATATACGTTATAACTCTGAATATTAAAAATTATCCTTTGTACCAACTCATTCATTTTATTTAAAAACAATATTATCAATACGAATCATCATTTAATCGCTACTACAAGTCGCCAAGTTTGCGTAAGATCTTTTTAGTCTTACTAATCCCAGTAAATATATGTATGTACCTAGTTATAAACACTGCTTAGCTCCAATACTAGTGTTCGAAGAGTTTCTTACTAATTAAGAAGTAGTGGAAGATAATATTATGTAGTGTAGCCTAGTCTAGTATAGAGTAGTCCAGCAGTTTCAAATAGTATACTAATTGGGTCGATGCGTTAATATTGTCTGTTTTTCTTTCTGAGATTTATACAAGTCGTTATTCCTCTTGGATAATTTTCAGAAAAATAGTCTTAGTGCATTGGAGCTTCTAACTACATTCCGACAATAAGGCGCCTGAATACTTTTTCAATCTTCCTTCTCCGTGTCTGTTTCTTTGTTTTCTCGACATGTTCAAACACGTACTTCGTAATAAATAATAGTATACAAAATATGTTTTTTACTCTATCATTATTTTTTCATTTCAATATTTGAATAACTTTAAAACTGTTAAGTTTCTTTAAATATCAGATTGATTTGCACCTGGACCACATAAGTATTTAATACAAAAACTAAAAGCTTATATTATATTTAGAAAAAAAACCTATAATGGTAGAAATTAAGAGCACTAAAAAATGTATATATTTACATGATCATTTGGAATAGAATATAATACACTATTCATAACTTTTAATGTGACTGTTTGGTTTTTCGATTCGAAATATATTTTTTACATCCTATTGTAATATTTTTATCATTTATCTATATCTAAAACTCTTCCTGTTTATTTTGATCATTGATAAGACGTACCTATATTCTAAAGCAAGGTTTTACTTTGTTTTACGTACATATTATAATTATTTGGGTACCAATTTATAAATGACCTTTTTTCAAAATCTTTTAAGGAGCTATTTCGTAAACCGTTTGAATATTATAATAATAAGCATAAATCTGATTTCTCAATCCGTTTCCGTTTTTGATATTATACTATTTGTAATTATAGATGTTGTCATTGTCTACCTGTATTATATTTCCTTTCAATGGGTGTTATTCTGAAAATACGACAGTATCGAATTGCATCTGATTCGATACTATCGGTTGCCATGCGACACCCATACGAGTATACGATACAATACATTCTCATTCGACTGTCGTTTAAAAAGTTGGATGGAACGCAATACTATCGTTTGCAAGCAACCGGTCGAATGTTCAGAATAACCCCCATAGTGTCTTAAAAAACGCATTTTATTTGATTGAGATACACTAAATAACATTTCTTTTTTGAAATTATTTGAAAAATATTCATTATCTTGGGAGATTCAGGATGTCAAAATACTTCCATTTTTTTAATTTAATAAAGGGTAAAATCTGATTCATCAAGAAAATTATTAACTATCTGAATAATTTTTCATTTTAGGATCTCCAGTGTCTTTTTTAACAAAAATGCACCTCGAAAATGCAATTTTGTACATTGTTTCTCTAATAAATCTCCTGTTTTTGGTAGAGAGAAAAAGCACTAAATTTATCCTATCAGGTTTCTTTTTTTGTAAGCTAATTAAAGTAAACAGAACGAAAAATATAGTCATATTCTTTTATATATCTTCACTTTCTATAAAATAATTACATTTTAATTCTAAATATTGAGCTTATTGTAAACAAAATCTATTAACGTCGAATAAAACAACTAAAAATAATGACGTATTTTATAAGAAGATAATACTATATTCATAAATATCTTAATAATATAAGTATTTAGGTTGGTATGTCTATAGAATTCCCTTATATCGATATTCTTGGTCTATTATCTATGATGCTTCTACCAATGAATCAGTCCGAGTCTGGATGCCCTTGAAATAAAGATCTATAAGGTGATCAATCATTCGTGAAAAGCTCTGTCTTCTCTTTTCTCATACTCTGCTAAATATTTCAGTATGACCTTTCTAAAGAATATATTCTCAAGGTAGATGTCAAAAAAGATGATAAAAATAATTATTTTAATGACTTGAAATGTTTCATTTAATACTCAAATAAAGGTGCTCAGTTATTTTATTATTGATATCATTATTCCTTTCTTTTTATTTATGATATACAAATCTAAATAATAATGTTGATTTTCTTGATTCGATAAATCAAGATCCTGTCCGTTGATTCACATTAAGGTAGGAGTAATAGGGTGATATTTAAGTCACGTTAAATCTTTATTGTAGCTCCTGCTTTTTTGATAAACATGAATGAAAATCTAAAGATTTTAAAGATTGTTGAAAAATGATTTTTGCCTCATGACTACTTTTATTCCAAATTTCTTTCTTTAATCGTTTTATATTGAAAATAAATATCAAATCTCTTTTCTTAATAATAGGCATAAATCTGTTAGTGTAAAATTTCAAATTTGTTGAAAAAATTCGAAGTATTTTTGGTGTTACATTTTTCACATTTACCTATCTAATGGAGCAACAGCAACAAACGATTAATTTTTACAAAGGAAAATACATAAGAGAATTAAATTGAAATTGTATGTAATAAAAAACTGGTTCACTTTAGCATGAATAAACCACATACAATTGCCGTATTGTTGATTTATACATGTCTATGTCCTATTCACAAATAACAATGCACTGACACGGACAGGAAATTTCGCACTGAAACATATCATATCTGTTTCACAAAAACGATCGTCTTCTTTGTGAATGACGCTGTTAATTAAAATTGGGATTTGACAGCATTTTTTTGTATATAAAAGTTGATATTGAAACAGTTATTTGTCTTTTCATTTTTAATGCGAGAAATCCAACATAACAATAGAAGCTTGTATATTACCTTATGTACTTTGTTTCACAACGACAGAACACAAAATTTCTTTTCAGTTTGATTTGATCAATAAAAAAAATGTATGTTCATTTCTCAGTCTTTATTATCGCCTTCTAGGTATCCCAAATAACCTAATTTAAAGTTCAACAATACTTATAATAATATTATTGAACTTTACCTTTCATCCTTCAATAAAATAACGAGAATATCTATTTCAATTTCTTATTCAAAGTTTCCTTTGAAAATAACACACGTTTACTAAACTTTGATCTGTTGTGAGTTATGTAATATTGTATTTATTAAAATATTCAATAAAAACACAATATTCCACTTGGTGTTGAGGGTTTTCAATCCATCAATACGATACTTTCACGAAATAAAAATCTTGTATCGAAAATTGTTTTCCGATTTTCTGCTCTTTCAGTAACGTTCACTAGTACCTACTAATACATTTTCAGCATTCATTATTATACAACGACTGAACGTTTGCCAAGAGATTAAGACAGAATAGTAGTCTGGCTTTATTACCTATTATTCCTTACAACTTTATCTTACCTGTTTCCTTGGGGATCTTAAAATAGAATAGTACTACCAATAAATAAACCTTCACTTCATTTTCACTCTTTTTTCATACTGCATTTATGTTAAGAATTGCTTACCATTTCATTTGTCTTTTCATAGTCTTAGTTCCATTCACAGTTACACTTCAAAATAAGAGTAGGCATTTGTACACATACGATTTATTTACATTTTTGTTTTAAGAAGCAGATAACTAATTGAAATAGTAAGCATTCCTCATTGGTAAATTTGAAAGTATTTGTATTTTTAGAAATGCATACGTTTTTTAGAATAATAAATTTAAACTGCTTCATTTCATTGACACAATTTGAAGATGTTGTGTATGTAAATTATCAGAGATATTGTTTTCCAAATCGAATTTCTAAAACACTTCTGTTGTTAGTGAAGTGATATAAATAAAATAATATATTTTGAAAAAGTAACATGAGACTTAAGTTTTGTTTGAAGTGGACTTTTACAGTCACTTGTTTTGTTAAGGATACTCGGAAACTTGTTGAGTGGCAGTAATATCCATTCTATTTTAAGATACCAGACAATAAATACCTTTTTTCTTTTATTTTCTCATTCCGTGTTTCATATATATTTAAAAAAATAACTTTTTTTCATCGTTTGTAGAATATATTTTTAGATATTGGTTGTCGTATAATTTTTTTTTCATCTCAATTATGAGTCACGGCGACGCCTTATATTAAGCTCTTGAGTTTATTTTGTAATACGGAAGTGAAAATAATATGTCACTGGGCCAGATTTGAAAAACATAATGAAATAATGATTTTTGTTCATAATACATTATTTTATGAATGTAATTGTATTTGAGCATGATGCAAGAATTATCATTCTGGTAGCGACACTTATGTATGCAAACGTGGTCAAAAAAGCACAAAAATGCAGTAAAGGTATGATCACACAGAAAGTAGAAGAGAGATTTAAAAAAAATAAGCGGATGCAAGAATAGTGTTATGGACAGAAAAGAACTCGCGATAGTTTGGACCTGTGCAGCGAATGGTAGATGGAAGGATGACGAAGAGGATGTATTTATCTGAAAGAATAGATGTCAGAAATTATAAACGTCCAAGAACTACGTGGTTTGACTACGTAAATCAAACTTGCAAGGACGGCCATGTGTTGAGTTAGCGAAATCGGTGTGCATGTAATAGGAGGAATGTGGAAGTAGCGAAATAAGTATTTTAGGATATAAGTATCAATATGGCGCTACGTTCTCTTTGCCTAACCCGATACAGGGTGAGGGAGGGTATAGCAAGGTATCATTATTATTCAAAACATATCTCCAAATAAATATAATAAGGATCGGTACCTTTACTTTAAATTGTAAATTTTGTAACAAATCAAATTATGTCAATATTCCGCTTCTCGTTGATATTGAGAAATTGTTGTCTCGTCCTAAACTTATTCATTGATAATATTTTGTATGTAAGTTAAATTTTATATTTTGTATTTACATCACGAATAATAATATTGTAATGAAATTCTTTAAGATGTCTCCTGAATTTATACTTATCAAAGTGCGCAGCTTAAATTAAGTTATATTTTGTAGCTGTTTACGATAAAATTGATACAAAATTAATGAGTCCGCTCGCTCAAAATGAATCAAATTATTTAATCATCATAAGTCTCTCCATGCGACGTTGAAATCTTAGGTAATTTTTTTATTTATATTTTTATATTTTAGGTTACCGTCTATAAAATGTACATTGTGTGCGAAATTATTATTAGATAATATTTACCGTTATTTATTATTTACTTTTTAATCTCAGCTCAGTGAAGCGATCTATGTTGCTTGTGATGTCAATCAAGCAATAGGTATATTTTATCGAATCGTTATCATTAAGTACCATTCGATGAGTCAACTCATTTGAATGATTCACGATTTTCTCATAAGTAATTTAATATTGCAAATATAGTTATTGTAATCAGACAGAATATATATGCTCTCAATACGCGCCTTCTTAATTCATAATGGAGATTTCGTTACACTTCATATTGTTTTAGATGTACTTATGTACCTACGTGATTAGGAAATGTATTTATAATATTAAGCTTAAGAGACCCTGGGGTTTATTCAATGTATTTACCAGTATCCACCAATTATCATTAAAACAAAGGTAGGCAGTACCTACCGACTGTTTCGATCAATTTCGTTCCTATTTTTAGGTTATGTTGAATTTACGTTGTTAAGCCGTTTTCAAGTTACTTTATAAATTATACATATATTAATACTTTTTCACTTTTTTTTATTTACGTATACGATATAATTTTCATTGAAATTGAGGTTGGTGCGTTATCTTTGTGTGTGTGTGGTCATTTTAATATAAAAAAAAATTAAAAGGTAAAAATTAGAATACTGTTAATTTTTGCATGTGATAGTGTGTTTTATATCTTCTTCTGTAGGTGCCTTGTCAGGTTCTCCCTTACGTTAGCGATCACTATGGCATAAGCTTCTTGGTCCTGCGCTGTCTGGAACAACTCCTCCACGCCTCTCATTCTAGTCCGATTTCATATATTGCACAGCCACGATGTTTGCCTGCGCCAGCCCCCCCGACGTCCCTCTATTTTGCCTGTCATAATCAAACGCAATATTTTGTACTTTTCTTCGTGCATTCTATGACCTAGATACGAGATCTTACGCATTTTGACATCCAACAGGAGTTCTCTGTCCATTCCAGCTTTTTTCAACACCTCTACATTTGTGACCCTATCAGTCTTAAGAGTACAAATCATTCTTCTATGAAGCCACATTTCAAATGCTTCCAAGCCATTCCTTGTATTCATTTTTATGGTCCTGGTTTCAGAGCTGTACAACAATACAGATCATACATAGGACTTAACGAGTCTCTGTCGAAGTTTCAGATTAAGATTGTCGTTGCAATAGAGCAATCTCGTTAAATACAGAACGAGCTGTCTCAATTCTGTACTTTACTTCAGTATCCGGGTCAAGAAACTGCGTTATCATACTGCCAAGGTGTTTGAATTAGCCCACCTTCTCAATATTTATGACCTTTAACTGAAAGCATGATTCTGAGTAATCCAACCGTCCAAATTTCATCCATTTGGTTTTGCTGGCATTTATAGATAGGCCCAATTCATATTCAGCTACATCTACACTATTTAGTAACTCTTGGAGGTCATGCATGTATACTCTCTGCCAAGATGACTGTATCATCAGCATACCTTATGCTGTTGATCACAGCACCAAAACTTGCTGCAAATTAAAAAGGTCACTGGTAAAATTACTATACACTTTGTTCATTTTAATTTCTTTTCATCTTTATTGGTATGAACTGTATACAACTCATCTTGTTGACAAAATACCTTATTTTATGATGTTATGTTTAAAAGAAAGAACAATAGGTACTCTTTGATCAATTGTGAACAATGCAAAAATGTATTGCCAAAATTATACTCAAATTTTGACAGTACATAATTTGATAATGAAGGTAGGTACAACCTTGAAGAGAGTTAGGAATGTGGTTCAAGTAATATATTTATAGAAAACACAGAGTTATTTAATGTACATAATTATAACTATTTGATTACCTTTATCAAAGTTAAAGATTTCCCAAACATAATAACTTTACTTAATTGAAGTATTATATTAGAGGGAATAGTCAGGTACTGTAATTAATACAAATAATAATACTTAGTAATGAAATAATGCTGTACAGTTCTATTGGGTCCTGTGCCTCTGTGCGTTTATAGCTTTAGTATATTTACGTGCTGATATTATTACGAGCTCAAGATCGTTGTTTTGAAATCATCCTTGAATGAAATTTATAAACATATTTTCATTATGTAGGTACGCTTAGCAAAGATCCTTAATCTTGACAATTTGTAGAAAAAATATTCGGCATTGCTCAATGCAAGGATATTTTATTTCATTAATATTAGTCAACTACTACTAAACATCACGGTATTATCCACAGCAGGAACAGCCCGCCAGCCAGACTTTCTTTTTCATATTATTATATTTAGAATTCCGTATCGCCACGGAATGGCATCTGACCCAAAATTAGACGCTTCCAACCCACAGTCACGAGATTATTGATGCCATGTGTACGCGATCTAAATTTATGTTTACAAATGTGCATGTGAAATTAAAGTAAGTACATATAATATTATGTTTATATTCCAGTATTATTTTGGAATACAACTCATCTGTTTGGAGTCCTTGTTTTGAGATTCATAAAACTAATTTGAGCAGGGTGGAGCATAGATTTCTTAGACATATAAATTATAGATTAGGTATCCCTATGGAGGAGATGTGTTACAGTTCAATATTGAACCATTTGAGTCTGTTGGGGCTGACTGAGAGAAGAGTACTTTGTGGTTTGATTTTTTTACAAAATAATTCACGGGAATCTTGACTGTCCAGATATATTGTTGAAGTTAAATTTTCATGTTCCCATAAGGGCTACTCGATAGGCTTTACCTTTTTATTT
This sequence comes from Athripsodes cinereus, assembly GCA_947579605.1. Classification (NCBI taxonomy): domain Eukaryota; kingdom Metazoa; phylum Arthropoda; class Insecta; order Trichoptera; family Leptoceridae; genus Athripsodes; species Athripsodes cinereus. Next base: position 21,695,537 of record OX388305.1, on the reverse strand, counting down.
TAATAGTTCCAGCACTTCTTATGATTTTAACTCATCTGTCAACAGATTGCAACGTCTTGGAAACAAATATGCGGATGTTGTAGACGTATTTGGCACATCTCTGTTAGAATATAAGTTTAAAATAATAGAATCGCTTCTTTCAGATCAGACCTAGTGGATTTTCCTATGTTCATGTATTTTTGTTTTTTTTTTTTAATATCTTGACTAGTGACTAAAATTTCTCTTTTAATGAATTTATTGTATTTGTATTTAAGTTTTCATTTTTATTTTTTGACTTGAACTGGAGTATGGCTATGTTTTGTTTGTTTTTACATTTTTGTACATGTGTTGAATGATTGTGTGATATTATAAAGTTTATCTGTATACTTATAAAGGCAATTGCCATATATTGTGTTTAAATAAATAAATAAATAAATATTCCATATAAACATAAATATAATGTACTTACTTTTATTTCAATTATAGAAAATTCATTTGCGAAACCATAATATTTACTTTATACGAAATAATTCACCCCTCAAAGATTTAAGTCAGATTGCAATTTGTCCACCAAGTAATAATTAACCGACATTTTCAATTAATTTAGTTCAGACAACTATGTCGTCACTTTTCCAACTTTTTTGTATGAGTTCTCACTTTGTTATGTTGTTTTATTACATCAAACATTTAAGATTTAACAATCATAATAATGCAGGCTTGCTTCAACACTTTCAACATAGACTTAATACAAAACTTTCTTCTCATGTTATTCTTACTTTACGAATGAGATAAATTATTTATTTAACTTACTCAGTTCTTGAAAGAGTTGTTTGCTTCTCAATACACAAACTGTTTTTCATTATTTATAACAATACGCAGGTATAAATATTCGTGGTTTTATGTGTACCTACCAATAATTTAACATAAGTTTATAGCGCGACAATACACAATTAATTATATTATGTTGGTAATATTATTATTCCTTGATACGTCAGCTACAACACTTTGTGATTTGCATGCGTAGCGATTCCTTGTTAATTTTTCAGAACTCCAAAAAAATTATGCTCGATGTTCTTGTAATTTATATTTTGCTGTGTTGTTTTGACTCTACTTATTGTTTTCTATGTAAAAACTCATTTTCATTTCTTTTTATTAATAGACCACTAACAGTGTAATTTGTTGTTCTATGTGGACGCTTCAAAGTATACCTATTGAATATGTATTGAAATATATAATATTCAATACAACGTAGTTCTCGCAAGCTCATCATGAAGCCTTTAAAATTCACACCCTCTAGGAGTTTCTCTTGTTGAACTTACTTAATGTTATTTATATACAGTAGCATGGGTTGGTAGTTGTGTTTGTCTAACCAGGTTCGTGAATTAATATTTTACATTAAGCATTCTGAAAGAGACAAATCGTATTTGTGGTTTAATTAATTCAAATCCTTATCGATTTTGAAACTCGCGAATAATTTATGTTAGAAATAACTTTTGAGTCGCTGTTTGGTTTTGAATTAATATATATTATTCTTATCAAAATAGAGGAAATTGATAATAACGTATGTATAATTTTGCAAATTTTACACGAATGTAGTGTTAGATTATATACTTTGAAGGTATAAATATTCTCACATCGTATCCCTAATGGGATGGATGGAGAGTATAAATTTCCAATAGAGTTCACTGTTGGGAATACCTATATTTTTATTTCACATTTATACTATTCTTCGTGTCTTTCCTATAAAAAGCAAAGAACTCAAACAGCCTCATTATGATAAATTCGTGACAAAATCATTAATGTCATGTAACAGTCATGATCAAAAATCTCAAGTTAGTGTAATGGTACATGCAAGACAATTTACAAGTCATTTAGAGAGAAAATTTTAGCTAATGGATAATCGTTATAAGGCCACGTGCGTTTTTCACATTTTTTTAATAATAAACTCTTTCTTGATTATCATGGCATCAGATGAGTGGGCTAGCCAGTAGTATAACTCTTTAATACTTAGTTACTACTTTACCACCTCGTGGAGCCCCCGAAAAAAATAGGCATTCCACAAGCTTATACACCTTTCACACTAAGCTAAAAGCTTGTGCCGTGAAAGGGGAGTTTGCCGGCACCTGGGATCGAACCACGGACCCCTTGTTATGAAGGCCGAGACTCTACCTCCAGGCTACCGACGAACTCTATAATTTAGCGATGGAGCATACCGCCTATTTTGGATGTCTTATTTTTTTATTGGCACAGAGAGAACAATCTATATGTTTATTACGTGCAGTTGTTCCGCTGGCTACCCCACTTTGGGTATATGCAGTGATGGTATAGTATAGCATACTTTAATTTCGTTCGTATTTATATACTTCAAAATGGAGCATATTTAATTATTATTAATTTAGCGGAGACTCTAAAAACTGAAGTCTTGCAGTCTAACAGTCAAATTGAATTAATGAAAAATTCTCATATTCATAATTATATAACTGTTAGAGACAGTTTAACAATTGCAAAACTCGTAAAGTAACGTTTAAATAATTACAGTTAATAAGAATCTGAGCGTTCTCAGCAAACTACTAGGCTAATGTAATTCAATAACATCATCATAGATTAGTAGTAAGAGTATGTAGGTAGGTAGCAACGAACTTTCCCTGACTTTCTGTGTGCTATATGGATTTAATTTTCTTATCGCTGGCAAATTTTATTATTTTGTAAAACATCATTATTTTCAACGTGGATTTAAATTATTTATTATTATTATCGTCTTCAATTATTTCTGCTTGATAATTTTATTACGTACACAAATGTAGCTTATATTATTTAATTATAAACTGCTGGTTTTAAATACACGTGTTTTTGTTGCGATTTAATATCATAATATTATTATTCATATAGCCTTAGAGCGTGTTATTTTTTCATTTTATAAAATGTATTATTTAGCCCGTAATCAAGTACCTAATAAGAATTATTTTTATGTGTAAATAATGTTTGAGTGAGATTATAAAATAAGATCAAATAAAAAGTAATGACTACCTCATTGTCTCCGATTAAAAAACTCAAACTCAATATTCTAAGTTATTAGATTGCTTTCGATTTATTCCAGACAGAAAACTTATTAAACCAAAGTGTGTTAAATTTTAATTTCTTATTTGTATTTCTTTATTCTCAATATAATATGTTATTACTTAAAACTGTTCAACTAACGCTCTAAATATCCTTAAAAAATCAGGAACACGAAATTTACAGAAATGTGCACTTTTGTATCTTAATTGTTTTTTTTAGATAATTCAAGTGTTTTTATTATTCACAAATACCTATTTACTCAGAATGTGACGTAAGAAGAGTGACATTCAAGTTCCATTCTTTTACTGAACGAAATATTTTTAAGATGAAATGAAATCCAATATAAGAAGAGTCCTTCAAAGCATGTGTTGACTCGAATTAGTAAATAGGTATGATTAATTTAATTCACATTTGAGTATTATTAACTTTTTTTTTATCAGAAGTATAAAAAAATATTATTCCTAAATTTTCAAATTGATCACTTTTTTTTCTTATTTATTTAGGAATAATATGTCCACTGCGATACGCATTAATATTAAATTAAGTTCTTTATAAATGTTCTTCACAAATGACGATTGTAGACTTTAGAAGATGTACTTAACTAACTTCTAACAAGGATAATGAATCAGAAAAAACACAGCTTTATCTCTTATTTATGTTTATTATCCCGCTTGTGTTGTCGACATAAAATTAAGAATTTAGCTTTTTAAACAATGATTTTCTGAACTCAACTTTGTTATACTCGTATTTACGTTTTTTCTCTAAGCATCGACTGTATATGTCTACTCAGTATATTTTCAATATTGATTTATAGAATATGAATTAGTATTTTTTTTTCACTATAAATCAAGTGTTATCCATTCAGAGCAACTCTGCAATAGCTGAAATGACTTATTCACGAGACATTCATTACAATCAGTTGTTATAAATAGGAGCGGGGTATTTTGAAAGAGATCGGGCCGTTGATCTAGTCGACGAAAAAAAACAATACTGGTTTGACTACCTTAACTTAAGACCATAATATATTATTATAATTCATGTATCTTTAGTTCGTTAAATTTTGAAGTAAATAGTAGTCAAGACCTGGAATATTTCAAATAAAATTTTAATGAAGTCTATGCTGAAAATGTCAGCATAACTTTTAGTTCGATCTTTTTTTACCATTAAGGAGTTCAGTCCTTTTACTAAGCGAATATTTATATAAAAAAATGATATTAGGAATTGAAACGGTAAGATGAAAAAAATAAGGCCACTTCACATTAAACATTGCTAAACAAAGTAACTATTTAGGTGCTATGAAAAAATTCAATTACCTTCCTTACCATATACCTTTACAACCTGTTTTTAGTTTAGAAAAAGTTCCTGTTTTTTTTTAAATGCTTGGAACCTTTCAGAGATAAGCCAAAGGATACCACAGGTCTATTGAAAAGAAATTGTACCCTTTATATTAAACATTTTACAACAGTAACTTGTTAAGCGTGTTGCGGAAAATTTAGTCACAAAAATAAATTACTTTACCTCGAATAAAAATACGCATACTTAAACCAATTGGTATAAAAATATTATACAATGTTTACTGCATGTAAATATATCGATATATCATTTCCAAGACCATATTATTTAAAAAAAAATCCAGAGACCTTTGTTTATTGCTGCTTCTTACTTAATATTTGTCTACTCTAAACTTAGTTTTCAACAACGTACTGTTGACACCTGTTCTTATTGACTTTCTCTGGGATAACCCATATCGATCTCTGGGCTGATATTCTTAAAAAATGTTTGTTATTTTTTTCCTGAAATTACTTACGAGCTATTTTCTGTCACTACTTATGTAGGTTCTTAATTCTTTCCTGAAATAACTTATGAGCTATTTTCTGTCAGTACTTATGTATGCAGGTTCTTAAAAGTCAATCTTGATATTAGTTTTCATTCAAAAGTTGTAAATAAATAATAAAATATTGTGAAAAATTCTTTTTTATTTTAATAAATGCCTATTTTACATTCCGATTGTATTATAGTTTTACTCGGTTGTGTCTACCCAGTAAAAATAGAAAATTGTTTAACCGTTTACTTTTAATGAGATTCATTCGGTTTCCTTCATCACGTGAATTGTCTCAATGGTATGTACTACCTTAGCGGGTAATATCGCTCAAGTATGTTATTTGAATGTCCACGGGTAAAATGTCCTATCTAAATTTCAACTTCTATTCCTAGCCACATATGGCTGGTAAAACAAAATAAATTTTATGCAAGATGTACCACCTACATAATGGTTTTCTATTTTGAAATGGGTATTTCATCTTTCATTCTGATTTACAGCGCGACATGAACAGGAAGGGTAGTATCCTTAAGCATTAAGCTATGTGTTACCACCTACACGCGTACTCTGTTTTCCTATCATAAATGTTATATATTTACACTGGTAAAAATAAATTTAAAATACTTTTATTCATATACTCTCTTAGTGACTCATTTTTTCATTCTATTTGAAGCCATCTGTTTCCGACATATTTTATTTATAATTAATCATGATTTTTATCACTGAAGGAAGAATTATAAATTTAATTAAATACAAATTTAGTGTGGAACGCTAACTAATTGTCTGGTCAATACAAAACTTTATTTTATATAAGAATTACATCCGCTTTTATTCAAAAAGGTTGTTTCATCCAGGAAATTAAGAATATAGAATATATAGAATGGTTTTATTTTTTAGAAGCACAATGAGTGGCATCATAAAGTCGATGTTTTTTTTTTACTTTTATGTTTTCAAAGAGGTTATTTCCGATGTTGTTTACGTCTCTATTCCTATATAACGTTTTAGAAACTTGAAATTTGAGCTGTGAAAGTGTGTAGGCTATCTATCTAAATATCAAGGTTATTTAATGATTTTGAAGATCCTATGTGAGATTATTTACTTAGTAAAAATCGCGATTTTTATGAAGGCAAAAGAGCTATAAAGAAGAAAAATATGAACACTAAAGATTTATCTCTATTACTAACGAAGACTCCTTACGTATTGAATAAAAAATGCACATCCTTGTCTACATTCCAGTTCCAACTAAACTGCCTTTAAATGGCATTCAACGGTGCTGCTAGACTTATTTTCCTTGAGGATAAGGGTTGTCACATCACACCATGGGAAGGTTATTATGGCTAAGAGTAGGCAAAAGGGTCCAATACAAACTGTACATTATGATCTTTGAATCAGATGACACCTCAGTCACTTTCTGAGCTCCATGTTTTAAAAAAAAACTGAAAATAGACCCCTACGCTTAGCAAAGACTTCCACCGATGTGCTGGTCGATATCAATTGAGCAAACAAGTCTTGCTTCTATGGCAGGGTTTTTGGTGTCGTAGGACCCATCATCTGGAACCAACTCTCCGGGGAGCTTCGCAAAACCAATCAATAACAACGTTTAAGAGCAAATTAAAGACATAACTCTTCCAACATTTTTTACCGAACCCTTGAGATGAATGGTCTATTAAACTGCGCCGAATAATCATCCGACGTACATACATTACTTTCTTCATCATCGCTCTTGAGACGATCTAAAGATTGTTCAATAGCGCCAAAACGCATTCATTAGAAAAGAGATTTTGTTTCTTCCACACGAAGTGAGCTACTCGCTGAATTCTCTCAGTTTAGTATATTTATTATTTAAGTACGGCGGAGTAATTGGGTTTCATTATATTTTTCCTCCCCACGGATTAGTACAATAATGTTGTATAAATGTTATTACGTTATGGTATTCTTTATAACTTAATTATATTATTTTTACTGGGTTTCAAAACCCAGCTTTACTCAGAAAAAGTTATGGCATTGTTTAAAAAAACATATTACTTCACGTAGCACAAACAATTATGTTTTTTTTTACACAAATTTGTCGTATGATTCATATTGTTTTGATATTGTTTTTTTTTTATTTTGCTTACATAGTAGCATATATTTTGTCTAGACTTTGGTTATTTCATATTAAGATACCTTATTGATTAATCACATATGTTTATTTTTTATTCCAATTATAAAAGCACTGTATTACAAAACTACGATATTATCCATTCATTTATAACACCACGGCATGCCTACAAGTAAGGTAAGAAACACAAATGGGTCTGAGTTTTACTATTTTATAATAATATATTGACCTGGTTTCAGTTTGCAAAATTATTGTCATACAATAGTTTACTTACTCTTTGTCGGGAACTTTACGTCTGAGTGGTATTACTAAAAAGTATTTGTGAATGTACAAACCTGACAGTTGTATTGACAGTTATGAACTTTTATATGTCGATTAACTGAGATTTTATATCGCAGGTGTCGAAAGCGGCCGTCTCACCCCACTATCTCGTTCGCAGTATACGAAAAGGCCCCCTCCCCGTTTCCTTATCATTCAGTTTGCTTTTATTATTATTATTTGTTCGTAGTGTATTATTATTAGATTAGTCGTGTTCGTTCTTTTTAATATAAATTAATTTTCTCGGATAATTTATACAGTTTTAGATTTCTGAAATCGTATTTTGTAAATAACAATAATATAAAACAGTATATTCTTTGAGAATTTAATAACAAGCATTTAAGGCGTAGTAGCACGTGCCGAATTTATTATAAAAATTAGATAGGTAGTTTATAATAATAAAAAAATATAGGTAGGTACTCGAATATGTTGTGTGACAAAATTGCGTGCACCTATGTATTATTTCATTCGTTTTATAAATAAATTTATAATAAATTTGATAAAGAGAGTTGTGCCGCTTTTATGTTAATCAAAATTCTTCGAAAACCTTTTCAAAACTTCTTAAGCATTAATTTAATACAAATAACTTACGGTAAGTATTCTGAAGATTCTTTAAATGTTTGTATAAAGTAAAGGTACTCGAATATGTTGTGTGACAAAATTGCGTGCACCTATGTATTATTTCATTCGTTTTATAAATAAATTTATAATAAATTTGATAAAGAGAGTTGTGCCGCTTTTATGTTAATCAAAATTCTTCGAAAACCTTTTCAAAACTTCTTAAGCATTAATTTAATACAAATAACTTACGGTAAGTATTCTGAAGATTCTTTAAATGTTTGTATAAAGTAAAGGTTGACATGAAATTTATGAAAACCTTTTAATATCAAGATTTTAATTAAATATTTAACTTTTACGATTTTGACTTCAATACAACATACCTATTTACGATGCTTCAAGGAATTTAATAAAATGATGAAATATAAACGAATCCAAACATTTCTTTTACAATGAGGATGTTTTCAACTCTTGACATGTTTTATATTCTATTCAAGGTATATGTAATACATTTGAAACGTCTTCTATTCAAGGTATTTTAGGTAGTTTTTAAACTTTCACCATAAATCATTCACTTTTTCTATTTATTGACAGAAATAACACCAATAAATTATGAAATAAATATTCACTTCCAATCCTCATAGGTATTGTTTAAATGAAAAAATAAAATATATCACATATTTTTTTGTATGATACATAGTTTTAATAAGAATTCTCAGTACTATTATTTATTATTCACCCATCTCTTTGATTTAATTTGTTTAATTAAAATTTGGTATTATTCAAATACAAGAGTTACGTACCTACCTACGATTTGAAAATTTAAATGTTTTCTCTTCAGTTTATATTCAAATTTGAAGGGTCAAATCTCGCTCATACAAAAAGCAAATCTTGTTTTCAACTAACTAGTGTGCAAGTTTGAATACATTATCATATTATGAAGTTTTCAATGACACCTAAAACGTATGGAGGATAATATTTATGTCTGTCCTCTTACTATTTTTATGTGAATTTCATGTCCATATTGTACCTTCTTACTACTGTTTTGATGTTTTAATTAACTCTATTATTTTTACTCTTTATATTGAAAATCTCAATGTTATCTATTTAAAAACTAATCTCGTGTTTATATTTATAAAGTATATAGATATATTTAAAAAAATCAATAATGATAATCTGCATGTTCATTACACGCTATTAGTTGGCTGGCTACCCTACATATGGATAATGCTGTAATAGTACATCTTTCCAAATTAAAAGAAATTTAATATCCAGTGTCAGGCAGTGCGTTGAGTTTTTGAAGGAGAGATTTTTACTCTTTGTTATAAACTAATTCGAAATTACAGATATTATATTGCGTACCTACACAAAAGTAGCTTTATGGTGGTATTTTATACATATATAGTATACCTACCTATATCCACCATTGTACAGTATCTCAAACCTCTTGTGGACGCGTGCGCGTATTAAGGAACTTCTGCTATAGAAGTAAGGGGCCGTGGTTGCGTGGACACTGTGGACAGGTCGCCGCCACCGTAGTTTCTGATCACCTATACTGTGAGATGAATATTTGATATCTGTAAACCCAAACAAGTAACGATTAGGTACTACATATTATATCCATTCATCTCATCACGGCATCTCCCACAGTTGGAGTAGTCAGTGAACCATCTGCTTGTAAAAAACATGCACGTGGTCCTCTGCGTGTCATTTAAGCATTCACATTCAGGATGGAAAGAATTCCTCGTCTTATTTTAAGATATTAAATATCTTAAAATGTGTTGCGTGACACCTAACTTTTACACGACATTTGAAAATTTACGTGTGACTTCTCCATAATTAAATGGCTTTCAGATGATTAGGTTCTAAGTTTAGGTGATAAACATTTATTAGGCAATATTATACAAGTGGATATTTATTTATATGAAGCAGTATGCAAATTTTACGATATCCTTTCCTCTGTTTTGCCACTTATCTTGAAGTTGAAACATAGGACATAGCAACAACAATTAATGGTTATGATAAAATTTAATACATCCGTTTTAATACCTAGGCTTTTGTACCTTATTTCTTACCCTTACTAATACTCCAGTGTGTTAACTTGGATAGAATTAACTATATGATGGTTTAAATACTTGTCCTACGTACAAGTGTCGTGACCTAAACCTTATTCTCTAGACATGTATGATTATCCCGTTTCTTTTTTAATATTTGATTTCCTATCTAGTGCCATAACCATCATCGCCCTCAACGCTCCTCTCGGGAGCACAGGGCAGAAACCAACCTCCTCCATTCAGAGCGTATCTGTGCCAATCACGTCACCTCTTCCCACGACATTCCCTGCGCTCTGATATCGTTGCCATAGGAACGATGTATTGTGAAAAAGGGACGCCCGGCCCGACGAAACCCTTGCGGACGGAAGAACAGCGCTCTTTTTGGCCAACTATCAAGTACACGTCACTTGAATGCTTGTATCTTGTATCACAGAACCCTTAAGTTAAGATAAGTTATACAACTTGATATTATTTAAAGCATGACAATATTATTATCGGGTTAGTTGGAAGACATCGCATTCTTGCGATAAACTCGCCCTTTTATAAAACATAACATATATAGACAATTCACACAGACCGAGCTAGTCCCAAATTATGAAATAAATCTTGTATTATGAGTACTTACACGACGATACACTTAATATATACAATCGAATATACATGTCACACCCAAACCAAGGGCAAGGCAAGGGCTTGAAAAAGGCCATTTTTCATTTTGCCCTGGCCGGGAATTAAACCCGAGACCTCGTGACTCAAAGGCAAAAGCGTTAGCCTCCGCGCCACACCAGTCGTCTATTTGTATGTTGAATTGTACCTAACTGATATTTTTTGATACTTTGTATTGATTTGAAATATTGTTACCAATGTACAGAGAATAATAAAATTATTTAAAGTCTTAACATGTTAATTTTAACGTACAATAAATTTCCCAATTAAACATATATTTACTATTAACACTTAAAAACACCACACAAAATCACCGCAAAGGGCCTTGCACATGGCGGAGAATTGCTCGAAATGGAAACCGATGATCTACAGAATGAAGCATGATGGTCACATTCCTCAGAATTGAGGGACCGACGGACATGATGATGATTATTATTTACATGTGATTTTCAATTAATTATGAAAATATTTGTGTAATATTCAATGAATGCCGTCACTGTAATATATTACATCTCCCGCTTTTTTTGTATTTGAATATCCAATTATCAATTCATCTGTCCTAATTATATTGAAAGTAAAAAAAACCTAACCCAGAATTTTCGACGTTTATTTATTGTTCTAGGCTAATATCTAAATTACAATATAATATGTTTGAGTACTTATAAACGAATCGATATTATTATGTAAAGCAAAATAATATACTCGTAAATTATTTTAATTGTAATCCTTTAGTTAAAGGCAATAATTTACTGTCATAAACTTAAACTATTAGTTACAGCTTTACTAAGAAATTTGTCTAAAACAAAATAAACAATGAAACTAATTTACATGATTAGTGAAACATTACAAATATGTATCTATTGTAACAGAATAGTCTTGTTTCTAGTTCGTTTATAATTCGTCATCAATAAATTATATTTTGGTATTGGGGTATTTTGTAAATATTGTGATTTTCGATAATGATTGTGCTCCAACTAATTAATTAAGATATATTTTAAGATGTAGGTAGGTACTTACAATATAATTTTTGACTTTGCCTGAAATATGCTCTTCTGAGCTCCATATAATATTTTTGGTACAACTTATTTAGATCTTCAAGGAAAAAAAATTCAAACATTCATATTTCTCGTCAAATCAGCAAGTTATTAGTATATTTGTGTTTACCGAAATAAAATGGAACAGATTTTTTGCTGGAATTTTTAAGTAATGAAGATTTCGTTATTAGTTGTGGGTATTACTAATAAGTATTATCAAAATAAGCTAAGATTTAAAGCGAATCTACGTTTAAAAGATCACTTAATTTATTGTCTATTTTTATTATTCATATACTGTCAACATTTTTTTGCAACAACTGCTGAAAAATGCTGATGTTTTTTTAATAAATATTGTGGTTATTTTATGTAGTTACATTTTAAGGTTAGTGAACTCGATTGTTCATTTATTTTCCTTCATGCGTTGTAGTAATGAAAAGTATTATTATTATATTAACAGTGCTCATTACTTGTAGAAGCATTAATTTTCTCTTTTATTATACACTATTATTTGACAACTAGGCTGTAATTTGTCGCATGCGGTACGCCAAATGAACATTAATGTAAGGAAAATATGTTTTGAAAACCAATAATATAATAAAAGTATTAATAAACCAAACATGAGACCATACATTTTCTCATTCATTTACTTCACTCAATTATTCCTTTTTTAATAATAGGAATGAACTGATTTATTACTTTAATTTGTTTACATGGGACAAGATTCATTGCCAAATGAATAACCTCTATCGATGTCTCTTAAGATGCTTATTTTCGTATAATAGGTAGGTATATACTAGGCGAAATACAACCTTGTAAACTACAAAAAGTTTTTAAATGATAATAAAAGTAATGCAAATATTCTAATGTATTTTTACCAATCAGGTAATGATTTGATCTGTAAAACTCCATATTTTACTTATCCTAAATTTCGTTAATCTACATTGGCACGAAGAAAACAAATTGAATGGTTTTTTTCATGCAGTTCATCCCACTGGCTACTCCGTTTATGGGTTGAACGAATAAATTCAACCTCTTTCATAACGCATTGTCAATATTTCCTGACAAAACAAGTGTCTAGCTTATAGATTTTAATTTGCATTACCTTCATTCAATAATTTCCATTGTTGAATTCGAAACATGAATTCAATTTATGTCACTTGCCACGCATCGTTTATATTCAATGTTGGTACGATCCACCTATGAATTAACAAAGAAAATACAAAATGCAGATATCTCATGAATCATGTTTTGATGGTCAGCCCGCATTTGACTAGCAATTTTGTATGTATATACATCCAAACATTGCATATTATGTATAGTTTGACAGATTATTTGTTGATGTTGGTATTTCTAACGCTCATGAACATTCAAAGCTGACATATATATTTGTTTATAACTAAACAAATAACACGTACACGTTTGTTTTATAATGTTGGCATAAAGTAATTTTCTCTGTGAAACACTATCTATTCAATATTTATAGAATATAAAATTTTGAAATATTGTTTTAGTTTTCCGTTTGTGATGACAGTGTTTACTTTTAATCAAATAATTGTTGATATTTAAATTAGACACTAACTAGTTCACTTTATTGGAAAGAAAAATAATATATTTATAGAACAAACACACTTTTCTCACTTAAATTTACCTTTGTAAATACACTGAAACTCTTACATGGAGTAATAAAGCTTTTCGAAAGGTTATTCCAAAATATATTTCAATTGAAATATTACACTATAGTTGAAAATTGTTTAGTAGATATAAGGTGGAGAGTAGAATATGAATTAATTTTTTTGTAACTATGCATGCCATCATATCATCAAAACGCATATTTTGCAGAAAAAGCCGATAGTATACTATTTTGGGCTCTTCATACACATGCTTCTGTTCTCATACACGGTTTTCGCTCCTATAACATTCTTCACTTCCTCGTGTATTACCTTTTTGATCGGCATCTTAGAAGCATCTACTTTATTCATAACCTTAAAAATATCTTTTTATCGAATAAAACAATCTTCCAGCAAATACGACATTGGTAACATTTAAAAGATAAAACAAATAATAAACACTTTAACACAGTTATATTTATGGAAACTCATAATATTGATGTTGGAATATTTGATAAGACAAACCACCTGCGTATCAACAATGTAATTCAATCAATAGAAGTAGACGTTTTATTATATTATTTTTGATAAATATTATTACCTTGTATGAAATTTATTAGAACTCTACGTTAAAACAGTATGTAGGTAACAATTGGAAGTTTATTAGATAAGGTAGAAGGTGTCAACTGTATCCGATAATAAAAAATACTCATATCATGAAAAATATATCGCTGTTCATCTAAACGGTGTAAGTTGTTGAGTAAACATAATATAACATGAAAAATAATTCTAACTCCATTTATTTATATGATTTTACAAATATCATTTCTTTAAGTTTCATTCTGTGTTCAAATCGTGGGTTTTGTGCAAATAAAATGTGTTTAATTTTAATTAAGTAAACAGAAAGTTACTTTTCTTATGAAAAATTCAACTGCTGAGACTCCCATGGTACGTTAAAGAAAGCTCTCACAATTTCATTACCAAGTACTTTTAATATGAAACTAAAAAACAAATGTTCTCTTGTACAAACTATAAAGTTGTAGTTTTTAATCAGTTTGACAATGTCCTTATAAGACGAAAGACATCTCTCTTAGAAGAAAATATTTGTTTTTAAATTCGTTATGGAATTGTAATCGAAAATATTGAATCTTTATCTATCATATTATTTTTTAACCGTTTTAAATTTTTAATACAGGTATCGGTAAAAAATAAGCATAATTCGTTTATTGTGAAAATTCCGATAACTCGGATTAAAAATCGACGATAGCACATCACCTCCGTAAGTGGCATGGAACTATTTTGCTATACATTCGTTATCTGAAAATCTTTTTTCAAATGTTTTTCCAATAAAGCTTATACAATCTCCTAACGCAAGCACCTGTTTGGATCACATAATTCTTTTACGTCTGAGTAAAATTTTAGTTTATATTAGGTTTGACAGGTTTCATAATAAAAAAAAATAATGTATGAAATATGAGGGAAATGCACGATAGGGCAAAAAATGAACACTCTTTTACGATAACATTTTCATCTTCAATAAATCAACGAGATGGGTAACGTGTTTATTTACCTTTTTTTATTAATTCACAAAAAGTGCTTCTTTTTATACGGAAATACTAAGGCATCCACAAATCACTCAATTTTGGGTGGATTGCCATAATATAAATAACAAAAAGAACTCCGTCTTGAATATATTTATACATACAGAAAATACAAAGCCTAAATCATTGTATAATCTCTTGGCTTTTCTTTATACCAACAACCGTATGTTTTTTATTCTGATTTTTACTTTTTCTCTCTCATCGATCCATAGTAACCTAGCTGAAATGTTGGTCTTATCTGGAAGCTTCGAAGAATTCTAATGTTTTGATATTCTCAACACGGATCTTTTTAGTGAACTCTATGTAGAAATAAGATAAGAGAATTGTATGAAATTCAACAATTGAAGGAAAACAATACTGCGTTACTAGTTTAATCTCAACTGAATTAATACGGGCCGCATTGAATACTAATTACTAAGATAAAATAATTAATTAACAATATTATGTATACAGAAGATTTTCCAAGTGGGAAGTACCTACATTAATACATTATTAGAATATATGCAGAAAGGATCGAGCACTACTGGCTTCTATCCTTGCATACTCTTTTCGCGTCCATCACTGTCATTCCTCATACTTGCTCTCTGATTCAATGTGCACTGAGAAAAATACTAACGAAATTTCACAACGAATCATTGGTACGTACTATCAGATTAGGACCAGAGATCGTACAAACGATTCATTAGTACGAATCTATAATATTAACTCTTCGCAAACAAGTTGTTGGTAAATTTACCAATGATTTGTTTGCGAAGAGTTAATATTATAGATTTATACCAATGAATCGTTTGTACGATCTCGTGGCCCGTTCCACCATTATACTTTTCAACCCTGCATTTTGCACTTTGCAATTTATCGGCTTGTTTCCGTTCCACCATTACATTTTTTCGCAAAGTAGGAGTTGCAAAGCGCAAAGTGAAAAGAAGACGCCATTTGCAAAGTAAATAGGCAGTTCTGTTCCACCATTACTACTTTTCATAAAAAACTTTGCCAACATTGCGAACGAATTGAAAAGAATATTTTGACATTTCAAATTTGCGATTCGTTGTGTTGTGAAAGTAGACGGTTGTATATTATAGGTGTTTTAAGTAAATTTGTTATACAATGTGGCGAAAAATATTATTAGAAAGGGATGTGGAAGACGGAGTTGTGAGAAATTATAAAAAAAAGATAAATTTCCAAGATATTTTGCACACGCAGTTCCTGGAATATTTTGAATTGGTGATGATGTTACTAAAAGACCCAAAGAGAACATCTTTTTTCTACTTCACAACTTCTAATACGGCTAATTTTTTTCTTAATAGTTTCCTTTCGGCTCATTTTTTCAAAAATTTACTCAAAAAACACGATCTAAAACACAAACAACCGCAACGAAATGTCAAAATTGTCATATGATTGCTTACGCGCGAAACGTAGTACCACTTAGTTACTACTAGGTGTCGCTAATATCAATTGCAAAGACCTCGCAACTGGCGGCGACGCCGCAAAGTGGTCATTTTTTTTCGTGGAACGCGATCGCTTTGCACTTCGCAGAATTCTCGTATTGCAAAGTGCAAAATGCAGAGTTGAAAAGTATGATGGTGGAACGGGCCACAGGTCCTAATCTGATAGTATCGTACCAATGATTCGTTTTGAGTATTTTTCTCAGTGTGCTCAACACATGTACGTCCTAAATGTTCTGCTAAAATGATCTGGCTATTTATTTTTAAATGTATTTATTAGAAAACGATCATATATGACCGATTTGTTGCTGAATACTATTTGCATGGTTATACAACAGGATGACTACTATCTCAAGGATGAGTCGGTTTCAATTTATTCGCTTCGTTTGTTACACACGTGTCCGATATTGCTTTCGTGTCCTTTATTGCATCACATATTATTATTATGGTGTACGTACATTTATATTGAACATTACTACTAATATGTAAAACGAGTAGGTAGGTACGTATTATATGGTTACATTGTCTTGTATTGTATTGTATCTACACTTCAATTCAAAGAGCACATCAAACAATAATAATAATATTATGGGTAGTAGATACCAACTGTTCAAGATTTCAATTCATGTATGGTCTATTAAAACAATTTAATGTCAAATGGCCTAGATATAATAAGTTTTGTATTTATTTATTTATTTTCTTCTTTATTAGATTTTCACGTTCCTTATTATGTTGATTGGTTATCGGGATCTGGAATGTTTGGCGTAAGAGTTCGGCGAATGTACCATCGACAACTTTGAAAATATATACAATATAGAGATTTTGAAGATCAGAAAATCGAATAAGCAATAACCATATTTTATCTACATCGTCACATCTTCGGCATTAGATGTATATTGAAAAATAATCTGAGTGTGGGTAAACATATGTCATCTTCTGTATAACAATAAAAAATAAATAACTCCCAGTAAACTGGGTACAAAAGCTAACGCAGTTAATCCACTGACTTAAAAGCAGGTATTCGTAATAAATAAACGGAGAGTATTTAAAGCGCCATCTTTGTGCCATAGCACCTCGAGGACGCTGTACATGATAATGTTTTATCTTCAACAAAGTTTATAAGACATTTGACATTTAAAATTTAGCGATGAGGCATCTCATTGAGTCGGCCGCAGGTCTAAGCCAACCTAATACATCAAAACACCCAGGAAAATCTAAAGAGTGTCAAAGTATTTCCGAGAGTCCAACCGAGCTGCTCCAAGATTCTAGGGGCAAGCCCAGCAGCAATCAAGAGATGTACATTAAAATCTAATATGTATCACATTATGTATCCCAAAATATGATAAAATTAAATATAAATCAAGTCAAAATTGATTTTAATTTAAACTTAAAGTATAAAACAAAAAATGACATTCTTCACATTATTTTTCAGAGAAAGAATCAGTATTAATTAGTTATACAAAATTTGATAATAGTTCACTTACTACACTAGCGTAAAAATTTAGATAAAAAAAATCTTATACACAGTACAAAACAATAAAGTACCTACTTACGCAAATTTAAAATTTTATTTAAATTGGGTGAAACTTGTAAGCGCGAGAGATGTATATATGAAATGCTTCAATTTGTAATGTCGCTTATAATTTTGCAAAGATTGTTTATATGAGATGACTTTACCTCACTTAATATCATCATAATGTTCCATGAACTTTCTACAAAGTACATGTAATATACTAGCGGGATGTTATACGTGAAGTTGCTCATACATTTCAGGAATGTCTTAAACTATTTTAACGTGAGCAACGAGTTTTGAATTGGATAAAGCTGAGTGTGTATCTATATATATATGTATACTAGCTTAAATACCCGGCGTTGCACGGGAATACGGGAAATATATATAAAAAAAAAACAGTAAGTAGGTATATCGTTGCCGTGGAGGTGATCCAAGCCACACGGAGAACAAAAACATCACCACGGAGAACATAGTGGTGAAGAGAAATAAGTGATTTGATATTCCTAAAGGGCATTTTTGGAAGATTTTGAAGAGATGTTAAGTGTTTTTACAATCATTGCAAGTATGTTAGAGCATTTCAGTAACGCATATAGGAACAAATAGTTCAATTAAATTATAGAAGTGAAAAGATCTAAGCCGCATAGCGCGTAACTTTCCAACAATTTTTTTACAGGTGGATCTTTCTCAGCTACAGTGGTGAAATAACCCAAGTGATAAATTCGTGTTTACTTCTAAAATATATAAATTCTTTAATATTTTGTTATTTATATTAGTGGAATATGTGATCAGGAATATTGTGTAAATTTTTTAGCGAAATCCATGCAAAAATAACTTGGTTATTGTAAGATTAGTATTTTCGGATGTAACAGCGTAACTTCAACACCCCTTTTCTCGGAATGTCTGTCTTGTGGGTTGGATCACTTCACATCCACGGCAACGATATATAAATAAAAATTATTTTATGTAGGCAGCAATAATTTTTGTATCAACTATATACACAGTGTCACATTAAAGTAGAGAACATATAATAGAATATATGTTAGTGAGACTAACAGTATATAAAATTATAACAATATACCTACATTACATACACATACATACATACATACCATTACGCCGCTTTCCTCGCGGGGTAGACAGAAAGGATCGAGAGCCACTTCCTTCTATCCTTGCATACATCTTTCGCTTCCGTCACTGTCATACAATTCCTCATGCATGCTCTCCTGTTCAATGTGCTCAACACGTGACCGTCCTGTAGGATTTGATTTAAATGAGCTTGTCATCTTAACTTATTCACATTCATCCTTGCAATTACACCAACTTTCATTCCACATTCCTTTTGTATATTACTGTTACGCACACAATCTCTCAGACTTTTACTACACATCCTTTTCAGCTCATATTTATGTAAATTTAAAAAAAATGGGTATTGAAATCTTGAAGTTTGACATCCCACACGGCCATATTTCAATAAAAAAATGGGAAGTATCTACGTGGATAAAGGTACTAAAATCCTCATCCCACTGTAAAATCTTGAAGTTTGACATCCCACACGGCCATATTTCAATAAAAAAATGGGTAGGTACCTACGTGGATAAAAGTACAAAATTTTTCCCACTGTAAAATATTGAAACTTGACATCCCACACGGCCATATTTCAATAAAAAAATGGGTAGGTACCTACGTGGAAAAAAGTACTGAAAACCTTTTCCCACTGTAAAATCTTGAAGTTTGACATCCCACACGGCCATATTTCGATAAAAAAATTGGTAGGTACCTACATGGATAAAAGTACTAAAATCCTTTTCCCACTGTAAAATCTTGAAGTTGGACATCCCACACGGCCATATTTCAATAAATAAAATGGGTAGGTACCTACGTGGATAAAAGTACTGAAAACCTTTTCCCTCTGTAAAAGCTTGAAGATTGACATCCCACACGGCCATATTTCAATAAATAAAATGGGAAGGTACCTACGTGGATAAAAGTACTAAAATCCTCTTCCCACTGTAAAATCTTGAAGTTTGACATCCCACTCGGCCATATTTCAATAAAAAAATGGGTAGGTACCTACGTGGATAAAAGTACTGAAATCCCCTTTCCACTGTAAAATCTTGAAGTTTGACATCCCACACGGCCATATTTCAATAAAAAGAATGGGTAGGTACCTACGTGGATAAAAGTACTAAAATCCTCTTCCCACTGTAAAATCTTGAAGTTTGACATCCCACACGGCCATATTTCGATAAAAAAATGGGTAGGTACCTACGTGGATAAAAGTACCGAAATCCTTTTCCCACTGTAAAATCTTGAAGTTTGACATCCCACACGGCCATATTCCAATAAAAAAATGGGTAGGTACCTACGTGGATAAAAGTACCGAAATCCTTTTCCCACTGTAAAATCTTGAAGTTTGACATCCCACACGGCCATATTTCACGGATAAAAGTACTGAAAACCTTTTCCCTCAGTAAAAGCTTGAAGATTGACATCCCACACGGCCATAGTTCAATAAAAAGAATAGGAAGGTACCTACGTGGATAAAAGTAGTAAAATCCTCTTCCCACTGTAAAATCTTGAAGTTTGACATCCCAATCGGCCATATTTCAATAAAAAAATGTGTAGGTACCTACGTGGACAAAAGTACTGAAAACCTTTTCCCACTGTAAAATCTTGAAGTTTGACATCCCACACGGCCATATTTCAATTTAAAAAATGGGTAAGTACCTACGTGGATAAAAGTACTAAAATCCTTTTCCCACTGTAAAATCTTGAAGTTTCACTTCCCACACGGCCATAATTCAATAAATAAAATGGGTAGGTACCTACGTGGATAAAAGTACCGAAATCCTTTTCCCACTGTAAAATCTTGAAGTTTGACATCCCACACGGCCATATTTCAATAAAAAAATGGGTAGGTACCTACGTGGATAAAAGTACCGAAATCCTTTTCCCACTGTAAAATCTTGTTGTTTGACATCCCACACGGCCATATTTCAATAAATAAAATGGGTAGGTACCTATGTGGATAAAAGTACTGAAATCCTTTTCCCACTGTAAAATCTTGAAGTTTGACATCCCACACGGCCATATTTCAATAAAAAAAATGGGTAGGTACATATGTGGATAAAAGTACTGAAATCCTTTTCCCACTGTAAAATCTTGAAGTTTGACATCCCACACGGCCATATTTCACGGATAAAAGTACTGAAAACCTTTTCCCTCAGTAAAAGCTTGAAGATTGACATCCCACACGGCCATATTTCAATAAATAAAATGGGTAGGTACCTACGTGGATAAAAGTAGTAAAATCCTCTTCCCACTGTAAAATCTTGAAGTTTGACATCCCACTCGGCCATATTTCAATAAAAAAATGTGTAGGTACCTACGTGGACAAAAGTACTGAAAACCTTTTCCCACTGTAAAATCTTGAAGTTTGACATCCCACACGGCCATATTTCAATAAATAAAATGGGTAGGTACCTATGTGGATAAAAGTACTGAAATCCTTTTCCCACTGTAAAATCTTGAAGTTTGACATCCCACACGGCCATATTTCGATAAAAAAATGGGTAGGTACCTACGTGGATAAAAGTACCGAAATCCTTTTCCCACTGTAAAATCTTGAAGTTTGACATCCCACACGGCCATATTCCAATAAAAAAATGGGTAGGTACCTACGTGGATAAAAGTACCGAAATCCTTTTCCTACTGTAAAATCTTGAAGTTTGACATCCCACACGGCCATATTTCACGGATAAAAGTACTGAAAACCTTTTCCCTCAGTAAAAGCTTGAAGATTGACATCCCACACGGCCATATTTCAATAAAAAGAATAGGTAGGTACCTACGTGGATAAAAGTAGTAAAATCCTCTTCCCACTGTAAAATCTTGAAGTTTGACATCCCAATCGGCCATATTTCAATAAAAAAATGTGTAGGTACCTACGTGGACAAAAGTACTGAAAACCTTTTCCCACTGTAAAATCTTGAAGTTTGACATCCCACACGGCCATATTTCAATAAAAAAAATGGGTAAGTACCTACGTGGATAAAAGTACTAAAATCCTTTTCCCACTGTAAAATCTTGAAGTTTGACATCCCACACGGCCATAATTCAATAAATAAAATGGGTAGGTACCTACGTGGATAAAAGTACCGAAATCCTTTTCCCACTGTAAAATCTTGAAGTTTGACATCCCACACGGCCATATTTCAATAAAAAAATGGGTAGGTACCTACGTGGATAAAAGTACCGAAATCCTTTTCCCACTGTAAAATCTTGAAGTTTGACATCCCACACGGCCATATTTCAATAAAAAAAATGGGTAGGTACCTATGTGGATAAAAGTACTGAAATCCTTTTCCCACTGTAAAATCTTGAAGTTTGACATCCCACACGGCCATATTTCACGGATAAAAGTACTGAAAACCTTTTCCCTCAGTAAAAGCTTGAAGATTGACATCCCACACGGCCATATTTCAATAAATAAAATGAGTAGGTACCTACGTGGATAAAAGTAGTAAAATTCTCTTCCCACTGTAAAATCTTGAAGTTTGACATCCCACTCGGCCATATTTCAATAAAAAAATGTGTAGGTACCTACGTGGACAAAAGTACTGAAAACCTTTTCCCACTGTAAAATCTTGAAGTTTGACATCCCACACGGCCATATTTCAATAAAAAAAAATGGGTAGGTACCTACGTGGATAAAAGTACTAAAATCCTTTTCCCACTGTAAAATCTTGAAGTTTGACATCCCACACGGCCATAATTCAATAAATAAAATGGGTAGGTACCTACGTGGATAAAAGTACCGAAATCCTTTTCCCACTGTAAAATCTTGTAGTTTGACATCCCACACGGCTATATTTCAATAAATAAAATGTGTAGGTACCTATGTGGATAAAAGTACTGAAATCCTTTTCCCACTGTAAAATCTTGAAGTTTGACATCCCACACGGCCATATTTCGATAAAAAAATGGGTAGGTACCTACGTGGATAAAAGTACTAAAATCCTTTTTCCACTGTAAAATCTTGTAGTTTGACATCCCACACGGCCATATTTCGATAAAAATATGGGTAGGTACCTACGTGGATAAAAGTACTAAAATCCTTTTCCCATTGTAAAATCTAGAAGTATGACACCTTTCACGCTCATATATCATTAAAAAAATGAGTTGGTACCTACTTGGATAAAAGTCCTAAAAAAATATATGTATATATAGGTACCTATAAGGAAAACAGTTCTTAAAAAGGAACGAAACAATTAATGTTTCCTATATAGGCATTCCCTCCCTGTATTCCCAAAAGAAACCTTGATGAATGAATGTACATTCTTCAATATTCTGAAGTATTATATTTTTAATTGAAATACTTCCATCAGATTTTTTTAAAGACTCATGAAAATATTAGGTCAAAATAAATACTACTCGTTGATTGAGAAAAGTACCTACCTATGTATTTATTGGAAATCGCATACCTACAATATTGTCTATGAATTTCATAATTCCATTTTCACAATTATTTTTCTTTGTTTTTTTTTCTCATGTGTCATATTTAGTCTGTCATATGTGGTCTATGAAATTGAATGAAAATATGCCGAAATTATGCAATTCTAATTTACACAAATTAGTAGTTTTCATGATGTGCAAGCATGATGTTTTAAAACCAAAATAATCTCCAAGCTTTAAGATTCAGTTTTGTTGTATTTTTTATCACTTCCATTTTGAAATTAATTCAATATGATGAAAATGTTTTGCTTACGATTTCGGCAATCAGGAAGTCAAATTTTCATTCATTACCTCATTAAAATGTTGATATCTTTGTCAATAAATAAGATATTTGAAATATTTTTGGCCTGGAGTCTGTGATTATGTATAGAGTTTATTATTCAACATGCCTTTCCTAAATTAGGGATATGTACGGGCTCAAATATTTGTGCCGATTCCCACAAATACTAAGAAATAATAAAGGTCTACTATATTTTTGAAATCTGAGGCTTAAAAGCATTTCAAAATAAGTCAAAATTGTCATCTTTCCACACAAAGCATAAAGGGAACATTAAAATAGAAGAACAATACATACCTTCTCCTTTTTTGTAATTAAGATACTTTGCAAAAATATAAATCATGTCATGTCACATCAAAAAATATAACCAGAACGTAATCATTGCAAAAAAATAATGGATACTCACCTATTTTTTCTTAATTTCCTATTCAACTACATATTTTATAAAACATCATAGGAAAAGAGAAAGTTTTATTATATTAATTCATTTATTGCATCAAAAATTCATAAAACAACTACTCGATCAACCTTCAAGATTTTCCTGGGAACGAAGAGAAGAGAATACAGTCTTTTCCGTTCAGATTCTTTGCAATGATTGTCACTTCTTCCCACGACATTCCTAAAGCCATAATGTCGTTGTCATTAATTTATTATCAATTTAATTTCTAATTTCTTAATCATTAATTTCATCATTGAAAAATGAGCATCCAGATCGCAATGCACCGTTTTGTGTTTCTGCAAAAAAATATACTGTTAACTCTTTAGTAATAAAAATGTAAAGCAGGTTTAATAGATTAGATAGAAAAAATAATTAGATAGAAAACGTAAATTAATTCTCACCTGATGTTAAATTAAATATTGAACGTACTTTTTGACACATCGTTCATTAATCGCCATTTTGGAATGTTATAATGACACAAATTATTGCCAGACGAATAACATATTGTTTTTGGCTTTTCAATTAGCACGTGCTTAATATTTTTAAATTGGATTATTTACGCAAAAAATATTTAAAATGTGTTTATTTGCACGAAATTAAAAATATTTTAAATGTTTTTATTTGCATGAACTTAAAAAAGTCTGATTGTGCTTATTTTTTAGAAATTAATCATAAATATTTATAGTACTTTTCATAATTAATTTTAATATGGCAATATCTTATGGCACACAATTTTGGCGGTAAAGAACATTTTCGCACTCTTTCAAACTCACGCAAAAAACGTATTTTTTATCTCATTCACACTTTTTTTTTACACTCTTTTTTGCTGTTTTTCTCGCTTCTGTAAAAGAAAGTACGGCATTTAGTGGGTTTTAATTTGAAATAGATACCTCATCTTGTAATGGTCAGGTCAATGGAACGCAAATTCCTTGAAATGGGCGAGTATAGCCCGGTCTTCGTTAGTATGTAAATTCAAAAATCATTTTTATAAGATATAAGGATAAGGATAATACACGCCGAGCGTTTGCAATATCTAAGCGCACTGCATTGTAAACTTACCTAATTCAAGTAATATCTCTATGTTTGTATGTATGTTGCCATATTACATAGAACGCGAAGGCGTCTCAAGCAATAGTGTTAAAATACTTAATGGTTTTCATTATTGGATCTGAGAGAATGTTGATTTTTTTAGAATTAAATTACGAACACTGCCAAGAGGATATAAACCTGAAACATTTTGAATAATTGTTTTGTATGACTCCACGACAAACAGAGCTTTTGAAGAATAGCTCTTCACAAAGTCGTTCATTTATTTACTTTATTTTGAACTTTATCATCAAATCTCTTCTGGTTTATACATTTGAAAATAATCACAAAATCTTTTGTCCTAAAATCTTAATAACTCTTTGAAACTTAGAATCACCATGAAGAGCTTTTTTTCGTATCCTTAGTCATTAATACGAATTCCCTTGTAATTATTATCTCATAATATCTTATTTTGTTATATATTTCTGATAGCATGAATGTCTTATGGACATCATACGTAACGTAATTATTGATAATAGTTCTCGATAACTATTTATAGGTAGCAATAAATTATCCTTACTAGTGCAATATTCTTGTACCTATGTATTATAGAGTAATTCCAAATATCTCTGTATGTTAGACTTGCAATGTCTTTTATAGATTCTGCATTCGACTTCTAAATGGAATATAATACATAATTCGTTTTAGTATTGATTATTATTTTATCACTAGTTTTACATATCTTTTATAAAGTTGAAATCGCTTCATTCGTAATATTCATATAATTTATTTTAATATTTTTTCAAAGGGCATTCATTGTTATCAGAATAATCAAGGAAGCCCCAAAGTCCATATATGTTCGTTATTTAATACATTAATATAATACAGATGAACATTATAGATACTTTATCTAATAAAGGTCTAACTTGCTTGACACGAAATCTTTTTGGAAAAAGTTCTTCCATGTTTATGTATATATTATAACTATTATAATATGATAAAATATATATCCTATCCTATTCGAACTCATCCTGAATAAAATATGTAGGCCGCCATTACCAGAACAACAGAGAATCCATATAATATTAAATTAAAGGTTTTTCTATCAAAATATTCACTGGCCACAAGGGAAAGACAGCCAAAGAAGCTTTCACAGATGTTATTGATATGAGCTTAGGTTAATACATATTTACAAAAGGCCGTATTTTTATAAAAGTTTCAGTATAGATTCAATCCAAATTCAATGAGAACTGTCCGTCCAAATTTGATTCTTCGAGTTTTTTTTAGTTTGACGTCATACAAATTCAATACAAATCAAAATATTATTTTCGTATAGAAACACGTTGATAAAAGTATGCAATGAATAAAGAGATGATATCGGAATCTCGTGAAATCGATAAATAAATTTTTACGATGTATTCAATTGTTACTGTTTTATAATGTCCCGATTTTTTTGTTATTTATTTCTTTGTGTGAAATCATTTTTTAATACTCGTACACGGACACTGTATGAATTGCCGGATATTGGAAAATAATCGCATACGGTATTATTATTTCTATTTATGTTTTAATGCTAATATAATAAAAATTTATCCGGATAATTGATCCCGAAGTAGGTCAAGGATGAAACACTTTACACTTATTCAGATTAATAAATGTGCTTCTAAATACCGTTGAGTTATCAGTATTTTTATTGAACAAAATGTAGTTATGTTATAATTATAAAAATTATTAATATTTATTAATTATAGTGTCTTTTTTAGAAATGTTAAAAATGGTTGATGTATGTAAAGGTTCTTCAGTTTTTCCAACAGCTTTTTTTTCCAATCATATTCCTAGATTTTATTAAGTTACTTTATACTCTGTTGGTCTTAAATATTATATTTTAGAAGAAATTTTTATAAGGCATGTTTGTATGATGGAAAATATAAAGACACCAAGCCAAAAAAAATCTTTCACTTTTTAGTGTAAACAAAAATAAAAAAGAGTATCTGAAAAGTTCAAATGGTTTTCTAAAAATACGTTTATTGAAATAACAATACATATTACAAAATAAATAATACATAAAAATCTAAACACTTCCTTTATGTTCTTTGTATTCATTTGAAACTTTTCACATTGAGCTTTAGAAAAAGACATGATTAACTGACGTCTTGTTACAAAACTGTATTTTCCATGTCGAAATCCTTCATAAAGGAAGCTTTTTCAGAAAGATAAACTACTTCACCCACAAAAGAATTGAAATCTGAAATATTACTACAATGGTTCATAATAACTTTCACTACAACTTTTTTTATATAAATGTGTAGTACACTGTGTATTTGTATGTTTATTTGTACGACTATATTTGTTTTTTTAGAACTTCAACG
This sequence comes from Athripsodes cinereus, assembly GCA_947579605.1. Taxonomy (NCBI): domain Eukaryota; kingdom Metazoa; phylum Arthropoda; class Insecta; order Trichoptera; family Leptoceridae; genus Athripsodes; species Athripsodes cinereus. The sequence goes on along the minus strand of OX388305.1, from coordinate 21,668,163 downwards.
CATACTTTTCTTTTTAATTGAAAATACATAAGACGCTATATTTAATGTTTTGTCAACTTTAGAATTCGATGTGTAAGAAATATATATTCAAAAGATAGTCTCATTTTCACATATTAAAGGTAGTCTCATTTTAGTTGTATCTTCACCACTTAACCCATATTCTTTACTATCAATAATACCCTAAAATGAATAACTATAAAATAATAAAAAGAAAACACTTTTATTTTGTTTTTCCGCAGTGACTTTATTAAATATCTGAACAGAAGTCACCTCACGATTTATAAACTCACTATGAATGTACTGAATATTGTTTATTTTTCTATAGATTTCATATGAACTTGCACCAAGTACAGTTAGTCGATACAATATTAACTCTTAACTTGTTGCGGAATGCTTTGGTATAGTCCTATGAATGTGATGATGTGTGTGTGATGTGCAAAGATATTATTTATCTTGTTAGATCATTAAAATAAAATAAATAATAAATTAACAAAACTTTATTGGTATCCAAGTACGTAGTACACAACAAAAATTTTAAAGAGACGGGTTTATTGCATATGCGATTTCTTACAGCCAACTCGGATACAAAATACATACCATAAAAAATCTTATTAATTGTTGAAGTAGAGATAGAGAAAAAATCTACTCGACGTAAAAAACTAGAGACCGTTTTTTTTAAGAAGCGAATAAAATCAGTTATTTTCGAAGGATTAACTATGTAACAGTTACGAGACATTGTGAATGTTTTTTAAGTATTCTACAATGCACATCCGTTACTTGATTATTTAAATCGCGATCGATTTCGGTAAACCTATACCATTGACGAGCGATATAATAATAGTACATAGGTATTTCATCAAAGAAAATAATATAATATTGAACGTACACATTCTCACCTTGGCATTTTTCTCAGATTTCTTTCTTTTTTTTATTTCTTGTGAGATACATTTCATTTTTATCATTTATAAGACCGTGAAAAGTATAAACGGTGACATTTTATTATTATTAAGTGATAATGTTGGTCACTCTGCAATATCAATATTTATTTCACAGTTCGCTCATGATGTTGTCTTGTTTATTTAATACTTAAATACGTTAGTGAAAGCTTTTAAAAATTGTAATGAAATTTTTATTGCCTTCATAATATCCCGACATATAAGACAGTCTTAACATTTGATCATCGGAATGGTGTTATTTTGGTATTTGTAGATATTTGTAGAAATCTATTGAAATACTTGACATTTTAAATTCAGCGATTAGGTGTGTTATGCGTCTTGAATGTCTAGATATTAATGTTCTAGGTTAAATCATGCTTGTTAGGCCCAAGTTGTAAGTTTATAAAAATAAAGTTCCAGATGATAATGGTAGGTACTCAGTTTCGAACCTTTGTAAAATAACGTTAGGTATTACATATATTGTAAAGAACGTAATAAACAAATTACTATTTTGATAATTCAAACATTGCCAGCGAAAATAACAAATTTCAATAGGTAGCTTCCTTCCATAAACACAAAATAAAAATGTTGGCATAAAATATTATCAAACTTTGATCATGAAATATAATAATATTGATCCCTGTAAATTGTATTTCAGCTGGACTTGAATTCGTATCGATATTATTTTATGGACATCTCTTATTATATATTCCATGTCAATAACTCATATAATATTATTATTCAGCTATCTCTATTCAAATGTATAGCAGTAACCTTTTGTACTCGATTATTAAATGTGAAGTGGCAAGTATGAATCTTCCCTCTGATTCTCATTCTAAATTGCTATTCAGGGAGAGTAAAACCCTTCTACGAGGGCAGAAAACGACTGGCATTTTCATTTTATGAGCCTATCATGATATCATTACATACTTTATCCTTAGTTTTCCAAGCCCATAATATAGCACACACTATATGACCCTACTACTATGTAGACAATGAACGAGTTTAGATGTATTATCTTAAGGACCTTCTAAATTGCTGTGAAAAAATTGAGGGAGGAATAAATTCTCAATTTCAACACCTGGAGATGAAAAATAAGTGCGTCTTTTATACCACAACTTAAATAGCATATTATTTGAAAAGATACCAACAAATAACTTAAGAGCTTTATACGTGACGTTATTACAGTTTACGTGGTGCAGGTATTAGCTTAAACGCATCAGTTAAATATTTCAACTATAAAATTAAAATTGATACATATCTGTAAGCAAACCCAATATGAGGCTTATGGTTAGCTTACATTAACATGTAGTGTATCTTTGGAATCCAAAAAGGCTACGGAATTCTTTTCTTGTATAGAAATTTGGTTCCCATATGAAACAGTTATATTTCCATTGGGAGAATGTTTTGAATAACATATAATCATTTTTTTTTATACCTTTTTTGATTTGAGTTGAAGTGAAGTGATTACAGTTAAAGAGATCCATAATTTGGAGAATACAATTTAGAATTTTGGGTCATGCGCAAAATACTTTTTACTAGATTTTCAATTACGTCAAAACCGACAGGACGCAAATAATTCGACTTATGTACATGTGTTTCAATTTACAACAGCCTAGTCCAAATAAATATTTATTATATATTATTAAATCATTTGAACCTACAACATATATTATATATCAATTCAGTTGTATAATAATTAATTAATCATTTAGTTTTGACCAAATTCCAAATGAATAACGAATATTCCACCAAAAAGTTTGTGATTAATAAGCTTATTTTAACAGATTATTATGTACCGATGTGCAAAGTGTAGATTGCAGCTTATTATGGAAATGTATTTATAGAATTTGTAATTTATACTAGCTACTTTCAGTATGCTAACAAAAGAATAGGTTTATTATAAAGATCGTAAATTATAGAGATTAACGAATATGAAAATCGTTAAGATTATTGTTATGAGCTCCGTTGAACCCCCGACAAAGAATAGGTGAGTGAAACAAAAAGGACAACCCAAAAGTTGGAAGAGATCGCGCCTATACGATAAAAATGCTCTCTGTGTATTGGTTGTATTTAATTTGAACGAATTTCTTCTATGAAATTAAAAGCTTTAATAAATGAATAAAATTTACTGCACGCAGTTAATCCTGTGATTATCTCACATGTAAGAAATACCTCAGAGAATTTAAATTATTGGGTAACCATTCGTTCATACCCTCACGGCATTTCCTACAAAATGAGAAAGTCAACGGTCTTAATCTTATAAATATTTATGTTGTCCTCTTTGTCCTTGTAATATCAAGGCATTCAGGATGGGTGGTTATCGTCGTTGAACATCATTGGGAAAGCATTTCATATTAAGTTTGGGAACTTTAGTTTACACAAACACACTACTTTAGTTATTATACAGAATCAATTATGGACAACTGTTATGCATGAATATCGTTGAAAATATTTTGATTTTTACAACAAACATAATTCAACGGAATACATTGATATTTTGGATTTCGTCCAACGCAATTTGCGCATATTATCACAATTTTCATCTTTCATCAATTTTTCATGTCACATTAACCAATTATGAATGTTTATGTTAACAAAACAGCTGTAATTTTATATGGCTTTTAGAGATAGTTATGTACTAAATCATATTTTTAGTATTCATCGTAATTATTACTTTGTATTTTTATTGAATCAGAACACGCCAGCTAGGTGATGAATATTGATAATTTATACAATTTCCTTTAACAAAAAACAACTATGACCTCAACTAACTATATCATTGCGGCATATCTTTATACCTATATCATTGCGGCATACCTTAGTCAAGCTACATAGATTGTAAAAAAGTCTCTTTTTCATGAATATTTTTCTAAATACTAGCTATCACTACCATCACGGCACGTCTTACAATTGGTGTAGCTAGCAAAACAGCTGCAAGTAAGAAATAAGCAAACTGTCCTCTCTATGACTAGAAAAAATTAAGACAAAACAGTGGGAGAAATATGACTTGCTTTATAACAGTTTTTGGAACAAAAATGTTGCAAGTTATTTATTCTATTACACATAAAAAAAAATCTTGTATAGCTTGTATAATGTCTTAAACCATTAATTAATTATTCTTTCAAAAACCGTTCAAATATTAAGAGAATTTCTTCAAAAATGGCGTCGTTGTACTTTAAAGACTTTCTTAGACCACATTTTCGTTCATTTTTAATTTTTAGTACGTGATTTATTTCATTCCCCTGACTCATTTCAAACTTTTCAACAGTATTTTCTGTTAATATTTCAATATAATTCCTGGACTATTTAAAATATTTGCAAATTGTATTTTATTAAGAATCAACAGTTATATAAAAAGCTACCAATATCATAACTATATTTTTTTTGTCTTGGATATTCTCTTATATTGTGTTATATTAATCAGTACGATGAAACGAATCTAATAAGTAGTTTAGAGATTTTAATAAAGTTGAAAAATTAAATACTTTAGTTGGTTGATATTTTTACAAAATTTGAACAATTCGTCTTTTTTTGTTTCGATTAAATATGATATTTTAACTCCTCCTACATCATCACGACATATCTCACAAATGGGGTAGCCAGCAGACGATACTTTTAATAAATTATCAACATTTTAATATGAGTATGTTCCTGACTTATGATGTACAAAAAAATACTATAAAGAAGAATGCGAAACCTGTTTACTTTAATATAAAATGAAAATTATAAATTAATATGCAAAATATTTGTTTGCTGGTACTTTATCTCATAATTAGTGTAGCCAGTAGACCAGCCGCAATAAACATGGAAGCTCTTCTCTTCGTTCCAACAAAAAATTAAGACATTTAGGATGGGTAGCAAACCTTTTTGCTGATTTTAAGATGTAAAATATCTTAGTTTTTTGGAATACCTGCTTATGCAGGACACTCGAAAACTTGCGAAAATGTCTGGGGACCAATTCTTTGCCGGTTGCTTCATGGAAAATATAAACTAATACTTATATCAAAATTAAAATGCCTGTTCATTTGACTGGCAAATCTATTCGTTGAAAACTTCGAATTTGGATAGGAATTTAATTTTAAAATATAATAATAAACATTTTTTCATCGTTTTTTGCTTGCATTGTGTATGAGTGCCTTTCTGAACGATAGTTAATAAATTTTTTGAAGTCCGATGTGTTTTGTGCATATACCATTTTTAGATATATCTACTGCTAACTACAAACGTTACATTTAACAAAAGAGTTTTAGAAATTATTCAATGCTCCAATAGCTTCATATAAAACTCAGTACCTTTTTTGCTGTAGTCTTATGTAAAAGTCTATTATTTCGAGAGAAAATTGTTCTACAAAGCTTATGTTTTCACATGACAAAACACAAAATATAGAAAACCCAGGTCATAATAAATAATTCTTGCCACGATCATCTAAGGTTCTACCTAATCAACCGTTAGATTTTTTTATAGTTTACTTTCCATCCTTATTACCTACGTCCTTTCATAGAGAACACTGGGAATATTTTCTGCTGGACAAGAGTCTTAAATAACATCTTGTTAAATCCGCAGGGAATCTTTTTTATTGCGTATTATATTATTTTAGTTCACATTTATTTCTTTTTTTAATTCAAAATGCCATGTGTAAATTCTGTCCCTTTAGCATGTTACACGCTTAAAATAATTACGATTGTGAATGAAAGCAAAAATGAAAAAAAATACGATAATATTTGGTTGAAAGTATCATATATAAAAAATAAAATGAATGTAGGTCGGTTAATGGTTTTATGTAGGACAAAAGATTTTTGGAATGAACGTGAAAGTGATTTTGAAAATTACTATATTCGGAAACCATTATTTTCTAAGTACTTCCTCAAAGTCGTAATTTTGTATTTCTTTTCCACGGATAATTGTCGGAAATGTCAATTTATTTTAACTTTCTCCGTACGGTTGACTGATCCTCAAACAATTTCTTCCTGGCGGAGCCAATCTGCAAAAACAGAAAAATATCAAATGAAAAATAATCGTTTTTGTAATAAGCCTTGAAGACTTCTTTTGTTTACATTCATAGTGTTGTAATATTTTCCGCTTCGTCATGATGTTATCTGAAAATTATTGCCGATTCCGAGAAATCCCTTTCATTCCACTACTATGTCTTAATTCATCCTTATTGATTCCTTGAATTGTTTGGTTGCCTTTTTTCATTATGTCAAATTCTTTTCGGAAATTGGCGCGACTAAGTATGTCTATTCTGTAAATGTTACTTGTATAACGAGTTTTTTTATGATTCATAAATGGCCTACGAATGTTTTATCGGTTTTTCAAACTCTTTTAAAACAAAATTGCATGTTAAAACCCAAATGACTATAATTATGTTACTTGTAAAACTTTAAATCATATTTTTTTTTATTATCAATAGGCTTACAAATTATTTCGTTTTATCTATTATTGCTTAAAATGGGTAGCACTAATAAACTACATAATATTTTTCTTTCACTTCACTTTCCAGTAAAAAAAAACTGTATCACGTTATGCACTGATAAAATTACTCCGAATTAGTTTCTTAAGAGATAAACCAATTTTTCTATACGTGATTTTCTTAATAAATGTTATGTAATTATAAAAATACAATACAGTTTAGATACGTAGTTTTAACTTTTTCCGCTCTTGTACCTATAAATCCCCTTGCTCGTTTTATTAACATAAATATCAAGTAACATAATTTATGGTGTTTTTATTAAAATCATATCTTTTAACAGATGATATTTTTTTTTCTTGTCATTCTTTAAGGTACCATTTTGAAAAGAATATATTTTTAATCTTACACAAAGCTAAAGCATTTAATTTCGATATTCATTTGAAAGGATATAAGCTATGAATAGAATTGTTACTTTAATAATAGTATTATCTTTTTCATTGACTTTGAATTTATAAGTCATCTCTTCTGGGAGCAAATTTAATTTTATTACAAGCATAATAACTGAAGAATTATATTTATAATAATTCCCTATGTTTAAAATATGCGAATGGTTATGTACTGGTTGTTATATATTGTCTTACAAAGTTCTGGTATGGTTTATCTCAAAAGCTCAGTTCAGCTGAAACTCCCTTTGTACCATCCATCGATATGAATCTTCATAACTGTTGAAGTAAGGGTAGGAGAAAAGTTGTATTATAGATTATGTATAATATAAACTGTAGTCAGATAGATAATGAATATTACAGCTGATATTATATCTACTTCAAAGTCATTTTCCATCGATTTTAATTTTTAAGTATCTTCATTACTTTGATGTTTATGTTTTAAGTTAATAATTATTAAAAATTGGTTATTACCTACCATCAAAGAAAATTATGAACAAGTTTTTTGTTTCAGTTAATATAATTTATGTTTATTTTATTAACGTTGTTAATCACGTACAGATATTCTGCGAAAATTGTACAAAGTTTGTTCTTTGAAGCTTTTACCAATGTAAATATCTCTAATAAAACTTTTTTTTTACATTACTACCTATTTAAAATTTTAATACAAAATTGAATTCTTTCCAAATTTATTACAAACAAAAAAGGAGAAATTGAAGAACAATATTAAAATATTGTTTTTGAAAAAATACATTTGTAATGACAATTTTGTCCTTAACAATAGAAGCAGGCGTAATACAAGTAACTTATTAAACATTTTGTTTTGAGACTATATTTTTTACATGATGGTAATACAGGCAAGCTTCTGTAGAATGGTTACCTGAAGAAAATGGTCCACTTTATCTAAATTTTAAAAGCAGTTTTAAAACTATTTAGTGTTTCTAAACATTTAAAATACTGATTTAAAGTATAAATATTATATAATACTGTTCTTCTAAAAAAAACTCAATTTATGAACCTGGGTCATGCTGGTCATGCATTACGATGTCCGTTTGTGTCAGAGAGGTCCGTGTGTTTTATTGTTCATCTCAATTCGTAAATATGAATGGTTTATTTAATGCCATACAAAGTGTCTTGTAAAAAGTGGACGATCGTAAAACATCCATGCAAAGACCTCTATCAACTTTTCACAATATTTATCATTTTAATGGCTCACCTAAGGCGTTTATGGTTATACAAGTTTAGTAATATTATGAATACGAGTTAGTAATATTATAATACAATATTTTTAAGAAGTTATGTAATCATGAAAAAATTATTTAATACCTTTAAGATTTATTTATAACCGCGGGTTTACAAAAAGAGAAGGAAAACTCCAATCCTCTGATCCTGGTTATCAACTAAATCACGTGGAGTGGATGTCTTTAATAAGAATAGAATATTGATTTACAAATTAGACACAACCGATTAAAGCGTTTGGTTAAAAAAAGTAAGTTTGAATTTTGACATTATTTTATGCAGTGTTTTATTTCCTGTGACTTTGCGTAAAGCCAATTTACTACATATCTCATGTAAAAAATACAGGCGTTGATTTACAATTTTGTGAGTTATATTTTTAAAACAGTTATTCAATTGAACAGTGCTGAAAATTTAAAAATTTAGGAGCTAGTTTGGGAATGAAAAACACAATTTTCTCTGAAATTTCATAATATTATATACTGAAAAAACACAAGTATCGAGTACAAATTTGGTATTGATTCATTTAATCGGTATTTCCAATCACCGTATTTTATCGGAAATTGGTATTGAAATGAATATATTTGAAATACCATAACTGTCTGTTGGACCGAACGCAAAATTTGAATTTACTTCATATTGTACGTAATATAGAGTAATCCTCTCGTAAAAATGAAAAGCCATCGCTTCCGTATTTTGTTACGGAATATTTTTGCATTGTAATATGCCGACTTAAATATTAAAATAAGATTACTCGATTTCTCGGTTTTCAGCTGGAGGTTCGTTCATAAATAAATATATAAATATTGAAAATAGTTTGCCTTAAAAGTGAAATGAAAATATCTTCATTGTATGCAAGCCCCTCTGTGCGAAGAGTTATTTTATTTAGGTATTTTATTTTATAGTACATCATAGTAATCCCTTCAAATATAAAAAAATCATCATATTGAAATATTCACAGGATACAAGATAACTTAATAACATTTTACAATACATATCAGGGAGAGACATACGTATCAATAATCCAAATTAAGACTTGATGTTATCTTAGAGCTATAGCTCTGCATCCAAATTATTATCAAATCTTTCCATTATCCGAGGTGGTCAGTAACCTGAAGGTATAGTCTGGGTTCGTTTCTACCCACTACCGATTTACTCCCACTTCACCACACACGCATAATGCTAGCTGTGAGAATTTCTGGGGCATATTTGGATTCACTCTTAATCCATATTCATTTTTTAAAAGATATTTTCTGTACCCTTGACAAATTTACCAAGAGAGCAGTCCTTCACGATATAGTTACTTGTCATTTCAGTCTGACCTCATGTGCATAGAGAGTCGTTTCTCTCACTCCATAAGTGGGGTCTGCACCTTTGTACACTTTATTTCTTATTTTCGAATATTCACTGTCATTAAAATTGTACACCATGAATGAAGGCCTCATTGGTTGTCTAAAGTTTTAAAGATATATTGTTTTTTTTTTTATTTCCATTCATCTTTATTCTCAAACAAATGTATTCTTACTTGATAAACAGAAGTCCGAGACTTAAAAATATCCATTTTCATTGTAAAATTAAAAATTGATGTAAAAAACGTGTTTTATTGTAAATACAATTCATAAAAAAATTCGTTTTTATTATTTTTCAAATTACGCACACAACTTTCATTTTCAAATAAAGTTACGAATTAAAAAACAAACATAATATTATATATCGTTATGAAAACTTTGACAGTTGTTTTCAAAAAATAAAAATTTGCCGAGTTGTTTTGTTTCAGTATCGAGCCCGCGATATAATATTATTTGGATTGTATTTGTGGATTTAATTAACCGATGACGTGCCATTTTCTCCTTTTGTATAGTATGCGTGAGTAAGTGGAAATTGTTCGTTTTATTTTTCTGTTTTATATTTTGTAATTCACCGTCACCGTTCGTATCCAACAGAAGATTCCTATCTCATTATTTACCACATCGCGGTCATCAGATGAGTCCATTACGGTTAAATGGTTTTAGATAAGTCGTAAATTAGGCCTTGACTAAAAGGATTTTTCCTTACGTATATATATATATACTTAAGTCATACTGAAAATGTATTATCAACAATTCGTACGAATACAACTAATGTGTCCATAAAATTGGAACGAAATAATCCGTTGACAGGACTATAATATATATCTGAATTTTATTTGAAACATAAGAATATTGAAGGTACCTTTGTGTTTTTTGTTTGTTTATCAACATATGTACACAAATGTCGTAGATAGATGTATTTGTAACATTATTTTTTTAGTTTATTGTAAAAATATTTTTTTATTTCAATTTCCTATTTTGTTCTAATTGGATATTCAAAGACTTTGAAAACTCGTTTCTTTTATTAGATTTTGATCGTGTAAGTTTTTTTTATGCATCTAGAGATACGTAAATAAAAAAACTCGTTAAATATGTAGATCTTATTAGAGCATCATTATTTCAGATTTTTTTATTTGTGTATTTTTTTTCACGCGTAGGGGAAATGTCGAATTCTTCTATAATTATAGGGACATGTTTTCAAACTTACATTTTGATGAATACCTTTATTGTAAAGGGCACCTAAAAAAAACAGATTTTATTTTGAGTATCCAGGGTAAAGGTATTGTTTCAAATTAGATATAATATTAGGTATGCTATTATTATATACAACGATACATCACGTGTATTAAATTAATAAGTAAATAAGCCATGTTTGTGCGTGGGAAAGCACTAACCAAGGGACCATTAATCCTTTTCACTCTAATCTGTTGTAAAATTCTCAGATACCTTAATGAAAACGAACAATGTTCATTTCTGAGCAACACTAATCCCTGATCCTACTTTAAGGTCCTCATCTCATACTGTTTATATTTATTTACCCATCCCGTCGCTAGTGGCTGGGCGCGACTACTCGTGCAAATCGTATAGGTACCTAATACAAAGCAATGGACCTGTGTTTTGAAATGTAATCGCCTGATTACCCCAAACATTTTGATTGTACCTATTGTCATATTATCCTTGTCCTAAAATAGATTTACATAGATATTCCTTCAAATTTACAATTTCACAATAAAACATTTATCCCTCAATGCACGAGCTCTGCTCAAATTTGAGGAAATCAATCATGTTTTATTGTGTATTTATAAAGAAAAAAATTAGTATTGTAAAAAGTGTACATTTATTAAGTAATAAACATATTTGAATTTGAATTTACTTTCAGTAAATATAAACTTTTCTATTGTTTCCAAGTATAGTTTTCATCTTTCACGTACTTTTTAGAACACCAAAATTGTAATTTCTAATTCTCTATATACGAGTATATTTTATTACAAAGTATCACTGAAGATTCCATTACAACGTTTTAATATTTTTCACAATAAATTATATAGCTTAAATCAATATAACAGATACTTATATCCCTTTGTTGAGAAAATAATATAAAAAACATAAATAAATAAATTTTCGGAAGAAGCACAACAATTGTCATATTATTCTGTTTGTAAAATGCTTTGTTCAAATGAAAGGATCCGAAAAATGGTGAAATTATGCGTAAAGTATCATTACAATAGAAGGTGCCTTTACCCTAAGCAATTTACTTTTACCAAACGGTCGAGAACATTGTTATATCTAAGAGAGAAAACAACACATAACCTTTGTCCTTTGTTTCAAAATGTAATTATTCACAAGTAAGTTGACAGTATCGAGTGCTCGCACCATGTGCTACGAGGAATTCTTTATTACTATACCAGTTTCCCAGTTACCCAGTATCGTAAGATATTAATTTTACTACTATCTAATTATAATATTACCTTCACGGCATCTGCCACATGAAGGAAAGCCAGTACACTAGCTACATTTAGTAAACTTGCAAGCCATCTGTGCGAACAAGAAAATAAGACATTCAGGATGGATGGCAAACCTCATCGCTGAATTTGAGATGTTAATTGTCTTTTTTTGATTTTTTTTTGATAATTTGTCTTTTACAGAGCATTCTTGAACTTACGGAAAAAATTAAGAGACCAATTCTTTGCCGGGTTCTCTAGGGCCTACGAGCTTTATTCATTATGTAGTCAATGATCCTAGATAAAGAGAAATCATCGAAATAACATACATAGGTACATAATCATGTATGTTATTTCGATGTTTAAAATTATCTTTGGGATTTTAAACAATGCGAAAATCACATAAAAGTAAATCTTTTCAAAAATTAATGTTATAAAAAGAGTTTCTTAATCTCTGAATGAACTTAGAGTTCAAACTGATAAACGAAGTCTTATTTTCGTTCGAACTTTGTAAAATATTTATGACCCATGTTTTTCTCTTTACAATTCAGAGAATGCTTTTACTGTGGAGAAGTCATTCTGTGCAGTATTCTACTCAAGTCTTTTAATGTCTTAATTTTGTCACGATCGACATGAAAGGCTGTACACTATTTTATTTATTATTTTCCCTACTGTGCGTTTCTCATTTAACAATCATTATTATTATTCAACTATTTTGGGTTTTCTTTGTCTGTTTATAATTTATCTTTTGATGTTATCTTCTGAAAAGGAGATATCATCTTTAGTCACTAAAATTGACATAAAGTTTTCTTCTAATAAGTATAAACTATTAATTTTAAAGTAATCAATAATACCTTTTACGTTGGTGAAATTCTCATAACTTTAATTACAAAAAGACTGTCATTTGAAATATTATTATGTCTTCAAATTAATATATTATTTAGTTTAATGAAACTTTCAAATTTGTTAACTGATTAAGTAGGTACTAATTTTTTTTTCTTAGAAATACAGTGTATGAACAAACTTGTTTTTATTTATTTATTCATTAGTTTTCATGAATAAGGTTATAAATTTCTTGAAATAAAATCAAATTACTGTAAAGTTTAGTAAAGTAAGAAAAGTGGACGAGATCTTCTTACTAAACGTTTCAGAGAGGAGCATAGAAAGGGAAAGTTGATGATATATTTTCGTTTTTTCAAACCAAAATAATGAAAAATGTTGTGCTCTTTTCTACGTGAAGTCAAAATTATTTTCCAAATTTATTCTTCCAATTTCTTTAAAGTACTAACAATATTTACTTCCTCAAGTACGTTTTCGCTATTAAGGTAATCCGTACAAAATTACATGTAATCTCCTTTAATTTGGTATTATCCCCTCTACCTATTCTCTACTATTTAACTCATTAGTCTTCGATATTTCCTGACTCGATCCAATTAAGATAGAGTCTTCCACCGAGGCCGAGTAATCAGCCTTCTTTTTTTTTCACGACCGAAAGAAAAACGTCGAATAAATAAAATCTCGATTCCAATAATAAAGTGAACTTTTCCCCCTTGTACGTAGTGAGGCATACTTAAAATATTCCTTCTTTTCTTTACGCAAGTTTCACCCTGGATTTTTTATTGGAATTTATTTTTATTTCCATTTTGAACAGGCTCATGATAGGTATATAATCTGCTTTATTAATTTATCAAATTAATGGCTAATGTGCAAAAAATATTAAAAAAAAAGTTTTTAATAAAATTAATAAAATAAAAGCTCAAAAACGCATCTGTTTAGCGGTTTAACATGTCCATTAGAAATATTAATCATTAAAATAATTTTAACCATTCTTTTAAAATCTCTCGATTAAATTTTTTTCATCGTAGGAACTTATTATATGAATATATAAAAGGTAACATTTTTGTCATATTTCACATTTTAAAATTTATAATCATCGAGTTCTGCAAGCTTTCGTATGTTACAACATATATAATTACATTATAATTTTATTTTAATAAACTTAGACTTTAATAAGGTTTTTAGTCTTGATCTGAACTCTGGCCTTTTCAGTCATTGAGTTTTATTGAGAAGCCGATAATAATATAGACCTTTGAGATTTTAGATTCATCAAAGAAATATATACCTAATCGTGTTTAGAAATCACAAAGACTTGACTTTTTTATATATTCATTCCCAAAATTAAATTAAATGACTCGAAAACAACAGTATTTATGTATTTATGAGTTAAAAGTGTCAAATGACAGTGTTGTACTAGTGATTGACTATTAATGTATATGGCAGATGATGAAGGGTAAAAATATTGGAAAGAGGATGGCCTTATGGCCGGTCCATTGGAGCTGATCTCACCCATGGGACATACCCCAGACCTTGGATTATTGGCGGCGAGCCTGCTGAGGCTAATTATTGGTGAGTAAATATTACATTCTCACTACATTTATTTACTTATGTATCTCTTTTTCAATAAAGAAAAAACGAAGAAATGTGATCTTTTCATTTATCATGCTATTATTTTTAATGTCATACTAGAACCGTGAAATCTTCGGAAAAGAATTAAATATTTGATTTTTTCACTATGTTTTCCATTTGCAATTAACCTATATTACATAAAACTATCCACAGCACATTACATTGTTCGAGGATATTTTTGCGATCTTATGTTGATAAAACTGATATAAAATTTATCCGAGGGAACTTTATCGTTTTATTTCTGTTATTTACGTCATAGATGTTCCACACTTAACTTAACGAAATGATTAATTAAATTAATTACTTAGATTTGTTTGTTTCTACGATAATTCCACTACTTTTCCAATATATGAACGAGATGATTGTTAATGTTAGTGATAATAATAATATTTTATTATATTCATTCTGTGTATCTTGGGGGTTTTATATTAACGAAGACCTCGATGAATGTTAATCGGTTTATTTGTCAAAGTATGGTAAGTAAAGCTTATAACACACGGTTAAATAAAGGTTGCAGGCGATTTTTCAAAATAATTGGCGATAATGTTTTTCATTTTTACATTTTGCGATATAAATCCATATCGATTTTTGTACTGTGATATTTTGTAATAAATAAACTAACTAAAAATGTTTTCGATTGTCGTAAATCCTGTATCTTTTTTCATAGTTCAAAGAGACAATTGTGTATAGGTATCATATCTATTATTATTTTTCACTTTGACTCAAATTTCTCAAAAATTTCAAAGATATATTGACATTTAATTGGACGTTACTCGGTAAAAGCTTATAAATTTTAAAATTTAATTGAATTATAAAATTTAGTAAATAATTTTTAATTTTAAAATCAAGAGCTTTGCAACCATACTCAAACTTTCTTACGTTATAGTATCTATTTAGAAATGAATCTTGGTCAAATTTCTGATCTATATTATTTAATTATTGCTGTGTGAAACGCGCTTAGTCTGTTTTCATTAGTATCATTCTGTGTGAGTGTATGCGTAATGTTGTTACTTAATGTCTGTGTCACGTTACAGGAGTGTTGTACATACCAACCCCTTAATTAGAAATATGGTAATTAATGAATTAATGTATTTTGTCCTACTGCCGTTGTAGTTTTCTAATTACAATATCGACATGTGAATATCTTCACTAAAAAAGCTACAATGTAGGTATAAAATTTAAAGTAACTGTGTAGGACTCTAATGATAACGTTAACATTTTGAACATGGGTAGGGTGGGATCAATAGACGTGGGTGTTGAAAATTTCAAGTGGTCGAATCGCATAGAAATAATCTTGAAAGGTAGACATATTATTACTAATTAGTTTTATTTGAGGACATACATACCAATCATCATTTGCTGTCCATGAAGTGCTATCGAAACAATCATCGTTGTTGAAATTAAAGAAAAAAGGTTGCGTTCATTAACTTTTTTACACATTATTAATTTCATGGTGTTTTATTTTGTTTTCTGTTTTATAATATTTATTCTCTAAGCTATTTATTTTTAATTGACTATATTGTTCATAATAATATCTCGGAATAGTTTGAGGAATTAAAATAATAGCATTACGAGTTCAGTATTCCTTATTTTTACCCAAATATCTGATCCAGACATTATCACTGCTGTTAATTTATCTCTTAGGTACTGCCAGATTTAATTAAATAGGTAAATTTTCAATTAACACCAGCGCTTCATAAACACATGGTTATAATTATGTTAGCAAGCAAATAAAATAAACTTACTTACATACGTACATAAACTAGTATATGTACATTTTATCACCTAATTTTTCAAGGTCTGACGTGTGTTAAGTAAGAAATCGACATGCCTGTATGAGAAATTGTACGAATGTAGAAGAAGCGAAAGAAGCATGTATTGATTAATCTGCTTAAAAGGCGTTCTGTTCTCTCTGCCTAACCCACTTCGGACACGGCTTGAGGATAAATTATAGTACACCACGTAATTTTTCAAAAGTGGAGTAGCCAGTGACCCAGCTGTAGGTATGTTAAAAGTATGTATGTAGCTCTTTCCGTGCTAATAAAAGTTACGACATTCAGGAAGGGTGATATATCTCCTCCCTGAACTAAAGATGTTAAATGTCTTAAACGTGATGTTTTACAAATGCTTGCTTTTTACAAGGCACTCAAACAATAATAAAAAAGAGTGTAACCCATTCTTAGCCGGGGACTGCACGGAATGAGATAGATAAAATAAAACAGATGAATTTAATATTATTTTATCTGTTTATTAACAACTCGATATTTTGGATACTTTCCTTTGTTTTTATTTGTTCTTGGTCATTCTGTTTTCTATCACATTCATCTCGGGAAATTAATGCGTTAAGTTGATGATAAAATTAGCACTAAAATACATTAACAAAATTAAATACATTAAGAAAGAAAAATGCCGTTGTACCACTGTCAACAGTTTTATCTTATACTGTTAAGAAGGACAATGAGTTTGATTGTATTAAATTTTTGTAGGTAATTCATATTCATATAATTGGGCATTCAAAATAGAACTTTACTGTGTGTTACTTGTAATTACTCAATATTTTAACGTACTCTAAACCATATTTAGTACTTTTTGTAATGTCTATGATTTTACAAATAATCAAAATATATTTTTCGCCAGAATCCCTTCTAATCACCTTACAAAATGACACTTGGTATAGCGATACTATTGGAAATATTCAAACACTTTGTTTTCATTCATTTGTATTTTATTTTTTTTAGAAAAAGATATATCTGGGTTTTGTTATAAACCCAAATACAACCTTATACACCTTTCACAGTAAGCTTAAAGCTTGTGTCGTGAAAGGGGAGTTTGCCGGCACCTGCAGGGCTACTCTTGACAAAACTAAACACGATCTTAATCTAGTCTTGATCTTGATCATACGACGCACGAAGTGACCAAAAATACACGCAAAAAGATCGCGCGTTAGCGATAGCGCGGTGTTTTTGACCATAGTCCCTTCGTTCGTCGTATGATCAAGATCAAGACTAGTTTAAGATCGTATTTAGTTTTGGCAAGAGTAACCCTGCTGGGATCGAACCACGGACCCCTTGTTCACGAGGCCGAGACTACCTCCAGGCTACCGACGAACTCAAATCATATTTATAAACCTGAGTATTCTCCAAAATGTTTTCTTATTGAAATATAAGTTCAGAAGTTGAAATGAAGACTATTTAAGGCATGACGATTTTTAACATGAAAAAAAGAATTTATTAAGCTCATTAGTACAGCTTAATTTGTCCACAATGTCAAAACTAAAGATCTATTTTCAAGTTTTGAATATCTCCAAATCACGTATTTAAAAATAAATACATTTTTGATGTTAAATTTAGTATTGATTGTAGTTAAGTAAGATTTTGTCTGCGATATTTTATTTTAAAAGTATACAATTTTCTTGTCATTAAAATTTGTTGGCGTCTCTGTCAGAGTTTTCATTTCTAAATGTGAGTCTTTTTCGGAAAAAAAATGAATTTTTCAAAGCATTTTTACTACGCTATTGTAGGTATCCAAATTTAATAATAATTTGGTTTTGTAAAGGTAAATATGTATAATGAATTTTATAAGTAAACGAAAAACCTTCGAAAAATCGCAATTGAGTTTTATCAATTTTTTTTTATGGAAAGAGTAAAATTATTGTTGATGCAAATATATCCTTGTGTCATAATGATCTAAGTAATATTTAACGTACATCAGATACATTTTG
Organism: Athripsodes cinereus; assembly: GCA_947579605.1. Classification (NCBI taxonomy): domain Eukaryota; kingdom Metazoa; phylum Arthropoda; class Insecta; order Trichoptera; family Leptoceridae; genus Athripsodes; species Athripsodes cinereus. Next base: position 21,650,159 of record OX388305.1, on the reverse strand, counting down.
TTTCACTATGTTAATACCAAAGCCCGAAAAATAGTTGCTGTTTAAAAATGACAAGAACCTTACATATTACAATCTAATTAGATTATCTATTGAAAATAATTATGTAGATGTAGTTAGAAAAACCATCCCAACGTATTATTGGACGTATCTAACATGAAATATCCGAGCTTATTAAGTGTGCTAGAACATACGTACACATTAAGTCGTCATAGATTTTAGTATGTCGGTGGGTAGATTAATCGGACAAAGCTACCGACGACAAAAAAAATAAAATGAAAAGAGTTAACCTCGCAAAAAGAATAGACTTTAGGTTCGTATCCCACCTAAAATACAATCAAAAATAAAAAAAAGAAAAGAAAGTTCTATATGATTCTTGTAGGGTTCACATAAAATACCGACATTATTTATTGTGTAGTACGTTTTAAGTAATTTTAACAATGATAATAATATAATACAAAAATAGTGGCTTCTTATTGTACTTTGTCAAGTTCAAAATATTTGTATCATATATTTTTTACTACAACTTTGCATTAAAACTACAAGACTAAAGTCAACATCGATTTCTGAAAGTGTTGTTCGATGCCTGAGAACGATTTTGTGCACTTATATACTACGCACATTTTTCGCAAAGCAGATCAATTGGCTTCAGAAGCATGAACTTCGTTGAAGCAATTTTGATACAAAAAGCAATTCTGAAAGAAAATGTGTTTTTAGAGAGATAACAGTAATATAATAGGTATATGTACTTAAAATTTAATCGAGCATTTATGTGATGAATTGCATAAATGTAGCGGAAGTGAAAGCTTAGATATTAATAGGATCGTTTGGCAATTTAGTTTGTGTCATTATTTTATTTATTTACAGCTTGCACAAAAATACAGTTTTAATAATGGTTCATTTTTCAATGCGTGGGTGGAAAAATTATTCAAAACTCTTTTTTTTTTTATTAAACCGAATGTTACTAAACCTCAAATGAGTTTCATCATAATATGCTCAGCATACTGTGATGTGAGTTTGTAAACTAAACTTCTTATGTTAAAATCAATAATCTTATTAAAAATATTCAAGCATAAGAAACGCTTATTTCTAGATTCTCGTTAAAGAGAAAAACCAATGTTGCCCTTTAACTTAGGTTTCACATCTGTCTCAGCCAATTCATAAGCATTGGGACATCTTTCCTGTTTCCTAATAAAGGTGTTGTGAACAATGTATTGGTTGTGCGGATGAGGTATCTTTTGAGTAATATTCTTAATACCTGTGTTTTTATTTAGATTCCTCTATTACGAGTACATCAATTACCTTTGACGTAAATAATATATAATAATAATCCTGTTATATCATCAAACATCAAATAATCTATTCATAATAGTTATATCATGTTGTAGGCGTGAACGCGATAAAGTTTTGCGTGTAACGTTAGATTCAACTGTATCTAAGACACAGACTAATTACGATATTAATAAATAGGTATTATCGACAATCAATGCACACCATTACCATTATGTTCGTGGTTCTGGTTTTCTATATACTTAATTTTATTATGTTGTAATATATACGTAATATATTGAAATCTAATGGTTATCTTTCTGTTAATTATATAAGATATATTAATATGAATAGTAATCCGATCTATCATATTAGATTCTGTTAAATTTGATGTATAAAATATTGTTCATATACTATATAATGAATATGAAACCTGTTGGAAGTGTTTCGATAGTTAAATTACAAAAACTAATTTCAATATTATTGTATGTAAGTCTGTGAACAAAATATAGTATATAATGGCTTATTTCATAAGATTATTGTCATAATTGTCATAACTGGCTCACAAATATTGAGAAAATCTTATCGACTAATTAAAACTCGAATCAGTCTCTCCGTTGACATCCGCGTTTTTCTTTTATAAATAATACCCGTTATTCAAATAACAATCATCTATGAAACCATAATTTTGTGTAGTAACACGGAAAATGTATTTCAAGAAATTTGAAACTAAATAAGCTTTTGACGAGAATGATTTATGTCGTTGGTACAAGCCACATTCATTCAATTTCCGCGATTTTTTTATATTTTGTGATTTTACTAGAAAAGGTCCACATATTTCGTATTTAATAAATTCAATCGTTGCCTGAAAATGACGCAGACTATTATTATATTATACTATGTGGAAAAGGGTAGTTCCGCACTGAAGTGCAGAGTGCAATATTTCAGAAGATAACATTTTAACCCTGTTTTCACATTAAGAGGCAATGTGTTATACTAGACTTGTATGATCAGAACATTTCAACCTCGAACACTGTACAAAAGTAAATACATACCTATCACGTTCTCATATTATGTGAATCGTTTAACTAACTGCATTTAGAAGGGTTTTAACAGCATTTACATAAGATACTCAACATTCGTTAGGTCGAGTTAAAATAAATTCTGACTAAACTAAACGTAACCCTAGTTACACAACGTTCATTTACCTTAACTCTTCTTAATCAAAGTAAATTGTAGTTTCTAAATTAAAGTATACACGAGTTTCAGCTTTGCCTTTTATATCATAAAGAAATAAGACACAATGGTTGGTAGCATATGTTATTGCTAAATTGTAAGTGATTAATTTTAGTGATGTTTTACGAGTAGCTGTACTCGAAAACACCCAGAAAAAAAATGCGAAATCTACAGTTGGGGAACTCACTTTGCGGATACGGAAAACGAACAACAGACATGCATTTCAATTTGTGCAATCACCAATGACGAAATAATATATTGCAACAGATTAATTCAAAAATAATAAACATATGCTACGATTTTATAAATGGTTACCAGGAGAGGATGAGCATTATTTTTTAATCATTCAGTTTCATTTCATTTGTGTAAGATTGATATTATGTTCTCCATTCTCTGGTTTATTCAACAAAATGATTATCCAAATAAAATACTAAAAAATAACAAATGTATCTAATGGGTTTCTATTTGTAAACGTTATGATTATTAAATTTCGGATTTAAATTTGAATATTTAATCTCCAGTAAAGGAATAATGATATGAGATATGAATAATATTATATTTCTTAAAAATATATTCAACAATAAAGTTGGATTCTATATTACGTCCACGTGTTTTTCTGCCGTCTACTGAGAGATTTAAGCTTAAGAGTGTGTCTTATATGACGTTTATTTTGCAAATTATGTGTATATTTTGACGAATTTTTATATTATTATTTACCTAACTTGAAAAAATATTTACGACTCATTTTGTCGTGATTACCATTTCATTAATTTTGTGATCGTAAGAACGGAACGCTGAGTCTGGTGAATCGTTTGTAATAATTTTATGAATTTCTATCTGACTATTGTTTTCCAATTGCATTGTAATTTCACGAAGAAAAAAAAGTTTAGAATATAAAAGCTAGTCATTTTTTGTGCTTAAAACGCCGTAACTTCGATATATACACCCATCTTGTATGTCAAAACTTTTGTTGATATGGAAAGGAAGGCTTTCATTTTATCAAAAGCAGTTGGTTTGCTGGCTACCCCGCTTGTGGAAAATAATGTGATAGAATGGATATGCTTTAAAAAGATAAATTATGTAAATCAATGAATGTTAACGGAAATTTAGAATAATGTTTGCTTTGAAATTTAATATTCAGGTTCAAAAACCAACAGAAAATTGAAAATACCCCTAATTCAAGGATTCATTATGTAAAATAAAGTTTTTAAAGCGAAATTTCAATATCGCTGTAAGAAAATTGTTTTCTTGATGTCACCACAAGAGTAAGTAAAGAGATTATGTTAAGCAAGTTTTTAATAATTAATTAATTAATGTTTATGGTTTGTCTAAACCTAGCGAGCGAATTAAGAAAAACAACAAAAGAAAATTTTCGGATAATGTGATGGTAAGAGTATCACAGAGTTATAAACTAATTTCCTGTAGTTTATTACTACTACTTTACCATAATGGCACATCCCTTTCGTGGAGTAGCCGGCAGACGTAATATGCTGCACGTAATAATCTGTCGTCTTCTTACTAACAAAAACTATAACATTCAGGATGGGTGGCAAACCTCTTGATGTAGGTATTTAATTTTTCAAACAACTACCTCTTACCATGATAAAGAATGGGAGAGGTAATCCTACGGCAAACGGTGTGATTAGTTTATTTTTATATTACTACTAGCGTAATTTTACATAACATACATCTTCTTCTTCTTCTTTTGCTTGAGTTAGGACTATGTTCTGTGGTTCTCGGAGCCTGCTCCTGGGAGGTGGATGTCCAACTGTCCCTCCATCGTTTAGGTGGTCTTCCTGGGGGTCTGTTTCCTGTCATGTGTTCATCTGCTGCAATTCTGACCACTCGATCTGAGCTCGCCCTCCCCACATGATCTCTCCAGAAACGTCTTCTCGTTCTGCCCCATCGCACAACATCTTCGACATTACAGATTCTTCTAATTTCTGAATTTCTTATTCTGTCACGAAGAGTTACACCTGCGATGGGTCGTAGAGCTATACATACATACACATCTTAAATAAATTTTGTAATAGGTACATACTATCATAACCAGTTTTTGACCGTTTCATATTGATATGTAATCACCCTCGAGACACGTTTGGTTAGCTAATACCTCAAACTGCATATTGATTTTTTTTCTCTGTAAAGAGCATTTACTTACATAGCATAATACCTTGTAATAATCCTTACCATTCCTAGCTTTTTTCAATGGACTATTTTCACACAAAAGTAACATGTTTAGTGAATTGTTATACATAATGTGTATGTAAAACGTGTCATAAAAGAAATAAAAAACTGTAATATTTTGTTGAACAAATTACAATACTTATTACGGTATTTATTGAACGCTGGGTGGTTGTGGAGAAAGTTGAGCAATTTAGCCAAGTTGTAAAGTTGTAAACTTTTCCGAGTGGGTAATATGATAATCTTCAAGAGAAGTATCCGACATTCATACATAAATCTGCATTCAGCTTAACTTTTTTTAAGAGGTAGGACTTTTCTCACTTTTTTATCGCTCGTTTGGATTTTTCAACGCCATCTCGTAGTCGGTACGCTTGTTTTGAGTTATTTTTATGACATGATTTCAACTTCGATTTTCGTCTACCGTACATACCTACATTCAGTTGCCTAGGAAACAATTTATAATTTTAATATTTCACTATTTTTTACATATCAACCAACTTACGAAATAAAATGTTTTTTATTGTCATTTAACATTCTCTTTGTTTTATAAGATTTAATATCGCTGTGAAGTATGTATATTAAATTTTACGAGTTAATAAAAATACCTATAGTTATGTAAGATAAAATTATAATTTAAGTTTATTACCGTTGCGTAATTTCAAACAAACGAAATAATAGGTACGTGAAGACGATTTAAAAAAAATATCATGTCGACAATGATACTTCAAGATTTTATATGATTATTTTTTTACTATTCTTTAAATTTATAAAGCTTATCAAATATATTTTTTATTATAGAAAAACAAGGATTTATTGGTGTCAAATTAATACATTCAGGTTTATTGAATCTTTTACCATTTTTCATCACGGATAATTTAAAATACTTTCGATAAATATAATTACCTACTAAGTACTGAGTATGTTATTATATTTATAAAAAAAATCTGCTTGTGTTTTTTTTGTTTTTAAAAAATCTTCGCCTTTATGGACATCATCATTTTCGTCACGTTGCTCCCTTTGTTTAGCTTTTGTCAGCGTCATTCTTCGTGTATTCTTTCTTATTCTATGGGCTCAACACATGTTTGTATTGTGGAATGTACTTTACATCGCGCCATTTAAGCCTCTAACTTCCACATCACTGAAAAATATTCTTCAAATAATATATATTATTTAAGTATGCAGATAAAGATCTCTACAAAAAATATATCTACATAATGTATAAAATATGACTCATCTTCTATAAAAATTTACATGAAAATACTGTACATAGTTTTATTTCCACTTCTAAAAGCAAAAGCTTCAGAAAACAATTTACCTTCGGGCAAAAGCATTTTTATGATTTTAAATGAATATTTACATAATAATTAATCTTCATTTTTAATTTTACGCTCACATAGATATTTTAATTTATTCCATCACGTGCAAAATGTTTCATAGGTACTTTTTTTATATTTTTGATGCTCTACAAGCTACAACGAAGCCTTAATAAGTAGGCTAATGCATATTGAAGTGCCTAGTTTATTTATTATTTTTATTAAGGCGAATAATTTATCTTGAGTTTGGTGTTTTGATTTAAACAGAAAACTCGAGAAAAACCATTGAAAACGTCACAAGACGTCGTCTTTCATAAAATTGTATCATACATTGAAGCAATTATACATGATGCACGTACTTAAATTGGTAAGATATGTAATGTAACAACGGTCGAAAATAATTTTTATAGCCATTTTAAACTAGGATTTAAATTTTGTATTATGGTTGGGTCATTCCGTTTGAGAACACACAGAGATGTACCTACACAGATTTATATTATTCATATTCCATAAATTGTAAATGTAAAATATTTTGCTATACTCTCACACTACATCTCAAGTAAGGTAGGCAGAGAGAACGAAAAGCCGTATTAGGTTATCTTTACGTACTTCTTTCACATTTGTGCTAGATCTCATACGTGCATGCCGATTTCTCTTGAACTCAAGACGCGGTCATATTTTGGAAATTATTTAAAAATATTTTTGTTAAAAGATATTCACTTTCAGCCATTTAAGAATCATCGTAATGGGATGTAGTAAAGAAAATTTACCATTAATGTAAAACTTCTCCACGTTTTCAAGCGTTATATTTTACAGTCAGTTATAAGTACAACGTAGTTCATAGGAATATTATTGTAAGATCGAATAGGAAAATTTATGAAAAGGTATATTTGTGATTTGCGATGAAACATGATGTAAATAATCAATATGTTGAAACAGTCTGTCACCGTTATTGTACACATTTTGTCACTCCAGATAACGAAGAATAAATATCATTAATTTGAACAATAGTTTTCTGTGATTCAAACATCTAGAAAATAAAATTCCATCGATTTTTACTCATCAGCTACATAAATGCTGAAAAATTTGGTAGAATTCTAAAATATTTCATAGTCCGTGTTGTATACATTAAATATTTTCCAAATCACAAATAGGTACACACTTTCGTGTTTTTATCTATTAAAATATTATTCGTCTATACTTTTATATCTTAGGCGAAAATTTGTTTTTATCCAATTTCAGGGAGACACCTATTCGAATATTTTTGAAAGCATTATAGCAAAGAACTTTCCAGTTATATTTCACAATTTTTACTCTCGAGAATTTTCAGCAAAGCTTGCAGTTCGCAATCGGCATGCTTTATAAAATTTTCGCTAGATGTCATTTTGTTAAGTTGTAAATAATGCAGATATCAGAAAACTGAAGTGTAACCAAATGTGACGCTTTACTTCAAAGCTTTTTGGATAGATCGTGTTGTGTTATTCATTTCTAAAAAAAACTACGGGAAAGAAAACTTACATTTATTTCATCCTTTACTATCTCATTATCTTGAGTATTAAAATTTTTCATTTTTCGCTTGGTGTCGGGTGTCTTACCTAACAAAGAAAGAAAGAAAGAAGAAGAAGAGTATTAAAAACATAATAAGTTTATTTATTTAATCAGTTTTGTGTTAATATGTCAATCAGTCGAGGTCAAAATGTGTTTCATCGCTTAGGATTATTTTGATCGAAAAATCAGCATCTACTTGTTGATGATTAATAATCCATTCCACGGACTCTCTTCGCTGCTCATTGTCATTAGATTTTTACTAACCCCATACTCTCAGCTGTCAAACCGTTCTTTTTCAGGGTTGCCAACAACTCACTGCGAAAATGGCGGCAAATTCAAATCTTGCGTTAATTTTGAGACACCCAGTATAACTGGTTATTAATAACTATGTCATAGTTATCTGTCTGCAAAATTAAATTAAATACTATAAGTATTATGATTTTGATAATACTTTTTTGCCTACATTTTTGAGTACCTACTTTAGGTAATGTATTAAAATTATTATTTGACAGTGAAAAAAAATAGAAAACATATTTTGAAATAACATTACTGATACTGTTTTGTGGATATTGCTCTATTTTAACATAAGATGAAAATGTTGCAGGGTACAGAAATCTCACTCTTTCAATATTTTTTTACTTTAAATATTAATCGATATTTTCAGAGCATGACGAGCCTTAAACTAATCATTCTTGTATCACAAAAATTTAGGTTATTCCATAAACTCAAATATCTTTAATAAAGAAATTGAAATCCGTTTTATAAAACCACATTTTATTATGTAGGTAGCTCTATTAGAAAACATCCTCTGCAGACTTTCGCATTTTCAAATCTCTGATGGAAGTTTTGCATTAGTCGTGTTTTTGCTTTTTGTAAAACTTTGTTCATTTCGCTTACCGCGTTGAATTTAATACTCTTCCCGCTAAGTTTTTTCGTGACTACATTTTGGATAGGAAATTTTCAAACGACACAGATGATAAATGAGAGACTGTTAATGCGCATGCAATGGCATTAGTGCACAGTAAATATTCCCATAAATCTCCGTCTCGGATTACGTTTCATTAATAAAAAAATATACACGAAACTAATTCCTACAACATTCAAGTAAAAAGCGTGGCAATCAAATGTACATAACGAAACATGAATTATATTCAAAAGTTTTTGGAATAATCGAATGTTTTTTCATCTTTTGATTTTTTTCAGCAGATGTACTTAGTAATTTTTTTAAAAAATTCAAACATTTTTTTATAGTAGAAAATTCTTTCAAAGAATGTTTTGAATTTTAATGTATATTTTCTTCGACATTTAAATGGCTTTGTTAGAGTAGCTAATAAATTCACAGAAATTTAGTTAGAAGTTTACTGACATTACCTTTGTTACTATAAATAAATTAATATTTTTACACATAGGATTTTCTAAGGACAAAAGTTCAGCGATTTCAATTACCTTTACACAATAAAAAGAAGCTTTTACGAATAAATAATTATAATTTTTTATGAACATTTAACCATTTGTCATCTCAAACCATATTCTTATGGGGTTGTAAGAGAAAAATAATACGAACAATTTATAACCTTTGCTCTTGTTCTTTACTTTTTTATTTATATAATTATACACGTACTTACATGTACAATGAATTTATACTTACAAATCCTCCATTATGGATATCGTGATTTAGTATCCAAGCCTTGTTTTCAATATTTTCATTCAACATTAGTGACAAATTAGTTTGAAAAGAAAACTCAATATACTGACCTTAATTAAACTGCTCTCTGACTTCTCCTGAGAGACTGAAGATCTAAACACATTACTCTTCTCTTATTTGATTTGCATTGATTAAAGGTAAACCAACGAGTGGAGTACAAGATATGCATGATAATGTTTTTTGACATGATTGAAATATCTGTCACTGTCTTACATTATGTCGAAGATTTGCGAGATCGGGACCATGAATGAAAAGGCTCATGCTTCGCTCAACACAGGGTGAAACAAAAAGCAGATTAACTTATTACTCCATCTCGATCTCGCAGGATGGATTTTGGGAATAAACATTTAGTGTTGCCGATCCCAGATGATGGAACAAGCTCCCTCTAGGTCCGCGAGGCAAATAGCAATGATTTCAGAGAGAAGTAAAAGGCACACATTTTCTGGAGGCTTCAGAGGATAGGCACACAATATGCAGCTTTTGAAGTCATATTATGAGTAAACGGCGCTTTATAAATGTGCATCTAATTAAATAGCATACAAACTAAATTAATTATAATACCTACTTGTTGAGAGTGCCTAGTTCACAATGATTATTCAAATAATATGTGAATAATCATTGTGCGAAGTTTAAATTGATTATTTAACTGATTCTATGTGGATCGGTCGTGCACATTGTACAATAATAATATTTAACATAAGTCCTTTATGGAAATAATCATGAGAGAACTCACTCAATAGTAACAACAATATTATAATTATATCGTATCAAATGTTGACTTGATTAGAACAGTGAGTTGTACTAGAATTAGTGTTATTAGTTAATTAACATACGCAATCAATATGTTAATTGCTAATGACGATTACTGTGTGTGGTTAGAACAATCATGTATGATCAAAATTGATGCTATTATTGTTGTCAAAACACAACACTCTGATGCGCATAAGGGAGATTAATTCAAAATGTTTATTTTTTCTTAGTTTTTAGAAATGTGCTAGATGTCTTCAATATATCCGTTTAATTTATTTACTAATTAACTACCTTGGTCATAGAATTATTTATTTCTATCATTAACGGCTAATAGCCTGTGTACAAAACTCTCAGTATTGAGCATATTTACACGATAGGTACGATTTGTGTCACGAGTTTTCGCAACATTTATCTTTTATCGACGAAGTATGTTAAAGAAGAAATTCTTATACAAATAAAATTAAAAATATGCCTTTTAACTTAAATACATTCGTGTACTTATTTAAAAAACGACAGCATTATGAAATACATTTTAAGTAGTCGTCTACAAGTGTTTACTGTAATAAAACGGAACGAGTTTTTGTATTAAAGTGTTAAGCATTTTTTAAATTAATTTAATTACTATGAATATGGTATGACTTCAATTTTATTGTTTTAGTTTATACGATTCAACGCATTAATTGATTGATTTATTCGTCACAATTACTATGTGTAATTTGGCATCCCTGAAACCTCCAAAGGATAGTAAAATGGTGCCAAAGAAACAAATCAATCAACATCATCATCATCATAAAAGTCATTTACATAAGGACCATATTTCACTGGGACGCCATCGCATCTCGACTGGTCGCGTTTCGATCTACCAAATAATAATACTGTATATACCTACCTAGTCATCAATAATTGAGACGTACGTCGATAAGCTCACAATGTACGTAAAAATAACAAAGTCGTCACTTTTCACTAACACCTCAGTAACATTTTGTACGCACGTTGATGCTGGTCGTACTGCCAAGCAGACGTAAGGTGAAGTACTCTCCATAGAGTTACATACATTTTGTTGGTCGTGCTGCCACGGCTTAATTTGGGCCTAAAGGGAGAAAACGTATCATTAAAATGAAAAGCTTGTATGTAAAATACGCAGGTGCAGTTATAATCGCTTTATTATGCTCATAAATAAATTGGTTCTTACCAAGCAATTATCTATTTTGTCAAAGGCAGCCTGGATATACAAAGGCGTGTAATAGTTGTAAATATACTAGCTAGATTTACATACAACGCGTTTTATCTTTAATTAGTTTAGCAACTCATTATAGAGGTGAAGACCCACCTATGAGCACATACCAAAATTACTAAACTTATTGACAATTCGCACCTACGTAACTTTATAAACGAGTAGGTAGGTAATCATGTAAAAAATATATTTGATATCCAAAATGTTCTATCTTTAGGTATATAATGTTTTAAAGCGTAAAGGAAGTATACCACGAACACGTTTATCGCTTCCAACATCATCAGAATCGTAACATACTTGAACTTATAGATTATTCATTACTGATGATGCCAATTCCTTAGACATTGTAAGAATGTGAATGTTTAGAATGTTTTCTATTTTTTTATCATTAAACTTGCTTCTCCAATAGAGTTATTTGATTACATTGTATATACTTTTATGAAATAAAAAACATTTTACCAATAACACTTAGGTATTTCATAGTTTTGAATAATTGAAATGCTGTTTCATAATGTCAACATCGAAACATTAAATTCAATATATTCAGTCTTGTTAATAATTCTCACATTTTTTTTAAATTCAATATTTAGATTGAATATTTTGTCACGTGAAAATTTAAATGCTCTATGGAATCCCTGGAAAAATAGCTCTTTCTTTCTTATTAATTTATTTAAATATGATATATCGTTGTAGATTGATATTTCAATAGTGAAAATTAGGTAAAATATACTTTTGCCCATGCATAATTTGACCACCAAAGTGTAGATCACTTACAGCGCAGCGGTTAGTTGCCACACATTTGAGTATGGAAGTTTTTAAGTAGGTTTATTTTATAAAATAAAGACAAAAAAAAATTATAAATTTCTTATTCATAAACCTACTCCGTGGAGATACGATTTTGTGTTGATACACATCATTTATGCATTCTTAATAGTGGTATAGTAATAATATTTTTACTTAAATCATTAAATCTCATTTCAGTGACATTTTAACAACTTTTTTTCAGTGATAAAGCTTCCTTTTTTTTTAATGTTATATAATAATGAAGTTTGTAGCCAATTTACACATATATGTAATTCCTACTTAAATCTGGCTATAAAAATAGCTAATGCTTACCAGTTTTTATACATTTTGTGGAGTATTATATTATGAAGAACACAATAGCTCCTATAAAATTCTGTTGCCGATAAAAATATTTCTACGCGAATGAATCTCTATGGAATTCTTATCTCATATATATTTCAATTTTATTGCTTTTTTACAATAAACAACACATATACGCCAAGACTTCTTTAAAAAAACTAATGAAATATTTAAGTTTAATTTATCAACCAAGGAATTCCTTGGTTGAAGTTCATATTATAATTTTCTTTTGTCTGATGATGAGAGCGGAAGCTCTGGAAAACCGGCTCGCAAAATCAATAAAGTCAACAGTGGAATAACTATACATCGTGTTTCATTAATAAATAAATGAAATATTATTGTAAAAAGAAACATGAGAGTTAATAAAATAAAACTTGATACAATTACGCATGTAAATTTTTTCTGTAACTTTTCGTGTTTTCTGTAAAATACGGATATTCAAATTCATAACACTAAACATAGCATAACACACGCTGAATGTATTGTTGAGGTTTGCAACCCATTCTAAATAATATCATTTTTGTAATGATACAAAGACCGCTACCTTTGACGGCCGATGTGGCGCAGAGCTAACGCTCTTGCCTATTCACGAGGCAATGTGAAAAATTACCTTTTTTGAACTGTCCTGAGTCTGAATGTTACATCTACCTATAAATGTGTTTAGTGCATTGTATACATGTGTATAGTCGTGTTAGTACCCATAATACAAGACTCATATCCTAGTTTGGGGCTAGCTGATCTATGTGATTAGTCTCACATTAAATGCCTCACTGGCTACACTATGTGGGATTTGTCATGATACTGTAGATGGAATACCATAATATGAAAAACACGCACACAAATTAATTATTAGCAATGAAGAACAATTTGCGTTTTTTTTATGCTTTAAAGTATGGTGTAAAATATTTGTTTGTATTAGGAATGCGGTATATAGTATGGAAACTAATATAATTTTTTTTATTCATTGCAGGTAAGATTTTCACACCATTTTGAAGATGTTGGAGGCTGCATAAATAATTTGATTATACGACATGTCCAAAGGTAAGTTTAAACTCAATTAATTTGTATGTACAAGGTTTAATTAAACTTTGCCTAGTGTCAAGTAGACACTAACTGCCTAAAGCTCCTGGAGGTGGTAGGATAATAATTATAATACACATATTATGAAGTAAGATAATACTAATAATATTATGTATAGTCATTCAACAACTTCAAGGCATCATAATATCAATTAAGTTACAATGAAGGCTACATACATGTGAGATAGCTTTTCGAGGAATATCAAAATCAAAGCATAGAAAATCTGCTAGGATATCAGGAATATAGTGAACAAAACAATGAGAATATCCTTATTACATTATTGTGGGACACTGCGTGGCACATAAATGATGAATACATACAGAAAATAATCTGGCTAAATTACTTAAGAAACTGAGTTCACTGATTGAGAGTAAAATTTTGTGGTAACCTAGTACCATAGGCTTTTCTTGATGTCATTACTTTGTGAGGTATGACATATACTTACATCTCTGTGAAGGGAATAACTCAATAGGTACCGCAAAACTGACTCATGCTCCCTGTTACCACAGAATTATCAAGATTTATTTAAAATAAACGTATTATTAGGCCTTGAAATTGGTGTTTGATCTAGACAGACTGACTTAAACTGTCAAGGTGTATGAAATAACGAAAATGCTCAATATAGAAAACATTATTTACATTGTAAAAATTAAAATGATATACCAAATGCTTTCAAAGTCATAAAAAGCAATACAAGTATTAACTTCTACGAATAAATACACAATTACCAAACTAGGCAAAGAAATCATATCCGAGTCAGTGATCCTCGAACCGATAGAGTTAGAAAAGGATTTTGGTGTACTGCGACAGCGAATTTTAATGTTCTGCCACTACACATAAAAGAAAGCACCCACCTGAAGAAATATACAAATAACGCCAAAAAATAATCCTTAATAAGCGTGCAATGGTAGATATTTATATATATTTTATTTTTATTTTGTGTAGTCTGTGTCAATTAATTGGTGTCCAATAGTGTCCAATAGTTTAAAGTATAAAAAATAAGTTGATTTATTTTCATACCAGCAAGTGCTGTCTGGAAAACTTAAAAATAAATTCTAAATGGCATATTGATTTGTATTTAGAATGTTATTTATTTATTTTCATCTATATAAAGTTAATCATTTTTATTATAATACAGGTATTTTTGAATTAGAATTTAAAAATGTTGCTTCTCAATTATATTCTACTCATGTAGTGTGGTAGTTTTTCGCCTCTAAAAAGAAACGAATAACTTATTCAACAAATAAGCAAATGAAAAATTGAACCAAATGGTATCTCTATATTTTGTTTTGAATCATAGATAAATTTTCCGAACCAGTATATTATTTCTTCCAATTTTGAATATAACAGATAAAGTTATAAATCAAAATGTCTTGGTATCAGAATAAGTTTTCAAATACTCGATAAATTATTATCTAACTTGTGTATCTACTGTAATGTTATGTGTTATCTAAAACTAACAAAGAGAAAATGTTACTTTTTGAAATAATAATAAAAGTGTTGATTCACGCAAATTGTTACAAACTGTTCTTGTTAGATTATGATTAAAGTTTCTTATTTTCTAAATTAACTTGACGTTTGGCTAACCTCATGCTCGTCTATTTCACGAGTCCTTTCTATTTCTACTTGTTTTTGTTTGGATCGAATATTTTTTTTAGTTAGCAGAAAAAATCGCTATTTTTGCAACTAACTTTAATTATATGTTAGTACAGAACTTAACACCAAAACCTAATATTTTTCTATTAAGATTATTAAAAACGGAGACTTATGTGCTGTAATCGATTATAAAATAAGACAAATAAATATACAAGCTACGTAAAGCATAATTTACAAATCCGTCAAATTTTTAATACTTCAGTATGCTGTTATGTTAATTTTAATAAAAATTCTCCCTTTGACTTAAGCTCGTTTGTTCTAAAAAAAACTAAAGTTTGAACCTTCGTTCTGCAGAAGAATATTCAATAACACATACATATCAAAAAAGTAGACGATACCTCGATGAATAAAATAAATAATAAAAGTTTGAATTCTTTGTGGCTGAAATTATTTTGGAGACGTAAATCATAATCTTTGAAGGTAGGTTCTATCAAGTTCTATATCTTTTGTCATTGTAGTATAATTGAAGTCAAATACAGAGATCACTAACTTTTCAAAGAATTCACAAATTTTGAAGCAATTAAATTTTCTAGGATAGAATCGATTTTAGTATTGCTTTAGCATATAATTTTTTTTATGTGAGGTTGGTTTTTATATCAAAAATATTTTGTGTAGAATTGCAGAATCATTATATTACATATACGTATTCTCTAAACACCTATAAGTAGACCCGTGCTCTCGGTAAAGACATAAAGGCATACACCATGATGCTGGAAGACATCAATAGAGCAATCCAGTCCTGCTCCCATGGCAGGTCTTTTGGTGTCGGAGGACCCGTTATCTGTAATTGACTCCCCGAGCACCTCCGTGAAAAATAATCACTAACAATGTTCATCAAACGACGCCAAATTAATTAGGTATGTGACATAATTGCAACAATGCTATGGTTTATTAAAATATATTTATTTATAAATTTGTCTACACTTTTGATTTCTTACACTTTTGATCTTCTACTAATATTTTACTTATTATATTCTCAGATTTTTTATATGTTTATTATTTTATGCATGCAACAAAACGTCTGTTGTTTACGATTGGTTTCATAATATATCCAGAAAAGAAAAAAAATCAAGCATTCTTCAGAATGACAAAGGTCTTTGTTGAATAAAAGGGACTTTTGCTCAATCATCTTCTTATGTATTTTAATGAGCTCTTTGGAACGAAGCTTTTTGATACCAAAGTATATATTATTTTGTTTTATTTTTTAATTTATAAACTCCAACTTATATAGGTACTTATCTTATTTTTGATGTAAATATCTGAATTTATCCTTGTTTTTTTTTTGAGAAAATCTTAAATAGAAATTGTTCAAATATCGTGGTTAAAAAGTATGTACCGTCTAAAAATCCGTGTTTTTTTCAGCTTTCGGTGCAATTATTCAAAGAGCTATATTGAATTGCGTTTCTCGTAATTGAATATTGAAGTTTTTATTACACCTTCATGGTAATTTAAATGAAAAATGGTTTTCGATTTATTTTCATTTGTCGGCAATGTTAATAATAATACATACTTTAATTTTTAATTATTTTGTATTGATTGGTAATTATAAAATTAATTGTGGGATAATAAACGGCGTGTGAAATGTAATTACTGCAATACATATAAAAATAAAGTGTCAGTAGATTATTTTATGGAGTAACTCATATTTATTTGGCTCAGAAATTAACAATATTACTCCATAAACCTATCCAAAAAGTCTTTTCATAAGATGAAATTTCTGGAGGGATATTCGTAGACTACCTTACACCTCGTTGGAAGATACCACAACAGTATTGTATATGAATGCTGATACTAATGTTTTTTTTTACATAGATTATTTCCTCTGACAATTAGATACTTATTTTATCTGTATTGTATTGCTACAGGAAATAATCTTTTTTTATAGCAATTCTTTATTTATAATTGATAATGATATACCTACGAGTTTTCATCCAAAAATGATTGTTTAATATTAGCGCAATGAATTAGTGTGAACACAATCATGAAATATTTATTCTTCATTTGTGAAATTACTTGTTAAATTTGTGTTTAGACATATTTTATATAAAAATACGTATTATCACATTAAAAGTCTGAAAAAATCAATACTCTATTACCATATTGAAAAGACAACTTCATTATAATATCACATTGAAAAAATATTTTGTAATCCGAATAAAAAAATATTAGGTATTCAGAATGCCTATATTCTGAAAAACTCGAACATGAAATAAAGCCGTATTCATATTGAGAAAAGTTAATTTATTTTCAAAAATACAGATTTTCTTTTTGTGAACTACAGATACATATATTATGTGTAGAGATGAATAGACGAGTACCAGAAATCTGATTACTTCTCTAACTTTTTTAATTTTATATGGTTTCATTCTGCTTTCTAATTAATTTATTTCAATTTATCGAACAATATTTCTCATAATAATTACAGTGATAAAAACTCTAACGGTAGAAAACATGAATGCATATCTCCCTATAAAATGAGAATCGAATTTTTCATGTCTCTGACTCTGTTTTAGGAGATTTTTTTTTTAATTTTCATAAATTTTGTACTCTGATTGAAAAAAAATCGATATGAAGAAATGCACGTTTAGCTTACTATTATTATTACTTTCTTAATATATTACGTTAAAGTTAAAAAAATTCCTCCAAATTCGCCATCTAGTTTATAATTTAAAGAGTTTTTGAAAGTTACAGTGATAAAATAAAATTTAAATGTATTGTTTTAGAAGTAAGAAAAGCTATTAAAGACCTACATACTTTTAAATTTGTTCAGTAAGATTTTCATAAACAGTTCATTGATCTTGAAAAGATTCTCATATTTTGAATCAGATACAAACTTATTTGGTTGAGTAATTTGCATCTGATTATCAAAGTGGAATTTTCATATTTGTTCCGCAGATTACTTCAAACAACCTTTTGGGTCTAACATCTTTACCATAATCAATAATTATTATTGTCATTATTTTCATATAACACTACTTTGTATAGGAATACACTCAAGACTAAATGGAAATGAACTTCTTTTATTCAGCTTTACTAAAAAGTTTGAAGCGGATGGTAAATAAGTACATAACTTTTTCCATTTACTAATTTTAAGCTATTAAAAATATTATTAATGAAATTATTTTCGAGTATATAACATATCACACATTTAGAAAATTCACACAGGTCGATTTAGTCCCAAATCAAGAATATAATTTTGTATGATTAGTAGGTGTGTAGTGATGCTACGATACATAGCATTTACTTGTTATTGTACATAATTATATGGTGCTCAAAACTGCAAAAGTTTTTATTGAAAAACTAGAAAATGTTAACTTATCGCCATCTCAAAATAATCACTTCTGAATCCTCAAACAAGAATCGCAATACAAATAGTAAATAATTTGAGCAATCGAATTTTCTTACAAAGGAAGATAAAATACGTGTATTTCTGCATCGAGTAGATGTATGTAGAAATCATATTATGATATAAATGTATTTTCTCTTGAGTAATGTACATACATTTCGAGTACCTTGTATCGATTATTTTTCTTGTAACGACTACTTATTTATTGTAACAATTTATTCCATACTTTTTCCACCGCGTATCTCTTATTTTTCATGTTGATTTATAAAATACGGTACCGTTTCGGAATACCTACACCGCTTCTGAGTAACGTCTAAATTCTTAAGTAACGTCTTTCATCTACTTCATTTTTCATTCATGTGCAACTAACTATATTCGTAATTATGTGCTTTCTGTAAAATTGTTTTGGTATATTAAATCATTAGTATAGTAAATAATATACTGTAAAATAGAAAAATAGGAATTAAAAATTATATAATATAGATAGGTACCTACCTGGTACCGGCTTCTATTTGCGTGTGAAGGAAATACCTACGTTGAAAATATTTCTGAAATCGGTGATTTAGCTGGCATTAATTTACTAGCGTTGAAGATATCTATTTGCCTCCTTTGTTCACAATAGTGAATGATAAATAATGTTGATTTTATGTGTATAGAGAATAAAGTAATACGTTTCCGAACAATCAATCTTTTAAAAACAAGACATCTTCAAGAATATCTAAAACTAAACTGTTTTTATTTTAAATCCATACATGATAAATAAGTTCATAAAGATATATGTATGTAGGTATGTATATAGCATTTCGTCCTCACTGCTTACTCCACTTGGGATATGACGTGAGGCTATGTAGTACAATAGTATTTTTAAAATTATTTTTTTAGTACAAATATCTTCTAGAATATACTTTATAACTTAAGTGGTTTTATATACAAGTACTGCATTCCAGGAAGTACCTATGTATATTTTATTGGGATGTAAAAACCTCGTAAATCTACATACATTACTTTTATAAATAATAAGACTTGTGGGTGGTTATTCGTATTCAATGAAACGTACTCCGTGTTTACATAATCTAATCCAGTATTATTATTAGCACTTTATGTATTTCAAGTTAAAGTGGATTGCACGATTGTTATAATACTATAAAGAGCATTACGTATGAAAGACGTGCAGAAATGTATGAACAAAATATATTATAGAAATATTCTTAGATAACACCTACTTTAGGTTACAATTCATCCCCGTCTATACTGACATTTATCGATATGTAAAATGTGTTTACTACTGAAATGCTTAGTTCTGAAAAGAAACCTGAAACTGGATGCTAAGCGGAACGATATGTCCCAAAAGAAATATACCTATTTAACTAACTTTATAATAATTCAGTGTCCTAACGATTCTATAAAAAACATAATTTTTTCAATATTTAAAGTAAGAATATCAGAAGAAAAGAAATACTTTTAACTGGTGAAGACCACATTAACAAAAACAAATGTTTTCTTAACAACATTGTCCAATGTCCTTACAAGATAAAAGACGTCTCTCTCAATAAAGATCATATTGCAGAAGAAAACATTATTGTTTTTTGATTTCGTTATGGAATTCTACTACCTAAACATCGACACAGTGAAGAAGCAATAGCTTCAAGATTTGTATCTTGTTTTTGTGATTTATTTCCGCTTATACGATTGATAGAGACATTAAAGTAAAAACATATTATTTTGTTCCTCTGTGTTTATGCATCTTATCGCACCGAACCGCCTGCTGGGATCATTATCACATAAATTAAAATAAGGTTTTGTTTAATAACGATGGTTGAGCGCATATCGGCTAATGATGTTTTTGGGAGTTCATTCAAAATTGCCGTACAAAAGTCTCAATTAAACTTTTCTTATGTTCATTTAGAATTTTTCTGTCACCGACTTATTTTCTGTAATATCTTCATTATAAAAGGACATAAATCTCACATTTCTCTTATTTGGGGGTCGGCATAGTTATATCTAAGTTCATCGCGTAACACACAATCCAAGCATTATTATTACTTCACCGAATCGAGTTTTACTACTGTATTCTACGAGTATATTACAATATTATTTATTACTACAACCACGAACGTAAGTCTTTCTCCTCAGCGCAATTTTTCTTAAAATTAGCATATGAATGTAAATAACCACTCGAATACTTCAAAAATGCACGTAGGTACCAAGCACATCCCATCTAGACCGTATTTTTATGAGGTAGAAATAGAACCACAGTTAATAACATTAATTGTAAGTAGTATGAGAAAAGTAATTTTCTTTAATTTAAATGATTCAATGAAAATATAATTTGATTGACATCCACACTTCTGAGCAAGTGAAATCCAGTTTTCAACACAACAGACTGTGTTACATACAATAATCATGAAAATATATTGATATATTTTAACCATTTAATTTCAATGAATCATGTGTTATTTTTCTTACATTGAGAACACTTGTACCATGGATTTCCTTATTTATTTATTTGGACAATATACGGTACATTTGCCTTTTACAATACATGATAAAATAATCAATATTAGATTTTTTTTTATTTATTTATTTAAAATATACATACATTACAATTTTGATTTACAAAA
Organism: Athripsodes cinereus; assembly: GCA_947579605.1. Taxonomy (NCBI): domain Eukaryota; kingdom Metazoa; phylum Arthropoda; class Insecta; order Trichoptera; family Leptoceridae; genus Athripsodes; species Athripsodes cinereus. The sequence goes on along the minus strand of OX388305.1, from coordinate 21,629,077 downwards.
TGTTGACTGATATAACACAAATACGTATATATATTCTACTGCCCCATTTGAAGTTGAAACTTGTGTATGGGACAGATATATACTGTATGAATGGCTAAACTATATTAGAGATTTACAACCATTATATTAATTAAGCAATTCACCTACGATCTAGATATAATTCTTATTACAATAGTCAAACTTTTCAAAAACAAAGACAAAGCATTATACATATGCAAGTATAAGTAGGTACTTCAAGAAACACATTCCTTCATGCCATATGTTTTATAATAAAAATTATATGATGGTCTTCAAATATTCAATAAAATGTTAACATTTTAGTTTAAAAATTCACAATAATAAATTTAACAAAACCAATAACAGTTCAACATAAATACAATTCAGTATGATTAATATATAAGTAGGTAAGCCTACTATGTATAAGTACATAAATAAACACTTTCAGCGTCATACATTAATTTGGTACGCTAATAATGCCATTTAGTTACATATCTATGTGATGTACGTACATGTATACATGTTTTAGCACTATTTTATGATTATTTGTCTTTTTTCCTTTAGCTCAAAATAGTAGAAACAGGCCTCTTTCGTTCATAACGGTTTTGCACCGATCTAATGGCATTTTCTAAGGTTCCTATTTATAATGCGCTGACATAATTGTAATATTACCATAGAAACGGTATATTGTGAAAAAGAAAAGAAAAGTCGTTGAAGAACTTGTAATAAAAAACTATCCAGGCCAAGTACTATTTGTGTCATTCAATATTTTCCTTAGAAATCATTTGTTTAAATCTACTATACATGAAGAATAATATTTAAATGACGGGTAGGTCATGTACTTACGTAGTAGAATATATACATACCTACAATATGGATTCTCTCTATATATTATTATTTTCCTATAAATCTCTGTCTTTTTCTCAAACAAACATTCCAAGTTTTCTCACATACCTATTATTATTGTTTTAGTATCAACTATTTTTATCTCCGAAGGAAATCGTAGGTACTTTACTACGAAATGTACGTAATTGAGACTTTCCTGATTTCTTTGCTCAAATTGCGATTTCACTTTGGTACTAGTTTTTGTATGTATATACTTTCTATTGTTTTTCATGCCATTTACCCATCTTATCATTTTATGATTGAGGTGATTTATCCTCGGTGATTTGTCCATTATCTTATTCTTTTGTCTTCTGTCAAAGTCGTTTGTTTTAGAGAATAAGTTTTGATTTTCGTCTACTTAGCATAAATTGACTTTTTTCTTATATGTATCTAAAAAAATGAAGGATTTTTCCATTATTTATATAATATTTGTATCAAAAACAACTCATTGAATGTTCATACTATCACAACCGTTCCCTCGCAGGTGAGGCAGGAAAGGTTCAGTATTGACGCTTTTATTATTGAAAGCATTTTTGTACAGTACCTTATATATATCAGAATAATTATAGTCTACATTAAAAAATAATAAACGTTCATTGTAACTAGTAACAAACTAAATATGTAAATAGTATAAATAGTCATATTATTATTTCCTGTAATAAATGTTTCAAAATTGATTTTAAGTTTAATTTCAAAGTTGACTCTCGATTTTTTGAGGAGCGAAAACAGCGAGTAAATACATATTGTGAAACAGTCTCTAAAATATATACATTCACCGAGAAAATTATTGTACTTACTTAATGTATTATACGATATATAAATACTACTACTACTACTACTACTATACCATCACGGCATATCCCACAAGTGGGGTAGCCAGCAGACCAGCTGCATATAATTAACATGCAAGCTGTCCTCTCCGTGCCAATATAAAATCAAGACATTCAGGATGGGTGGCAAGCCTCATCGCTGAATTTAAGATGTAAAATGTCTTATTTTTTCGAACACCTGCCTTTTACGATATATAAATAAAATTATCATTTTCTTTTCACGAAATTAGTACATGTTTCCTATCATGATCTTACGTTTATTTACACAAACATTTTTATATTTCTGCTTGTATGAATTTCAACACAACATAATTTACGCTACTCGTTAATACAGCTACTGATATTCATATTATGATATCAAGTGCCATTTTCGAGATTGCTTGTAATATTGATTTTCCACTACTTAGAAACATATTTTACATTATTACACATGCATAGGTATGTACACATATTAGGTACATATATCGTACGTAGTGATAGTAATAATATGTAGAATGAAGCGTGCTGAGTTCCCGAGTAAACACTTAAATACATTCACGTGTATAAAGGTATGTGTGTATAAAGATTATTTCTGTACTTATTTTCCCTTCCCAGTGTTACTATCACTACTAAACCACAAGTTAGCCAATGTACTTACTACATAGTGTGATAAATATGCAAGTTGTCGTCATCTTGTCATAAAAAATAAGATAATAAGCAAGTGTGGCATTAATTGTTTCGTGTAAATGATGTTTTATGTACATTTGTCTTTCTCAAATAATAGGTGACGACGCATTTACAAACTGATGCCCTCAATACAAATTTATTCGTGGAAACTTTGAAAGATGATAATAACTAAACAATGTTTTTAAGATACGCCGTTTTGTGGAAAAAAAAAACTACCGCATGGGCTCAAAGGATAGAACGATTAATCACCAAAATACTCGCATTAAATTGAATAGCATATTACTACAAAAGTATTACAAAACGGCTGGTCCGCTAGCAATTCCACAAGTGGGAAATGCCGTGATTCTATGGATGAATGAATATTAGAAAATACCCATCCATACTTCCATCTCATCATGGCATCTCCCGCAAGTAGGGTAGCAAGCGGGCCAACTGTTGAAACAAACGTGCAAGTAGTTTTCTCCGTGGTAATAAAAATGTAGACATTCAGGATGAGTGGCATAAGTCATCGCTGAACTGTTAAATATCTTAAAACATAATGTTTTTCCAATCCCTGCCTTTTACAGTATACTCTAAAGCTTCCAGAAAAATGTGGGAGAAAATATATACTGTATACGGAACAAAGTATACCCATATTATATACCTATATAGATGATGACAACTATTTCGGATGACTTTTTTTCTGTAAATGTCATTTAACAACTAATTAACCAAGAGTGCCAGTAAAGAGTACCGTTGTCATTTTTTTTATGAATACCTACATTTAAAAAATTTACACATTTTTAAAAGATGTCTTCGCGTAGACCCGCGAGTTCAAAAAACTAGTAAAAGTTGTAATAATAAGTATAATATATTTTTATCACGTACAAAATATATGTGATATATACATATACATATACCTACGAATCATCAATCTAAAACACATTCGCCTTTTCTTCTTGAGCACCTACCTACGTACTGTTTTTGTAGGTACACGTATGGTTATGATTTTCCGATAAACACGACATAATGATATTCGAAGTAATATGTGTCGTTTTATAATAACAAACAACGGAGCGTATTTAGTGCGGCAAGTATATAAGGTAGGTAGGTATTATATTATAATAAGGTGAACATCTCTATCTATCTTCTATCTATACCATCACGGCATATCCCACAAGGTGAACATCTCATTCTTATAAATTTTAAACAAATAATATTTATACAAAATATTTTAATGGATTTAAAGTGTGATAATAAATAGCGTTCTGCAAAAATACGGTGTATCCCACGAGTGGAGTAACTACAAAACATACTTAATAAACTTGCAAGTTGTCCTCTCGGTGCCAATAATTGGGAAGTTCAGGTTAGGAGGCAAACCGAATTGATGATAATACATGTCTTGTACGTAATGGTTAACAAATACATGCCTCAAAAGCAGGAGGCATTGTTATTTTACTAGAGGCTTTTTTTCAACTGTAACGATTTACATTATATGACTTAGAAAATAATATCCAAATAACATTCATTGTTTTTAGTTTCCCAAAATTACTGTCAATGTTTTGAAATATCATTTACACATCACTCAAAATATTCAAAGAGTCATAGTAAAATTGTCAAAAACATGATCAATGGATTTTTAAGCCCATTATACTATTAAGTATATTTATTCTACATAATATTTTGAAGAGTACAATAATTTCCTTCTAAAGGAATCACGACAACCAACTACTTCGAGTAGAAATAATGTCGCTTTCAACTTATGATGATTTATTAGGTTCCTATAAAGCTTTTATTGTAGCCCCCCTGTCATTTTCATTATGTTGATATTTACAACTTACCTACCTCAAAACCACTTAAGTTACTTATTTCCAGAAATCTATTAATAATAATAGTTCAACTTGAAGGGTGCTAAATAAACTAGAGGAAAGACTTTAGTTTATAAAAGTCGATAATTTTGTACCCTCACAATAACATTATAAGTCGCAAAAATTATAGTAGGTCCCTTTATTGTGAAATGGATGCTTGAAATATACGGACTGACTGAACTCTGCTGCAATCGATTCTTTCAAGATAACTCGCAAGAATTTTGATATGTGGGTACAGAAAAAATATTCAATTATAACTTCAGATTATGTCTGCATTAACACTTTGCTAGATGTAAAAAACGAAATATTTAATCGTGTAGAAAATGTGAAAACAAATGTAGACATTAAAAAACTTCTGAGAAAGATTTATCGATGTTAGATGACTTTAATAAAATCAAGGTCCTACTTTTTTGTCAATCTTCTTTTCAAAAAATAGCAATATTGATTCGTATTGTCCTTACAAAACGTCCTAACCTATTATTATTTTAATTAATACTATGTCCACTACATCCGCTTTGTAAAGAAATAGATTCCCTCTTTGCCGAGGAATTCAAAATGCGTTATTAATTATGGTGACACAAGAAAAACAGGAGGACACATTTCTTCTATCCAACATCATGATAAATTGTTCTCTTATTTTTTTATTATTCCGTCTCTTTGACCTCTTTAATCCCGGGAGGTTAAAGGTAATATACATCACTAGAAGTATCTTCTACTGTATTATTTATCAGCTTTGCGAAATATCACGAGAAGATGAAGTGTTTTTCTCCAAATCTTTCTTTTTTACTCCAAGTAATCGCGTTCAATGTTTAACCTTGTCTTTTTGAGTCTTGAATTTAATTTACTGTGTGTTGATTCACAAATAGAATTTATGGTTTATTTTCAAGATATTGTGCAAAAGAAAAAACAATAAGTACATAAATATAACTTGCATATTTTATATTTCATTAGTTAATGAAAGCTTATATGAAATATACAAGTATCATAAAGAACACTATATTTATTTAATTGATCGCCAGTTACTCGCTTAATCAGATTATACGTTAGATAAATTGTAAAAAGTGTTTCTCTCTACTATTAGTAATTGATCACGAGAGAGACGTATTTCGTTTTATCGGGTCATTATCAATTTCAAGTCAATAAATCAATTTCATTATCAAGTCAATAACTTGAAGAAAGAAACACATATTTCAGTTCTCCCAATAATAGAATTCTACTACGTGTGCACCGGCACAAAACATTAGACGTCTTTGAGATATGTTATATTTTACGAAAACCTGTCATTCACAGGAAATTTGAAAAGCCACAGAAGCAATAAGCATAACTAGGTGGCAAAATGTTTATTATTCTTCCCTTAATCTTATACGCAGTAATTATCACATTTCAACTTAACATCGTTTGTCTCAAAATACGCACGTTGATTAAAATTCAGAGAATAAGTCATTAAATGTACAGCTGTGAAGCAAATACATATTATTATTATCAAACATTAGTCGGCATTTTGAAAGATGCTGAAAAAGCAGAGTAATTAGTCTAATAATAATATACAAGTCAAACCATGTACATGTTAAGGTCGTTCACTGTACTGATGTACAAGTAGTAGAACTCAGCTACATTCTTATTATTATTTTATAATTTATATTTGGCGTAAAAAGTTTATTTACCAATATTCCAGCAGAAGAAACATTACAAATTACCAAATCAATCATGGAAGAAAAAGGTGTCAATATGAATACTAGTAACGGTATTGAAGAAGTGCTGAAAACATGCATCACACAGAATTACTTTCAATTTAGAAACGATATCTACGCTCAACAAAACGGATTACCAATGAGATGTCACCTTTCAAACCTCCTGGCAGATATTTTTATGGATAACTTTAAATTTACATGGATAACTTTAAATTTAAATTTACATATATGTGACCTTATATAATGGTTAATTGTAAAAATAACATCGATTTAACAACTTTGAGAAGAAATTGCTAACATCGAATAACCCACTTGTAAAACATATCAAGAATTACTTCAGATACGTCGATGATATTTTTTGTACGTGGTCAGGCACAAGAAGACAACTGGACTTATTTCTAACATATATGAATACTCAACATCCTAATATTTAATTTACTATGGAGGTTAAAGAAAATGGAACACTTAATTTCTTAGACTTATCGATATCTATTAAGGACAATAAATTCGACTTCAAAATTTATAGGGAACCAACATATACCGATTCAATAATACATGCTAAATCTTGTCATCCTTTACCTCACAAGATGGCCGCTTTCAACTCAATGATTCATCGCCTCATCTCTATTCCTATGTCAGCAGGTAAATACAAAGAAGAACTTAATATAATTTTTCAAATAGCCACTAATAACGGATATAAAAAGCAAGATAAATAAAATATTTTAAATAAAAAAGAAAAACATAACATGATTAACCATCTATCCAAAAATTAAACATGTTAATTATGACAAACCATATCGGAAAATTTAATTTATTGGACAATATCAACATATGATTTAATCAAGGACTGCAAACCAGCGAAATTCAAACCAGCATTCTACACAAATAATAATATCGGCAAATGAATATTTATTACAAAAACAAAACCACAAAAACTGGACCACAGTGGAATATATAAATTAAGTTGTAAAAACTGTCCGAGATTCTACATAGGACAAAGTGGTAGGAAAACTCTAACGAGATATAAAGAACATAAAATGGCAATGAACAACATTAATTATAATTCAGAGATGGCAGATTATGCTAGGGAACTTGACCACGACTTCAATCTGGATAATTTAGAAATTCTCCATGACTGCAATAAGGGCCAAAAATGAATATTTTAGAATCCATAGAAATAAATAAAAATTGTAATAACATCATGTGAAACATGGACCTTAAAAGTCAATACAATGAACAGATTGGAGGCATTTGAAATGTGGCTCCATCTCCGTATTCTCAGAATTCCCTGGACCGACATGGTTACCAATACCGAAGTCCTGAGGCGAGCTAGAGTTGACAGGCAGCTGTTATCAATCATCAAGGTTCGGAAGGTATCACATATGGGTCATGTTCTGCGTGGAGAAAAATACCACCTTCTCCAACTGATATTGAAGGGGAAAATTGAGGGACGCCGAGGTCCCGGTAGGAGACAGATGTCTTGGCTGCGAAACATAAGGGAGTGGACCGGCATCCAAAGTGTGGAAGAGCTGTTCCGAGCAGCGCATGACAGGGACAAGTTCGCCGAGGTGATCGACAACGTTGGGGGGACCCGACAAGGCACTTGAAGAAGAAGAAGAATAACATCATAAACATTCAAATACCACCCGTATTCACCCCCCCTCATCCAACCCTTCACCACTCCCCCTGTACCTACAGCTCTACGAACAATACGTCCTAACCTTACACTTCCTCCACACACCCCACCCCTTTCTTAATTATCTCATATTATTTGTCCATTGTATTTAGTTTTAAGTATTTTTTCACTGAGGATGGACGTAGTCCGAAAAGCTTTTGAAAATATATAATACTTCAAGTGAAAGACAGTGTTTTAATTGACATTGTAATAAATATGTATTCAACAATTCATATTAGTGAGGTGCATATAATTAACCATTTTAAATGCAGTTTGATAAAACACAAAACGAAAAATGCACAGCTATCGCACAAACCTTTCTTGGTTACACTTACTGGTGAACAAGTTGATAAACTGTGTATTGTTAAAGCTTAAGAATGAATGAAATGCGGCACATTATTATGTATATTGAACCCTATGATCCTGAACGCGCTAAAAAATGATGCGTGAATGAAAATGGATCCTATATATTTCACAATATTATCTTAATGGTGTTGTAAGATAAATTTTCACGGTCACCGCCAGAGGCATACTTACTCGTATTTGACACGTAATGGTGATAATGTAATAATTCAAAATGGCGGTATTTTTATTATTATTATTATTAGTCCTGTTAAAACTTTTGATCTCTTTAGCCACAAGTTACTATCATCGTGGCTTAGCTTAGTATAAGGAAGAGATTATTTGGATTATACTAATTCAAAACAGTTAGTATAGTTCCTTATTGTTCATTCGCTTTATAATAGTGTTCTTTGAAAATGTGAGAAAATATAAATATACCTTGAATACCGATTGTAAATTTATACTAGTTTTCTAATATTGTTGTCATAAAAACAGTGTATTCTGAAGGACGCTGTATGAAAATTCATAACCAATAAAATAGTTTTATTTATTTATTTATTTATTCATTCTTTACTGTACATTGATAAAAAACAATTACATAAAAGGTCTACATTCAAATTAAATACAATCAATAAACAGAGGGCGAGTTTATCGCAAAGGCGCGATCTCTTCCAACTAACCCAATAGTCTTCTTTTTTGTTGAGTTTTCGCATTTGACCACGTTTTTTTAATCTTGGTTGAATATTATAATTAAGTTTTCTTTATTCTCGATTAGAATAGACAAGTAATTGGCGGATATCCAGCAATTGACGGTTGTTTTTTTTTTGTAGCTTTTTGGACGTAGTCACCTATTTATCCCATCATTTATAGAAGATGCCTCTAAAAGCACATGACTGGGTACTCTATTTGTTTTTTGGATAGTGAATGTGTTAGTAGGTACGATTAAAAGTCATCAGTCTACGTGCAAAAAACTTCGATATGATTTTATAATAAAAAGTTTATGTTTTGTCACGAACAATAATCCACACATACTTCAAAGCTATCGTCGTGAGAGATTTGTTAAGTGGGTTAATATGTAGAACGTCGTGCAATATTTCCGTTATTTCAGGATACCCAACGTGCAGCTTCCATTTTACACAGGAAAAGCTTTTAAGCTCGAACGCGTTTACTTGCTCTGTGTATATAATCATCATCATCTGTGTATATAATAGTAATTTGTAACTCTATACAGGATTAATTCTTCAACTATACTTTCACATTTTGTTGTTTGAAAAACTTTTAAAATAAAAAGACATAACATGTCCACAGCAAAAAATCAAACCTTTTTTTATGTATGTACTAACTTTTACCTGAATACGTGCCCGCTGATTTTTCTTACTCAGCACCGGCTCTCCTTGTGAATTTGATCCACGTGGTCAAGCTACACGTAGCTTTTCGATGTCTCCATTTATTTATTATCAGTTTTAGATATTTACCTATTACGAATATAACTCGACTGGAAATTGCACTTACAGAAGGAAAAAATTGAATAATAATTTAAAATAAATCTAGTGTTTTTGTTTCGCTGTGTGTTATACTGAATTCTATTGCATCGCGTGAAAAAAATAACACGTATATTTATATATATGAAAACTTAAAACATCCTCTTATTCGAAGGAAATGGTTGTTATCCATACACGAACGTTTAACATCTCTCATTTTTATTGGATTTTCCACTGCACAGTTTTTGAATTTGTGTTGTCAGTTTGTTACTGGTTGCAACATTAATAGCTTTGTATATCATTTTCGTAGTTGTTTTGTTTTCAAAACATGAATATTTAAAATTAGTATCTAACATTCGCAAATCAATTGTTGGATATTATTTTAACAGTTTCCCTCATTGGTGTATTACGAATTCTTTTTGATAGCCCTTACATATTTTCTATGGTGGACAGTAATTTGTTTTAAATAAAAATATGCGATATCTATTTTATCGAATTATTTATAATTTTATTTATTTTCACAATAAACAACTACCACAACAACTTAATAAAAAACTATGAATTTTAAAAGGTAAGCACCTACTTAATTACCTACTCGGTAGATTTACTGGAAGACATTGCCTCAAGGCAATATGTATGCCTTTTATAAAATTTATTTTTGACAATAAAGCGTTTATTATTATTATCATGTTGTATAAACAATGAGTTACGTCCTCGTTTAGGACTATAATAATGTAGAAAAGAAACTATATAGAAACGTGATTATTTAATTATCTTGAATTATTTAATTATTCAATGCCAAAAAACAATCATCTATCGAGATATTAAACGATAGGACACAAAACGCGGGCCTAAAATACCAGGGTCTTGTCTATGATGTCACATTGAAATCCTATCTACATTTTTCTAATACCACATGCCAGTATTGAAGCGCCAAGAATTCAAATAAAACGAGCGTTTTCTTAGAAGTATATAGTTTTTCCAAACCACAGAGCGGTGGTAGCGAGAAATTTGACGATTTAAAAAATAAAGATAAATTTATACGGTTTGTTTATCTTAGAAAGCACCCTTTGGAAATTCTCATAATGTTTGTAATCTAATATTTCTCAAGCTTCCAAATAGAGTATTGAAAAAACAACATAAAACTAGACACAACACAAAACGCTGTGTTACACAATTATTATCTGTGCTTGTTGATACTATCGTAGCTAGTACAATGTCCCACAGGTGGAGAACTTACTTGTCGTCCTCTTCGAGACAATCAAGTAAAGTATTCGATACAGTACACAATTTAACTTCTTGGTGATCAATATATTCTCAATATAGGGAGGTTAACAATTGGTCAATCATTAATAACTACTACTACTATACCATCACGGCATATCCCACAAGTGGGGTAACCAGCAGATCAGCTGCATGTAAGGAACATGCAAACTGTCGTTAATTACTCATACCTTACAAAATTATAAATTAATTTTATTTAATAAACTGAAGCGAATTTTCACGTTCTGCAAGTGTCTGAAATAATTTTATATTATCAATAATATAATAATAATAATATTTGCAAACAAAATGAAACAGTAGCAATCGGTTAGTGTTATAAATTGAAAACGCATGTTTATTTTTGTAAACACGATCAAATTTACCCAATTATCATTGCGCTTTTGACAATAATAATAGAAAAATAAAATATACTTATTTTGCAATAATAAATTCTATTTCAATTACGTCGATAATTTTTTTGACAGAATTACCTGACGATACAGCTAATGAGAATAAAGTTACTTATGATTTAACATTGTTTGTTAGATGACTTAAACAAAGGTACATTTCGAAAAAGCGGGATTAGCAAAATAAGTAAACTAGTCCTCAGCGTCACAAAAGAGAACAACTTCCAAAGCAACAGATCAATAATCTATCACAAGAGAAAGATTAAGGGATTGACCAACTGTTTATCAATTAAATATCTTAAAAATAACATATCACAACATGGTTCGTGATATCGACACCTGGCAGTCTGAGGTCAACTGTTTATTATAATTTAATGTTGTTTTTACCGTCAAATATTTTTGTTTTTTTTTTTTAATATAATGACGTAGTTAGATGGAAGAAATTAATCACTACATAGTGATAATCTCGCCCCTGCATATTGTTCTAGTATTTAGCATTTTAAATGGTTTTGTCTTTTATGACGATACATAGAAAGAATAAATACCTTAATGAAAATAAATAAAGTATGAAATTTTTACTATTATAAATTTGTTCCATAATGACAATTTATAATAAATTGTAAAATGGCAGCCGTTGTTGTTTGGTCTGTATGTTCTAACAACAATACTAATAATAGTCGTTAATATATTTAGATAGCAACTCTCTAATCTCTGTACCTAAGAATAGAATAGCAGTTTGTTTCATGGTTATCAATACGGGTGAGAGATTATTTTATCGCGATATTAGATACAGTTTACATTCTCTTTGAAAGCCCATAGGCTACTGCTTAATTTTGTCCTCTGTTTACTCTTTTTCAGTAGTTCAGAATCGTGGTATACTTTACCCGTAAGATTGTTTCGATTTATGATAAATGTTATGTTTAATTTATTGCTTATTGTTCATTTATGATTGTTATTAATGCTGCTGTAATAAATTATGTAGTGTTAAATAATATTTTCATTTTTTTCCTATCATGGTAATTATTTGTCCATTATTTTTGTTAAATCTTTATTGTATATTTTCAGATACCTACATATTAATTATAATATGTAGGCATTCTTTTTCTTAGTCTTGCATTTCCATAGTCTGGGATTGGCCTTGATGACTCTCATCTTTCAGTTACTCCTATTCTAAATTTTTGCTGGATCAAGTTCCGCTGCTCTCAAGTCTCTATTTATGGTAGACGACTAGATTTTCTGGGGTCTGTCTGATGTTTTGACTTGTACCTCTTAGAAATCATTAAAATTTACATTGATGTTTTTCCACCATCAAAAATGTTTTTATAATAATAATAATATACTTTGGACAAGAATAATAGGATTACAACATATACAAATATTTTTGAGCGAGTTTATCGCTCAATAAACTAATAGGTATACTCATTGATATTTTTTCTTTGTCCTAGTTGGGTCGAGAGTCTATTACGCCTAGGTATTTCTTTCAAAGATCCCTGTCTAATGTAGCTTTTAAGACTTCTGAATATTACAAACTAAATCTTACAAACACACGCTTTTTTTAAATTTAATATCAAGTCTTGTTACCGCTCCAGTTTTAATATGTAGAATTGACAGTGATGATTTTAAAATATGCTTTCCTTTTTTCCCTACAAAGTCTCTTCTATCATCTTTATATATTGTTTAAAATATGGGAAATTATCTGACATCGTATCAGTTCAGTTAATAAAAAAATCGACATACCAATCCTAATATCCGATGATATTTTAAGCCCGCATTCAAAACACAATCCTTTGATATCTATTTTTTATTTATTTATTCATTCTCAATTGTAAATTAACTACAAAAAGTTTTTTTATAGTTGTACATTAATATTAAAAATAATCAATAATTAGTTTTTACAAAAGTGCGACATCTTCTAACTAAGCCGATGTCTGTAATGATGCCTGTAATGATGCCTGTAATGTTTTATTAAATCGATCATAAAAATAATATAACCAGCAGTATTCGATTATCTGAACTGCGAGTATTATTTTTATGTCAATGAAAGGAATATATTAATCTGTGTTCCACGTATTTCCTATAATGTAATATCAATCTCATACGATTTTTTTATCTCATAATATTCACGTCAAAATTCGAGATATTGTATCAATATTATGGTTTAACGAGAATTCTTTGAGTTTGTGTAACAAACAGAAATAGGTGATGTCAATGTTGAAATAAATGAAAATTTCACGAGAGACATTACGTTTTTATTAAAAAGTTACGCTTTTCATACTTTTCGGGGTTATTTTTGTCAAAAAATAATATGTATTGTATCCGTATTTGTATACATGATTCGCTGTTTCTTTCTTGATTTCGTGGAATCAAATCACACGCAAAAAGCGTAAATTTGGTATAACAAATATAATATTATTTTCCAAAGCACATGCATAGTAAAAGCTTTCTCTTTCATGTGTTGTCGGCTTTTCAAAATCCTTTGTTTAATGATTATGCTAAAACATTATTGTTTATCCTCTTAATTTTTCCAACTGCGCTCAAGCAGATAATTGAGATAGCAATTCATTAATTTATGTTATATAATATAAGGTACTATGTACAAACAAAATTTTAATTAATATTCAGTAGCATTATAATATATGAATTTTATAACATTATTACCGAAGAGTATAATAATAATATTATCGTCTTAAGTGCGAGGAATATTTTAATCCTTGTCAATCCAATATCTTAATGAGCTAACGGCTTAAATAATGTTGAGTATGTCAGTGAGCAAATATATAGGTATTTTTTTTTTATAAAATGTAAAACGTTGTTGATGTTGCGCGGAGACTACGTTATTGCCTTTGAGTCACGAGATCCCAGGTTCAATTCCCGGTCAGCAGGGCTACTCTTGACACAATCTAAATATGATTATTTAGGTTTTGTCAAGAGTTACCCTACTGAGTCAAAAAAGGCGTTGGCGTTTTTCCAATCTTCCTGGGACTGGATATTACATGAAATATGTCTTTAGCGTTTTGTGTATGTATGTACCGTCACGTTAGTCCTCATATAGAAGATTCACATCTTATTTTGAGACTAGATCGATCTATGTATGATTATTTGTTATATTATATGAGTAGTAGTCTTCTCATTTCTTAGAGTTTTCAGAGTGCTGGGAATGTCGTGGGAAGAGGTGACGCAATTGGCACAGAGACGCTCTGAATGGAGGAGGCTGGTTTCTGCTCTATGTTTCCGAGAGGAGCGTTGAGGGCGATGATGATGATTGAATACAATGATAAGCTGTTTATTTATAGTCGTATTACATATAAATCGCGTACCAGTTTAAGTTCACGATAAAAAAAATATCGTAAAATTGGTATCATTATGTATACTACGGCATGTCGCACAAGTTTTCGTATTTGTCCATTTACAGTCAATACATTTTTTTGCTTTTACTATACTTTTTCAAAGTGTAAGCTCATTGTACATGTAATTTATTGAAATGTTTTAACATTCATTACACATTTTCATTGCTTACACTTTATTCTCAAACTTAATTCCAAAAATCTTTTCTCTAACCTAATTCCAATTTTTTTAAGGTCCCTTTTCTCCAAAACTAGAGTATGAACCTACTTTGACATTAAATTGCTGATCTATTCCCATTGTTTATCGCCATAAAATAAAGCTGTTTGGATTTTTTTTATTTTTCACTATATTCTCACATCAAAAATAAACAAATCCTTCTTCTCAATATACCTATACGATTTTCATTTTCAAATCGATTATAATAAACAAAAACATACTCAAAGTTTGGCAATAAGTGTATTTTTACTGAAGAAATAAATCGAAAATTTTAATTTAATATTTATTGCTACATTATTCCATCTGTTCCTTCTTAATGTTTTACACTTCTATTAGTTTTTAGTATAAAAACTAAATAAATTACAATAAACTTGTATAAAGGAATGGAGACGAAGAGATTAGAAATTTTCTACCAAATTTAATCCCAAGTAAAAAAAGACTTGTAGGTGAAGTTCAGGTATAAATATTATAAGCAAATTTGTGACGGCAAAAAATGAGAAAAAAACTTTTTAACATGTAAAGTGCTAAGGTAAGAACCTTTACATATTTTCATCAAAGTAACGTCGAAACGACCTTCCATTCAAAAGAGTTTTTCCGGAAAGTTTTGTACTGATTTTTTTGTGTAGGTTCATCGTTTGCGTATTGAATATTAACGCGCATACCACCTCCTAAATCACTCGCATACGAGTAGATTGCTTTGAGAAGAATAGAATAGAATATATAATACATAATAAGAGCTTTTTCTTGCGGGATATCGAAATGTGAGTAAAGAAAATATTCTTTAACAAACGTGTTTTTAAATTACGTTCACAATGTTACTGCTTTTGGGATATTTTAGATTTAGTGGAATCTCTAGCTGTGAATAGGTTTCCCACTCCTTTCTATAAGTTTTTGTTTGTCCTGTAAAAAGTAGGTGTTAGTCAAACATAATATACATTTCAGCGATGATGTATGCCACTCTTCCGGAGTGTTTTGTTTTATTGGCGTTGAAAGGACAATCTACATATTATTTATTATCACAGCTCGTGCGCTTACTACCTCACTTTTGGGATATGTTGTTATGGTATAGCAGTAATAGTTGTAGTAATAGAGATACTCAAATAGTTTATTCTTGATATTATTTATTATTATTATTATTATTACTGACAAAGAGACGATTCTTACAGCGATCATTACAGCGGAAGGCCAATGCGATCCCAGATTATTATTATTAATTATCATTCTTTATAAGTGCATACTTATTTATTTATTTATTTTATTCATTTGTTAGCCATTTTTTTTTCAATTAACATATACATTTAAATAATACATTAAATTTGAATTACTCAACTTCTAAATTTTTTATTGCAGATAAGTTGCATACGCTCAAAAAAGCGTCAATTAAGATTCAGTTAATTAAAATAAAAAAAACTCTAGCGGTAGATTAATTTATCAAAAGTATCCAACCAATTAATGAAGGATCTCCGCACTAATACAGTAAATACCTATTGGATACTTATGCAGCTATTCCGGTCAACTGCTGAACATAATCCTCCCCCATATGTCTCCAACCATGTCTGTCCTGAGCTTCCTGCAACTTATTGAATTCATCTGTTTTAATGTATACCATTCATCGTTTTATTTTTGTTATAAATTTCATTCCGAAACTATGAATTCTACTACAATTTCCTACTCTTATCATCATCTGAACTATGTAATTTTGGTAATGTCTGTAAAAAAGAATAATGACAGAGTGATTTCGATCAATCGTTATCCAATATTTCGGCGTAATAGTTGGATATTTGTTAAAAGTAATGTTTTTTTAAACACGAGACGTATTATCTGAAATAATACTTCTACGAAGGACTTCGTACTGTACCTACCTATGTTATATATTTTTTACATGTGTATAAAACAGTTTTTTTTTACAAATATCTATGTATATCTTATGTGTCCATACATTATGTTGTGTGAATATATGTGTACATATAACGGGTAACCCCGAAAATGGTTTAGCAATTTGTCACTTGGCGTTCTTCGTGGTTAGAACGTTTATACTGTGAACAATTTATTGAAAAAAAGGCACAACTATAATACAGTAAAATCTACACATAAATGTTAGGCCGTTCGTTCACATGTGTCTAGGAATGTGTGTTCTGTGAACTTACTTATTACAGGATAATACAATTACATCAATACAAAGTAACAAGCATCCATTAAGTATATTTTTGGTTTGGCCTTCCAAAGGTTCATAAAGAAAATATGCCTATGAGACCAGTCTTATCTCTTTACACTGCCCCTACGTATGAATAAGCAATTTTATTATCATTTTCCTTAGTACTGCAGAGTTTCAAACTAGTATATTTTAATAGAAAGATTTTATTATATAGTGGTTTTCCCTCGGGTCTTGCTCGACAATACACATCCTTTTCTACGCCATTGTAATTATTTTTAACTTTATTTTATCTCTAACCCTTACACAAAACAGAATGTTTGTACTGTACTTACCTACATGTGTGATAGACGTATACCTAATTATCTTTCATTATTTTCATTTACACATGTGTACATACCACACGTGTATGTACTCGCTAATAAAATAATTTTAGGTACTTTATCTCTGCTGAATTATTTTTGTCCTTTTTTTGAAAATTATACAAACTAACCTCTCTTTTTTTATATGTATTATTAATGCATATTCTTTTCATGCTGATTTACTTATGTTAATTTCAAACCTTACATAGTCCCTGAAATTAAATACTTGTCGAGTAAAGTGTTTGAGTGTCCTGCAAATGGCAAGTATTTTAAAATCAAAGTATTTGAAACGTTTAATAGCTTCATTTTAGCGATGATCTCGTCGGTAGTCTGGAGGTAAAGTCTTGGCATCATGAACAAGAGATGCACGGTTCGACCCCGAGTGCCAGCAAATTCGCTTTTCACGACATAAGCTTTTATCTTACTTTAAATGGGTGTATATAGTTGTATTTGGGTTTGTAACAAAACCCTGATACATCTTTTAATAAAAAAATAGATATGTGACATTTTCAGTTGACGTAGAAAGAACGATCGGTGTGTTTATTATATATGTAATTTTATATTTAATAAACACACCAATATTACAGTTATTTTTTTGCATATGCTATTAGTGGAAAATTTGAGAATTTTGTAATGGTATTATTTCTTCTGAATTCTTTCCTGTTGAGAATCATCACCATCATTATAAAGGTGTTTAGTGTTTTTTTTTTAGGTGACTCTGATCGTCGGTTCTTCGCAGCGGCTCGTGCAAAGCCTCTTTTGTATTATCAGATATAAATCAAGAACCCACTTTGATATTTTAATTAATTTTGTTCTCCGCTATAGAATATCCGTTGTACATTGTTCTAATTATCTGATATTAAACATTGTCTAAATTCAGCTGCTAATCTTGAATATTTTTATTTGTATTATTTACAAAAAAAATCTTTGGAATTTTAATAGGTATAATGCGTTCCTCATTTAATCTTCACTAAAATATTTTAATGAGATTAAATAAAGTACTTGCTATTGTACACCGCCGTAGCAATATTATCTGTTTAAGATTTGCCTTCTGAAATTATAATAAAATATTTAATTGATAAATCAAAATTTTCTCAAGTAATCAAAAGGTGCAAAAGAAAATCTGAAATAAGGTAATGACGTTTCAATATCCTGTATTCATTTGTTTCCAATTTAAATTTTAGATTCATCAAAAGCATTTTGAAATTTTAATTAAAGTCATTCTGGATAAATTTGTTTTAATTTTAATTAATATCAGGCGACTTTTAATCGTGTTTTTGTTATGAAATAACCGTCAATCGATTATTTTGTATGTTGTATTTGTTTTATTCTTATAATACAGTAATAACCTTCAGAAAACTTTTTCCCCATAAAAAAGGACAAAGATAAAAACAGACTAGGAAATTATATCTTTCAAAAACAAATTATCCCACAAAACTCAAAACATTAAGTATGATTGATTCGTTTTTGGTTGTAAAATTCTCTTTATTGCATGCACATAATATCTTTGTCCAGTTGAAATATCTAACCACTTCAAAACCAAGTATTTCAACCACACACGTTTGACGCTTCTTTTTCCAGATTAACGGTACTTTAACTTTCAATTATTGATCACGAGCTGACTTTCCAGAGCTTCCGCCATCATCATGCTAAAGTGATGATGATTGCGTTATTGCGTTAATACGTTCATAACGTTAACTGATGATCCGAGCGGAAGCTGTTGAAAGCCGGTTCTCGATCAATAAAATCACTGTGAAAATACTTAATTTACTGAAAGTACTTTTTAAATAATTTAAGATAAAGTTCTAAGTTTTATTTGCACAGATAAACTATAATTATGTAACGTTTGAAACTTATCTTCCTTAAATTTATTTATAAATTAACATTCACTATAATACAATATATATTCTTAATCTTCTTTTTTTTTAAAAAAAAGAATATATCTGGGTTTCTGTTATAAACCCAAATACAACCTTATACACCTTTCACAGTAAGCTACTAAAAACTTGTGTCGTGAAAATGAACACAATTATACAACAAAGATCTAATAATGTGAAAGAAAATTTACATAAAACCAACCAGTCAGACAATTTGCCAAGAGATAACGACTATGCAATCGGCACTGGTAATTCGTGTAGTAGTTTGATGAACTTCTCAAATTAACTGTTTCTGTGAATATTATTCAAGTCATAATTATGTATATGCAAGTTGTATTACTTTGAAACACGCACATCCGATATTATCTTTTTTGTTTTGCTGGCAGGTACATGATGTTATTTAATTAAAATGAAACACGATGATCGTTTCTTTGCTTTTGTGTTATAATTGTTTGGCAATATAAACAGCATTCTAAATTTGTTCTTACATGCTCCAATTACTTGAAAATTTGGCTAGACTTTGAATCTGTCTTGTAGGTAATTTAACATCCCGCATGGATTACGTGGAATACCTACCTTAGTAAAACATATTGCTAATTAGTGTTCAAATTCAAAACTTGTAAATCATCTTATACAAAGTATTTTTCTGCTACTGCTATACCCTCACGGCATATCCCTCAAAAAGGGTAGCCAGCGGATTATCGGATGACGAAGACTACCGGATTTCAATAAAAAATATAGATATCCATGATAGGTAGCACACCTCATCGCTGAACTTTGGATGTTTATTATCTTAAACGTGAGATGTTACGAACACTTGCATTCAACATGATATTCGAAAACTTACAGAAAAGAGTGGGATACATTTTCTTTGCTCGGCACTCTGCTGTTAATAATTTTCTGTTCCTAAATATTTTGAATAACCACGACGCTTTTTTTAGATTAAAGTATTTCATTTACTTCTTTATAGTAAATAAATCATGTATCTTACTTTACGGGATTGTCAGAAAAAGTTGAGCGTCACATTTATCCTGTCGATACATTTATGACTTTAAGAGGAGCTTCATAAATTATCATCATCATCATCTCGCCCTCAACGCTCCTCTCGGGAGCATAGGACGAAACCAGCCTCCTCCATTCAGAGCGTCTCTGCGCCAATTGCGTCACCTCTTTCCACGACATTCCTTGCGCTCTGATATCATTGTCATAGGAACGGTGTATTGTGAAAGAGGGACACCCGGGCCGACGGAACCCTTGCGGACGGAAGAACAGTGCTTTTATTGGCCAACTATCATTGGGCATTCTCAAAACATGTCCCAGCCAGCACCATCGTCTCTCCTGTATTACGGAGTTTACAGGTCTCTGCTGGGTGCGCCGGCGCACATCATTTGTAACATGTTCATACCATTTGACATCCAAAATCCTTCTAAGACACTTGTTTTCAAAGCTTAGTATCTTCCGCTCTTGAGCCTTGGTTAAGTGCCAAGACTCGCAGCCATATAGAAGGATTGGGATGATGCACGCATTGAACAAGCGACATTTTGTCCTGATGCTGAGTCCAGACGCCTTCCAAACTTTGTTCATGTTATTGAAAGCCCCGCTAGCAGCTCCTATGCAGATTGGTAATTCCGACCGGAGATCACCCTCTGGCGTTTGTTTGCTCCCAGGTACCTGAATTTGCTAACCTGAGATATCTGAAAATTACCATAAATTATACCTATTTTATAAAAGTCATAAAGTATACTTATTCTATCAATATTGTTTTCGAAAAATATATTAGTTTTTGCACTATTTCATTCGTATTATATAAGTACAACATTCAGGATCAGCTGAAAACACTGCTTTTCAAAAAAGTCACGGTGCCCTTGAGATGGACACGGATCATTAAACGGCGCCAAATACAAATTGTCTTTATTATTATTACTAAAAATATATCTAATTGCTGTTTCAGTTCAAATTTATTTTAATAATTTCGTGTTCTCTTCATAATGTTTTACGTGACATTAAATATTTTGATGAGACAGTCCTCTCGGAGATATTGGCATGACATTTCATTAAAATTTTGAAAAATGAGTTTCTAATGGCTACTGATTGACAGAATCTTAAAAAAAAAACTATTATATGCTTTTGAACGATTGACAAGTTCTATTTAGATTCATTGTGGCAAAATAAAATTATCAACAAAATAATAATGAATTTTTATACAAACGAAGCTGGCTTCATTAATAATAATTAACAAAATCATTTTTCATTGTATTTAATTTTTTTTTCTTAATTTTTACAGACAATCATGTATTGACTTGTTTTATTTCATTTGACTTGGTTTTATCTGGAATTCATTGATTCGTTGTCTTACATATTTGATGATTTATATTTCATTATTTTATTTTATTTTGTTACTTTATTTTATTGTTTTTTTATATTGTTTTATTTTCTTTAATTTTTATCTTGTTCATCTGTTTATTCTTGTATTCATTGATTAATCTGTTTGTTTAATATTCCATACATTCATTTTTTTCACCTTATTTTGCATGCGTTTAATTATTGAATCATTTGCATATTTTCATTTTTATTTAGGTAGTTAGTCAATTAATTTATTTGATTATTTATTTATTTGTTTATTTATTTATTTGTTCATTGTTATATTATTTTTTTTTATTCATTTAATTTTCCATCATTTTCCAAATATTCATTTGTTTACTTTATTGTGTTTGCGTTTAATTATTGACTCATTGACATATTTTCATTTTTAATTAATTTATTTATTATTTGTTCATTGTGATTTTTTTGGATATAATGATAGTTTGTTGATTGTATATTGTTTATTATTTTTATTCGCAGCACGCCTCGATACAGGTTAACCTAGTGAGGCTGCTGCAACTTAATTGTAACCATGTTAAGAAAAAATGTATGTTGATATTTTGTATTTATGCGCAATAAAAGAATTTCTATTTCTATTTATAAATTGAACCCCTTTGAACAAATATATTTCATATTTTTATGATTGATGCCAATTTGCACTGAAACACAAAATAGTTAACATGGCATAGTTGACTCCCCAGAGTTGCTCGGACTTATTCAAATTCATGTCCCGACCCGATCTACCAGACAGACATCACTGTTCCATGAGTATAATGCAAAAAACAATTATATGTTTCATTCTCCTTTAGTTCGGATCCATCGTCTGGGTAATCTGGTGGAGGGATATGCAGACATCATTGCCGATAGTTTCCTCAAATATAAATCTGACGTAATCAAACAATATAATAAACATGTTAAAATGACATTGGGCAACTCATTGATCAGCTTCCCATTCATCTTCAATTTTTTATAGATTGTTGTAAATTTTGAGTCAATCATTTAATCATACTTTCTATATCACTTTGGCCTAAATTAATCTGACTTAAAATCTTATTAAACAATGTTCCAATTATAATTTCTCTAATTCAAATGACTTATTTGAATTTTTTAGATTGACATATAATAGTTATCTCACTTACACGTATACCTGTTTGACAATAAATAGGTATTAATCCATTGATTGTTGAATTGATAATTGAATTTTCAAGTATTATTGATTGACAAAAATAATAATTATCTCATTACTCTTTCTTTACTTGTATGACTATATATTTATGAATCCTCTATTTAAAATGACCTGTTTGAATATTTTAGTTTGACATATTTATAAGAATTGTTTCATATACATTTATTTTACCAGTAGGTATGACTATTTTTGATTCGACACATTAATTGTAATTTTTTTTTCATGTTGTTCTTCTCTATTTTGATTTGATTGTTAACATGTTAAAGGCTAACGCCGTGAATATATGTAAATAAATAAGAATATATCTATAATGACTAAATCTTTTGCAATTACATATATTTTACATAGAGTGTCCTCCTCAATAAAATGTTAATAAAAATAATGTATTTTAATAATATCTAAATAATATCTATATTTTAATAATATTTTAATAATATCTCTATTATGATAAAACCATAATAATAATATCTTCAATAATATCTATATTTTAATAATATTTTAATAATATCTCTATTATGATAAAACCATAATAACAGATAGACAAATACATCATAATAGACCCGATTTAGTATTACATGATAAACGTAATAAAATAACGTACCTAATCGACATCGCTGTCCCAAATACACATAATATACAAACAACCGTCGCAGAAAAAATACGTAAATATACAGAACTAGCAGGAGAAATAAAAAATATTTGGCATTCTAGGTCCGTTTATATAATACCTTTAGTCATGTCAGCTACAGGGGTAACTCCGAAATCTTTAATAAATAATTTACAAAAATTAGATTTACCGATTAATTTGTACATTAAAATTCAAAAATCTATTATAATAAACACTTGTAATATTGTAAAAAGGTTTCTGAACACAGATATTTCAGGCACAATGCTGGTATTTTGATCCCGCGTTTTGAGCCTAATCCTTTGATATCCTGTATATCTGGATAGGTGAATTTTTCCCGGCATTAGACTGTTAAGTTTTTGTGTGATCATGACTGATCATATGGAGACTTATCTGGTTGTATAATGCTGAGAAGTGTGGATGGCAATTCTGCCGCCGCGTATAAAAAATAAAATATTATATTCAATTATCTAAAACATAATCTTTTAAACTCAAATAATGTAATACCTTATTTTAAATACAACCCGGAACCGGTTTTAGAAAATCAAAATTATAGGCTCTATTATGATAAAACCATAATAACAGATAGACAAATACATCATAATAGACCCGATTTAGTATTACATGATAAACGTAATAAAATAACGTACCTAATCGACATCGCTGTCCCAAATACACATAATATACAAACAACCGTCGCTGAAAAAATACGTAAATATACAGAACTAGCAGGAGAAATAAAAAATATTTGGCATTCTAGGTCCGTTTATATAATACCTTTAGTCATGTCAGCTACAGGGGTAACTCCGAAATCTTTAATAAATAATTTACAAAAATTAGATTTACCGGTTAATTTGTACATCAAAATTCAAAAATCGATTATAATAAACACTTGTAATATTGTAAAAAAGTTTTTGAACACAGATATTTCAGGCACAATGCTGGTATTTTGATCCCGCGTTTTGAGCCTAATCCTTTGATATCCTGTATATCTGGATAGGTGAATTTTTCCCGGCATTAGACTGTTAAGTTTTTGTGTGATCATGACTGATCATATGGAGACTTATCTGGTTGTACAATGCTGAGAAGTGTGGATGGCAATTCTGCCGCCGCGTTATATTTTTTATAATACCTTAGTCAAATAGTAATACCTTATTATAAATACAACCCGGAACCGGTTTTAGAAAATCAAAATTACAGGCTCTATTATGATAAAACCATAATAACAGATAGACAAATACATCATAATAGACCCGATTTAGTATTACATGATAAACGTAATAAAATAACGTACCTAATAGACATCGCTGGTCCAAATACACATAATATACAAACAACCGTCGCAGAAAAAATACGTAAATATACAGAACTAGCAGGAGAAATAAAAAATATTTGGCATTCTAGATCCGTTTATATAATACCTTTAGTCATGTCAGCTACAGGGGTAACTCTGAAATCTTTAATAAATAATTTAAAAAAATTAGATTTACCGGTTAATTTGTATATTAAAATTCAAAAATCTATTATAATAAACACTTGTAATATTGTAAAAAAGTTTTTGAACACAGATATTTCAGGCACAATGCTGGTATTTTGATCCCGCGTTTTGAGCCTAATCCTTTGATATCCTGTATATCTGGATAGGTGAATTTTTCCCGGCATTAGACTGTTAAGTTTTTGTGTGACCATGACTGATCATATGGAGACTTATCTGGTTGTATAATGCTGAGAAGTGTGGATGGCAATTCTGCCGCCGCGTATAAAAAAAAATACAAATTCTCTTCCTATAGCAATTCGAGTTCAAGGATATTCATGAAAAAAATCATTATATTTAAACTCTGCATTATACAATAAAGAAACGTTTCCCAATCCAATAGTCCCTATTCGTTCGTTTGGTAAAAAGCAGCACAGCACATCTGGCCCCCGGTTGGGAGATCTATAGACGTGACTTGAATACAGATTCAGCGGGAAATTCGTTAACAGTCACCAGATATACGATACAACAAAATACACTTATAGATATCCAATGTACAATGCAAATGTTGGATGTACAAAGCAATGTCCGTAGATTTTATATTATTATAAGATCATATCAAATAGCAATGCAGGTGTATGTATTCTTTGTTCTCGTTTAAATACGGTTTCAGATTATTTACCTGTGTTGTTTACTTACATATAGAAAATATGTCTTGCTTTTTAGTTCAATCTATGTAAACAGTGATTATTTTCTTTTGGTCGATTATGTAATATTATCTTTAATGCAAGGATTCGTGTATAAGACATTCAGCATCTTCAGTTCAGTATCCATGATATAGATAATATTCTGAATGTTTTTTTTATAGCACTAAATATCATATGTATGTTCATTCATTATACGACTTAGTCCACCGTATATAGTTAGTCCACCTCATTTATGGGATATTAAATTTTAAGACATATTTTATTTTGTATTCAGTTTTTTTTTGTCTTTTCAGACGCGTATATTAATTACCATTCGTTCGTTGTTTATCCGGTATCTGTTGATAATCATTGATATGTGTTAATCGCATTTACTTTGCTGTTTCATTCCAGTTATTGATTATAATTATGCATGTTTCACCAACTTCGTAACAAACTTTTCAGTAACCAACGATATGCAAATTACTATACTCAAATGAAAACAACAGAAGCGGAACTATGTTTATTTTGTGGGATCCTCGGATTATAGGGCAAAATGTGCAGGGTGTATGAATCTGATTGTAATATAATATTATCCATCATCATATTGTTTTTGCATGGATTTATTTTCTCAACATCCATAGCCGGTATAGTATCGCGTTAGTTGGCTATACTATCGTCATACTTAAACGTTGTAGCGCAGTAAAAACAACTAAAACACAAATACTAATATCTTCTTCTGCCAATGCCAATTTACTGCTAAACAAAATTCATTCTAGTTTCAAACTTATGTGAATTTTATAACATAAAGGGATATATTGGTATATTTAATTGCAGACCAACTGAAACAAGAGGAGGAGGTACGGCTATCTACATCAAAGATACTATGAAACATAAATTGATTTATGAATCTGTCAAATATAATATAATTATTGTTGAAATTTTTGTAAAAAATCAAAGACTGAAACTATGTACATTCTATAGATCACCCACATACGACCCAATCAATGAATTTTTAGAGGAAATTGATGAAATACTAACTAAACATACTAATATGATAGTGATGGCTGACACCAATATTGATTTACTCAATGAAAATTCTATATCCACTGGTTTGTATAAGTATATTGTGGACTCTAATAATTATAAGATACTGAATAAAATTGAGCCCAATGAGGCAACTAGAATTTCAAATGATACCAGAACATTAATTGACCATATATTGGATAGTACTGGGAAATCTTTTTCATTGGAACTCTATGACTGGCCTGGACTTGATCATAAGATGATTAACATATGTGTTAAACATATAATGAAACCAAAGCTAAAATTAGAAAGTATTGAAAAGAGAATCATGAATCCTGACTACTTTAAAAAGCTCGTCAGTGATGGAATAGCTGGAATGCAGATAAGTGATAATGGATTTGAAAGATTGATTGAACTTATATCTGAAGCAAAAACATTGGCCACTAAAGTGAAAAAATGCCGAATCAGACCGGACAATAGTTGGCTGACACCACACATTATCGAAATGATGAAACGTAGAAATAGATTGTATACCTTGCAAAAGAATAGTAATGCTACAGAAAACATGAAAAGAGAGTATAAACAATTTAAAAATAAACTAGTACTGGAAATAAGAAAAGCAAAAAGAAACTATTTAGGGCTTCGTGTGGAACGTACCAATGGTGATATGAACAAACTTTGGAAAATAATTAATGATACTATTGGAAAACACAGCAGTGCTAAAGTTAATGGAATCGATGAAATTAT
Source organism: Athripsodes cinereus (assembly GCA_947579605.1). NCBI lineage: Eukaryota > Metazoa > Arthropoda > Insecta > Trichoptera > Leptoceridae > Athripsodes > Athripsodes cinereus. The sequence continues at coordinate 21,601,939 of OX388305.1, read as the reverse complement.
CACCCCCGATGGTGTTGAGAATGATAAGAAAAACATTGCAGATATCATGAATACATATTTTTGCTCTATCGGTGAGAAACTGGGAGAAAAATTCAAACAGAGAGATGGATCCCTTGATTCACAGGGGGACGGGATGTTTAGCTCACTGAATAGCATTTTCATTGCTCCAACAGATCCTACGGAGATCTCAAACATAATCAATGATCTTAAAAAAAGTACTGCTTGTGGACAAGATGAAATAACAACTAATGATATAAAAATTCTGAAAAGCATAATTTGTGAACCATTGTCAATATTAATAAATAGTTACATAGAAAAGAGTGAATTTCCCGCATGCCTTAAACTAGCCAAGATAATACCCGTGCACAAGTCTGGAAAGAAGAACGAACCAGGGAACTACAGACCCATCAGCTTACTTAGTCCATTCAGCAAAATTTTCGAAAAGGTTTTACATTCTAGATTTGTTACTTTTGTAAATAAAAATGGAGGGTTTGATCCTTACCAGTATGGTTTCCAAAAAAGGAGCAATACTGCAGCTACTCTGATGGATGCTATGGATCATATAAATAAAGAGATGGATGAAGGGAAATATGTCATTCCCATATTTATTGACATGTCAAAGGCGTTTGACACAGTTAATCACACTACGCTGTTGACAAAACTATACAATATGGGCTTCAGAGGAAATGCATCAAAGTTAATTGAAAGCTACTTGAAGGATAGAATGGCATTTACTAGGAATTTTGATTTAAAAAGCGAAAAGATACCCATAAATATCGGAGTCCCACAGGGATCAGTGCTGGGTCCATTGCTGTACTTGTTGTATATAGATAATCTCAGGTATTATAGTCTAACTGGTAAATACTTCATATATGCTGACGATACCTTGTTAATCTATAGTGGTAAAAGAGAGAATGAACTGCAAGACAGCGTAAATGATGATTTAAGGAAATTTGTCCGGTGGCTCGATGGGAATTCACTTACAATAAATACTAATAAAACAAAGTATATGGTATTCAAACAAAAGAACAAACCATGTATTAATCTCAATCTCCAAATAAAAAGTCAACAAATTGAACGAACAAAAACTGTGAAATATTTAGGATTGGAAATTGACGAAAAACTTACATGGACAGATCATATAGAGTCAATTAGAAAGAAACTTGGACCAATTGTAGGAATAATGAGACGCACTGACCTTTTTGATAATAAAACAAAGAAAAATATTTATAATGCTTTTGTGGTTCCACGAATTTGTTATGGGTTGACTGTATGGTCTTAATGCAACCAGCAGATGAGGGGAATAGTGCAAAGAATCATGAACAAGGCTCTGAAGATTACTTTCAGTCTTGATAGATACACAAGGACACTTGATGTGTATATTATAACAAACATGTTTAATCTAGAAGAACTTATTTATGCAGAAAAAACCAAAATGATGTATAAAGTTGCAAATAGCTTGATTAAGACCAATATTAAGGTGCAGATGAATACTAGTGTACACTCAAGAAATACAAGGACAGCAAGAGATATCCGACCTGATAATCCTAGAACGAACAGAGAGAGAAATAGTTTTTTGTATACAGCCATTGGATTGTTCAATTCACTACCAGAAAATATTAAGCGACTGAATAATTTTGATCTATTTAAGAAAAATTTGAAAAACTACATACTAGGAAGCCGAACGGAGACTATTATGTGATAAGCAGTTTTTGTGAGAAGACAATTTGTACTTGTAGTTTTAGAATAACATCCTCCCCTCATACCAGCATTTCATTGCTGTTTGGGGAATACGAAGTGTTTTGTGTGTGCTATAATCTGTAGTAGTTCAAAATATGTTTGACAAATAAATAAATAAATAAATAAAAAAAAAAAAATAAAAAAAAAAAAAAAAACTTACTTTTCGTATATCAACGGTATCAAAGCATTAGTTTTGGAAAGAGGTTGATCAATTGACATTATTTCTTAATGTTGAAGGTTTGTGATCGCATTGTGCTCCTTGTGGTTAAAAAACAGCACATTTTTAATAATAACTTTTGATTTCTGATCTAGATTCTCGGCATTTTGCAAAACAATCCAGAGATTGAAATTGTATTTTGCACTACCACGCTCCATTATGTGTCATATATTATATATTTGTTGCTGGCTTAACATAATATTATTATTATTAATACACATTATTCTATGCATATTATATCTCTCCCGTTTTCAAAAGACCCTTATGCTAGCGCGTCAGTCGCTAATGGCATAATTTTGCATAAATCAAATTCATGGAGATGTTTACTTTTTAGAGCACGTGTTCAAAAATGTGATGAATAAGTTTGAAAAATATTAACGGGCAGTCTGTTGTTTCACATCAGAAAAAACATAAAATTAATAATATCATGTGTAAACCAATCAGAAACCTCGATTGGAGAACCATGTCTACACAATGCAACATTGTGTAGAATCTAATCGGAAAAAGTGAGAAAGGTGTCTAAACGCTTACGAATTGGCTCAAGGGTGGCTTAAATGATCACTTTCGGTGACCATGGACAACGTTCACCAATTCCACCATTCTCACTGTCACGATGTAAGGTCTACCAATCGAAAGACGCTTTATGCAAACCTTAGAAGCAACCATCTTTTTGGGATCTCATTTTTCAGATCTCAAATAGATCGCGATCTCCCGTCTAAATGGCGCCGGAACAATTAAGTTCAATACTTTATCGTCTGCTAGTTCGACCAGTCAGCAACGAATGTTTAGAATATTTACTATTTTTTTTATTGTTGACAAAACCAATCAGAAACCTCGAATTTTGGAAAACCATTGGAGAACCATGTCTACACAATGCAACATTGTGTAGAATCTAATCGGAAGAAGTGAGAAAGGTGTCCCAACGCTTACGAATTGGCTCAAGGCTGGCTTAAGACAGTCATCTGCACTCAAATCCGGTTAAACAATAAAAAAAATAGTTAATATTCTAAACAATATCATGTGTATTGAATTCACTTTCCGGCTATTCTGTGTGTTTTGAAAAAGTTTTTATCTGTTTTTTGCTGTTTATTTTTTTGTTTTTACAGTTTATTTATTTGTAAATATATAATCTAATATACATTGAAAACATAACTTATCACATTCGTTCATAAATTTGTTGCACAAATAATAAAATATACTCTTTACCACTGTTATGTATTTATTTTTTACTTTTCTTTAAGTATTCTGTTAGTGTCATATTGTGTTTCTTTACATAATTAGTTTTTTTTTTCTTAAATAGCTTACATTTAAACTCCGAAGTACGATCTATGGAATCATTTTGGACATAAATTTATTTATTTATTTATTTAATTTTATAAAGTTATAATTATACCTTAAAAATAACTTATAACAAACATAAATTTTAGTCTAACTTACTTACTAAACTTACAACAATACACTCGCTCAGTCGCCTTCCATTCCCAACATTCATACATTACATTCATACAGGGTGTCACGATACCCAATCATCAAAATTATTTTTTTCTAACAAAAATTTTATGCACCCACCACGAAAGGTCGGTACATTCGGCGCAGATCTTATATGTGACGGCAAATCGTTGAAGAGTCTGAAGCCTCTGTAGAAGAGACTTCTCTCTGTACTCGCACGTCTCGGCACCTTTATTCTGAACAAGTCACGCCCTCTCGTGGGGTATTCATGTATTTCAAAATTATATCTAACACTATTCAACAGGTATCGTGGCACCATTTTATTTTTAATCTTATAAATTAGGACAAAAACATTCAAGCATAACATCCTTCTAACATTTAAAAATTTTAATCTTGACAACATATCATTAATTCTAGCATACCTATTACATCCCAAAATAGTTCTCATGGCCCTGTTCTGTGCAATCTGTAATTTATTTAAATCAGTCCTGTTCGACAAAAACAAGACCGATGAACAATAATTAAAATGTGGTACAACTATGGAATTATACACTAACTTACGCGATTCATTATCCAAAGAATTTCTTATTCTATTCATAAATCCAATTTTTTTATTTACTTTTTTTAAGACACAATTTAAATTCGATGCAAATGACAACTTTCGATCCAATAATACCCCCAAATATTTTATTTCTTCCACTTTCTCTAAATTTTCCCCATCTAAAGTTAACCCTGTGTGATCTCTGTTACAGTTTCCCATTATCATACATTTTGTTTTACTAACATTCAGTTTTAACCTATTACAATTTAGCCAATTCGAAATCAAAGTCAAATCCCTCTGCATTTTTATTATACCCTCATCTAAATCTTTACATTCTAAGAAAACAAGAGTATAATCGGCAAAAAGTTTCATATGACTATTTTCCACACATCCAACAATGTCATTCATGTACAGAACAAATAACAACGGTCCCAATACTGAACCTTGCGGTACACCTCTATTTGTTGGCATCTCATCAGACAGACTGTTTCTAAACACAGTAAACTGCTTTCTTTCGCTCATATAGCTCTTCATCCAGTTTAACTCAATACCTCGGATTCCCATTTTTTCAATTTTCATAATTAATCTTTTCCTATCAATTGTTTCAAAGGCCCTCTTGAGGTCCAAGAAAACTGCTTTAACTATATTACCTTTGTCAATACTTTCTTTCCATTCGTTTATAACAAAGTTTACCGCCGTTTCGCACGAAAAATTGGATCTGAATCCCGACTGTTGTGGTGCTAGTATTTCGTTTTCCTCTATGTAATCAATCAATTGCTCTTTGACTACAGTTTCCAAAACCTGTTCATACTTTGGAAGGCAGTTAATTGGTCTATATTCATCATAAAACTTTGCTTGTGCTATTTATGGGATTGGCGTTATTCTAGAGGTCTTCCATTCATTTGGGAAAATTCCAGACTTCAAAGATTGGTTTATAATTTCCACAAAAAAATCCCCAGTTAATTCCAACGAATCCCTTATTACATTGATAGTAATTCCATCTTTCGAAGCTTTTGATTTTATGATTTTAAGGTATTTATTTTTTAATTCTTCCGCATTTGCTATCAATTCAAATTTAAACATACTATCCTGATTGACTTTTACAAGTTCCAATGACTTACATTCTTTATTCAAACACACACTTATACTTTTATTGATGTCTTCTATGCTTGCAACAAAGTTTGTGTTAAACTTATTAGCTATAATATAACTATCTTCTTCTGTTCCATCGGGAAACTCAACTGTCATATGTACATTAGCTTTTCTGCCCTTGAGTATCTCTTTTATATTTTTCCACATTTTTTGAGAATCTCTCTTACTATTCTTAATTTTGTTTCTCATGTAATTATTCTTCTGTGTCTTGATATCTTTACTATATTTGTTTCTTATTAGCTTATATTCTGTCCAAATTCTGTCTTCGTTACATAGTTTGAAAGCCCTGTATTTTGAGTCTCTTTCCTTGCGCATTTTTTCCAACTGAGGCGTATACCACTCACATGTGTTTTTCAAAATCAATTTTTTCATAGGCATTATTTTTTTTTTTTTTTTTTTTTTTTATAAATATTTATTTATTTATACATCACTATTACAAAACGTTCATTCAATTTCATTCACAACATTCGATAGATTTTCAACAAACTGATTTGAGTTGTCATTTATGTCACTTTCAACGTTCCATTTTAAATCCCGCAGTTTTGCGTGAAGTATTTCCTTTGTATATCCTTTATAATCTCTATAAGTTATTGTTTTTTCTTCATCTCCAGTTACTTTAATGTCAGCAGTCACAGCTACGGTCTCATGATCTGAAATCTTAAATTGGTCAGCAATAGAAACATTAAGGTAGTAATCATTAGATATTATTAGATCTATTATTGTTCTGCTATTGGCTGTGATTCTTGTATACTCCTGCACCAGCTGCTTAAGACCATTTTCGGCTATAATTGATTGAAGTCGTTTTCCATACGTATTATTATTGCTCATGTCTATATTAAAATCCCCCGAAATATACACCAAATGTCTGTCCTTCTTTAATTTTCTACAATAGGCTTCAAAAAAATTCAAAAACGTTGTATGACTCTGATTTGGAGAGTGGTATATGCACACATATATTCCTTTTCTCATACCTCCCTTCACTTCAATTGACAGGAACCATGCATTCTTTTCTTCAACTACCTCACTAGATATGATTCTAAATTTTACGTCATCCTTTATTATGATAGCAACTCCTCCGGTGTGTCGACTAAATGAATTACACCTAACCGTCTTGAATCCTACAAAACTAATTTCGTTATCATTTATCTCCTCAGTTACGCAGGTTTCACTCAACATGATCATCCTCGGTTTTAGCTTATTTATTTTTACATCTAATTCTTCATAGTGTGCTAACAGACTTGATTCATTCATATTATAAATCACTGTTGTTTTACTATTTAATCTAAAAAATCCATTCTCCTTTTTATAGTTTCACATTTTTTTCTATAAACTGGACATTCTCTATCAAAAGCAGGATGATCAATCTTTAAGCCAAGATTTAATTTCAAATTCATAGTTATACAATTTATGCACTTAAAATTCTCCTCTTTTGATGTGCACTTACTCTCATCATGCACTTGGGCACATCTTGGAAAATGAAAAATACCACTCGATTAATTTTTTTTTACAACATTTATGAAATATTTTCAAAGCATAATGAGAATGTGTACATTAGTGTATAACTGTATGCGTGTACAATAGAAACTATTATTCAGTTTCATGCAATCTTCTGTTTATTATTATCAATATTGCTTTTCATTCTATAGCATCATATTATCCATCTTTCACAACACAATACAATTCTTCTCCATTATCATGTGGCACTTTTCCATCATCTATTCATCTTTTTCAGTTGTATCACAAGGATAATAATAATAATATAATACTATTGTATGGCTACTGCAATAATTCTCAGTAAATAAAATCTTGAGCTATATTGCATCAGTATTGTACTGCAGCGAAGTATTGCATTAAAGAATCTATACAATTTTTTTTCGTGAGATACATACATACCTATGAGAATCGATTTCTTCTGCTCTTAATAACATCACTAACTAACTAACGCAAGTTGTTATATGTTAACTTCTAATTCTGCTATTATTTACCATCACGGCATGGGCGGAAAACCTCGTTGCTGAATTTAAAATGGAAAATGTTTTTATTTTTGCGAACACTCGAAAATTTAAGGAAACGAGTAGGAGATCGATATTCTTTGCTGGATGCTCCAAGGAATGCTTAATGTTAATACTATCATTATGTATTTCCAAGGATACGTTTGTCATATATTTCTTCTTGTTAAAAGAAATCATTTTCAAATTGACGTTTAATAAATTTTGTTACGTACTTTATTTATCTTCGAATAAATAAATTATTTAAACAAATAAATACTTATCATTTATGTAATTTTTAAGAGCGATTTTATTTAACAGATCCAGATGAATATACAAGGTACAAGCAAACAGTAAATTTAGGAAGGTAAGTAAATAATAAATTTATTTTTTTCCCTTTTACCATTTGTTACTGTACTTCACGTCATCGAAACCATTTATACACAGCAGTTAGATGAATATCAGTCCGTAACATCGTTTACGTATCAACAGATGGGTTTCGCCTTTTCAAATCATTATTCGTTTGAGCTTTTAATTTATCAGAAACCTTTCGTCTTTTAAATGTCAGTCGAAAATATAAACGATATAAGATAATAGTCATTTTCAGCGCGATTCTGAACTTTATTTCAATTTGAATTGGATGTCTAAACACTTCAGGTACCATTTTCAGTCGGGTGTAAAATATTCAATATTGCGTAACTGGTATAAGTTGCTATTCTTAGAGATGCGTTTTAACATTCGATTCAATTTCAAGAGAAACATTTAATTTTAACATTCGAGTTGAAAGACACAACAATGAGCTTGTTTTTTTTTCAAGTATTTGAGTTTCGTGTTTTTCATTTTCAGTAGGTATAACTGATAATAATCACAAATTCAATAAAACAATAAGTGCGTTTTATATTATTACTCGTATCTTCAATATGTTAACACAGAGTTTGCGTTGCTATCTACCTTGGAAACTAAACTAAGAAGTGATTTTGATTACAAAAAAATCAAACTAGGTGTATATTCGTTTTGATCATAGTATAATCAAGCTAAGTTGCTATGATGGTAATGACAGATGATTTCTTCGGACAGATGCGTTGTTAAATCGAGTATTCATCTCGAGGGCGCGGGAAAATCTGCTGGCAGAGCGATATGTTCAGTTTCTTCTAAACGTAGTTATTTTGTCTAAATACAGTCTTATATTTTATGAAAACAATGAAGAAAAGTCTGTTGAAAGATAATTTACGTTTACAAACACATTTTTATTTAATAAAACTCACACATTCAAGACTTTTAAGAGGACATTATTAATGCCTTGGATCATAAAATAAGGTTTATTGTTTATATTTTTTAAATAATTTATAATCAATTTATTTGCATGCTGCTTCAAGCTGTATTTTTGTCATCCTGTCTAATTGTTAGTTTTTTTTCACAAGTAAAAGGCTCTACCGTGTAAAAATGTAAATTAAAAAAATTGAGAAAACAGAAAAACTTGGTAAGATATGTGTATTGCAAGCGTTTTTCTGATTTCAAACGTAATTCAAAGACTAGGAAACATTATAAACTATATTAAATGATACATATTTTTTCCAAAGTGCTAAGGAAAGCTTTTTTTATTTTATTTTGAGAGTTTTAGCTTTCAAATAAATGAATTTCTTAAAAAACACATTATACCTAAAAATCTGCAATTTGTTTTTCAATTTATAAAACCACTCTTAAGCCTGAGAAAATCCTTCAATATTTGTTACACTTTTATCATTCAGAAATTTTTCAGTAAGAATATACCTAATATTATTTTCTCGTGGGGTGCAAGTTACTACATATTTCTAATAATATGATTATCTATTAAATTTCTGTTATAGTTAAGGCTTAAGGCTATTGTTGTTATAGGTTTTATTTTTTTTCGTGTTGCTAAAAACTAAACTTTCTCCACAACTAAAGCACCGCGTCGACCGACATAAGAAACACTGAATACATTGTTCACTGTACCTGACAACTTTTTTATGATATATACGGTGTACGTTTCAATATTGTTACATGCTTTTTATTCATGTATAAAATGTTTGTCAACAACAAAGGAAAATGTAACTATTTTGAGTTTCAAAGTTTATGGGATTTTTTTTGCAATACATCTAGTAAAGACGTTTCATAAATTTGAGGTTGTGTATCTCATACAAAGTGCTCAATATTTTAATAACTTCTTGTAATATTTTTTTTAGGTTTTTCATGAAAGCGTTTTCATGTAACATGAGTGACTTAGATACACCTTTACAATTTTGTTTTGTTTTGTATTTTGCTTTTGCTGAAAAAAATAACAGTAACTTTGTTTTGTTTTTTGTTGCTCTTTATTCATTTACTGTAATTTTACCAACTTCAAGCTATTTTTTTACCGATACAGCATATTATTTTTCCTCGTGATCCAATTTAAAAATATTTACTGCTAATTTTTTTAAAGAGAGTTCATAAAAAATCTGAAAAAATCTATTGATTTTGTTCAACACGTCGAATTTCATTGCTGTAAAGTTACAATATGAAATCAAATATGAAAGGTAAATTTTTTTTAAACAAATTAAGAATATTTTATAATAATTATCTTTTGGTAAATTTTATTTCTCTTAACTTTAATACATAATATCTTTATGTTTTTTTAGCATAGTTTCTAAATGTTAACATAAAACCTTTTTTTATTCTTCTAATAACAATCATCATCAATTCTTATTTAAGTTCCTTTTATTTTTACAATGTACTCTTTCTAATTAAATTATATGAAACAAATGGTTTTATTCACAGGAATTAAAGTTATCTACTTATGTAAAAAACTTTTTCTCTTTAGTTTTTCTTATATTAACATTTTATTTTTAAAATGTATGTAGTTAGTTGGCTTGTGTAACGCAGAGGTAATGCTCACGTAATAATCACGAGGTCCCGGGATCGATTCCCGGCCTGGATAAAATTGTCTGGGTTTTATATGTATATGTGGCCCTCAAAAACTTATAGAAAAGAGTAGAAGATCTATTCGTTTCCGGTAATATCATAGAGCTTTTTTTACAATTGTATTTTTTCCTATTGGTTATTTGTGTTTTTTATGTAATCCTTCAGTTTTATAATCATCTTTGAACAAGAGTTTTGCATGCGTTGCTGTTGTGATGATTATAATATTGTATTTAAATTACTTTATATAAATAGGAATTTTTTCTGCTTCGAATTGTTTAATAGAATTAATATTTGGTTTACAATATTGTTGGATGAAACCGTAACAAATAATAATAATATTATATTGTACACAAATGCGTCAAGGTTTTGTGGTTACATTCAGATTACACAGAAGGTTGAATCCAAAATACAGTCTTGGATAATAATATTCAGTCAGATGTTAAACTGAACAGGTGAATGTATGAAACTCATATTTCTTCCTCACTCTGTGAACCCAAACTGTGGTGGCAGGCACGATTTTCAGTATAAAATGATTTAATGGCCCATTCACAGTTTCTCTTTATTATTCACCGACCGTAGTAAGCCACTATTCGAATGATACATATTGCCAATACGGAACCAAGTAAATAACTCGGAAATATTTATACTAGTCTTAATAATACATACAGAATAATATCTTAAAGTTGTCGCTAATCTTCTTTTCAAATTAGATTCGGTAATCTCTTGCAATTAAGCTTTCATGGAAGCACGATGTTTAGTTTATCCGTAAATTTACCTGTGCCGAAAGTTCATGTATCTATGTATTATTATTATTACTATAAATCTGTCATGCACATAAGCGGGCTGTGCATGAAATGGAAAATTACGTGTGAAAGAAAAACCCATTCACTACCTACTTAAAACTAATTATCATGATTCTATAAATTTATGTTCGCGTAAAGGTTACCTTTCTTTTCTCCAATTAACTTCTTTGTTTAATTTTCGTAATCAAAATATTTTTGCTGACTTTTGTAAAACATAAATATATGAATATTTTAACCATATTATAATAAGCGTCCATGTATAAAATCGAACATTTTATTAAGCATAAAAACTTATTGAAATCTACTAGATATTTTGCTAAAATAAATTTGATGATTAGTGCATTATTGTAAGCGAAAGAATACTTATAAATGTTGTGTAGTTTACATAAAAAATAACAACACGTTAATTGGTGTTTAAAATGCGTCAATAATATTAACAACTTATGAAGAACACAGTGTTTAATAATATTGAGTGTTAATTAATGTTGTTAAATGTTTATTATTGAACTAACTCACGAGCTTAAAGTTTATAACCTCATTTATTCAGAGGGTATTCTAGAGAAAATTTCCAATACTATTCCTTACATTTCAGTTTGATATCGTAAATAACTACAGCAAAATCATTTTGAATTATGTAATTAGAAAGTATTGCAATCATTCATTCAAGCTTTTGAATGTAATCTTTGTGTATATTATGGGTTGGTTGGAAGATATCACTTCTGCGATAAACTCGCCCATCGCACAATATCATTTATTTGTATCACATTATTTTGTAACTTTGTAATAATGTATGCTCCTTGTCGTGCAATTATTATAATTATATCTAATTCGTACAATTTATCTTACTTATTAAGATGATGGGCCTATACCATAATAGTAAGTTACATAAATTGTAAAGTGTGTTGTAGGTACATTTACTTTCAAGATATTTAAAGTTTAACTAGCGGTAGACCACGAGTAACTTTGGATGTTTTCTTTACAAGATTCTAATTAGTGCACAATTACAAGATTCTAATTAGAGGCAGCATAAAACAATACAAATGATATGTTATTCACATTGTATTAAATTTAGGCCGTTCACGTTCAACTCCTACAATTTGTGAGTAAAATAACACATTCACAAGATACATAAGTATTAATATAATATGTATATTCACAACTCAATCGTCGTTGGAACTTTGGAGCCAAGAACCACTGAGAGTAATGGAAATGTGTCTTAGAGGTTTGTATACAACACATCAACGTAAGTCTTGAGCCTACCATACAAACAACGGCTTCAAGTAAGTTTAATATTGAATTTGTATATTTTACTATTATTTCCATCTACAATAATACAACAGACCTTCCCAAATACGTATCTATACACAAAAACAAACAATCCTACTCTGCAATGGTATAATTATTTATCTTGTAATGTCAGTCCATTTAGGCTTTATATCCCGATTTTTTTTAATATTTTCTTTCACTAAACCAGTGTAATAAAATTTTTGCTTCTTAGCAGGACAGAAGAAGCAGACAAAATAAACTAATAATATAATTTTGTTTGTTGTACTTATTTGAAACATAATTTATAGCAAAATTTAGAACATTTTTTAATAACTTTCTTTCATTAGCATATAAAAGTATCTAGTTTGAGTTCAACTATTTTATGCTAGTTACATATTTTAGGTTATATTTAATTAAACAAGAAAATACACGCTTTCTGAAATTGAGAAGTACACAGATGTGTGATACACATTTTTGTAGTAATATTAAAGCTTGGATTCCATTCTCATACATATTTTGTACTTTTTTCAAGTGTCTCTACGTACCTACTGCCGACTGTAAACAACATTAATATCGTGAAGGTATTGCATAATTATTAACAAGAAATATTTTAATTCAAGTATTTCTTTTATATTCTCAGAAGGTCTAAAATTTCATGTTTTATGAATAAATAAATAACAAAGAAATTCGAAATTCACTTGATTTTTTCCTATAATTTTTTCGAGTTTTTGATACTCGATTCTATGGGCCAGCAATAAGGAACATTGATATTCTGATATTTGATATATCGTGGGAATATAATAATTTAATTTCAAAATCACTCGCATAGAATAAAATCTTGAAATATTTTGTGTTAATTGTACATTTCACGTTTCGTAAAATGGGCATTTAAAATTTGACAAAATTTTGACAATCTCATGAAACAGTCAAATTTGTCGGTTTTAGAGATATTAATTAATAATTATATATGCCTTGTTTTAAATTATTATTTGATAACATTAATATATAGGTATATTTACGCAATTTACATTCTAAATAAATATTCTATATAACTCACAATACTAATTAAAATATGTTTAAGTAATTGTTTTGTGCTTATTTAGTAACCTTAATTTTGCAAATATTCCTCGATGGTCTGTTGTCTTGTTGCATTCTCGTACGACAAACAGTTGGTGTAACAATTAATGTTGTAAAAAATCATCTGCTAGCTTGTAATGTTTTGAAAATGCTTCTTTTATTCTTTATTTTCTATATATCTTCTTCTTCATGTGTCTTGCCGGGTGCCCCCGACGTTGACGACCATTTGAGAGAAAGCTTCCCTGGGCGGCGCGAAACAGCTCCTCCACGGTTCTGACACCGGTCCACTGTCGAATGTTTCGAAGCCAGGAGAGCTGTCTTCTGCCAACCCCTCTGCGGCCCTCGATCTTCCCCTTCATGACGAGCTGGAGTATAGTGTACTTGTTACCTCTCATTACATTGCCAAAATATGATACTTTACGGAGTTTAACAGTGGTGAACAATTCTCTATTTACATTGGCTCTATTAACCCAGACAGTCCTGAAAAAAAATTTTTTTTCGGATGGTCGTGATTTTTTAATATGTGGTAGTTGTATATGTAAAAATGTAGTAAAAAATAATAAAAAAAAAATTTCTTCAATTTTTAAAGTTTTATTGAAAAATATTTAGTGTTCGTTTAAACGTACAATAGGAACATACACCACCTAAATACGAGTATATGAAAAAATGACAAAATCTTTGAAAATGTTGATTTATTTGTATTATTTTATTTCCAATGATTCTCCAACAGGCAAAGTGTACATACAGAATGTCCCAAGAAGAAAAGTCAGGCGGAAGTCTTGAGATAGAGCACCCTTGCGGCTATCAGAATACTCCAATATATGTACCTACCGCGATGTTTTTGAGTTTTCGAACAAATTTTTTTTCGTAGTTTTTGTAAAACTTACAAGACATAAGTGGTCATCACATCACATCTTCTTCCCCTTGTCCCAGTTGGGTCGGGGGCCCATTGCGCCAAGGTACCTCCTCCAGAGATCCCTGTCCACCGCTGTTTCCAGGACATCTGGCCACTCCAAACCAAGTCACACGTGTTCGATACCTGCCTTGGCCAACTTCTTCTAGAGCGGCCCGCTGGTCTTCTGCCCTCTCCTACAGCCTCTAAAGATCTAAGTGGCAATATGTCTTCTGGCATGCGGAGCACGTGACCCAACCATCGCAACTGCGACCTCTCTATATGCAGGAATACTGGTTCCACCTTGAGAGCCTCACGGACATACGTATACCTACCTTATACGGTCTCTCAATGACACCTCAGCCACTCCCCTGAGGAACCGCATTTCCGCTGCCTGTAACCTTGATCTCACGCTCTCCATGAGCATCCAAATTTGGTGTCCATATATGAGGATAGGCCGGTATATTTCTTAAAAATGGTCATTTTCGTCCGTTGGGTCAGCTCAGATTTATTTATTATTGGGTTTCTAAAGGCTTTCAGCACATTTCCTGCCGACACAATCCTCTTGTCTATCCATGTTGTCGACCGACTGCTGAGTGCTGCTGAGAATTCTTCTCCCAGATATTTTAATGTCGAGATTTGTTCCAGTTGGACCGAAACATATCCTTCATAATTGGGTACTCCGTAAAATACGACTACTGCTGGAGCTCTTAACCGTGATCTAGGTAAAAAAATATTTAATTGAGAATCAAAAATGTAAATGAAATATGATTGCGATTGTACACATATACTTGGAAATTAGTATTGACAAAATAGACTACGATATATCCATATTATGACAATTAGTACTACAGACGCCACGGGTATGTTCCTGTTGTACGATTAAACGTACACCAATTTTTGGATGGTGATAAGTATTGCAAATTAAAAGTAAATTGATATTTAAATTCGCACTATCAATAATTGCATATTTTAATATAAGGACATCATAATAATAATTAAAATATTTAAAAATTAATAAGCTTTCTCGACCTGAAGATGGCAGCGACATTGTTATAAAATTAATTGCTGAGTACAAATCTCTAAAACACGCCCACTTATTCCAACTGACAGTTATAAACTAATTGATGTTATAAAATATGTCTCTCTTATGCAGCTAAACTAGCAAAATCATCCCTATTATTTTGCACTAAAGCAGAAGCATCACGTGAACAAGTGATTGGCAAGTGTTCGATAAAACGTACAGCCGGCTTATCTGGGTTAATTCTCTATTTTTTATATATAATGAGTTACAATCCATTGGATTGGTCTGCAACGAGTTTGGACTTTCTTCTCCACTCCTCCCTATTCTCAGCCAGTCTCTTCAATTCCAAAGAGGAGATATAATGCGTAGATTTGCCTCGATAACTAAATCTGTAAATGAAAGATTACTTGTACAATATTAATAAACTCATATAAACAGTTGTTATGTATGGTAATGTGTGGTATATCCACTCCATTAATGTCATATTGTTCCATGTGACACTCTGCGATGAAAATTCATACAAATCAATATATCAATGTCACTTTATTAAGTATATTGTTGCTCCTTATTCAGTTAACACTATACATACATACTTCGATATTCGTTAATTCCTCTTATATAATATTATGAAGAACTTATCTAGATGCTCAGAATTAATGACTTATGTTTCTCAATACAAAATTATGCATAATAATAATAATAATAATAATCGGACTATTTATATGTGGCGCCGTTTAATGATCCGTGACCATCTCAAGGGCGCCGTGACTTCTCCCGAACAGTAGTGTTTTCAACTTGGTTCTAAACGTGGTTGTGGACTGATTCACCCTCAGATCTGTGGGCAGTCTGTTCCAGACGGATGGCGCGGCGGCTCTGAAGCTCCTTTCTGCAAATTTGGAGGTGTTCGCCATATTGGGTTTCACGAGTTTGTTGACAGCAGAAGAGGCCGAGCGCAGCGGTCGTTTCGGAGTTTCGTCGACGGAACAGAGTTCGGTTAGACATGTGGGTGCCGTGCCGCATAAGGCCTTGTGGACAGTGAGACACAATTTAAACTCCACTCTCTCTGGGACCCTCAGCCAATGTAGATCTTTTAGTAGTGGAGTGATGTGGCAACGCTTGTTCTCTCTGTAGATAGTCCTGGCGGCAGCATTAAAAGCCATCTGGAGGCGATTGAGAAGAGTCTGGGGCAGTCCTGTGTATATGATGTTGCAGTAATCCAGACGAGAGATGACAAAGGAGGCGATCAGACTTTTTACTGCATCTACAGATAGATTTTTGGATACGAGATGCAGTTGACGAATGTGGAAAAAGGCTGTGCTTACTGTCCTGGATACTTGGGCTTCCATGGAGAGTGCTTCGTCCAGTAAGACGCCGAGAACGGATATTGTGCGCGATGGTGTTATGTTGGTGCCAGCGACAGAGATTTGTTTGGTGTCTATGAGATGTTGGCGTCCTGGGGAGGCAACCCACATAAATTCGGTTTTGGTTGGATTCAGTTTTAGGCGTCTCTGGGCCATTATGGACGAGAGTTTTTCAACGCACCGGACAGTGGTAGCCACTAAATTGTCCTTTTGATCCGGGCTACAGAAACTAACAAGGACACGATCGTCGGCGTATGCGTAGTTTTGCATGCCACACTCTTCCAGGATTCCCAATCAGGATAGGTATACATTTGAAATAATATGATCATCATTCCAAAAATAATCTTATACTTTAACATGTTTTTGATCTTATAAGAACTGATAGTCAGGTATAGTTTCACCTTAGATACTTACTCTTGAAATTATTTTTGTAAATACTTTTTACATAATTTAAAATTTAACCTTTATTTGATTATTAAACAACGGGTGTAGGTGTTACAACATTGTAATGACTAAACCAAGTACCTATAGGTAAATTAAATTATCAAATAAAATAAAATAAATATTTATTATTATTTTGTTTTGTGTTACTGTCTCAACAGTAACACAAAACAAAAACAAAATAATAAAAAATATTTATTTCATTTTATTTGATAATTTAAAATGAAGTGTTACAAAGTAAATGCCGATACAATTAATGAAATAGGTAAATTAACTTATTACTTATAATTGAAATACTTCTTTATGCATAAAGTTTCTAAAATACTATTTCTAAAACATCCAATTTTTTGCTGTAGTCTTGCTTTTATTTCTGTACATCAATCATATGTTAGTACATTTCAATTGTCATTTTGCATCAAAAATTGGTTGATATTAACCAAAGCTTCCATTTTGGTCTTAATTGTTGTGTTGTGTTTTCTGAAAGTACCTACTTCATAAGCCACTTTGTTGCTCTTGGATGTAAATTAAACGGATAATAGCTCATAATTATTTTCCACTTCTTTATTAGAATATAATGGTTTTTCCTCTTGTAAGAAGATTTTATGGTAGTGACTAGTTATATAGTAAGAAGAAAAGAATAAAAATCACACAATATTCTTGTTAGCAGGAATAAGGCATTAAGTTAATTGCTTGCACATTACTTTTAACAATAATTTATTAACACTGAGTTGTGGGTTCTCCGACCGTTTTTATATATTTTTATTGCAATAAAATACAATATAATAAAGGAAAAATGTGAGAAATATATAAACATTAAAGTTTTGTATTCGTTAGTCTATTTATTTGTCTATTTCTTATTCTTCGTACTACGAGGAATTCAGCAAATGTACAAAAAACTGCAAATACGAAATAAAATATTATCATCAGTCATCCTTTGTTTTGTTAGAACTCTATAATGAAATCCAGTTAGTTAAAAAAAAGTAATAACACTGCATCTCCCACAAATGGACAGGTAGTAGGCTGATCGCATATAATAAAAATACAAGTCGTCCTCTCTGTCCCAAATATTATGTGCATATCAACATATTCAGAACAGGTAGAATACCTATAGTTTTATGTACTGCCTGCAATGTTGATTAACTTACTTTATATAAATTTATTTCAACTATTCACTCTCGATTCATGGTGTAGCCAATGTACACATTTTGTATTCAAACCAGTTGTGCGTATTTTCCAAGATTCAAAAAAAATAACAAAAAAAAAATGAAAGCGTAATCACTCAACCTAAGCGAAAATAAAACGAATATTTTTTTTTTTTTGAATATACCATCTAAATTAAAGCACATACAAGTAGAAGTAATAAAACAGTGTTCACTTTAAAAACAGAGTAGAGCAAGAGCTATTCTTTTAAAAATGCAATGTAATGAATGTGATTTTGGTCACATTTTGTAATGTAGTTAGTAAGGTTTTGATTTTTTTATTATTTATTTCATGTTTTGGGCGGGCTTCATAAACTTGCGCATGCTCATTGCGAACGAAGGTAAATACAACCTACAAACTCTTACCACTACCAAACTGAGAGTGTTCGTAGAAAGCCACATACACAGCTTCAAAACGAGAGCTTAAAAGTTTAATACATTAAAATAATAATAAATTACGATTTTTTTTTTATCAACGAACATTTGTTATTATTGTTGTTCTTCACAACTTAGTTTGTTCGCAAAGTAGCGGAAGTCGAAATACTGAGAAAAAAGTTTTTCATATCATTATCATTTACATTTTCCGCCTCTAGTTTCTTCCCATCAATCAGTGACAATATTGTGCTTATACTTTGGATAATAATAATGACAAATTATATATAAAATCAGAAAACATGTGAAAGTTTTTTTTATATTTTTTTGCAATACTGTCTGTTTTTTACTGTGTGATATTTTAAAGTTTCCCGCGTATTTTTAAAATGACATGTGTGACTTGATCGATGAGTTTTTGAAATTTTATGTATCCTGTAAAAAGTGAAAAGTGTTTTTATGAAGTGGTATGGTCTGTAATAAAATGTGCTCAATTTCTGAGCAAATAGTGTTTGTGTGATGGTTGATCCTCTTAAAATCTTTTGGGTTTTAACCAACAGTACATATTTAGGTATGCCATTTTTTTATTTTATTATCTAGAGCATACACTTATATTATATACACTTTTTATATAGTAAATTTGCAACCATTTACTTTCAAAATGTTACGTAAAATAATAAATTTAAAGACAAGGTACATAAGGTGTCGTTAATATTGTCGACCGACGGTACATGGTGGAAGTTCTTATTTTAGCCTGATGATGAGAGCGAAAGCTCTTGAAAAATATCTCCGTGAAAAAGTTACCTATATTTTAGTAATTTGACGACTGAAATATTTACCTATATTTTTTAGTAATCTGATGATTCAAACGCTAGCAAAAAGTTTAGTTTCCGCTTATACATAGTGATGCTCAAAGTATAGGTACGAGGATTAAAATTTATATTCTGACCACACACAATATCGTCAAAATAAGATGTACCTACCATGCAAAAATAAATATTAGAATGTTAGTATTATATTTACAAAATAATTAATTATCCCTCTATACCATCACGACATCTCTCTTAAATGGGATAACCTGCAGAATCACCATATTAAAAGAAATAAAAAAGATCGGGAGTTTGAGGTGAAATGAACTTCGTTGTCTGACCATCGTGTGATCTTCCACTAATTTTATCTTTTTTTTTTTTTTTTTTGTTGGAAGGGAAATCCTCATGGACACCCTCTTGGGTAGTGCCGGACTCATACCGGCTAAAACCCCTCCCGACTTCTAGACTGCGCGATTCCCGCCAACTGGCCTTATCACACAGCCTTTTGGTCTTTCAGCTTCTTTGCTCTATTCTTTCATAAATCTCCTTTTCTTTCATTATGTTTGTCATGTAACCTGTGATCTCATCCCACATTTCTTTTCCCTCCAGCATCTTTTGAACTATGTTCTCTTTCTTCCAAGTTTTTTCTTTGTGTAGTCCACTTTGGGCACCCAAACATAGTGTGCTCTGCGCTGTCTATTTCCTCGCAGTATAAGCAGTTCGGCCTGTCTCGCTTGCCTATCCTGGCTACGTATTCCATAAATACCCCATGTCCGGTAAGGCATTGAGTGATATAGTAGGTAAGGTGTCCGTGTTTCCTAAGAGTCCAAGATTCGACACTCTTTATTAATCTATTTGTCCACCGGCCTTTATGACTTTCGTCCCATTCTTTCTGCCAGCTTTCCAGGGTCAATTTCCTTAGCTGCTTTCTTAGTTCGGGGCCATCCTCCTCCCTCCTCCTATACAACTCCTTCCGTTCCCTCGCTAGTAAGTGTAGGGGAATCAAATCTGCCAGGACCATTGCCGCATCCGTTGAGATTGTCCTGTATGCCATGCTACATCGAAGGGCCATTGTTCTCTGTGTGCTTAGTATTTTATCTTTATTTGATTTGCTGTCCATAGCTTTTTCCCATATTGGGGCTGCGTATAATACTATTGACTGAACCGCTAGGGCCAGTACTCTTCTCTTGTCCGCCTTTGGACCGCGTGTATTCGGTAGGATCACCCCCATTGCCTTGGCAGTTTTTTGGGCTTTGGTACACGCTGCTTCTATGTGTTTCACTATTTTATCTGCATGAAGTGTACACTCCACTAGACTTTTTGTCCATATTTTAGTCTAGCAACATGCCCTGCCCATGAGCACCTCAACCTTGCTAATCTTTTGACAACTCCCGATCTTCTTCGTATCTCGGTTTTTCTAATGCGATCAGAGAGTTTTATTTGTAGCATCGCTCTTTCACGCTTCCTTTGTGCTACTGGGAGTTTCTTGATAGTCGACATATTTAAAGTCAAAGTTTCTGCACCATAGACCAATACTGGCAGCATACATTGGTCGTACATTTTCCTCTTTAGTATTGGGGAATGTTGCTAATGAAAAATTCTTGAGATTTCTGTAGATTAAAACTTCAATATAATTCAAAGTCATTCAGTAACATTGTAGTTTAACGAAGTATGATTTATGTTTGAAGTCAACCAAAATAACAACCATAGTGGCAAGGATGATTTCTTTTTTTTAGATACCTACTACTGTCTCAGTAAATATTCAAGCTTTCCTCTCTTAGAATGGTGGCAGACCTCATCACTGAATTAAAAATGTAAAATGTCTTTATTATGTCGAACACCTGCTTTTTATAGATCATTCGAAAACTTACGATTAAGAATGGAAAACCGACTCTTTGAGTGTTCGGGGAAAATTATTTGTAAATATGATCAAGATCATTGCATGACCTTTTTTTATTTGAGAAATATATCAAAAATACATATACATTACACATTTACTAAAACACACTTAAAAATCTATTGTTTAAAAATCCTTAATTGGTTGTTGATTGAAATTTTACTACTCGTAAATGAGTTGCGACAACATCTCTTGTGAAAATATTGCGAACCTTTCTTTGATAATTGACCTTTATTAGTAGAGTTTTGAATCCAAAAGTTTACCATGATGTAAACTTACCTGTCTTTTACATGACATTCTTTTTTATTGCAAAAAGTGTGCCTTTTATTATGCCCCGGGGCGCATATATCTGGTTGTTTAAAATTGTGGTCGAGGGCGTCTGTATTGCTTATCGTTTTCCAATGACAGTTGTGTATGGGAAGTCTATAGGTGACAATGATAGATGAATGTGGTAATGATGGAAGTAGGTGATTTATATACGACATTTCCCTTTAGCGATTGAAAGTGCAGTTTTAGCAACACGCCTTATACGAATATTATGTAATGTACTCAAAGCAAATAATAAACCTGCAAATCTCTTTTTATATTCAAAGTAGCGTGCTGACTTTTCTGGTGGAAAAACTTGTACTTTATACATATTTTAGAAAGCAAAATAAGTTGACGCTTTGTGTATTTTAATCATTGCGGGTTTTAGTATAAAATCTATAAACATCTTTGCAAAATACACGAGAAAAGTTTGAATGACTGTCACGTATGGTACATTTTATTCGTAGCCTACTATCTTCTTTTCCTGAAATAAGGACTTCTCCATCTCAATATCTTCCATATATTTTATGAATACTAATATCTTTCATATAAGTTATTTCTGGTTTCTTGACGAATTTTTATGTTTAACATTTTAAAACGCAATTGCTATTTTTTTGGTTAGGCATTTTAAAACACGAGGATTAACTGTCGCGTTTGGGGCCTTCATTGATTCTGATTTACCGAATCATGTTTTATCTCATTCATAATCAGCTATATATGTATACGTATATATTTTGATCATAGAGCTCTTCGTTATTATTTTATCATCCATACTCAATTGATAGCTAGACCATTTTCACTTTATTCCAATACAATATGAATATTAAATCAATAATTAATATTGTTTCGTCTCGTCTTCTACTCCAACGTAGAACTCATTTTGGTAATGAAGAGTACACTAATATACCTACCTTGCTACTTAATAAATCAAATGCTGTTCATTATTTATCGACTCTGAATTCGAGATAAAATCATTCTCCAGGGAAGGAATCTCTTGTATTTGTTGGTGAACTTGTGTATTGTTACATGAATGTATTATTATTATCATCATCGTAAGATGTCAAAATACAACTTAGTACGTACTACTAACAAATTTAACTTTTGAATTATCAATGTTCAAGAATTGAAACAGCCAGTTGGGATAAGAATATTTAATATGTAAATAGTGCATTGATAAATTATTTATATTTTACAAATAATATTTAGTAGGCATTCTCGCAAATTAGATTCGCGTACTCCTTTTTTTCTCAAAATCTAGATCGATCTGAAAAATGGTTGGAAAAATTTTGAGATATTGGAATACAAATGTCTATAAAGCAATGAGCTCAAAATAAAGAGGAAGTTACACATAACTTGACTATGCGGATCAAATTCTCAATGGCGACCGTCTTTTAAGTGAGAAAAATCGGCATGTATTTATTAGAAACTGAATGTGAAAACTTTCTTTTCCATACACTGTTATAGACCTAATCATTGATGCACATGTGGGACAGGAGCTCAATATGCGGAACATATCCTTTGGGAATGTCCTTTGATGATGAATGCAAGAGAGGAAATGATTCTGGGTATGACTGTTGACACTCCTTGACCCATCTGGTTTGGGGAAGTGTTTTTAAATGCCACAAACGCTTCACATTTTAAGACATTCGTGGATGTGTGGATCTCAAGATGGGATCTGCTACGTCAGCCGGGTCCCCCGCCCACTGACGTGGTAGTATCGGAGATGCCAACACTGGCATAGTGGTATTAAACTAGAAAGAATTAAAATATTAATAAATCGTCACCTAAACGGATAAATAGAAGGACTCCTGCAATATCCGAGAAATAAAATAAAGTTATCATTGATAGTCTTAGGATAATTATGTTTGTGTTAAGGTATATAAATGATAATGCATAAAAAATAAAATGCTATATCCATCGAAATCAGCAGACACGTTATATTTTTGTGCAGTAAATAAAAAGTTGATTTTGTTCCAATCCAAGACGGTCTATATAATATTATTATCATGGAAGAAGGTATATTATTATGTTTGCTTTATGTACAAAGACGATAATTCGCATTATTTTAAAACCTTTGTAAACTTTTTGCTTGTCTATCTATTATCATTTATTTTTCATCATTATTGTTTACTAGACAAAATAGCTAAAATAAAGAAACATGATTCAATATACATAACCTTTGATACTGAAAACCTTTCCAGGTACAATGAGCCTTTATTCTTCCTAAGTAAATTTGATATTCGCATTTTTATTTGTCTGGCTTAGTGTCAGATGTATTGTACTCGTATACGACCCTTGCGTACCTTTAGACCTATGTAAACGTTCATATTTCATACATTTCGGTTTCGATGAAGACAAACACGAACATGTTATTTAATCTAATTTTTCTTGTAGATATATTATAACTAAAACGATTACATACTTATGTGTATCTTTTAGAGTTTTCGGTTAGAAATAGGCCTCTTAATCTTTCGTTAACTTTTCGTGTATCCTGTAAAATGCTAGCATTTGTATAACATCACATTCTAAGAAATTTAACATTTTCTTGCGACTTGCGTGTTTATTACAAATAGTTGCAGTACCCCATTAGTGAAAGATGCAGTCATAGAATAGATGAATGAATGTTTAACCAAAAGAGATTTAACAAACGTTCATCCATTTAATCTCAAAATTAAATGAATATTATAATTACAGTATTTCTAAGTAGATACATGGGATGACATAATCGAAATAACAAACCTTTGAATACATTCAATATGGTCTGTATCATCTTATCGCATAGTTCTTATCTGTATTTTGGAATTTCATTTTTCTTTCATTTATCGTCAAATAATCCCTGACCAAAGTATTCTCAAGACAAAAACAAATCTATAAAACTCATTTTAGGATAAGCAAAACTGTTTCGGATAGACAATAATTGTATTTTTCTGATCTAAATTGTCACATCTGTTTTATGTTGTCAAGTAGACTTTTCTGTTTTTAACACCTTCTTCGCTTTTTCGCTACACGGTGAATCTTTTTATATCTTCCGTTTTTGTTGAAGTTTGTCTAGCAGGAAATCCCTTTTCAATTTATCGAGGGAATAAAAAATATTAAGTGAAGGAAATATATTTTATAATTATTTGATAGTTTGAATTAGTTTTTGACTATCTGTAGGTAGGTATATGTATTTTCATTATTTTATTCTCGTTCACATTTCATTTTATATTTTACTTCCACTTATAAAATGAGTAATTCGTAAAAAATACCATACATTCTTCAATAAATAAATAAATATTAACAAATATTTTTGTATTGTAGCTATTTAAATATTATACCTACTTATATTTTATGACAAAGGCCATGTTGAAAATCCAGAAGATCCGTCGTTTTATATCTAATCTGCTTTGTTATTATTAGTAGTACCTAACTATATTGAAAGTTATCCACGTGTATTTATTTTATCATTGATATTTCAAATATATTTAAATTATGGTTACAAATTTTTGTATTCAAATGTATTTAATATTTACGTTTTTTTTTTTCAATTATTATGTCTTTGACATTTTATATATGCATATTATATTTTACTTTCAATTTTCAATCTTTGATGTATGAATCATGTATATCTTCTCCCCAAAGCACGAGCTACGCTCAATTTTGGGGAGTAATTGTATTATGAAAATAAATGTATTGTTATTGTTCGATTATTGTAAAATGATATTGTGTTTAATAAACTATTATTATTATTATTATTATTAAATAAATACTTAGGTATTATAAATATGTATATTTTTGTTAATGTTTAATAATATTGTAGTAAGTAATCGTAATGTGGTCTGCAGGTGTGAATAAGTGAGCGAGACTGTGACAACCCGAAAGTTACGAACATTTTTTGAATCAAGTGTGGCGTATGTTCTTGGATGATAGCTGACCTCTAAAAGATTACGTTTTAACACTTTTGCGTCTTAACGTTTTTACGTCTTTTTTGCGAAGTAAAATTTAATATAATATTCAATTCACTTTGTCAATCGCATGTTCAAAATATTTGGTTCAGTACTAGTTGAGCGATTTAATATATTTTTCATATACATGTATTTTAAAACAACGCAAATCAGATCTCCGAAACAAGAATCAAATATACCGTCTACTTTATTTGTGATTTTTATTCTCATGTTCTATGGAAACGCAAACCTTATGTCACGCTTTTAAATAAAAAGTTGTGCCGTTTCTTCAAAAATGGTATTTTTTCCAAAGTTTCAATTTGGGTCAAGGTGAAATATGATAGAAAAAAGGTGGCTTAACTGTTTTCCGAGCATCTGGGATAATGGCATAGTTTGAGATTAAAATTAAAGACTCCACTTTGAAGTTTCTTACTTGGGAGTATACTTGTAGTGATGCTGCTTTAAATTTTTAGTTATTTGAGAAGTTTTTCACTCTTTTACTCTCAGTCTTCTCTTTTCTATTTCTAATACTTGCAATAAAATGGCGTTTAACTGATGTTTAATCTGTCTCATATCCGATATATTTATGTAAGAAATAAAGAAAATATTTTTTTAGTAATCATTTAGTTTAATGTTTACTTTATCATTGATCATTTTTTATTTGAAATTAATAATCTTTTTATTCATTTGGTTATAAAATATGCATCCATCATCCGAAACTACTAGCAAAAGGTACGTCTTCAGGCCTCTTCTAAAGCGCTTTCCATTCGTTACCTCTCGTAGACCTAGAGGCAGCTTGTTCCAGCATCTGAGACCTGCAACACTGAGTGCTCTTTCTCCAAAGATTTATTTTTAAAGTAATAGATGATTAGCAAACTGGATGAAAGAAGCTAACCTTTATCCATGTTGATTTATCAGATTTCGATTGATTTATTTTGTTGTTATTATTATTGCATAATGTTTTCGTCACACTCATTTGTATTTTGATATAGTCATAATATAAATACGATCATTAAAATTGTTTCAAAGAAATCATTATTTTCAAAGTTATCCAAAAATTTTGATAACATCGAAATGCCAAAATATACCTGGTAACATATTGTGATACCACGAAACTACGGAAATAATAATTAATAACTATATGTCTTCAATAATTTATTATTTTGTACTGAATATAAGAAGGTATGTGTTTTGTTTACGGTTACATTGCGACAAGAGTACAAATGTTTAACCTACAGCTACCACCTCTCGTATTAATTAGTAGAGCAATAATATAAATTATAATTACATAATTTTAACATGATATTATAATTTAATCTCATACATCCATAATAACAATTATAATTCTCACACGTTAACGTATTGTAATTGTGGAAATGACAAATGTTGTTACATTGAAATTATTGTAATTACTGTGTCTATGAAATAAATTATATCATTTTATAGAAATAATGTGCCATAAATGTTGTTTTAGTGAAAAATAACGTTGTATTTAAAGGATGTGTAATTGATTGAATTGTGTGTTAAAATTAATTTGAATTAAATTGTTATAGGTTGTAGTTGAATGAGTTGATTCACTGTGTCGGTGTTTAGGTAGTAGAATTCCATATCGAAAAATAAAACAGGTGTTTTATTCTACTAAAGATTTTATTTTGTGAGAGAGACGTCTTTCGTCTTATGAGGACATGATTGACAATGTCCTCATGAGACGAAAGACGTCTCTCTCACAAAATAAAATCTTTAGTAGAATAAAACACCTGTTTTATTTTTCGATCGTGAATGAGTTGATTTCACATTTTTTAAAATGCCTCCTTGAAACCGGTCGAAACTTCCTTAGAAAAAAACAACCTTCTTCCTCAAGATTTGGACTCAAGGATTCTTCACTTAACAAATCCGCATCAAAGTGGTATAATATAACGTCTCAACTTCGTTATATTTCCATAAAATCTTATAGAAAATATTTTATTTATCGAAACTGTGTTGAAACGTATTTATCGAATCTATAAAAACAATATATTTTAATTAAAAAATCATAATCATTTACACGAAAATATTATGATATACATTTAGTATTTCAATTACAGTCTGGTTTTTAAGCATCGCTTCAAATACTTATGTAGGTATTGGCCACTTTTTGTTAGTCTTGTATATGCATTCACTAACTAGACCTTCCGTACCTAAGATTATACAAGTTACTGCTTATCGTGTATGTGTGTAATACACAGCGATCCAGCCGACTACCCTATTTGGAAAAATTACGTGATGTTGTGGCAGTTGCAGTAATTCAGATTTACTTTAGATTGAGAAGTTATTTAATTGTTCAGAAAACGAAAATTCAACGAAGTGGCCTTTTTCAAACAAACCTTAAAAAATATTTTTATAATATCTGACTTATAGTTTGTTTTGATGTAGATAAAGTCAATCATTCAAAATTATCCGACCTAGAATCTTTAAATAAAAGTTACAAAAATCAAGTTATACAAGTACAGTAGGTATCAGTCGCGTGCCTGCCATACATGCAAAAAAGCACAGCATGCCCATAGAATCTATGAAGAAAATATTGAAATCATCAAAAACTAGTTTGAATTTGCTGCCAAACATTTCGTTGCAAAGAGAACAATTCACAAAAATATACGCAGCAAATATACAATTTTTGTAAGTTTTAGAGTTTTTATCAAAAGCGCGTACTATTTGTATTGAAGTGCGTGTACAATCGATACGTTATTTTGACTTTTTTTAATAAAATCCAATAATTTACCGTGATAGCTAAATTAATGGAATAGTAAGTTATTGCTTTATACGTTGCGTCTGTTCTCACTAACACACACTTAAATTTTAGTGTGAATACGTAGTAGGCAATGACGCGCCATATATGTGTATTATTGGGTATGTTTGGTTGTATGTGTGCAATCTTAAGGACAAAATAAGCAAGCATCTCAAAGAACGTTTGGGTGCATAATGTACCTATATGAGTATGTTTTTATTTGTATTGGTTGTGTGATGATTGTGTGAGTCGTGCGTAACGTACTAGGCAGTTAAAAATAATTTGAAGGTAGATACTATGGGCAACCGCTAATAGTTTTTAGACTTGAAACGTTCTTCATAAAGGATTGATTAATATTATGATGGATGCGCGAGACAAAATAAATTGTATAGTAATTACGACATTTAACTTTAAAGTTACTTACATACTTAAAAATAGTATTTATTTGCATCGCAGACTTCTTGTATTTTATTTATTTATATTAAGGACCCATGAAGTCTTTGGCAAACAATAGATCTCCCACTAAAGTTTTTAAGTGTCTTTTAAGAGACGTCGCATATAAACCATTTAATATCTTAAATTCAGCAAAGGGGTATGTCAACCATTCTGGATATCTTATTTATTTAATTTTTTTTATTATAACGAATGTTAGACCAACATGAAAAGCCTAGTCCCGTCTCCGATATATATATTATATTATTCTCAAGGACGTCCACTCGTTTGCGAGTAAAATAGTATATTTGTACAAAGCATGCCCGATGTGAAAAGCCTAGTCCCGCCACTGGTAGGTATACACAATTTTGATTTCTTCCTGTGAAACAGAAACATCGAACTTTGGCCGTTTCATATAATTTTTTTTCTTTCGTGACTTATCGCGGAGTTTTTTTTATTTTTTCAAATTACATTTCGCTTCACTGCGCCTTTACTAAGCAATAACATGTGGATTAATTTTTCAGTAGCATTCCGCTCGATATATTTGATGCTCATTGCTGTTGTACACATATTTAATCCGGTTTACTAATTAAAATAGTTCATTGCAGTTAGCCTGCAAACTATATTCATCGATTTTAGAAATGTATCTTATTGCCTATAGTAAACAGAAATCTGTAGGTATATAAGAAGAAATCACTTATATACCTACAGATTTTTTTAACTCTTGGATTTTTTACTACATCACTGAGATCAAATAAATGTTTTTATGTAAGTTCTGTTGTTTCGTTTAATTTAATTATTCTTTATTATCTCAGTCATTTGAAATATGTTAAATTAAGCCTGAAGCAATATAATATATAAACTAGCTGACCCGGCAAACGTTGTTTTGCCATATACATTATGCCATATACATTTGCCATATAATAAAAAATTAGGGGTGGACCACCCTTAACTTTTAGGAGTATGAAAAATAGATGTTGGCCGATTATCAGACCTACCCGATAAACACACAAACGTTCATCAAAATCGGTCCAGCCGTTTCGGAGGAGTATGATAACAAACACCGTGACACGAGAATTTTATATAAATTAGATATATTTAAACGCACAGGCATTTTTTTTAAATAATATTTTTTTCTTCTTTTGTAGATGGATAGTTATTACCTTCGTAACAAAGTCGAATTAACTTAAATTTATAAAATATAATGAGTTCACTTCATTTTCAAATAAAATTATCTTTCTATTCAGCAGTTTAATGGGGAAGGCTTAAAAGGAGTTAGAAGTCCACCTTATTGAAGAATTGATCAGAATAACTTTAGCCCAAAATGAACCGTATTGAGAAAATAATAATAAATATCAATAATACATAAACAGGATTTGTAACATGAGAAATTTTAATATGACTGAATTAAATTAAGCCGCATTGCACAGAAATCAATTATTTTTGACAAAACACATTTACTTATGTCAAAATATCTATGCTCGTAGGTGTAGGTACAGTATTAATTTTTGATTAATAATAATTATTTCTTCAAAAATTTACATGTGTGTAGTTTTAAATTTAATGTGGAATGTTGATGTCAGTTATTTTTATTATTTTTGTCTATCTACCGCTGAATAAAGGTTACTTCAAATTTCTCATATACTCACATATATTTAACACGTAAATCTTTACTGTCTCTTCCATACGGTCTGATGGAAGCTTGACGTAATTTAGTTAGAAATACCTCTTGTAGATATCCTCTTAGTTATCTTGTTAAATCCTTGTATTTTTCGGACGACATGTTGTTTCACAGACATAACAACATACCGATTTTCATCTCATAATAATGTTCCGACAGTATATTATTATTAAATTCGTACTCGTTACACTAATGTTCCAAATTGTATGCCTTGGCATGTATGTAGTTGTAGCGCAACATAATATATACTACGTATAATATATACATACTATGACGTTTATAACTCACTCACTCACTTAATGTATGAAAACTCTAGAGAAATGCGGTTGGCCATCATCATTATAACTGAATTTATTTCGTTATAATATATGTATATTAGCGAAACGGTTGTAGGTACTTGCTTAGTCGTAGCTTCCAGTATTACATTGATAGATATGCTTAATTTCCAGAATATAATATTATGTAATCTTACTTATACTCTGCTGGATTTAATCTATCCACTGCAAGATATAGACCTCGTCGAAATTCTTTTTTCAATCTTAAGCAAAATAATATTATAATAATAAATAATAATATCATATTATACACTTTCGGATAAAAATAAATGTTGGATCGAAGACGTATAACTAATTTTGTTACTAGTGAGATTATGGGTAAGCGTCCTTTATAAGATGTTTGTGATATGTTCAATGACAGTAAAAACTATTGACAAAACAGCTGCAAAGTGAAAGAAAGAAAACTAAAGAAAAAAAACTATATCAATCATGCGTTACGAAAAGTAAATAGGTACATACAGAGTTCGTTGGTAGCCTGGAAGTAGAGTCTCGACACAAGCTTTTAGCTTTCTTTGAAAGGTGTATTTAGGTTAGGTTTATAACAAAAAACTCAAATATACTTTAAAAAAACACACTTTTAAGAACTTGGAAATTTTGAAGTATATTGAAATCGATCCTATATGCGGCAAATATGACATATGCAATGAATACTGAACTTTGGTTATTGCTAGATACCAGTTATATGTATTCCTTATGTATTCCTGGGTGTCCAGCACAAGGAAGGCATGGTCCGGGATCTCCACATTGAGCGTACTTAAATGTCCTGGTTCAAGATTTCCAATAAACATAAAACCAACATTATCCTAGTGTTCCCAAAACCCAGACAATATTATCAACCCATTTTTATGAGGATTTCTTAGTAGTATTCTTTCTATCCCCTCACGGTCTCTAAACTCGACAACTAAACTTGTTTTAGTAAAAATTATTTTAACTGTAATAATCTCAAGATATAGATATGTACCTATGTTTAAAAATATCACAAGATATGTATTAGCATTATCTATTGTTGCTTAGATTACTATGTAGTGGGCTCATATGTTCATATTTTCATTCGGTTTAAAAAAATATGTTACATGTACAAAGTTCATGTATATGTTACTCAAAAGATATGCATTATTTCATTAATTTTACTAAAAAAATCATATTCTGAGCATACTCAACTGAATCACCTACAAATAGTATTCAATAGCCTACAATAATCTACAAAGCTTTGAACAATATGGCACCTCAGTCACTTTCTGAGCTCTGTGTTGACACCTGCGAGTAGACCTCTACGCTCGGCTATGTCATCCACCAACATGCTGGACGAAATCAATAGAGCAAACAAGTCCTGCTTCTATGATAGGGCTTTTAGCGTCGCAGAACCCGTCATCTGGAACTGACTCCCCGAAGTCCTCCGTATAAACCAATCGATAACAACGTTCGGGAGCATGTTGAAGACGTCGTTCTTCCAACATACCTAGTTTCCTGCGCCTTTGATATGGATGCTCCATTAAACGGCGCCAAATAAATCATCCAACTTACATACATACATACTGAATAGATGAAATTACAAAATATTCTCCACACCTGCTATTAGAGTGAAGCATTGAAAAAAAATATTGTTCGTGATACTATATTAAAAATATTACTCTTCCACAATATTTCAACATGATGAAATATTGTTTTGTTGTAGTAAAATAAATCTTACAAAATCGAAAGGGTTATTGCACGCAACGTTTACCTACCATCAATAAAAAGTTAGAGTAAATTTAATTACTTATTTAACTATATCAAAAAAACCTTTACCAAATAAAGTAGTAAAAAATTGCCAGTACTGTCTGTTAAAATAAGCAAGTTAATTTACTCATTTTATCCACTGAGATAGAGTTCAGTGGATAAAATGGGTTTTGTATCAATATTTATATTTTTAATTTTACAATAAACACTCGCAATAAGAACCAAATCGCCAATCCTCCAAATTTAAACTACAGTATTATATTATATTACCAAACATGGAAAAATTTTGTGCAGAATAAAATGAAATTAGTGATTTCATTAATTGTATCGGCATTTACTTTGTAACACTTCATTTTAAATTATCAAATAAAATAAAATAAATATTTATTATTATTTTCTTTTGTGTTACTGTTGAGTTAGACTAACGCACGACCGGTTTCGCGGACTCCGAGTTCGCATCATCAGGTGCTGATCTATACTATCTATACAATCTATACTAGTATAGATCAGCACCTGATGATGCGAACTCGGAGTCCGCGAAACCGGTCATGCGTTAGTCTTACTCAACAGTAACACAAAACAAAATAATAATAAATATTTATTTTATTTTATTTGATAATTTGAAATTAGTGAACTTGGGCGACGAATAGTATATGAAAGAAGCTTAGAAGATATTTATGATGTGCATGATGATAAATAGATACATTTTCTGTAGTTATTCAAAAAGTACCTATAAAACTATTATTCTAGACAATTCAGTTAGCAATAATGTTGTTAGCAGAGTTGTGGTAAGTACAATGAGACAATTTTAATATAATATATAATATATTTTCATGGTTTCTGAAATCATCTTCAGAATTTAATAAGGAAAACTTGGAATTAAATCGTCTTGTCAAGATATGAGAAGGAGAGGTTTGTCATTATTTGTTTATTATTATTCTCGAGTAGTTACCTTATTTTTCGTGACGTTGTTGGCTGTTTTTGTTGTATAGCGAGATCCTCTTGACGACTCGGCTTTGTCATCCTTTTTGGAACAGAGATTGTGACAATGAATTTTCAGGGAAAAATTAATTACATGCAAGCTGAAATTCACTTAATTGAAAACAGGGACGATAGAAATTGAATTAAATGTTTGGTAATGTCGACATTAACCCTTGTTATAAAAAGTTTAATGAACACTTGCATTATACATATATTTGTTTGAAGTCCTCAAAGAAGTGCCCATTATTCGTAGTTTTTCAGTAAATTAGAATATTGGATATTTTTTTATAATTAACAAACACCTATAACCCAGAAAATAGTCAGTTTGAGTATTGAAACTGAAGGAAGTAGTTGTGGTTTGAACCTAGACCCTATAAACAGTTATTGTTATTATGAAAGTTTGCTGTTGATAGAAAAATATTACCTGACAATATAATGAATGTGATAACATAAGTATACCTACTTCTAAGATTTTAAGCCTAAATGCATTGTCAAGAAATTTCGTATATTTGTAAAGACAAACAAGATTGCGTAGAGATCAAATCAGAGAAATTTCAAAATATTCCTTTCCTTGGGATAAAAAAATAAAATATATAATTTTATGTACCTGCACACATACTTTTTGTATGGTATATAATAAAAATAAATCAATCAATCCAGTTGTTCGTATATTTCGATTGAAATACAATTTTTTGCCGACTCAGGGAGATGTGTATCAATATCTACCGTTTCATAATATTTTTATTGTATGGTTAAGCTTTGAAAACGTCTGCAAAATAATAATATTTGTAAATATTGCATTTATAAAAGAAGTGAAATAAAATAAAATTATTAAAACCATGTTTCCTTTATATCTATTCATTGAAATAAAAGCTACTAGGTACTCGTATTTATATTGAAAGTGATACACGTACTTCTCTTTTCACATGTGTGTAAGCTTCTCTTCTGTCTACAGTTGTTGAAATACATTATTTATGTAGTTATCAAAGTGGCGTATCTGTCGAAGTATGTACAGTAAGTGAAATGATGAAGTAAATAAGATTGTATCTACATGCATACGGTAATAATATTATTTAGCCCTATGGAATGAGGACAAAGAGATATCTTGATTATTGATTGAACTGAAGGTATAATAGGACTTTACCATTGGAAGAGAGCTCACATCATCATCTCCGTTAGCCCCTCAATTTTGAGGATTGTGACACGATCATTATACATGGTTCTATAGACCAGACTCTTTAGAACTTATTTCAGTCAATGTTTTTTTATACAATCTTATGTTTCTTTCTATTAATTGTTTGGCAAAGAATTGTTTATCAGCTTTTGTATAACTTTTTAAAAAGCATTCGTAAAATGTCGGGAATTAGATCGTTTTATTTTTTTAAACCACATAGAATTAGACTATTTACTACCCTACTACTGGGACATGCCGTGATAGTATAGATAAATTAATTGACCATAAGTATATACACACGATAAATATGTTGGGTGGGTATCAATCGATGTAATAATACTGTGTCTATATTTCAAAACGTCAAATGTAATTTAACGATTTCATGAACTTTCTCAACCGCAACACCATCCTTATTAATGTCAACATTGATTAAAAAGTAACTTATTAAAATCATTCAATTATATTTTAAAACTAATTCAATTTATGAAGTATGGATATAATTCACAAGATACCTACGGCTAACTCTGATTGAATTTTGTAATAACTTTGCAAATTATTTATATTGTAAAGCTTTGTTGTTATGCGAGTACATATACCTACATAAGTTTCTGAAATTATTTATTATTTATTGTGGCAGATTTTGTGTTGAGCTTTTACTCAATAACTTTGTTCTAATCCGTGCTGAGTTGAAGTGTATTTCCCTTGGTATATATATATGAACGTGACTAGTCCTTAATATAATTTATCATACCTACTAAAACGTGGTGTTACAAATTGTGGTGCCCATATTTTCATCCGTTCGTATTTTGTGTGTTATCTATGTTTCGTGGAGATACAATTACCATCTCAACGAACTCTCGTCTTCCGAAAACTCTCAGATGAAATTATATCTATTTATTTATTTAACTACTGTGTAAAATCATGTTTTATCGACATAAACTTAATAAATATAAAAAAATCATATCTATTTTTTTTCGTTAAATGTTTCGTATCAAATTATGACGAAATTTTTGAAGATTTTATGTTTCTTTTTTAACTTTTTATACATTTTATATGAATTCAAGAATAACATACCTATTTGGTGTTATAAAAATTATTTTCGTCTTTTTTCATATTTAATTATGAAACACATACTGGAAACAAATCACCATTCGAAGCCTTTTTTTGACATTATGGTCACCATGGGATCCATGGTTCGATCCCAGATACCGGCAAACTCCCCTTTCACGACACAAGCTTTTAGTTTACTGAGAAAGGTGTATAGGGTTGTATTTAGGTTTATATGTAACAAAACCCAAACCTCTTTTCCCGGTACCTGAATCCACACATGCTTATTGTTTTTCTTCTTCTTTGATTAGTATACTGCTCTTTGTGAGAAGTCAGAAGCTAGAAAATAAATATAATAATGTAAATCCGCAATATACTAGAAAAACGATTGTTTTAAACACCATCATATTCACATTATAAAATTATACTATTCGAGATGATTGTTGAATGGAAGTTTGTGTAATTATCAAGATGAACGTCAATAAGTAACGATTCTTTGGGCATGTAGAAAAATTAATGAAGACGGAATTACCAAAAAATATATTTGGCTGAGAGGAATGGTGTGGGCGTACGAAAATAAAATGGTAAGATCATAATATTAAGCAGATACTACAGGGCGAACACGTGTTGAGAACATTGAATAGGAGAGCATGCATGAGGACTTGTATGACAGTGACAAAAGCGATAGGTTTATGCGATAGGAGGATGTGGCTTTCGATCCTTTCTACCCTACGGAGGTACGTATGTATGTATAATAATTTTAATCAACAAAATGTGCTCTCGATTCTCAAGGAATTAATTCTTACAATAAAAAGTTATCAACCTTCTAGGAATGAATATTTTATTTATTATTTTCTCATAATATTTGATCAAAAACTATCCCTTTTTTGTTTACCCATTTCAAACAGTTTGAAACTATTAATTCTTTAACAGTTTTAAAATAACAAATTATACGTATTGTTTGACAATCATTTGTTTAACATTAAAGCTTTTATTTTAAAGAGGCATTATGAGTGTTTGAGTGAATCCTTCTTCTATAGTGATAACTGTTTACGTTTCATACTGTTATTAAAATGTATTAAATATTTACACCAAATTCACCAATTTGCACCTTGAGATGTTGCTATACTATAATCCAATTTGCATAAAAAAATGAATATTTTATTCTGGTGTAATGTAATCTGAAATAATATTTAAAGACCAACGAAATCTCTGAATGAAGGTATTTATATAATAACATTGAAGATATCCTTGGGTGTTTAAATAATGAACACGTGTTTTAAAAATTAAAAAAAAAACAGCATGATCAAGATGTTTGTTAGCTGGCTACCCCATTAATAGGAAATACCGTTATGGTGTGATTCAATGTACAATTAAGGAATCCATTTTCAAGTATTTCACAAAATGTTAAAGATAATGGTACAAGTAGGTAACTTTTTCCTTGGGTGGGGGGTGTCTGTTTGAAGGGGAAAATGTAAAATATGTTTTATATTTCCCAATAAAGTAATGCAATGTTTGTCAATTTCATTATTTTTCAAGGAAAATAGGGAATGTTTGCATCGTGGTTATATTATTATTACAATACAACATAGGTTCTGTATCAAGAGTATAAAAAAACCGTTAAAAAAAAACAAAAAAACTAATATTTGTTTTTCTAATATTATACGAAGGAAAAGGGATATCTTCCAAATATTCCTGGGTAGCTTAAAAGGTATTTGATTGTGCGGTACGTAAAAAGGTGTTTGTACAGTACTTGGAAAGGGGTAACAATCCAGAGATTCTACGAAGTTTACGGTCTTAATATTTAGATAATGCGTGAATTTTTCTGTTACCGATACGATACGTACGTGATTCTGTTTAAGCAAGGTATCAATGTTTGACGCAGCATAATATTAAATAATTAATAAATAAGACTAAATCAGCATCAATGAAGTATACACGCGTCTTAACAATGGGCAGGCTAATCGCTCATGCGATTTCTCTCAGCCAACTCGATAGCAAAACAAAATATTGTTACCTTTATTAAATCGATGATAATCGTAAGATAATCTTTCAATCTAATTGTTCAAATGCGATGATTTTTATGCAAATTTGCAAAGTACATATTTTGTTTTCAAAAATTAGAATTACTTTTAAGTTAATTAAATGTTTTCTTGATGTAGTTGCCTTCTAGACTCATATAGACGTTACCAAAGAGCTTCTCACACATCTTTTCATTTTGCTACGGAGTTGCGATATTTTTACGTATAATTTGTATTTTGTTACAGTATTTAAGAAACATTTAATTTTCTCTCTTCTTCAAAGGCATTCTCTTCGCTAATGTTCTTAACATCACACTCAGAAACGCAGGCAAAATACAAGAAACCGATTTCTTGTCTTACATTCTTGCCAACTATATTTTTAAATCAATTTAAAAGGAAAAAAATAACACAAACGAATAAAGAGAGTATATTTTTACCTTATCTGTAAATGATAGTTTATATTTTTATTTTCGGAATTCGTCAGAACTTTGCCCAATCCAAACTTGAAATATTAATATCAAATCATATCATTAAAAACAGATTAATGTTTTCATGGGATTTTATAATAAATATTTATGTTCGATTATTCAATCTATTCGACTTTAACTATGAAATGTTCAGTAGTAAAGACGTGCTTTTTAATCCCCTAGGCTTTCGTTACTGCAAATAAAATTTAATAGTACATTGTATATACCATTAGTTGTTATTGATGATCGCCTCAATGCTAATTAGTTATAGGTTCTACGTAAGCAGTATCAGTCTGTTTACTAATTATCGACAGATTAAACTTTTTCTCACTCTCCGTGTTTGAGAATTGTTGAAATGTTCGTGTGAATTCCAAGTAAAATGTTGTTAATGACTTTTGTTCATGACCTTTATTGCCAATCAAATGAATTGTTGTTATACTATCGCTTCAAGAGGTGTACAATAGGGAATTAATATGTCAACGTTCAAGTTAGTGAGTATAAATTTATGTTAAAATGTCATTTGAAAATGTTTACCTGAAAATAAGCAAATAAAAAAAAACTACAATATATTATTTATATCACAATATTATTAACGTAAATGATTATCACTGATTCATATGAAGTCATAAGGAAGTACATAAAGTTGGTGATCTTCAAAACCTCGTCAGTCAAATTATGAGTAGTTTAATGGGAATTTGCAAACAAACCAACTATTTGAAAGAGTTAAGTAAATAATTCTGCGACTTTGAAGGTTAAATTCATTATGTTTCGTTTAAAAAACACCTCTAGCCTTAAAAGAATAAATCTTATTTTTATTATAACTTAAAAAGTTTATCGGTAGGGAACTATCATAGTTCCATTATCATAATAATATTCCTGAAAACTTAAAACTTTTAAATTTGAATGCTTAGTAAAGCTCGCATCTAAACCAGTGATTTATTATATTGACAACCAATTGTTCATAGAGGCGTGAATGTAAATTCTACGTGTTTTCAAAAATATTATCTATCTACAAATATTTTTCTTACAGCTCTTTCTTCGGCGCCTTTCAGAATTATTTATGCGAACAAAATGAACTATATTTCAATAGCCTTTTTTACATAAACTATACACACAATATGTGAATTATTTACATAGTTTTTGTCGTTGTTTATAATATAAGTTTTAGAGGATGGTGACAGTTTGTTAATACAACTTAAATATTTCCACATACAACTTTGGTATGTGGAAATATTGTTTGGAGAAACGAAAGTTTTTTTTTTTAATTTCTTTAAAAGTTATGTTGTAACATCAATGTTAGAATCTTAATTTATATATCCCAGTATGTGTTCAATAATATAATATACTTACATTATACGTCAATGAAAATAAATTAACGCGTGTAACAAAAAACACATATGCTACGATGTCCGTCGAAAACCATTCAGGTCACGATATGGCGTATCTGAAAGCCCATCACCTGTAGAAGATCTCTATGAAAACTTCCAATCAATGACAAAGAAGTGTGTCCGCGGATTCCCTGGCAAAGAATATGAAATGAAATGAAAAGTTTTTTATTTCCCTTCTTACAATTTTCACAATATATTATAAATCATTATGGACATCACTATATATGATCTTATCAGTCTTTCTTCTTATCAAACTCATCATGGGCTCCCTGTAGGGATCTCAGATGAGCGAGCCAGGGGCACCCCTCACAGGGACCAAAAATTAGATAAATTAGGTATGTCAGTCTTTGTAAAAATAGGATCCCATATCAGGCCACCCCTGGCCCGCCTGACCGTGTACGTCGCTAAGGTATAAGTCTGTCTTAGGTATAAGAATGATGAAGGAAAAAAACTATTCTAAACACATACACACGCACACGTACACATACACAACATCTCTCTCTCTCTCTCTCTCTCTCTCTCTCTCTCTCTCTCTCTCTCTCTCTCTCTCTCTCTCTCTCTCTCTCTCTCTCTCTCTCTCTCTCTCTCTCTCTCTCTCTCTCTCTCTCTCTCTCTCTCTCTCTCTCTCTCTCACACACACACACACACACACACACACACACACACACACACACACACACACACACACACACACACACACACACATAAAACACGAACTCACACATGTACACACATACACGATACAAATACACACACATGCGCCCATAGTCAATTGCCCGTTATATCCCTCCCAAGAACACACAAACATAATCCACCACACCGCAAACCACACAGGCTTAGTTTCCAAGTGGTCTGTAACATGTGTGAGTAAAACGTATGAACTATGGTCGGATTCAATAATCTTTTTATTCATTAATATTAATTGAAATGTAGTGTCTTAGTTTCTTATATTCTTACTGATTATTGAAACCGAAACGTAAGACATTTGACATCTTTTATTCAACTATGAGTGTCACCCCTTTTTAATATTTTTATTATTGACACGTTAAGTTTATTACGCCAGGTTATTATATCGACTACCTCACCTGAGGCATTTATAAGTACAGTCGATTCCGCTTAATTGGGACACATCGGGACTTGGGCATTTTGTCCCAATTAAGCTGCTGTCCCAATTAAGGGAATTTAACTTTTTTTTAAATTGATTTATTTGTTTTTGCAACTAAGGCCATTAACATACACACATAAAATTGAACAATGCATATTTTTTTCAATAGTTTTATTTTATAAACTCTTGGAAACTGTAAATTATATATAGGTAATATAAATTATCATATAAATTACAAAAATGTAATATAAACTTTGAAGAAAAAAAAAACCCTATTTAAAATAGGTAATAAATGGGTTGGTACATACAATTTAATTCAATGCAAAAATGAGTCAATTCTTTGTATATATTTTTTCTTGAGAATATATGTAACATAATATTTGCTGTGATCTTAAATTTACTCTCCCAATTAAGCCGAATGTTGTCCCAATCAAACATATAAATATACAATTATTGGTTTCTTGGTTTGGTTTCTGTTCTTTGAGATTTGTCCCAAATAAGCGGCTGTCCCAATTAAGCGGAATCGACTGTATACATATTCGAAACTGTACACACTTTTATCAAATATACAATATTTTTATCATATTATTGTTTTGGCTTCTTTCATCAAATGATAACTAATCTTATAACATTTTTCAATGCTAAAAATTTCTTATTATAGTTAATGTTTCAATCAAATTATAATAATAGACATTTTTAAGGTTTATACCAAGAAATGCTGATTTAGAATGTAAACGTTTTTATTTAACAATAGAAATAACTTCAAAGTCATCGTTTTGTAACTTATTAGTTAATGCAAAATGTTAATAATACTATGATTGTAGAGGTTGTCGTGTCGTTATAGTAAGCTCGTGTTGCTATACTTGTGCCATTAAACCGATCCGTGCGCCGTTATTATCATTTTACTCTTAATTTTATGACAAATACTTTATAAAAGAAACATTATCCTTGTATTATTGTACTATTATACCATTTATAATACAAGTATCTCTTATAAAGCACAGATTTTGATAGTACAAAAGTATTGTTCGTAGAGCAATCGATATTAGAATATTACAAACGAAAAAAGAAGACCCAAGCTTGGCAAAGGATCGAACGCTGTTTTATTTTTATTATTTACGTAAGGAAACGAATGTAAATAGACGATAAGGAAGTTATTCGTGTATTTACTTAGCGTGAAATCGAAAAATATAGACAATATTATTTGACATGTATTTACAGTGGCAAAATAGTAAGTAATACACAAAATATCGGGAAATGCAAAAGTTTACCTTACTTGAAAAAAAAGGAGTTTATTCATACGAATCTCTGATAAGTAGCAGTATTGATTTAGTTTTCAGCATTACTGAATGAATATATGGGTTGAATTATTTATTTATAGCTATGTATAATGAACATACATCGGCATGACAACTAGAAAGCCTTTTTGCCGAGACATGTTAATAATATTACAAGATTATGTATTACATATATACCGAGCACAGTGCGAAAAAACAGTTTTAAGGTACAATTACATTATACACATTATTTATTATTATTTTATTATTTGGATGATTTGTAAAGTGCCGTTTTGTGAAAAAAAATCCACCTCAAGGGCGCTCTTTGCTACCTAACTAAGGTTGTGCCTGGATTATTCCGTGAGATTTCTTGAATAGATAAGTCTTCAGTTGGTTCTTGAAACGAGATATGTCCTGCGTTTCTCTGATCATTTGTGGAAGCCTGTTCCAGACTACAGGTGCAGATGTTGCAAAAACACGCTCCACGTACACTGCTTTCGATACAGTACTGGTCACCTCCAATTTAGTTGTAATATCTTGACAAGACCTAAGTGTTGTCTGTCTATGACTTAACGCCTGTCTACCGCAGAGTTCCATAATATATTCTGGGGCCATAGCGTGAAGTGCCTTAAATACTGTCAAACACACTTTAAATTCGACTCTTTCCGGACATCTGAGCCAGTGAAGAGATTGAAGGGTGGCAGATATGTGTGAAGAGCGATTCAGTTGATAAATGAAACGTGCAGCCGCATTAGAAACAGACTGAATCCTCTGGAGTTCATATTGTGGCAGATTTGCGAGAATGCCGTTGCAGTAAACCAATCGTGATACGACGAATGACAGTGCTACTAATTATCAGCTCGTCTTTTCTAATCCCATTTTCTGATTTTTAATGACTCGGGGAACATCCATTTGTAAAACATTTTTTAATTGCCAATAAAGAACTGACGTTGAACATTTATACATTCTCACGTGCATAATTCTCATCGAATTTGATATTTAACGAAAACGTGAATAATAAATACCTAGATACTTTTGCAATAAACATTATTACCACCTGGGAGTTGAGCATAATGTTCCGAGTTACTTCGCGTTTTGGCCGATTTTCAAGAATGGTCAAATCTCCATTGCCTATGTCGCTATTGGGAATTTCAATATGGGAAGGACAAAAACAAAAGTTTTTTATACGAATATACATTAATTATAAATAGTTATATCAATATAAAGTGAAAATGTTATTCATCAAAAATAATTGTTTGTGGGAATATAACAAGTGTTTTAAGTTATTTAACTAGAATGAAATTTGTATTACTAAATATATAATAACACCTCATAATATACAAAAGCTTTTGTTTTATTTTTTTTCACTTGAATTCATTTGAATGCGATGATTTTCAACGCGGATAATGTTATAGTATGTACAACGGTTATTATTAATTGCCTTTTTCGTTTATATTTTTTTTTGTGACATACAAAACATCGTACTTTTTTGTATAAATATTTACAATTTTATCTGACGCATAAAATGTTCAAAAGCATAGTTTTAAATTTGCATTTTACTTGATATGTAAACAATAAATTTAAATCGAAAATTATATACAGTTCTCAGCCAAACTTTTATTATTATTTTTCAATTTTTAACATAAACCTTGATACTTTTACATTATGGTAATTGTTTTTATTTATTTTAACTATTTTTTGGATAGATTTATTGTTCAAACTTGAATCATTTTACTTATAATATCATTTCGCCATATGGGATAGCTCACGGATTAATTGCAAGAGAAATAAACATAGATCAATCTACTTCTTCTTTATCATCACGACATATTCCACAACTGGAGTAGCCAGCAAACCAATTATTTACATCGTGCCAATGATAATAAAACTTTCAGGGTGAGTAACAAACCTCATCGCAGAATTGATGTATAATTATAATGTTTTAATGTTCTCAAACACCTGTTTTTAACTGGACCCTCAAAAACCTACGGAAAAGAGAGGGAGACCAATTATTCTGCGGATGCATTTATATTTACATCTCACGGCATCTCGCATAAATATGGTAGTCAGCGGACTTACGGTAACGAAGATAAAAGTTTCCTTTTTTGTGCCACACTTATTTTCCAATATTTTTTTACCATAAAATACTTCATTAATGATGCATAACATATTGATTGTCAATTAAAATCACAGAAATGAATAAAACTTACTCTTCTTTACTTGAAAATCGTTGTTTATATAAACGTTTTTATTTTATTAAGTTTGTTTTGGAAAATATAGCAAACATTCTATTTTCCAGAATGCTGTTTGTTAAATAATGTGTGCTATTAAAAATTAATTCATGTTGAAGAAGATTAATTTACCGTATCATTATATTCTTTAATCTACCTACATACATGGTTTGTGCTCTCACGTATTTAATCACAAAAACATTACATTTTTAATTATGTATAGGCAAAAACACACACACAAAGTTAAATTTTGTTTTTATTGTATTTTTCATATTGTGTTCTAAATATCCTCTCATATTATTCAAAAAACACCTTTC
Source organism: Athripsodes cinereus (assembly GCA_947579605.1). Classification (NCBI taxonomy): domain Eukaryota; kingdom Metazoa; phylum Arthropoda; class Insecta; order Trichoptera; family Leptoceridae; genus Athripsodes; species Athripsodes cinereus. Next base: position 21,557,627 of record OX388305.1, on the reverse strand, counting down.
TAAATAATTAAACCTCATTTATTAATTAAGAAAGATTGTACTGTGTAATATTCGTCGTAATGCGGTTATATTATAATATGTACGTCCTAATGGGTATCACTATAAGCGTACATAATTACATATATTACCAGACATGATATAACCTTTTTAATTTCTTATCATCCTCTATAGTAAGTGTAATGGTTAAAATTAATGTCAACTTCTTAGAATAAAAAACGATTTAGGGCCGCGATATCCAAATAGAAGTTAACCAGTGGTTAAGTAATCAACTGGTATGAGTTAACTTGTTCATGTTCGGCGTTTGGTGATATCATAAAAATAATTTACAATGGTTACTTAACCAGAGGTTAACTTTCTGTAGTGATGTAAACAGTATTCACATATGGCAATACCTTAGTAAAAATCGGTTGAAATTTAATTTTTACGCACTTTTGTCGTACGAATGGCAACACTAGGGAAGTTATTTGACACTTCACTGGTTGTTTGGAGCCGCCATTTTAAATTTTAACGTGTTGCTAATGTTGACGAGTGTTTTGAAAGTATCAATAATATTGTTCATCGGATGATGTATCAACATTATTATGAAGATAATTATCCAGTTTTGATCAATATATTATATTATTTTAACACAATATTCTCAAACCAAAATGACAAACTATGTAACTGTCAAATTGATGACATATATAGCACCATCTACAGACGAAAAAAATATTCATTCTCAAAGTTAACTCGTGGATTCGATAGTTAACTCATGAAAATCGGGTGGTTATAAATAACCACATGTCATCTCCGTAACAGACATTGGATATCACCATTTCTTGAGTTAACTTATGGTTAACTCTTGACAACAAGTTAACTACTTGGTTAACGTTTTGGATATCGCGGCCCTTATACGTTTGCACTTATTTTACCGTAAATTATGACTACTACTACCACTATACCAGCACGACATATCCCAAAAGTGAACTAGCTTGCAGATTAACTACATGTAGTATTATACACATGCAATTAGTCCTCTTTGTACCACTATAAATAAGACGATTAGGATGAGTAACTGGCCTCATTGTTGAATCGTAGATGTAAATTATAATGCAATTAAATTTAATGTGACATACGTACTTACCATCACAGCATTTCTCGTCGTAAAGAACTTGGGTCTACGACATTGACTGTATTTATTTATTACTCTTTTTATATTTGTAAATAAAACACACGAAACTACCATATTAGGTCTGGAAAAGACAACGTCAGATCATTTGATAGTGCCCCGGACTGGACGCGAACACACAACATACCCTTTTCGCGAGGTGTGCTTTATCCAATTAAACTACATGGTGACTTGTCGAAGCCTCAAAAATTTAGTTCAGCTAGTCGTAAAGAATTGTTAAATGTAAGAATATTTAATTAATAGTTTACTGCTTTCATAATATAAACTACCTTTATATTATAAGAAAACCTCCAAATCAATCGCTCTTCTTTATTACCTTTGAATATTACGTTTCATCGAACGTTATCAACAAACGAAGAATCGAGAACATTTCATCGAAATTGTCTCTAAAACCCATTCGATAGAAAAATTGCTTTAATCTAATGAATACTTTACAGATATAAAAAATCGAATTGAAGAGGATGTTGATGGACAGTTTTCCAGTCAGGGATACAATCAAGAAGATAAAGGTCTTTGTCCATATATATATATTTCTGGAAACATCCTCTTTGACTTGGGACATAGAAAAGTACCCAATAAAATAATAATAGGTATACTCTCTCCTTCTCTATTTAACGATGCTCCCTTCTTTGTTGTAATAATTTATGGGTTCTTGTCGACTTGGAAAAAAAATACCCATATAAATATTGGAATTCATTCATACACATGTACATATATAATTCGAAGTTCTTTTTCGGTCTCTTCAAACTCCACTGTGGAATATAGGGGTCTTCGATGTTTCTTACATTTATGTCTTTTTCAAATTAATTTAAATTTTTTGTATCAGGAATCATATCTTGACCGAAGTCGTCCTATTCCTCTTTTTTCTTTCTGTGGTCTCTTTGAAAATTTTTGTTTCTGGGTTTATTGAAAGATATTGCAATACAGCGATAAATTGATCATCGTGTTGAGTTTTATTTCTTTCGCATTATAGAATGATATGATCAACAAAAGAAATAAATAAAATAGATGTTCTCTGTATTCCATGTATGAAAAAAAAAATGTACCCGCTGGGCTAACAACTATTCTTCCAACAGACTTTAGGATAAATGTGATACTGTTTCATTAAATTTATATGAGTATTGAATTTATTGAATGTTTCTGAAAATATTTTTTATTGCGTTATTCTGGTTAATGTTTCAACCAAATATATTTTGTCCAGAAGTTGTTTAACCATGCTTGACCACCTATGTATTCTCTTTTTTGTCAATTTGAAGATCATTTCATTGGGTTTAAAACTAGTAATGACATGAGCGTACTCAGAAAGTGAGGGGCAAAAGATGGCAGTACCCTTTTTAAGAATCTAGAAAATATAAATTTGGTGACGTAGAAGAATATTTTTTTGGTGAAAGCTGAATTACCGAGTTAGGAAAAAATGGTGGCTTACAAAAAGATCTACACATTTGATAGTTGTCAGGTTCAAAGGTTCTAAAATAGAATTTAACAAAAACAATGAGATAGTGAAACATTTCAATTTTCTGTATCTATTTGTCTAGCTGCAGCCCCCTCCCTAGAGAAAATTCCAAGTATGCCCGTGAGTAATGGAATAAATTTTTCTATCGCATCACATATTATCATTATTACTAAGCCTTTATTATTTAATAGCCAACTTACTTTTCTCATTTTAATGTTTGTAGTTTATTTTATTTCATTATTATTATCATATAACTTCAAAAGGGAGCTAATCCATTATACAACAACTTTTAGTACATAAGAGATACATTATTTTTATTGTAACATCTTAATAGTTTTCTTAAAAGGATGTATATTTTTTTCAAATAAATCTTAACCTTCGTTTTATGTTTTGAATATATATAAAGGAGCATCTTACCTTAATTCACCACATAAAAATATTGACTCTTTTCCTCTGATACAAAGAACAAAGAAAGTAGAATAATAATAAACTTCATTGTACAAAATATTTAGATAAAAATAATAAGATTATAACGTGGGATTAACAATCGCAGAGACGCGATATCTTCCATCTAACCTAAATTGAACGAAATAACTAAACTAACTAAACTAGAATACTATACTAAAATTGAATTAACCCTCATTTTTTCATTTGAAGTTAATACAATTTTAATGATATATTAAAAAAAAATAACAAAATTTTGAAATAGATTATGCTACAAAGTTACGAAATTGATCTTGTCTTTATGTGGTAGTACATTTTATAATGACAAGAAAGTTCATTTGTTTGATATATGGGTATAGTTATAAAACTAAATTGTGTGAAAATATATTTCAGACATACTCATTACAACCATTATTATATAGGTAATATGTACTTGGATATTTTGCGTAAATCTCTTTTGGATCGTTTCCTTAGAACGGCAATATTATTACGTACTAGTAGGTACTCTTTCGATGAGAGATCCCTTTGCGTTATCGTATGCTTTCAGTATCCGCCTCTACGCCCTTTAACTGTCTATTACGTAGGTATGTATTACGATTTATTAATTTTGTATCGGCATCTGTTATTACCTAATACCACTACTACGCCGTTTGTACAACGACTAAGTAGTCGTAGTTCCAACCGTAGACTTAATACCGGTAAAGATATTATTATTATTATTATTATTATCAACTTTATTCGATAAAATATTGATAAAAGTTAATCCTAAAGTTTTTGTTGAATAAGTTAAGTCATAAAGAAACTTCTTGTTTATGTTGACGCCCCCCTGTGAAGTTAAAATAATTAAATCTCATATAGGTAGAAACATACATATGCTTAGTGCGTACAAATTGTGTATATGCTTATTTCCGTTACAATAATAGAGAAAATATTTTGATATCGTTCCCAAAATAATTCTTCTTAATTTTGTTTGTTAGTAAGCTATAATGTTAAACGAGTTTTTATTTCTCAGAAAATTCTGTGTTTTCAATTTTCGTTTTGATAAACTTTAACGATTATTCATCATCATTTAACTCTTCATGACGCATTATGAAAAATGATGGATCATACCTTTATTATCAATTTAATTTTTTGTGATGGTATTTTTTTGTTATTGCTATTATTTTAAATTTCATTTAAACAACTTTAAATTACTATTCAAGTTAAATAACTGTGGGCTATTGTAACGTTTATTGTACCGACTAGTAATTATGTAAAAAAGAAACAAATATTCATATAATTATGCGTGCTACCCATGCTGGATGTCTTTATTTTTATAGCACCTGATAAACTTATTCAATTTGTCGAATTGCGATTGGTTTGCCGTTTGTATACAAAGTGTACCATTGGCATGTTTTCCGTATTAGCCCAAAAGTCGGGCTATACCCAAAGATTTCAGCTATACATTTTTTAGAGCTATAAAAAAATTAAAAGATGATTTAAGTTTACTGAATAACGATTAGAGTATTTAAAATTTCGTGAGAATATAATATACCTACAAGTGAGAAGGTAACCTACCTCCGTTATTAACATTGGCAATTGGAGTGTCTTATAGCGCATCTGTGCTTAAGATAAAGGAAATAAACAAAATCATATAGTGTATCAGCAAAATCTCGCTTGCACATGTTGTTGCAAATAAGGCTCACTTGTGTAACACTTCTACATCGCTCATTACTTTACTGATACGCCGTCATTGATACAAGGAACACGCTACCCAGAAATGATGCGCTAATACCTGTTGTATTATCTTTCGATTTGTATGGACAACATAATCAGGGCTTTATAGGTCTATATAATTCAATGCGTCGATTTTCGTCCAATCAGCAAAGCTAAGCAATATTGAAAGCGGTCAATACGTTCAACTATACAAATTTTACTATGTATTTTGAATTATTTATATAATTCAATTAATTATCAGCATATGAAATTAAGTTTTTTTATTCCATATTATATTTTATACCTATTTAATATTTATTTATTTTTAATAAATTTGTATTGAGGGTGGGCTTACTCAGCATGAAAACTCTAGACACGTCGTTTGAATTTACACAGAACACTTATATCTCAAAACTATAAAAAATCTTTAGGGAGCTGTTTTCGAAGCACGAGTACGAAAATGTTTAGATATTATTTTAAAATAAGTTTTAATACCTACCTAAAACTAGTTTTTTCATCGTAATAGTTTTGATAAAATATTATTTTCACAAAGATTTCCCATGTGTAATTTGACTGAAGAAAATATTCATGCCGTTTATTGTAACAGTAAATTTAATAAATATTTAGGCATTTCGGTTAAAAAATATTAAAAATATCCTTCATATCTGCTTTGACCATCCTTGTAACAGTGAAACTAAAGACATTTATTCACACTCACATCTATTGAGCTATAATATGTAGCTTACTTATTAACAAAAGAGTGGAAACGGATTTAAATTTTCATAAAATATACTCATGAATTGTATAAAGACCACATTCATTTTTTGGAACGTAAAGATTTTTCATGTCTGTTGGTATATGTCAGTAAGCCAAATCAAATTAAAAGCTCATATGGATAATACCCATGTTATTTGTTGTTGTATATTTTCTGCGTTATCATCAGTACCTACAGCCTTTTTACAATATGAATATAATTAAATAATCCCCAAATCAGATGAGGAGAAAACCTAAGTAGTATTATACCTTTTTCGATAATAAAAAATAATAACATAAAATTCAGTTACTGAAAATTGCCGTAAGACGTAGGTATGGAAGGAGACGGAACAAAATTTTCTGCAAATCTCTATAGCCATAATATTATTAGTATTAGTATGTCGGCCTTATAATATCTTTCAATTTCCTCCCAGAAAACTCTTGAAAATCTTAGTGTACGTATATTGTAATACAGTATTATATGTAGTAGAAAATATGTTAACTGAAGTAGAATACCTACACTGAAGCAACATCTATTCACATTGTTAGAAGAAAGTATGTATTGGGAGTGGATATAGGGGTATTGATCTGAAATGAAATTGATACTTAGTGACGTGTATAATAAGATGCTTTTGAAGGTAAGGAGAGAAATGCTTGCGTCTTCATTTCTGACTATAATTCCAGTTAGAAACTTTGTTTCGTTTTGTTTCTTGTTTAAAAATCTAACAATTTAAGTAGGTAATTGAAACTTTCGAAACAAAACAAAAGAGTTTTGTCAATAACTATGTTTAGAAACTTTAGTCTCAAAGTCAAATAGAAATCAAAGTTTTTAGTTTGTTACAATCGTTGACCGATGAATTTCTTTCAAAATAGAAACAAAACAAGTATTGTGAGTTTTATATATATCTTTTAGTGGGATGATATGTACGTTACTTTAAATAAGCATAATTATAATTTATTTGTTCGATTTAATTGGCACTAACAATATGGTATATACTTTTTTTTATTTAGTATTGCACTAATCTGTTTCAGCTTAAAATTGTTCCACATGCGGTTTTGTCAGTACTGAATGCACTAAAAAAGCTCTCTGAATTTTTGATAATCAATCAACCTTCCTTTACACGAGACTTGTCTCTATAAGGAGGATGTTTAGATTTAAGTTTATATCAAATAGTCTTTGTATTATTATATCAGTTTTGTTTGTTATGTTCAATAAAATAAATAAAATAAAAATTTTTGATATAAAGTGTTTTATATTAAAAAATTGAGAACTTGTGTATGAAGTTATATTTAAAAGTACATGGCTAGAATTGCATTTTGCGAATTCTCTGATACTCATTGTGCGTACAGAGGGAAAGGAATTCGTTGGTTTTGGTTTTTTATAGAACGTTTATAGCCATAAAACAAGATTATTATTCTCAGCATGATATCTTATCTATCTTGTACTAACAACAGAATGTGAATATATTCCTTTGACATTGAGTCAAAGGAATGTATTCACATTCTGTCAGTACAGGACCATGTACGTATGAATGTACTTGATTGTTGCTCACACATGATTAGGGTCAGGCATATTATATCATATATCAAAATAGCTTAATGATAGTATGATTTGATTGATTTTTAATCAGATTCGATTCATATAATGATTATGTATCATTGTTCTATATACATATGTAAAAAAAATCTAATATTTCTTAACTTTTATCCAACCCATGTCACCCATCAAACAACCATCACCCATCAAAGACTCTTATTTTCCGGTTATCATGTTTGGTAAGACCCTCTATCTTTGATATCTTCTACTTACTTTCATCGAAGTTTTTTTTATTACTTTCAAATCGAATTTTTGTTTTGTACAAACTGCTGAATATTCATATAAGATAACAGAAATGATTGTGGAAAGGATTATGATCTTTGAACAATAAGATTTCAATTTATCCGATTAGTACGTAATTGATTTGATGTAATCTCACTATATACTGTTTTTAATTAAAGATATCAGCAGCAGCTATTTCTTTTAAACATATCTTGGTGTATAAGCAGTAAAATTTCAAATTGGATTAAAACAAAATCACACGTTTATAATCATAAACTATGTAAAATGTTTATTAATACCGAAAAAGACGCGTTTCGAACGTACAATAACTTAGGTTATTGTACGTTCTATTTTGGTTATGTCATAATGTGATTAGAAACTAAAATTTCAAATAAATTATACTAAATAAAATATACTAAAGTATGGTGTAATTGTATATGTACCTACTAGTTTTGGGTATTTTTTTGTGAGAAACAACTGGCTATAAAAATGATTACCTATCCAAAAGTGTTCACTATTGTGTATTTATTAACGTTCAGTTGCAATGCAAACTATTTGAACATATTTTAATATTTTTATTTTTTTTCTTTTCAGTGACCAAATTCATCCGTATTGGTATCGCCGACAAGAACGATAATCCACCATATTTCGACAAGGCGCTTTACGAAGCAGAAGTCGATGAAAATGAAGACATACAACACACTGTGCTCACAGTCACCGCCAAAGATCACGATGAATGTGAGTTTTTTTCCTTTCACTTATTTATTTTCAAGATTTATTTTAATATGTTGTAACCTTTTGCTATTACACAGAACTAACCACCCATATAATCGCATATTCAACCATGACTTTGCAGTGCTGTTTTTCTCATTTATCGATTCAATAAATAACACATAACGTAGACCAATTCGTAAACATAAACTTGAAACTTGGCATAAGAATGAGAGAGGTGTTATATTAATCTTTAATAGAACAAAAAACAACATGAAAGCATTAAAAACGCCATGGAAAGAGGTAACTTAATTCGCTCAAAAGCGTTATGATTTGTTTCTACTCTATTTGCTCGAGAACAGCTTTACAATGCAACTAATAATAATCGTAATTGTTTAAACCAACCAATTATTTATCAACATCTTACCTGTTTATTTAAGTAGACATTTTTATGTCAGTTTGTCTCTGGCGACCAGTTTTTTCTGATTATTTTTTACATCCTTTATAAAAGCCTAAAAATAATGTGGTCAATATAATATTATACTTTACCAAAGCCATTATAGTTGTCTAATAAATCGTTGGATGTTAAAATTGCAAACATAATAATAATATACACTCTAACGAGGCAATACGATCAAAGTCCCTAAAACTTATATTGAAACTTTGTACATAAAAATCTTTTTAAAGTCGTCTTCGATTGATAGCGGTAATATTTACAATACATTAAGCACGAGAAACTCTTCTTTTTTCTAACTGCTAATGTTTTAAATCAATGTACAGCAATATGTTTAAAGCTTTTTTACAGCGTCATTGATCAATCAAGATTTACAGGTATGAAAGATTTTTCGTCTATTTTCTGTCAAAATTGAATGCTTGCAAATTGTACACCAGCCTGATATTAAAAAAAAACATTTAAGAAAAGTTGTTTTCCTACCGTAATGTAAAATAAATCGTGAGAGATATCTTTGAATTAAATAAGATAATTATTGTCAATCTAGTATTCTTAGCCCATACATATTTAATTTCAAATAATTCAAATATACTATTTGTCAGAAATGAACGACAATCGGTTTCATAAAAGTAGTTTCAGTGAATTATTTAATTGCACTCTAAAACATTTTGTGTTGCTACAAAAAGCATGTCGAATGCACGTTTCATTGAAAAATAATCAAATTTTTATTTCAATATTTTAGCTAGATACGTTACCATGGTATTAAAAAGTCTGAGAATTATTCCACGGGCACATGAATTGTACAGGGGTATAGTGCCCATATGTAATATTGATAACATTGATAAAACTTTTTATTAAATAAATGAACATTTTATTGACAGAAAGTCTTACGAGGAAAAAACTTTATTCCCTTAGGCGATTTGTTCCATCTTGCAATAATAAAATTATTGTTGTTAATATTTTGTATTGTATGGATTTTATTTATCTATGACGATTTTGGTTTAGCAACGAACTAATAAAAACTGTGTACGTGGTGATCCCTAATGAGAAATAAAAAAATCACGTCCAAGAGTTGATATTCCTGGAAAATATAGCCCCCGTCATAGCCTTAATTATTATCTAGTGTCTTGGAAATATCTAACTGGCATTCTCAATAATATTCTGCCTCAAGAGTATCAAACATCATACAAAATTGGGTAGTTTAACAATTTTGAAGACCCTTCGTTAGATTGACAGCTAAGTTAATACCGCAGTTTACTTTCAAGAATAGATTTTAATTTGACATTTCTGAAACACAAGACAAGATTCTAGATTAAAACCGTATTCCACTGAGAAGATTAGCAACGGAGTTTGAATAATATGAATTTGGTACCCACGCTGTCTTCAATTTATCGATCATAACAACTTTATCAGTACAATAAAAAGTCTTTTTAATGTTCGATCACACATTCATTCAAAGTGAAACATAAGTAATCGTTCTTTTAGCTGATATTTTCTTATAAACGTCTTTAATATTAATTTGTTAATTAATATAAATATTAAATAGGGTATAAGAAAATTGAAAAACAAACCTGTACAAGAAATGATAAAGGTAAAAACTCATAATGACCAGGGGGCCCAAAATGGCCACATTGAGCAATTCATCTACAATTCATATTTGGCGAAATGTTGCCGTTTAATCGTTTTACAATTCCTTACATGATCCTTTTATGATTCATATAAAGTGGCATTTTTAGCCCCCCCAGAACGTCTTTAGGCTAAGAATATTATTTTACAGGAGTTTGATTTCTATAAAAGTGTTCTTCTTCTTTCCTTAAAATTGCTCTGAGCGTTGCAGTTATAAAACGGTTTGACTAGAGATTTTCCAATTTTTTCCAAAATTTAATTGACGAATGAAATCCAATTTGTAATGATTTTGGTCAGAATATTACATGGAATTCAATATTTCGTTTTGTGAAAAATCACCGCCAAGTAACAATTTAGTAGTCATAACATTTCATCAACAATAATTTTAGTTTTACTTCATATTGAATGGCTTTACATTTTTTTGAGTCCACAAATTGCATCGAAATCAACATTCCAGCAACGATAAATAAAAAAGTGCCATTCTTTTAAGGAGTAATAATTCAATAGAACGCGACGCACTTTAAACTAAGATTACTACTGAACGAACACGTAAAATAATAGCTAAGGCAACCGTGTCATGTTTGTTAGTTTAGGGTTAATATTAGTCATAATTACATAGATAATATTACATATGCATACTATTATGATATTATTATAGCGAGTTAGCTATGCCTATCTCCGGTACTGTCCAACTTCCTCCTGTCACGTGTTATAACGTGGGATATTATATTATGAAAATTAATATTACGTATTTTGTTAATTTAATACTTAGTATATTCATTAATGGAATAACGTCGCATGTGTGTATACCTACACACAATTACACTTTACACATAATTCTTGGATAAATAATTATATATAGGTACTTGAATTTGAGTCCGTTCGTCGATATATTTTTGGTCGTTGGTGTGTGTGTTTGAAAATTGGCATATATAAGAGTATTCCCGAATAATATACTATCCATATATTATAATTTTAAAAAATAACAAAATGAAAAAGTATCCCTTTATGTGATTTTTACACTACCGCCATCTATCGAGTTTTTTTTACAAAACAAGTACCATTTTATTTACATTATCCATTTTTCTATTGGTGCTGATATAACTAAACTCTATAATAACGAATCAAATTGACCAAGCAACAGCGAACTAGTATTTTGAAAACATTTATTACTGGTAACTTCATCTAAGGTTAATTGAGACAAGTATTTATTTCTATCTTAGATTAAAAATCATGAGAGAGAAGTCTTTTGACTAATCGAGTCATTATCAATCTACGACCAACACGATCAATAAGTTATTTCGGCATTTCACATGAAGACAGACTATGACTTTTACTTTTTAATTAATGAGTTTATTTCCTGAGTAGAATCACTAGTGAATCATTTCTTACATACATAACACAATTAAAACAACAATAACACAAAGCTTTACATACTGTCTACAGTCTTAGTAGATAGTTCAAACATTTCGAATGTAATGTCTGTATATTTATTTATAGCTATGTATTGTATTGTTTTGTATTATTGTATTTATATAATGAAATTATTTATGTTGTTACCTATTTATATTCAAATTTCCTTTTCAATTATAATACAACTTGATTACCTTAATTATTATTATTGTAGTTATAATTCTGTACTCACTGTCAAACCCACGTATATAAACAATGGTGTATTCCCTATTATTTCTTTGATCGTGTTTTTTATTTGAATTCTAAAGATTAAAAATATCTGATTATATTAGGTAGGTATATTGATGTAGATCGGAATGATTATAATAATTAATGAGTCCACCGGCTTGGTCCATGAAAAAAATGGATTATATTTTTAATTTGCAGTTTATTACATACGTGTGGTCTGGTGGCTTTCCCACCGTGTTTGTTATTACTGTGTGGGTAATCTGTGAATTAACTGCATGCAGTAGGTATTATAATCGTTCTGCGCCGCAAATATCAAACAATTAATATTCGTGGCTTGAATCATAGCTGAACTGATTTAATACTTTATGAAAATCATACTCTAAGAATACCTACCTATGATAATACTGAAAAACGAGAAAAAAATGGAAGGTCTATCTAAGACTTCAAGGCAAAACAATATAAACTAAACTAACTCTTACCTCATACCACATCGAAATTCGGGCGGGCAAAGAGAACGGAACGCTAAATTGATCTATAAGACATTTTATAAAGTGAAATATTTTCAAAGAGTGTCAGTATTTCCATTTCCGAATTAGTTTAATTCTCTGTCTTCATTGAAGGGTAGGTCTATTGTTCTTATCAAAGGCATCATTATCACTGTTATTGTATGATTAGAGAAAATAATAATAAATTCAATTATTATTATTCCCAAAGATATAGTTGATATTTAATATCTTTGATGTTCTATTCTAAATTATTATGCGATGAAATGGTGATATAATATAATTTTTATTTTACTTCGAAACACAAGTCTTCTAAATGAAATAGGTTTTCCACTCTATTCTTGGTAAAGTTTGAAGTGTCTAATGATGATATTTCCTTTATCATCAGGTAAATGCATTATTTTACTTCTTTAGGTTATTATCACCTATCTCAAAAATATAACGACACAAAGAGGAAGTTTTTCATGTTTATCAAATTAAGTAAATTCATTAGCCACCTATTTATATTGTACCATAGGTGCTTAATACTCGTAGGTATATACCTAAATGGCACATATTTTTATTCTAATTAACGACATTATTAATTGTGTCATTATTTTATATAGATTTGCATTACATTTTTTATTCACTTTTGCAAGTAATCAAAAATGTATGTTTCAGAAATATCCTAGGCTGGGTCTTCTTACAATATTTCACCCACTTTTTTCTCAAAGCAATGGTCATGTCTTCTAGAACCATGGGAGGATAAAAGAAAATAGGGAGAGTTTTAAAGAAGTTGGCAGATGACATTATCCAAGTTTTGGAAGAAAAGTAAAATTTTAAAATACAAAAACATTTGAAGATGAGAGTCAACAAATTATATTTCAAAATAACGAAGATTTCTGTTTACCTATAAAAAATTTCACCTTTGAGAAAAAAATATATAATCAAATATATTATCTTATTACAGTTTATTCAGGTAGCCATTTTTATTCAGTTTTATCATCGGTTAAAACCAGATACACCTCATGAAAATATAATAAATAATTAATTTTCATAAATTCCAGAAAATATTCACTCACAGAGATTTTTCATAAAGGGTAATGTAATTAGTTATTTTTGCAATAATTACTTATTTTTGTTTACCTGCCCTTAATTATTCTTAATTATCAAAGTTTCAAGAAGTCATTGTACAAAGCAAATAACAGTATTATTTCAGGAATATTACGTACCTACAGCAGGTTTAGTACTATAGAGGAGAAAAAAAGTGTTACAGTTCAAAATAAAATCAAAGACGTGTAATTATGTAAATTTGAGCGATTAATTGAGCTATTTTTTTTTAAATCCAAACTAATGTATGTAAAATACAAAACATATAGTAATAGTACCTACTTAATCCATTTGTGTTATTTTTTTACATAAAAGAAAGTTGCTTCATTTTCATCAGTTAGTTAATTAATGAAATATATATTTTGATATCATCATCATCATAACATTACGACATATCCCACAAGAAGAGTAGCGAGGGAACTAGCTGCATGTTATCGCTCTCTTCCTACCGTAAAAAATAAGTCATTCAGGGTAAGTGACATACCTTATCGCTGAATCTAAGATGTCAAATGTCTTATTCGTAATGTTTTACGAAAACTTGCCTTCTACAGGACACTCGAAAACTTACATTAAATTATGAGAGACCTACTTTTTACCAGGAGTTTTGCAGAACAGATTTATTTAAAAAAAAAGTGAATTTTCAGTGATATATGTAAGCACATGTTGCACAATTTGACGAACCGAATGTTGCATTTTAATGCTTTTCAATTCCAAGATAATTTTCGATTGATTAAATGAGTGCGTGCGAAAAGTGGCTAAAGGTACAACAATTTTTAAATTTACAACTGTACTTTATGTACTGTCTAACTAATTTTTTCTATAAAATAGAACCCGATATTCGGTATTTAACCATTCCAAGACAGAAATTCATTATTTCAACGGAGTATAACTTTTTTCTACAATAAACTAATGTTTGATGTGACAAATTTATTTTACTTGTCTCTTATCATCAAAACCTTCCTTATATTATAGTGAAATATTGTTTAATACTGATGTGAAGATTAACTTATAGCCGTGACAGTACTTCTCTTTTGACCGAAATTGAACCCGAAATTATTAACCTCCATAAAATGTTTGTTTGTAACTTTAATACTACTAAATAAAATTTATGTACTATTAATCATGATGAGTGAACCGAAAAACATAAAGACCCAGTAATTTTATGTTTTATGGTCCAGAATTAAGTTGAATCAATACGAGTACCTTCTGTTTTATGTGGCAAAAAGTATCGCTTTGGTTTCAGGAACTGAAGCGTTAACATTTTTTTTTATAATGCCGGAAGAGAAATCTATACGGATGTATTTTATTTACTGAATAGATCTTTTACGTAGATAATGTGTAATGATGTAATATTTTTTTATTAGGAGACGTACGTTGACAATATCACGTGTAGAAATGACCATCATAATGGCAATGTATGTCAATTAGTAGTTCAAAAGGATGTGGTGAGTGCAGGAGAGATAATGTGTTTTAAGAATTTCCAAAAAAGTATAGTTGAATTTGTGGTTACAAAGCATTTGTCTAGTACTTTCATGAGATTTAATCATCCTTTATCCTAAATAGGAGCGGAAGTTCTCGAAAGTTATTATTCATTTTTATTTTTAGCACTTCGTTTTGCAAATAATATCCCATGAAGGTACTAAAGAATAGTGCCTTATTTCCACAAATTCATCATAAACCTCCAAGTGTCATCGTTTACAATATTTGTCGGTGATTTATAAATAATTTTGGCCCGTGTGTTTCGAATATTGTTTTTTTATCCGAAATAATGGGAAAAAGAATTTACATCATTGATTAGTTAATAGCCCTTACAAAACGTATAATATCTAACAATTTTGCAAATTTTGTTCAGAAGATATTAATAATAATGATCTATATAATCTTAATTGGTTGCCATGATATCTTGATATACTTGTCACTCAATAATAATACAATAATAATATCTTGCGAGGATCGAATTACTATTAAGCCTGTTTTGAGAATTATTGAAGTGTCACCGAACCAAACTTAACCACAGCGAATTATAATATTAAATGAAAATTATCACAAAGAAAATGCACACATTCTGGTCCGTATCTGTACTTGGCTAACTAGGCGTCTCTAGTTTTATTAGGGCGAGTAAATTCTGATTAAATGAAAAACACAAAATAGTTCATTTTTGTTTCATTTCGTACCTATTCAATATCATATGGAAAATTCATACTTAAAAAGGAATGATTTTAAATATTCTGTATTTTCTAATGTGACTTTGTGGAAATGCATTATAAAAGATTATATATAAAATTAATTTAAAAACAATGCTTCATACTTTTTCTCGTAGTGGAATGATTTTTTGTTGCACTCAAAATTGGGATAATGCTAATATTTGTTTACGAGTAACTCAGTTCTTACACTTTAAATAGCGGTTGTTTCTTGGTTGTAAATACGGTAAAATGAAGGAACATTAATTAATAAGAGATCATTTTGGTAAGTCATAAATTTGGAACAATACGAATATTATAGGTTAGTGAGAAATGTGTTACTTATTCAGGTCTTACAGTTGGAATAAAAACAATTCCTTATTTGTGAGTATGGCTGACATTTCTATGTATAAGTATTATTATTATATGTCATGCTCTTGACTAAGCAATCGGATATGTCATTAAGAGGATAATATACATGCATGTACACGAACATCTTATGTATGTAGATCATTGAACTTATGATTATAATTCGTGAGATGGTGAAATTCCCTCCTTTGCGGCAATTTATCATGAAAAAGGCAATATTAGTAGCTTTCGTTCGCCTGAATAACGAAATCTAACATAGTTTGTAAAGTAATATGTTTTGATCACAGGAGATCTTATCACCGTGATAGGCAATTTTAAATATTGAATTGCTCAAAATATCACTCGAACTATATCTTCGTATTTTATCACGGAAGAAGTAGTGAAGATTTTTATTTATGGTTATTAGCCAACTCATCATCCTTCAACACTCTGGAACACAGGCCTAGAACCAAAAACCTACTTCTTCTTACGACTTTCAGGTCGTCACAAAACTTGTGTTCGAAAGAAAAGCGCACTCTGAGCATTTAAGATACATTAAATTCATTCCATTAAAATTCAATGTTTGTCGAGATATTTTTTTTACAGTTTATTGTGCTGATTTTTATTTTATGTACACGAATGCTTACTGTTATTTTTAAATATCATGTTTTCTGTTTTTCATAACATTGTTATATATTTCTAATGAAAAATTATTATTTCTCTTTACCACAAAACGGGATAATAAATTGTGTTGTATTGTTTGAGTCATTAATAAATAAGACTTAAGACAAAAATAAAACAAAGTCTTGTGTAAGTATGAATGCTTGAAGATTATGCCACGAAGCTTAATTAGCGACAGTACTTGTTACTAAATCTATCATTCCTTATGATTAATGAATGACACGTAATAATATTATTATTATTAAGGATACATTCTGCCTGGTGTGGTGAAGAAATACTTACTTCAGTTCATTTTTAATAGTTTGATTGTCTCTCGGAGTTTTCTCTTTATCATAATAGTAATAAGTGGAGTACGAAGTACCTAGATGAAATTTATGTATATGCAATTGAATTTATTGTACCTCTTTATTACAGTTTTAATAAGAATCATAACCAAAATTTATGTCGTCAATCGAAACGTGAGTGAAATTTCGATTATATTTTCACCTGTAAACTGTAAGTACCTACTCAAACAATAGTTGTTTATTCATAAATGAAAATTGTTATATCACTTTACTCAAATTAGTAGACATGGTACGAATATTAATTAATTGATCGATAGTACTGCATATCAAAGTCATTTCTTCAGTGTGATAGTTGAAAATCTTTAAATAAATATTTTTTATACTTATTTCGTGGGAGAATTTAGTCTAATTAATCGCATTTTTATGAAATTCTATCAGTCATAATTATAAAAACAAAATTCTTTGTGTTGTTCATACTGTTCAAGAGTTGCGACGTATTTTTCAGTAAAGTATACTTACACATCTTTTGAAACTCAGATTGTATTTAAAAGAAATAGATTATTTAGTATTGGCTCAACTTCTTGGAATGGCATGTATAAATATATATATCTAAAAGTAATAATCTGCAACTGTATTTGAAGCTATGCCGTTTTAACAATGCATTTACATTCATAGGTCGCTTCCAAGCATTATGTGATAGTTGTCCTAGGTACAATAAGTAATTAATTGTGCTACTTAGTAAGGAAAGACAGGAAACAGACTACACCAAAAAATCCCCTGAGAATACTCTAGTCAGGTGAAATATGGTGTAACTTCGTTCACTAGAATAATGAGTTTTATTCTTTTGCTCTAACCATCTTTTCACTGCTAAATGTTAGCCTCTTCTCTTCTATTGCCACATATTTTGCTCTTTCTTGGGCTACTATTGTCTACTTCCTACCTGTGACAGGGATGATATCATCCACTTACCTCTTTTGAGATTAACCTGTTCTTTTTGTTGAATCCCTTGTTATCAATGTATCGGTTCCCTGTCTAGCCATATGACCTGCCCATTGCCCACATAAATTTACCACTATAAAAAAATAAATACAAAATAATCAGATGTGTAAGTAGTTAATGGGCAATCTGTATTGAGCTATTTTCTTTCTCTCTTTTGATACTCATTAATTCAGTTTAACTTTACCTGGTAAATAAATTAAAACATTTATGACGGTCATGAATAACAAAATCCAAAGAATGTTGGAAATATTAAGAAAATATACTAATAAAAATAATATGTCATTCATTTTACCAAGTCTTGCCGTGCAAATCCAATCAAAAAGTTCAACCCAGCATTTATTCATCGTGTTCCACATTCTGATATTTATTATTAGACAGTTTGGTTGTACTGAAATTCGGCTAAATATTTTTTCGAGTTCGCTCGAAATTTAATAAAATAATGAAATCTATAATTTTTCCATTTACTTATATGAACTCGTTACTTGACTCTTGAAATTCAAAGTCACTCATTTTCACGAACTATTTATCATGTGCAAATCTCATTAAAAGTTCTCAAAATATTGATTTATAAATATGTAAAATAGACTTTGTTGCCTCTATAAATAATAGAACAAAAGGTTGGCTTAAAATGTCTTACGGCGATCTCTTAGAACCGATCAAAATTGAAAGATTTTAAATAAAATTCCAATATGCTGTTCGTTAAGTATTTGCTTAAATTAATAATAATTAAATGTATATAGTTTCGTTACCAAAAATATATTTATACATTTCAAAATCAATAAATATTGGAAAACTAATAACATTTATCTGTTTTCATCGAAATTTGATCAAATGCTGAAACCCGATTCAGTTTATTTTTAATGTCCGATTTTGACTGGATTTTGATAATCATGTCCTACCTTATATAATCATAATAGTAATGTTATGATAACGTTACACATAATAATAACAATAAATACCCGTATAACAATAGTAGGTATCACATATCGAACAAGGAACAACGGGATTAGGCAGCCAGAAGCGATTGTAATAAATTTATCTAGATGATGTGACTAAGAGAAACGATATAAATTATTATATTATAGCACAATGAAATTCATGTAATCAATCAGGATTTTGTTGGTCGTGTGAAATTACAAACTGAAGGTATTTCTATTATATCAGTTTTAACTGATTGTCAACATTGCTTATTCAACTATAATTCAGACGTAGATACCAATAGTTTTAACCAAAAATTAACCGCGTTTAGCTCAATTTTTAAAAACTGTAAACCTATGAGTTATTATATTTTCTATTTTTTCGGTGGTACATAACTTCATGGAAGTTCATTTTTTCTTATAATAATCTGAAGGTGGGATACTTCCGAAAGACCTCTGCCAAAAATAAAATTTATTTGGTGAAAGTTATAGTGTTTATAATTATATTTTTTTTTTATAATTAACTAAGATTTCTAAGCAACGATATTTGTTTTAAATTCAAATCTGAGATCAAATGCGAGGTTTCAATTTTAATTTTTAGTTTGGAATAATAGAAATAGAAGCTTGCATTTTTTTTTATTATTCAGTCACACCAACACGGAATTGTTTATAAGTGAGTTAACCAGCGGAATTACAAAAACGTGTAAGTTGTCCTCTCTGTGGTAATCAAAAAAGATTAGGCATTCAGGATGGGTGGCATACCACATCGCTGAATTTCGCCTTAATTTTAAAAGCTAATTGAAAAAGTGGGTGACCCATTCTTCGCCGAAAACTACACGTTGCAATTAAAAAAAAACGTTTCGATCTCACATCTGATGAGCTGAACTATCAGTATTTCAAACTGACGATGTAGAGTGAACATTACACGCATCATATCATAACATTCAGAGTAATATGAAGCAATATATAGCCAATGTACTCTACAAAATTTCATCCGAGCGATGACGATTTATGTTACTACCGCCTATATTAATCATCATTCCAGAATGTGACCATTTTTGTAATATTTCCGATTGATTTCTGTAGCTACATATCAAACGCTCTTATTTATATTCTACAGAAAACGTACAAAAATTGTAGCTGAAAATTATGACGTATGATACAATTTATTATCGGATTTTGTATTTTTATCAATGGCTTATCTCGTCTTTTATTCTGTTGATTGTAAAGTTTGATCTATATTCATACTGAGACAGATGTCATTCATATTTTTATGTGCCATGAAAATAAATGGAAAGTGGTAAATTTGAAGTAAAGCTTAAGTTCATGATAACATTTTTTATCAGTGCATTTTAGTGTCATGTAGTATTAGATTCGATCTGCCGATAAAAAGGTGAATCAATTGTTATTGATCTGCGCTTAATGGAAGAAGTTATTTAATAAATTACAACGAAGATAAAAGTATCGTTCTAATAAGTTTTACAAGACATGATTAAAGTGTCATTATTTCGTGAAGTTCACAGCAAAGAACAGGTCTTTCACGATTTCTTTTAAGCTTTTGAATCTTCCGTTTGAGGCAGATGCTCGTAAAACATTCTCTCTCTCTCTTTATCTCTCTCTGTGGAGCGACTTTCTTAGATGGTCCTGAGCAAGTAGGTACTTTCCTTCTTCTATTCTGTTAACACCTTTAAAAATAGCGATCAGGAGTGAGCTCGTCTTGAATGTCCTACTTATGGCAACACTGGCTTTCATTTTATAACATGCAGTTATTCCACTGGCGACGTCACTGATTAAGGAGATGCTGTGATGATGTGAGTGTGGATAAATTAACCTTTTCGTACAACTTCCCCCACAAAAGATAGATTCATTGAATTAATTGCAAACCAGTTCTTTGTTTCAAGCATGTTTTGATTCAAAATAATAAGAAATTTTGTGTCATTATTTTCAAATAAATAGCTCATTATTATAATTGTCACACTCGAGTATGTTCTTTGAAAACGGAATAACGTGTTGCTACGTATTTTTTCACGCTTTGATTATATTATGATAATTCTTTCACGAACCTTTATACAATTTATCTAAAGGGTTGTTTATAATTGTGTATGAACAAATAAAGTCTGTGTAAATACAATAGTAAGTGTTGAGAAAATATGTTATGTAATACCAAAGGAAGGCTTTGTTTATGTACGTGGTCGGATGATGTCTGGTTATAGAAATATTTCAACAAAGGAAGCGTCAGATAACTAACGAGATTGTTTTGACGAGAAAATACGTTGCACTGCAGGGATCCTTATAACAGTCGCCGAGTTAAATTGTTTTTTAACATACTTAATTTTGTGTCACAAATTTGTTATTTTTTAAAATCAGTTTTGTACCTAACTACCTACTACTCGTACCATTATATATTTTTTATTATTACTACAAAAAATTTCATGGAATCTCTCCCAAAGAGTAATCTCCCAATCTTCTAAGTTTTCGAATTTCCTGTGAAAAAGAGGTATTCCTTAAACATCATAGATAAGACATTTAACATCTTCATTTCAGAGATGAGACATGTCATCCATCATTTTTTATGTGGTTTTTCCTCCCATACCCTATTATAGATATTTTTTAAAGTCTTCATATGAAAATACAAAATTATTCTTTTGATTTTTTGCCTTGTATGTAACTTCTCTGTTGACTCTGAAAAAAAACCACTAAGTTTATTATTCAAGTTTTTGTATTTTTTCCTCAAAATTATAATATTTATCATGAATATTAATTTAAATATGTCAATCTCTTAACTTTAAGAATATAAACACAATAAGGAAAATTAATGATTAAACTTAAGTAGCATTCACATTGCTTCATTTTGGATGATCATCCAGAGTGTCAGGGTCAAACCTGTTCATCGAAAGTGAACACGTCTGTTCACATTGGTTCACCCTATGCTTTCACTGCCATGTCAACACTCTCAGTCATGTCGTATGTAGTTTGACGTATTTTAGTAAATTAAACAAATTCAAAAATGGAAAATAACACTTAAAATAAATAAATATAGCTCTCGACTGCATAATAATTTTGTACATGATTCTGACATTCAATACAAATTCATAGAGAATTAAACAAATAATAAGATAAAACTTGTTTATGGTCGTTTCAGTGAAAGGACCTTTCATCAAAATTACGACGAGTGGTAATCTCTTTCCTCCATCATCGCTAGTGATCACTATTGATGAAACGCCTGTTCACACCTGTTCATCTTGGAGGATCATCCGGAGTGATCACTGAAAGTGAACAAGTGTGAACGCCCCTTTAGAGCTACTTTCTTGTGTTAAACCTTACAAGAATAGAATTCAGACGAATCATTTCGAGAGATAATATATTAAATTATAAAGATGAATTTTCTGAATTTCATTTATACAGTTAAATAATTCCGGATGTAAAACCGACTTTTAAAGAAATTCGTATATTCCATCATTATAGGGATAGAAATTATTTTTACAATGAACCGTTGTTCAAAGCTAAATTGAATATTACGTAAATTGAATATTGAAATAATTGTTTAAATCTTAGAGAAGACAGAAGACTTCATTTGGTCGTACGCAACTCATTCATTTCGTGATGTGTACTTATCTTATTTAGCAAATGAGTGTCATACCAGAGAATTCTCTCCTACAACAAAAAGTGGGATAGCCACCAGACAAACTGAATGCAATAAACGTACAGGTCATTCTCTCCTTGTATATAAAAAACAAGACGTTCAGGATGGGATACCTCATTGTCAGTTGATATCCCTAATTGAAAATGTTGTCTTATCCGTGATGTTTAAAGAATACCTGGTTTTTAAGAGATATTCCAAAATTCCATAAACTTGTGGGAAGCAGCTTTCACAAAATTCTACTTCATACAAAAATTCAACAACAAAAATCCCTCTTTTTTCATCGAAAGAGAACAAAATCAAAAAAATCTGCTTTTGCCAATCAAATTATTCATTAATATTCTGTTGAAGTATAATATTAATTATGTGCCTTGTTGAGAAGCAATTTAAATTGTATTAATATTTTAAAGACGGGTTTTTCACGGGACAAAAAACACTAATTATCCCGTTATATTTACTTTCCACAGGGAGTTGAGCAGATTGGATATCCTTCTTATTTGAAATAATATTATTTTATGCAAAATAATTTTGTTAAATCAGAGAGTAAGAGAGAGAAGGAGCTCACACTAATTTTGGATACTTGGATGGTTGAAAATATTTTTAAACGAATCGGTCAAATTATCCTCGAACTAGAAGGATAGCAAAGGTCCAATGAAGTGAATTGAAATGATTTGAGTTAGTACATATATGTAAATCAAAACCATACTAGGCAAAATATTACGGGAATACAGACTTTAAAAATATTTTGAATGATGGACTATATTACCAATTAATTCGTCTTTGCGGCCTGGCTCTTTTCTGCAAAGCTTCGTTATCTTTTTTCTGTTTTCGTTACAAGGGATAACCTGAATAAATTATTTTTATACATTTTTATTTGCCCAACAAAAATAATCATTATCATCAATTTCGTAATGAGTTTGATTAGGTGGTTTTTAGTAAATTATAATGTCTTTAGTATATTATGTGCTATTTATCTCTTTCTGAGAACGAATAAATAAAAATAACACTGCAATTAAATTTTTATTTTCTATATAATAATTCTTAAATCGAATAATACTAAAATTCGATGCCTTTTACGTATCATCAGTAAGTTATTATCAAAAACTTTCACAAAAAAAATTCAATTGTTCGGCGGTGTATGCATTTATATTGTGGAAAAACATTTTTAAAAAGTTAAAAAATGTAAATGAACTGTTTATTTTTTGTCAACTGGGGAGTCTTCATCCAACTGGCTTGATTTTAAAAAAGAACCACATTATCAAGAGAAACTCTCAATTGTTTTTAATATTACCTTAAAGTACACTTTCGATGTATAGGTTCGATCATTGGTATGAAAAAATAAGTCTTTGTTTTGATATATTTTTGAAATTCTCAAATTAATAATACGAGAGGTAGGTACTAAAAAAATTACATGATTTGCCCTCTTCATGCCGATAGTAAAGAAAATGTTCAAGATTGGTAGATCACTTAATCGCTGAATCACAGGTGTTAAAATGATTTCTCAAATAATAATCAAAGGGCGATATTATTGTGAAAGATAATCTTCTTTCGGGATCCGAATAGACGAAAAAAGCACTCGGCTATTAAGATAAGTTAATAGTTATATTGATAAGTTTATCAAATTATAATTGATTTAGAGCTTAACTTGAACTCTGTTCTCTAAATCATATCCTTATCTAATGGCTGGTCTATTTTAATACATAGTTAGCGTATTATTTGTATACAGTTAAACAGTTGTTGGTATATACATAAAAGAATGATAACTGGTGGATAGTACAAGTTCTCATCTAGTATAAAATCAACAATGTTATTCTTACAAAATGTCGTAATAGTGACCCTGCGGGGTATTAAAAGATGAGGAATTTTAATATAAACGGTTCCTGTAATATCCTTACTAGAGAAAAGCTTGTAGTTGTTCCGCTTCCATTGTGTCAATAAAGGGAATATTATTATTAATATTACCATCCACATTACAATACAATTATTCCAAGATTTTATATCGTTCGCTGACCCCTCATAATACATCATCTATTGATTTTACATTCTAGGTACGACATTAATTACAACTTTTGCGAACATTTTGAGTGTCTTACTGGCAAATATTCCTAAAACCTACTC
The DNA here is from genome assembly GCA_947579605.1 of Athripsodes cinereus. Taxonomy (NCBI): domain Eukaryota; kingdom Metazoa; phylum Arthropoda; class Insecta; order Trichoptera; family Leptoceridae; genus Athripsodes; species Athripsodes cinereus. The sequence continues at coordinate 21,533,107 of OX388305.1, read as the reverse complement.
TATTGTTCGATTTTAAATACGGTGAAAATGAACAGAATAAGGATGAAAGTCCTACAGTCACCAATCAGAAACCTCGATTGGAGAACCATGTCGACACAATGCAACATTGTGTAAAATCTAATCGGAAGAAGTGAGAAAGGTGTCCCAATGCTTACGAATTGACTCTAGGTTGATCCGGTCAATCAATAAAAAAAATGTAAATATCCTACAGTGATCATTCTGAAAATATTATATACCATTCATTAATTTACAAATATGGATATTATATGATACGAGAAAAAAATATTAAATTAATGTTAATCTGCTTTCAAATATAATATTGAAATTGATATAAGAGTAGGTATTTATATGAAATAATAATACAAAGTATTATGTTATTCTTTCATCGTTTTTCTGATCATTTATTTTTATCTAAATGCCATCAAGTAGTGTGATAGTTCACAATGATTAAATTCTAATATTTTATATGTTATTTAGTTATTAAGTTCAGTCCCCGTATGAATCTCCAAACTTTTCCCATCACATTATCATAATCTTAATTTTTTTTCTCTGTTTAAGCCGTTTTTTTGTCTATGATTTTATTCTAAGTAAACTAGATACAGTGATGTATTCAGAACTAATAATTTATATTAAGTGAACTAGGTACGCAATACTTAAAGAAATTGGTAATCTTTCTATAAAATATTACTTTTTTAAATAGTCGCAAGTAGTACTTATATAGATATTAGGGTGTAAATAAATCGTTGTCAAATGTATGCATTTTATATTTTATTTTAATTCCAAAAATTTAACTCGTACGAGTTGACAAAGTTCCATTTATATACTCACAAAAGAACTAAGCTCAACCAAATATGTAGACTTAACGCTAAATAAGTTTAATGGTTATTTTCATAATTTCAACTTTGTTTCGCTTGAAGTTTATCAAAGGTATAGTGAAATAATTATGGTCACGAATTTTACACCACAAATCACTAGGTAGGTGTTTCTCAACATTGAAAAGTACTCATATTCGTACAAAATTAATCTTCTGTAATTTTTATCACTCGTAAACTTATAATGACCCCGTATATCAAGTAAATTTTAACATAAAAATGATGAATGTCTCATTGAATTCACTGACTTATGTGATATAGGTACATATTTTATCATCACGACTTTTATAACTGATAAAAGAGTATTACCTGTACCTATACATTATTATGTTTCTTTATTTTTTGGTATCATTAAAAAAACTAGGATAACAGAATCAAAGGTAAACAAAACCAATGTGGACTCAAAGGATACTTTTAGTATACATATACCCTTTTTAAATAGTCCAAGTTTGTTTTTTTTTTATATGGCATATCATTTCGTTAATATAGAAGTATGTCATTGAATAATTAAGTATTCACGTATAAATATGAATGTTTAGATATTCATATTATGGCAGTAGCAATTATGATAATATAGTTATATCTAATGATAATACGAAAGAAATACGTTATGTAAGAACTAGAAAATTAGTTAGTACCTATCTAATGTAGGTATACAAAAATAATTTACTACTACTACTAATATAGGTTCCACCATTGCATATTCCACAAGTGAGGCAGCCAGCAGACCAGCTGCGTAATGAACATGCGAGCTGTCCTCTCCTCACCAACTAAAAGTTAAGACATTCAGGGTGGATGGCAAACCACAACGATGAATTTAAGATGTGAAATGTTTGTATGTTTACAGGATACTCGGAAATTACTTTTAGTATATCCATTTTTTACCGAGTTTTTCACGAAATAAACAAATAAAAAGTATACATGCGTATCTATAAAATATATAAAAGTATTTATTTTATATATTTTATGATATTTATGTCTTGCTTCCATGATAGGGCTTTTGGCCACGCAGGACCCGTGATTTGGAATCGTCTCCCCGAGGACCTCCGTAAAAACCAGCCGATAACAACGTTCAGGAGCAAGTTGAAGACATCGCTCTTCCAACATAGTTTCCCGCGCCCTTGAGATTTATGCTCCATTAAACGGCGCCGAATAATATTATCCAACATACATACATACATATTGCTTAGCTTCGTGTGAGCATTTTAACTTATCTTTATTTTAGAAAGTAGATAACGTTCTTTTATCTTCCTATAATTAATTCTGAAAATCCCGCAGAATCAATGTTTAGATACGAGGATGGAATTATAAGTATCGCCTCACCGAGACTTTGCCAAGTGTTTACGTTGAAAACGGATACTCGTGTTACTGTATATTATATACGACATAGAAACGTTTCATAAAATACTCGTGTAGAAATGTTTAGATGCCGTCTCTAGCAGTGAAGGTGACCGACTTACAGCCAACTGAAAACAGCTCAGGTGAGATTAAATTAATTAAACGATGAAGACAAAGAATTTTATGATACTGATGATTGTGTCTGAATTAAAAATGTAAATATAATTCGTAGCAAGCAGAAGCTTTCAATGGCAAGTTTAAAGAATGACTGACAATATCTATATTTATGAAAAAAAAAATATTTGCATTAACTGGTTTTGATATCTTTTTATAATTTATTTGGATTACTTTTTTTCTCCCACATTCAAAAGCCAATAATGGTGGTTGATTGATACAAAACAAATGTATTCGTATTCGCGTAAGTGGCTTTTAAATATAAAATGGATACAAGATTTAAAAGTATAATTTCTTTTAAATTATTATGAAATTAAAGTAGGTACGTTGGTAGATAGATTATGATCAAAATACTTTTACCAGGATGTCTAATACTCTTCGACTAATATTTTCACAAAACCGGTTATTTTGTATATAGAAAGCAAAGCTTATTATAAATAGAAACGAGCTTTTTGGTATTTTTAAAAATTAAATTTACATTTTAATTCATCGTTGTAACACATTATGTACCTGAAATAATGTGTGTAATTAGGATAAGCCTTATTATATTCTCAGAACACATCTTTTATATCATTATGAAGGTTGTACAGTGGAGCTTTTTCGCATTAAAAAGTTTTCTTTTGAAAAAAGGGGTGACGCAAAGTTATAATCTAAGTATATACTTACCTACCCTGTACAGCATTTTCAATGAATACTATTTCAGGAGTTTCAGACAATAATATTACATGGTTTTACAGCACCAAGTTTTATGAATTACCTCCGTAGCTTTTATAAAGCACAATTAGTGCGACCAACAGAAGAAAATGAATAATAATTTCTTTAGTATTACTTTATTCATACCTTCAGTACTTTCCTTATGTACCTTATTATTGAGACTATCCCCTTTTTTGATACAAATATCAAACAAAATATAACTCGTCAAATTATTGACTTTCCCTAATTCAAGCATCCATTTCAATCCAATTTTGTGCATAATATCCCCCTCAATAAACATGAAACGAAATATATTTTCTAAATTTATCATAATTTTCATTTCTGACGAATTGAATATGTATTTCAATTCATAATGAAATAATATAGTACATACCTACGTCATTTATTTTGAATAAATATATTTTTGCTTTTGGATGGTGGACGGAATTAATCGTGTGGAAAATGCCGCATGTATTCTTATAAATAATCATCGTGTCAATGCAATATCAATAAATCTCAAAATAATTTGTTTTGAGAAAATGAATGTTAAACATTTGACTTCAAAAATTTAATAATAAGGATTGCCACTCGTCTTGCTTGTCTTTTTTCATTATGGCACAGAGAGTATAAGCAGCTAGTCTGCTATGGTAAGCCGCTTACAGTATATGCTTAACACTTTGTGATATGCTGTGAACAGGTTAAACTTTTAAATTAACTGTCTACTCAGTGCAAAAATATTACAATTTTACTATAAATGTATGTCTTATCCTCATTTATGTACTTTTTGCCTATACTATGAAAGCCCTTTTCTTTTTTCAATATGGATTTGATATTGTTTTTTGATAATAGGTATATCTTTAATTTTTATATTTGAAAATGTGTTACTAATTTTTATAGCTTCAAAAATATAGTTCATAGAAATCAATTTTTTAAGGTATTTTAAGCCGATATTTATTATTTTCTCAACCAAGCAAATCGAATGATCTATTTCTGTAACCCAGAATAGGCAGATTTTGAGATTTACCCTAACCGCACCATACAATAGTTATGTCAAAAATGAAAAATAAGGCAATCGCATTATTGCGTCGGGTATTCTCAATAAATAAAATTGAATAGATTTATTTCGTTTCATAATAAATCCATTCTAAAAATAAAAATGTTTGATGTTATCTAAAAAACGTTCAAAAAAATTACAAATTTTAGCAAAATAGTAATAATAATATTTATTTTACTTAAGATAATTTTTTTTTAATATTCATAATACTTATTTACAAATTCGTGAATGTAAATAGTGTTGTTTTAAAATTATTTTGTTACATTATTTATAATTTAAATTATATTTTATTATTTCATTTCTATTAGTTTCTTGAAATATAACTGATCAAAATGTAGGTAAGTTGTGGTTTTTCTATGTTGAAACAAACAAATCTCCTATAACCAAAATATTAATGTGTTAAATGGATGGTAACTATCGATTTTTTTAATAAAGTTATATAGTTATCAACCATTATTTATCTTCTGTAGATAGATTCATCTAGGTACATTAAACTGATAAACTTGTGCAAAAGACTTTTTCTAATAAAATGTATGTTCCATGGCGTTGTCGCACTCATTGAGAAAAATTGGAACACTTTGTAATTAGTATTTAGTATTCTTAAGTCAAGAAGGTAATTTCGGAAAGTAGCAAGAAAATAAATTGTTAGTAGGTATTTTGTTCTTGTACCAAAAATATACATTCTAATTTTCTTTAATCAAGGAATTAGGATGATAAACCTTTATTTGCATATATATTTTCCCTCTGTCCAGAAAAAGATAATCTAATTAACTGTAGACTCGCAACAAACTTTGAGACAAAACTGTAAGTAATTGGTAAAATATTTAGGTCATTTTTCGTAATCTTAAATGAATAGGAATTGGATTACTATGATCCACTTACTATTAATATCCATTAAATACAATATGATATTAGCTGTTAGATGAGGAATTATTTTTATTCGTAAATTATTCAATTATTCATCTCTGAGACTTCTCTCTCTACATAATTGGATTGAGTGTTTTTACTTGTGATTCACATACGTGAGCAATTTCTCCAGGGACTTCTATAATGTTATACGGTAGTTATTGCTATACGAACTACAAAGACGTATCCGATCGCATATTCATGAGACCTGTTAACTTTGGTATATACAGGTATTAGGGTTTAATCTCCATTGTTCTTTTAGTTCATTCTCGAACATCTACTGCTCTTGACGATTAACCATAAATACCTTGTTCGTTCTCCTATTAAACACTCAGTGCCGAAACGATGTCGAAAGGATGTACGATGAACTTTTTCGATGCCTTCAAAATCATTCAAAGCACTGGCGAAAAATCAATTTTTTACTTTTGTGTCTTTGACGAGTGGTGATTAGTTCCGCAAGCAATTCATTACAGGAAGTTTCAGAAAAAGTAATTAGATGTTTCCGCAAAATAGAATCTATAAATGGTTTCATGTACTGAAACTCATAGAAAATATTATTTTTTAAATTTTTCCATCTATCTATTACCTCACGCCGCATTCCAAGTGGGGTAAGCGAAAATAAAAAAAAAATACTCCACGATTTTTTTTTTTTATTTTATATCGAGGATCAAATATCTGTATTTCACCTAAAGCTATTCATAACATTTAATCTAAATGATCTGATTCGTGTTTAAGGCGTATTTTGTTTATATAAAGTGAATTCTGTATTAAAAAATGAATGACTTAATAAAAAAAAAATTTATTCATAAGACAGAATTATAATAAAGGTTATAAGTTTAAAATAAGCTTTCTGTAGAAGCTTGTATATTATTGATACTTTTCTTGTGAAAAAATTTACGCTAGCTATTAAGAAGTCACGTCCTGCGGATTTTAATATTAAGTTCATTTATTACTATACGTTTACTTATCAATTAACTTTAATTCTGTAAAAAATATCTGACGACGTTTACCTATAGTGTCACTTTTTCATTGCTACTAAGAATTTTGGGGGTTATGATAAGTTATAAAACAAACAAAATCCCCGTAATACCTCATGAAATTCACTTTTTTTCCTTAATCCGCACTACCACATATTTCAATGACGTTTTTAGACCAACAATTGTTTTTACTCAGTAGGTAGCTGCATATCTATATTTTCAAAATTTTTCTGTGATCGCCATTTTTTCAGCTCTGTTTCTAACATCTGAATTCTATTTGCTCTTAAGCTCCACACGATGCGAACGCATTAAATACACGTGTTCTAGTAATGTTACATTCAATATTGCATTTCATTTTCGCTTCACAAACACGTATAACATATATGTACGTTGAATACTCGTTTGTAAAGGGTTGTTCAACAAGAACTTTGTTTTTTAATTGTGGCAACACCAGCAACATGATAGTTTTGACATTTAATTTTTTGACGTATTCGTAGTGGATGCATTGGCAATTGTTGCAATGAATTCAATTTCGCTTGAAAATCGCATTAAAATAATTAAAATCCATTATGAAAATGGTGGTTCTGCTAAAGTGACATTTCGTCAAATTCGTGATATTTTCGGACAACATAATCGTCCTTCTGAGACCGCTATTAAGAATTTGGTCGCTAAATTTGAGTCGACAGGCTCGATACAAAATGTGTTAACACCAACGCGTGTACGACCGGGTCGTTCAACTGAAAACATCGCAGCCGTGAGCCACAGTGTTGAAGCAGATCCAAATTTGTCAATTCCTCGACGTTCTCGACAATTGGTGTTATCCAAAACCACCACATGGCGAATTTTGCGTAAGGATTTGGCTTTGAAGCCTTACAAGGTTCAACTGGTGCAGGAATTGAAGCCGAACGACCATTCAAATCGCCGTAGATTCGCTCAATTCATTCAGGAACAACCCGCTGGTTTTTCTGAAAAAATCATTTTTTCAGACGAAGCCCATTTTCACTTGTCAGGGTACGTCAACAAGCAAAATTGCCGCATTTGGGCTTCTGAAAATCCTAGAGCAATTATTGAGAAGCCGTTGCATGCTCAGCGTGTCACTGTATGGTGCGCTATGTGGTCTGGAGGCGTGATTGGGCCGTTTTTTTTCGAAGATGAGACTGGAAATGCGGTAACGGTCAATGGATCACGCTATCGCAAGATGTTGACAACTCAATTTTGGCCTATTATTGATGACGTGGATATCACTGACATGTGGTTTCAACAGGACGGTGCCACATGTCACACAGCCAATGAAACGATCAATTTATTGCAAACCAAATTTCCCGATCGCATGATTTCACGAAACTCAGCTGTTAAGTGGCCAGCCAGATCGTGTGATTTAACGCCACTGGATTATTTTTTGTGGGGCTATGTTAAGGACAGAGTCTATACGGAGCCAATCGAATCGATTGCAGCCTTAAAACTCAAAATCCGTGATGTGATTAGCGAAATAGTCCCGCCATTTTGCCAAAAAGTGATTAAAAACTTTGATGAAAGAATCGACATCTGTCAGCGTGCTCGTGGTGGACATTTGTCAGATATCATTTTTCATGCATAATTGCCAAACTTTTCTCTTTGTAATTCAATAAAAAATTTAATCATCTTCATCAAATTTTTTTGTTTTATTTTGTTTTAAAAAACAAAGTCCTTGTTGAAAAACCCTATATAAAGTATTCATCAGTCCATTACGAATTTTTAGTTTTTTCGGAATTCCTTTTACTGCATTTTCTGTGAGTACTGTTTTGTGAATAAAATTTGAGTGTATTGATTGTGTCGGTGCACAAGTAGTAGAATTCCATAATAATGTAATTTGAAACAAGTGTTTCCTTCTACTATTGCTTATCAATTCGCAGAGAGACGTCTTTCGACTTATAGGGTCATTATCAATCTTGATTGATAGTGACCTATAGTGATCAAGATTGATAATGACCTTATAATTGGAAAGACGTCTCTCTGCGAATTGATAATCAATAGTAGAAGGAAACACTTGTTTCAAATTACATCATTAAAATTTGAGTGTTTAATTATATTCGTTTATTAATGTTATACTTCATCATCTCTCTGCATTCCGTGGAGTTCACGTACTGTGATAAATCTCTCTCTCTCTCTTTGAAAATTTTGGAAAGCTTGGAAAATCTGTTTTTTTATAAAACATAATATAATATTATAATTTGACATGATAATTGAAAAAAAAAACACAATATGTAGTTAACTACATAGTGTGTTTTTTTTTTTCAATTATCTTGAAATGGACTTCCAACAAGTACCTTCGGTCAACAACATTAATGTTTTATAATTTGACATATTTACGCATTCATCAGTGAGGCATGACATCTACTTAGGCAGATTTTCTTGTTTTCTAAACTAAATACTATTTGTTTCTTATTTATAGTTTCCAATATTTTCAATCTTCAATTTACTATTGAATTCTCTCCTGGTTTAGCTATCACTTGATCCTCGTAAGCTTTTGAAATATAAATAATATCTAAAGAGTTCTCTATAGTTCGTTTATTAATAGTTTTCATTTTTAATAAATTTAATTCAACTTTTGCTAGTCATGTTACTTCCACGAATATTTAAATATTTTTGAATGGTATGTCTATGAAATTATTACAGCGATTGTGATATTTTCCAAATATTTAATATCAAAACCGATTTCGAAGACTTTTAAGACTTCGTTGAATTACTTTTTCTCCGAACATTTTAATTTAATTCAATTTATAAAAGAAGCTGAAATTTATATTGAAATTAATGATCATGTTATTATGGCCCTTCAATTTGAGCACATTCATTTTCAAATTAATTGATGAAATATCTTCCTTTGAATTTAATTAAACTGATAAATTATAATCTTTCATATACATAGAAATTTTATTTTTTCGTCTTTAAAAGTTGTAGATGGTTCAGACTCCTTATTTTATTTGTACATAGTTTGTATATATATATTTCATAAAATTTATGTTCTCTTCTATTTCTTTTATCTTTTAAAACTCCTCTCTCTTATGACTGTGTAGTTTTGAATCGATTCTCCTGTACACGCCTTCCTGTTTGCTATTTTTATGGCACCTAGAAAACCACTTACTTAATTATTACATTATAAAGTTTACAACCTGTTTCCCCTCTTTCAGAATACATTGTTCCTATGACAACGACATTAGAGCTTTTTAATAATGTCATCAGAGTATCAGTATCTTCTCCGACACTTACGAATCGGCTTACGTTCACCAGTTCCACTTATCTCTCTTATGCTCTTCTTATATTTATCATTTTAAGGGGGGGGTAACTACACCAGTTACTGAAAAACGACTTCGTCCAGCCAACCGTACCTACTAGAAATCAATCTCAGTACCTATGTGTTACGGGACAAGTGATCTTACTATCAAGCCACAGAAATGTGTTGGTAGCCTTTGAGTATTGTCATTATATTAGCCTCTGAGTACCATTTGGATATATTTATGTATACATTATAGTGAGTTACAATCTTTTGGATTGGTCTGCAATATGCTTGGATTTTGTTCTTCAATGCCCCCTGCCTTTTGCCAGTTTTGTTTCAATTCTACGTACATATACCCTTGTTTCTTCAACATGATATTCGTAAATGCATTTTCTCTGATTTTCAAATCTTCAGAACAAACCAAGAGTAAAGATTTTAAGATACTATGAAAATATACTCAAGGTTTCGACGCTTGCTACAGTGTGAAAAGCATAAAGAGAGCAATTGCTCGAACGGAAATTAAGTACAAAACGATGAAACGTAGCATAAACTTAATAGTGCAGAGCTTTACATATTTAGAGAAAAATTATTTTAATCTCAAAGTGTACCAACTAATTGAAAATTTTATCTTTATTTTCACTCTTTAACGCACTCATTCATTCATTCATTCATTACACCGCGGCATTATTCACAATTGGGAATACTAATTCTACGAACAGTATAAACAAGCATGTCACCCTTCTGTGCCAAAAAAGTTAAGACATTCAGTATGGATGGCATACATAATTGCTGAACTGAAGGTGTTAAAAGGCTTAGCCGTGGTGTTTCATGAATACCTGCCTTTTCCAAGACACTCAAAGACTAAGTGGAAGGATAGGAGACCTTTATTTGCCGGAGACTCCACAAGGCCCTCTGACGTATATATCAATTGTTTCATTTATTTTCTAATCAAAAGATCTTGGTACAAGTACGAAACACTCAAATGAAATATGCAATTCATCAAAATCCAATATTTTTTTTAAATGAAAAAAAAAAAATTTTTTTTAAAAATCTAATTTCAATCGTTCAACATCTTGAATTCAACCGTAAGATATGCCATCCATTCATAATGTGAACTTGTAATTTTGTGATACGGAGAAGACCACCAGTGTATACGCCACACGTAGTTAATTTTTATTATAAGACAATATTCAAGTATCGTTTATTTGCCAATGCACCTCAAGAATACTCTATAATTCATCGATTCTAGGATATGGCATCCACGTCATAATATATATATAATAATAATAATAATAATAATATTTCTTTATTCAATCAATATCATACAAACGTTGAGACAATATATCACCAATTATCTTCAATTAAGATGCAGCAGCCTCACTAGGTTGCCCTGTATCGAGGCGTGCTGCGCCTAAAATGCAATGCCTATTCGCCTGAATATACATAAATACCTTGACTTAATTAGAATCTCGGATACATAAAGGTGCCAATGTGCTGTTCATACCACCCGCCTTATTGACATGTATAGAATATGTTTTTCATTCTATTTTTAGATTGAATACAAATCTAGAAATTTCATGTCAACAAATCTAGAAATTTAATGATACTTCATTTACGATACGTTGCTGATATTTTTTTATAAAGCTGCAAGTTTTTTTATGAAAAATCATCACCAAATTTTACATGATATTAACAATATTTAATTAATTTGCAACTATTTATCAATGAAGATTATTTGAAATCACAACACATAATCGCTGCGCAAGTATTTTCAATATTTAATTAAACGAAATACCTCAACTTTAACTTTGTCAATCACAGTATCAATTACGTCGATTGAAAGCACCATAAAACTTTTAAAATTTAGATGGAATATTCGTAGTTTTCCCTTGTAAAATGCTTGTGAAAAATAGTTGATGAAAGTGACAAACTAAAACTTTGTTGACATGAAAAATACCATTTATTTTTCCTGTACTTCGATTGGTTTTGTATTGTGTATCAATTAAAGAGTTCTACTTTACTTTTGTTATGAATCTCTGAAATGTTCCATATAAACTCAGTCATTGAAAGTGTGCTTGTTGAACTCAAAATAATGTAGTGAATCACGAAACTAGAATCAGAAAGTTAATAAAAAAAAAGCAAATGAAAGTTTGGAATTTGAAGGAATGAACTCCTGTTCTATAACGATGCTGATGTTTTGTATATGCATGTAAACATACATAATTATCGAGCAATAACATCCTTTGGGAGATACTCTTGTTCTTGAACACATTTTTGGTTGAACAGCATGCGATTTCTCGTAAATTCTAGTTTATGTCAGTTAAATACGCGTACAAGATATTGATTACCGTCTTAGTATGAATATTTTTTCTACAGCCTGTCATGACTACAAGTTGCGCAAGAAAAGGAAATCTACATAATTATTTATTTCGAGGCCAAAACGTAGCAGAATCTTCGTAGAAATTTGCAATGCCTATTCTCATTTTTTATTTATCCACAGCACAGCTTAGAAATATGTCTGCATTGTTTTGATTTTATTTAAAGGTAAATAATAATATTTGTGTTTTATTACGTACTCTTTCACAAAGTAATTACAAAGGATGTTTAAAGATTGTAAAAAATAAAAATATTGAATTCGATATAAATGTATTTCCTAGAATAACTAGGTAATTTTAATAACTCTCAAATAAATTCGTTTCATTTAAAATATGTTTGCGATTATTTTTTTCTTATTTTATTAATTTCTCAATAATATTTAAATAGTAAGATAGCGAAACACCGGAAAATCAATCAAACGTATTATTCATCTCGTATTGCAAGACTATATTACACTGTTTGTTGGTGGTAAGTTAATAAAGGCAAAACTATATTATACTTTTGGTTGAAGAATACATATGTACATACATACCATCACACAGTTTCCTTTGTAGGGTAGGCAGAAAGGTTAGAGCACCACTTCCTCCTATCCTTGCTTACACCTTTCGCTTCCGTCACTGTCATACATGGTCTTCTATTCAGTGTTCTCAACACATGTCACATCCGTAGAATCTGGTTTATGTGATCTCGCTATTTGATCTTAGGACACTCGCGTCTACAAGCACCATTCTTCTCAGCCAAATATATTTTCATAAGAATAACTTTCGATACTTAATATTTAAAAACAATATACTTACTCGAATTCAATCCATTCCTCCCTCTCGTATCTACTTTTTTATATAAATATTCCAATACACCGATAACAGTTGTTATTTAAAGTTTTACCATTTGCGTTTTCCTAATGCTGATTATGTTTTTATTGTTATTGATATTGCTTTTGTATCAAATGATATTGAAAATCTATTGTTTATTCATGTTTTTGTGATTGTAAATACTATTCACATAGATGAGAAACTATTTTATTAGTATGCTGGAAAACAATGATCAAAATATCAAACGTATTTTCATTTGAACTCATTTCGATCTATTATCGACTTTGACAATTCATTTTGAAAGGCTTATTTATTGAGTACACATAGAAGTTGTTTGTGTTTTACAGTTTTGTCATTTTATCTTCTCAATTACGATACTGTAGCAAAGAAATATTTATTTTATTTTACAATGAACAGCACCAGGCCTTATGTTATTTATTAATTCAATGATTCACTTAATACTTTTTAGTATTTTTTTGTGAAGAAAACGTTTTCTAGGATCTTCCGTCCGTACCGTTTTCCTTTTCTTTGAGGGTTGTGAACTGTATTTTTTTTTTATTTATGGATAAAACCCTATACATAATAATACCTTATATTGAATATACTCTGGAAAAAAGTGACAAAGTACAGTGGAATAAGTACAAATTATTTGATAACGTATCTACAATTCAAATATGTATAGTCAAAAATAATCTATCCATTTTATAACTCCGAATTTCAAACAACAATTTTTAAAAAGACACATTATTTTATTGAGGAAGCGTTAAGGATACTGGAAGTAAATAAATAAGGAGTTAAACTGTACAAAAGGATGTTTTCGGGTGATATAATATTAGTACCAACAAATAATATTACACGTACATACTTTCTTTATAAAAAATACGACACAATACAAAGTATCTCGTACGATACAAACATATAGAATATATAGATACTTGTAATTTGTATATTTTGATTTATGCCGCTATGATAGTACAGTACAATGTTGGTTGATACAAACTAGAGTATCTATGTAAAAATGTTTCCCAACAACACGTGTATTGTATACTACATGTATTGTATACTACAAATATTTATACTGACAATAGTAAATAGCTATGCTTAAATAAAATACATCAGGGATGTTCCATCGGGTTTTACTTAATTTCTCCAATACTTCACAACAGTTTTCAGCGTAGTGGCCCTGTGCTCACAAAAAGGAATTGAAAAACATTTAATGATATTTTTGTCTCTTCTTTTTTCTGTGCTTACGTGTTTTGTGTACAATTTTTTTTTAATAATGAACACTCTTACCTCTTTTAAAGAGAGAGAGTATGTTAGAATCCCACGATGGTGGTTTGGTTGGCCGGCCCTTCAGGCCTGTTCAATGGACCGCCCGTAAGGGCAACGTTGGTTTGAAATTGAGGATAAAAAGAGTGTACAACTCCTGATTTTTTTTTTTTTCAATTTTCTGTTCATTATTCTCAACACAGTTTTATCTTTGGTATGTTTCTATATTTATCTTTCGTTGGCCTACCCCTGAACTAAAATGTTATTTCATATGGTGTTATTAATATATCACAGCATGTCACATGACGTTTAACCCAAGGCTACTAATAAAAGATCACAAAATATTATTATTTCAGTTATACAGTATTTATATACAACAGGTCTATATTTTATTACTAGTATTATTTTGTATCGCATTTTTCAGTCATAAAGTTTTATGAAGCGCCACATTATTATTATATACTTTTATCTCGTTGGATATTTTTTGCGCAAAAGGTATATATTGCCTCCTCTCCCTGATGTTGTTGTTTTTTGTGAAAAAAAAAACTGTAAGTTATTAAGTTTTTTTTTAATTTTATCGTTCGCCGATTTGGATTGCGCTAAAATTTAATTTTATGCATTTATTATTGAATTTAATTAAACATTTTTACCACTTTTGGTTACTTTATAAAAAAAGTATTCCCTGAAAGTATATTAATATTTTTTTATTGACAAATTAAAATATCATCAACATCTTCGTCAGCAACCGTTTTTATAAGGTCCTCTGTGAATACAGGATTGATATTATCACTATTCAATGAAAACAATTCTAGACCAATTAGATTACCTCGTCTCATGATGTATGTATTGTGAATGGAAATTATTTAAATCGTCAGAGATTTCTGAAATCTCTTAATGATCTAATTCTAGAATAGAAAAAATCTTCCAAGTTTGCTCCTAAGGTTACTGTTGAAATATATATTAGGTATTAAAAAAGAAGATCAATAATCGAATGCCCATTTTATGTAAGCTCCTTAATAATGGTTATTTATAGCTGGTGGACAACTTTATTCAAACTACAGGAACATTTTGATTGAATATTCGAAACTCGTTTCTAAACGAAATCAAATTTTTAATATTGGTACCTATCTACATATTGTGTTGAACTTTATGACGGTACAAATCTTTTTCATAATACCCTTTTCATATGATGGTCATGGGTCTTAAATGATATGCATATATATTTAGATAATATCAAATAAGTTATATCAAGAAAAAATTAATTTAGATGGTTTGGATATGTCCCTAGAATGAATTGAATAAAATGACTGAATGCGTCTACAGAAAGCGCTCTAAATAATCACGAATTTCGGGAACTACATAGCCCCAATTTTCAAACGCGGACGCATGTTAAGTAAGAGAAATAGTCAAGCATGCTGATATGGAAGTAATTAATAATGTGTAGATTTGTCTGACTTTCCAATGTTCTGTCCTCCCTGCCTACTCCCATCAAAAACCTAGTGTTTGAGAATTGATGAGGGATATGCTTTATCTTTAAAACTCGTGCATTGTTTTAATTTTAAATAATTTTCCCAGAAAAATGGCTTATCTGTAGAGGGAAACATAGTAGTAGTCGAGAATAATATTTTCATTTTTCTTGGAAGTGCTGAAGAAAATTTACTTTTAACCCTTTTATCATTTTTGATACTGTTGACGTAGACGACTTATATATACAATGTACATAGGTAGGTACCTTGTACAATCTGGTTCATATTTAAACGACCCAAAATACTTTAAAAATTAAAATTGTTGTTTTATCTTATAAACCGCAATATCCCGAGGGTCGTTTTTTTTAATTTTCATTTTAATTAGACATATAAAAAGACAGTTTCAATGTTTGTTATTTTTCTATTTTTATCTGTTAAACATTTGCTTGTTAAATTTTACTTGCTATAAACTTTACCTACTCATACGGAGAAGATAAATTGCAAGTTTATTATATACTTGCCAGCCCGCTTTAAAGGTTTGTGATGTGATTTCCTGATATTTCTGTTAAATAAATGCGTTGTACATATGTAAGAGAGAACCTATGTGAATAATTGTAATTATATCGCAAAATCTATCTAAATAAAATTGCTTTCTTCCATACGTTTTGTTCTTTACGACTTTAACAATATATTATCTTTTATATGCGCATTTCAAACACATTTATATGGAAATTTCGAGGATTTTTTCTGTTCTTTTTATTCATTCTTGGTAATTTTCGGAATCTAATTTTCGGGTATTGGTTGATACATAAATGACTGCCACCCTACAGTTTCCCCCACTCGTCGTTTTGAAAATGAGAATGAGAATTGGAAGCTGTATAAGTATTTTTTGATAATTTAGATGACTTGTATTATCTTGAAATAGAGAAAAATCTTGTATGTATTACTTTGCGTGCTTATACAGATAGATATTATATTTTTAATCAATAGTGACTCTTTCTTCTACAAATAAAATCTTTCTGTGTTTTCTGAAATATTATTTTGTTAACACTTCATCATTTTAGAACAAGAGATAAAAAGAAACAAGATGCAAAAAATTTTCAATTCATAAGTAATTAAACCTTAAATTATTGATTTTGTGGTACAGTATAAATAGTTTTATACACAAAAGTCATCGTATCAGTCACGAGACTCTCGGGTCAAAGTAAATTTATCAATATCCAGACATTATTAAGCTTTGAGAATGAATTATCTTTTCTTAATATAACTTAAATTTTGATATTTGATATTCATCGTAATATTTATTTGAAAAACTCTGAAATTAATCATTTAATTACTGGATACTCAATTGCACTTAAACTAGATGATTGGCCTGGCCTGGACCATAAAATAATAAACATTTTAATTAACGATCTATGCAAACCAAAAGAGAAAATGAAAATTGTTGAGAAAAAAAATATTGATAGGGTTTGTTTTATTGACTTGGTAAAAAATAAAGTGGACAATGAGGATACTCTTGATTTTGAAAGCTTAACGAGAGTCATTACAGAAAGCAAAATAATGGCGACTAAAGTAAAAAGATGTAGAATCAGGAATAATAATGACTGGATTACTCCTCAAATACTTGAACTGATTCAGAAGAGAAATGTGATGTATAGCCTTCAAAAGAAACCCAATGCTTCAGAAAGTATTAAAGAACAATACAAAGAGTTAAAAAATATTACGTGGTATGAAATAAGAAAGGCAAAAAGAAAACATGTCAATACAAAAATAAAACAAGCTAATGGAGACAGAAAGAAATTTTGGAGAATAATTAATGAAAGATTTGGTAATTCAAAGTCTTATTCTAATAATGGAATTGATGTACTAAAGACAGATTATGGCTTAATCAAAGATAGGTCAGATATAGCGAAAGAACTAAATGAACATTTTTGTACAGTTGGTACGAAACTTGCCGAGAAATTTAAAATGCTCAAAAAGGAACCTAAAGTATATAACAGACAAATTAGAACCCCGAAAAACAGTATTTTTATGCTACCAACGAATGAGAAAGAAATTATTGAAGTAATCAAAGAACTCAAAGACAGTGCTGCACCAGGATATGATGGTATAACATCAGGAGATATTAAAATATTGCAAAACGTTCTAGCTAACCCATTAACAATATTAATAAATAATTGTATCAGTAAATGTGAATTTCCAGAGATTTTAAAAATTGCCAAAATAATACCTATATATAAATCAGGGAAGAGGGATGAACCTGGTAATTATAGACCGATTAGTTTACTAAGTACATTCAGTAAAATTTTTGAAAAAATAATACACAAACGCTTTGTAAATTATATTAAAATAAACGGAGATTTTGACGATTATCAATATGGGTTCCAAAAAAATAGTAACACATCAGCTGCTCTTATGGATGCAATCCAACATATTAACAGAGAATTGGACTCAGGTAAATATGTCATTCCCATTTTTATAGACCTATCGAAAGCTTTCGACACAGTCAATCACAACATATTATTGGATTCCATGAGAAGAATGGGAGTTCGAGGTGTAACGCTAAGCCTGGTCGAAAACTATCTCAAAGATAGAACAGCGATGACAAAAAACTTTGATATAACAAGCGTGAGAAATGAAATCACAATAGGAGTCCCTCAGGGATCTATACTGGGGCCGTTATTTTATATGATGTACATAAATGATCTACAATACATAGGACTGACTGGAAAATACTTCATTTACGCAGATGACACATTGTTGATATACAGTGGAACAGATGAGAACACCCTAAAGAACACAATAAACAATGATTTGAAGATCTTCACGAACTGGCTCAATAATGGATCTCTAACTATAAATGTGGACAAAACTAAATACATGATAATAAAACAGAAAAATAAAGCACCCATTAATCCTAGTTTAATGATAAACGATCTACCTATACAGCGGAGTACATGTGTCAAATACTTGGGTCTGGAATTAGATGACAAACTAACATGGAACGAACATGTCAAAACAATCATCAAAAAACTCGCACCAATGGTAGGAATTATGAGGAGAGCGGAAGTATTTAATAAAAGCACTAAGAAAATTATCTACAATTCATTTATATTACCACACATAATGTATGGAATTATAATTTGGTCCCAGTCCAGTATGCAACTGCGTGGTATCGTTCACAGAATGATGAACAAGGCGCTAAAAGTAGTGTTTGACCTTGACAGATATACTAGGACTGATGAAGTCTATAAGATTACACAAATGCTGAACCTCGATGAGTTGGTATGCATGGAAAGGGCGAAAGCTATATATAAAGCAAAAAATGGTCTAATTAAAACGAACATGCTTATACTAAGAAACAGTGATATACATAACAGATATACCAGAACCAGAAACAATTTAAGAAACGTGTACCCAAGGACTGACAAAGAAAGAAAAGGATTTTATTATGAAGCTGTAAGAATTTTTAATGATCTACCGGAAGTGCTGAAGAATGTAAATAGTTATTATACCTTCAAGAGGCAATTGAAAAAACGTACATTAGAAAGAAGAGATATTAGTTTTTGATTGCCGGATTTTTGTTTTTTCTTTTCTAATTTTAATGTATTGTGTTAAAACAAGAGGTAAATTATGTGCTTTATAGAAGACAAATTCATTTGAAGATCTTCTAGCCCCTAATACCAGCTCTATGGTGCTGTCTGGGGCCAGATTTTGTTGTTTTTTTGTATATTTTCATTTTTGTGTTTTATAATTGAATTGTTGTCCTATATATACTTATATACTTATAAATAAAATAATTATAAATTATAATTATATATATATAATTAATCTTTGATCTAAATTAAATTTTGTCTGAGAAATGTTTTTACTATAAACATTGTGGTTATCTTAAATAATACGTATGAGAAGCTTTAATTTATATTATTTTTAGGTAAGAACATGATTCATTTTTAAGCTTTCATGATCTAAAGATAATCTTTTCTAATGAAACTATTATATTATTATTATAGATCAGTATTTATCGAAATAAGTCTGCCAGATTATCTAAGGAAATTAATTATTTCATATATGAAATTTAATTAAAACCTAAATCACTATCTTTTTTACTTATGTTATTTAAATAGGTGTTTTTTTAAACTATGTTAAATTTCTTTGAAAAAAATTAATATTGTTTTGCGCTGTTTTAATTTTAATGAAATAATATTTGTGTTAATAAATATCCATAGCAAAAATCTCTTTATTAAAGACATGTTTTTTTAAATTGCTGAACTCTTTTTTATACATCTTTTGTCGACCAATTTCAATTATGATTTAATTAAATTATTGATTTAAAATATTCCCCCTGGACATAGATACAAACCTGGACAAAGCTCGTATCATAAAATTTATGAAAAATTTTCTCATTGTAATTATTATGTATATTTTTTTCATTTATAATCTTTCGTAATAACTTTGACATTAGACCTAATTTATTATATAAATCCTCTTGGCGTAACATACTAACAATAATGCATCTTTCATACTTAATAATATTCAACATCGCTGTCCACCTCCCAATCCAAATTTATAATAAATTATAATACCCAGTACCCATGAATATAAATAGTTAAACTACTTTCATATAGAACTTAGGACAAAGACTGAAGCCACCCTGATACCAACATATTGGCATTATAATTATACATACATACATACATAAATGCTAGAACAAAGTTGATGTTCGCTGCCCGTGTGTCTCAACGTAAATAATTATAGACAATAAGTTACATCCAACATAGTCCCTGTATTAAGTTGCTCATAATTTGTGTGGAAATATATGTACGTTAGGTTAGTACCTTCTAATTCAATCCAGGGTTGAATAATGTTTTCATGTTAATGAAATTCGGTGAGTATTAAATTATTATTTATTTTGAAGGTAAATTCGACTGTTCCAACTCTAAATATATACATGGGTATTTTGGTACGATTGTAGGTAGGTAGGTACTCAAGTATTTCTTTGCGAGATTATTTAATATTTGGGCATTTACGTAATACATCTACAGCTTTTGCGTATATAGTGCTGTTTTTTTGTTTTTTTTAGTTTGTTTACTAAATTAGTGCATTATTTTATTTTTTCTTGTTTTTGATTTCCATTGAATATAAATCTCACATACTTTAATCCTACCACTTATGTATATGGCGTTGTCATATAAACCAAATCCTACAGGACGAACACTTGTAAAATACATTGAATAAGTTTTCATGTATCTAATAGAATGTATGAGGAATTGTATGAAAAGTGACTGAAGCGAGAAGTATGTGCATGGATAGTAGTAAATGGGGATTTATACTTTCTGTCTATCCCACGATAGAAGCGGCGTGATGGCAATGATGATGGTATCTTTTTACGAAATATGATTTTAAAACTGAAAATAAATAAGATGATTTTGAGTTCAGGCCGTACCAAAATGGTATTGTTTACTAGCATTTTAGCCATGTTCAATATATTGCCATTCCTGACAAAGGGTCGAAGTGCACCGTTCATTCTGGCACCGGCCATTTTCCTTCATTCAATGTCCCTATCGCATCTTCCTCCCTCGCAAACATACTTCACAAATATACATACTCGCTTACTTGCTCCAAACATTCATCGCCAACCTTTATCTCTTTATATATAAAAGAAAAACTTTTTTCAAAAACTAAAACTTTCGTCTTCGTAACATTAATTTTGAAACCATTTAAACTTCAGCTATCATACACACAAGTAACAATCTCTTGTAAATCCCTTTCATTCTCAGCCATCAACACTAAATGATCTGCATAATAAATACATTATACATATTTAATTCGACGATGAGATTTGCCACCAATCCTGAATATATTTTGTTTGACACGGATAGGAAAATTATTTTATGTTAAGAAAAAAAAACAAAATACAACGAATGTAATTGTTTTCCCTAGAAATCATTTCTTCCGCTAAAATAATGAAAACTTTGCTTTTTAACGTTACCACTAAGTAAAATCCGAATTCTCTTCACATTTTCTTATGAATATCTGAATCGATTGCTGTTTCGGCTAAACTAAGACAGACATAACCAAAAATGTATAGTAAATTCGTCGATAACTAGGAAATAGAGTCTCGGCATTATGTACAAGGGGTTCGCGGTTTAATCCCAGGTGCCGACAATTTCCTCTCACGACACCGGCTTTTAGCTTTCTGTGAAAGGTATATATATAAGGTTGTATTTGGGTTTATAACAAAATCCAGATATATTAAAAAAAATATATTACATTCTAGGACAAGGAGACTGTACCATAATTTAATGAAATATGTTAGGTTTTAAATTGATTTCCCGTGGAGAACCCGGTAAAGAATTGGTCTCCCACTCTTCTCCATAAGTTTTCGAGTGTCCTGTAAAAGGCAGGTGTTCGAAAAAATAAGACATTTTACATCTTAAATTCAGCGATGAGGTTTGCCACCCATCCTGAATGTCTTGATTTTATATTGGCACGGAGAAGACAGCTTGCATATTTTATATGCAGCTGGTCTGCTGGCTACCCCACTTGTGGGATATGCCGTGATGGTATAGATAGATTTAAATTGATAAAAAATAAATGTTGAAACTGAATCAGAACTTATTTCATTTCAATTCAGACTAAATGAAAAATGCCCGTTTTTCCAGCGCCTTTGATACGATCAAAGGATCATAAAACGAAGGAACAAAAAATATCTAAATCATTCATCACTATCAAAAGGTAATAATCAAGTTTTGATAAACGCATGAGCTATTTTACAGGTCGCTAACTTCAAGTGGTGACCAAATCCGAAAGCAATTTTATTTTGGCCAAAAGACGGCAAAATCGAGATATGGGTCGGTCACCATCGCGAAGTATTATTCTGAATAATCCATTCCGTTGACATCGTTCAAGGAATGAATCTTTCTGGATATCTACAACAACAAATTGTAATATTTTTGTGGATATTGTATTTCTGAATAGAATACTAATATCTCGCGTAGTTTATAGATTGTACTAGCTACGAATAGTATATACTTTCAGTAGATAGTTGATAAAGATATCCCTACCGCTTCTATCGTCATTGTAGTAGAAAATGCTTCAGTATTATTTATATCCCACTTGTGGGATATGCCGTGATGGTATAGTATAGTATAGTATAGTATTATTTATACGTTTTACTATATTTTTTTATTGTTATTGCTATCTGAGGACTTCGTAATATTTCACTCGCTAGAGTGAAAATAATTAAAATCTTGTCTCGTTGCCATAACTAAATACCTGTTAGTAACATAAAAATGAAATTTCACGAGCAATCAGTTTATTATGTGTTATCTATTCAATGCCTTATTATTCCATAATTATATTTCAACCCATTGTTATGTGATAACAGCTTCAAAGAATAATAATCTAACATTATGTGTTATCTATTCAATGCCTCATTAATCCATAATTATATTTCAACCCATTGTTATGTGATAACAGCTTCAAAGAGTAATAATCTAACATTATGTGTTATCTATTCAATGCCCTATTTATTATTCCATAATTATATTTCAACCCATTGTTATGTGATAACAGCTTCAAAGAAAAATAATCTAACATTTTGTTATCATTTTTCTATTAAAGCTTTTTATTGTCCCTCCATAACCTCCAGCCGTTTTTTTTTTCAGTTTTGATATTTTTGTTGAACTTATTAATTTATTTTTGTCGTAACAACGGTGCATCTGATCGTAACGAAGGTGGTTTTGGCCATCAATAATAATATAAGTATACTCTTTTATTGCTAATTCTACAAAATATAAGTTTTTCACAATTAAAAATTTCTAGTGCCAATAGATGACTTATTTTTACGATATTATTAATGCTTGAATTTTATTATAATGAGTATGATGAAAAAAACAGATTTGGAATATTCACTATGTCAGTGTTTACGTAGTATGATTTCATCGTGAAATTAAGACATAAATGTTTTTTTCTATAAAATTGTTATTGAGTTGACATTAATTTTGTAAAACTTCATTTTATTTCACGAAACAAAAACAACATTGTCATGACTTAATAAGTCAAAACCTGGTTACTAGTTTTATAAATAAAATATAGTAAAACTTAATACAATTTTGTTTTTGTTTCATGAAATATAAAATTGACTTTTATTGAGGACGACGTATTTTTTTCTTTTAAGATTAAAATCTAGATTGACAATATCCTTAAAAGACGAAAGACGTCTCCTTAATAAGAAAATTTCTCTCTAGTTTTTCGTACCTATGCAAAATGTTAAAAAATATTTCATATCGCAATCAAATGGGAAAATTTGTATTTAATACGAAGATAATTTAGATAATAATTTTTAATGTTAAAACATTACTTTTAAAACAATTTTATTTTATATGTTACTTTTTGTAAGATGATGATATTGCTCTGGACATATCATACATTTTCATAAAAAAATATGAGTAAAAAATATCAACTTTTGACGCCTTTTAACAACAACAAAAAAACATCAAAATATACAAAATACTCATCCATCAACACATATCTCGAGTAAGTTGTATGACAGAGGAAATATTTAATTATGTTTTTCGCTATTTTTTAGAGTTACGCGTGTTATTTTTCAATTATTATGATGATTAATTTAATTTTTTATGGAAACACATTTTATATTTTTAATTCGATTTCGGAAACGATTGATGTTATATTTGAGAGTATTAGTGTTTGTATGTACCTACGTTTAAGCCACCATTACTTGAAAAAAACAATGATAAAACTCGTGTCCTCCATACGACCTATCTTTTATTAGACATGTTTTGTAATAATTGTATATATATATATATATCTGTTTTCAACAAATATTAGGCATGTTGTGTGATAATTGTATATAATATATAGGTATCTGTTTTCAACAAATATGTATTAGGTTTCTATAAAAAACAGTTTCAAATTTAGTAAGATATTTCTCATATAAATAAATAATGTTGTTGAATTTGGTGATTATTTCCTGATGTAAGACATAATTTCTTATACTGTAAAGCTTTGTGTTGAATATAGGAAATAGAGCGACAAAAAACATGCTTTTATAATTTGTAGCGTTCACTATCACCATCCAGTTAAAAAAACTAGTTGCTTCTTCATATTGAGTATCTTTAATATTAGTTCTCATACTTATCATATAAAGTAAGTAACCTTTAGTATCATAAATAAATTTCTCACGATTTAAAACAATGTTATAGCTCCCATTAATGGCATAGATCGTTCTTAGAATGTAGCATACATGCAATCTCGGCGCCACCAGAAGACACTTTTATAGCGCTTTTACAGGGCCATAATGATAAATATTGTTCTTCAAAAGCTCGACTCTGTAAGTTGTATCATTCTCCGTAATATATCCAGCACTTTCATTGCAGCAGTTTTGTCTTTGTTTTTGGATTTGAATGTTGCCAAAACTTTCAAAGTATGTATTCCAATATCATGTTGTTATTTTCTTTTCCTTTAATGCTACTTCTAAAAATACAAGTTTTCAATGTGAAGGAAAATTTTGTATGATCATACCGTTAAGCAATATTAAATTCATCAAAAATTTTCTCTCTATTATATCATAACATATTGATTTTTATTTGAGTAATTATATCCTTTTTGTAATATCAGACAATAGTTGTTCATTTAATTTTTTTTAGTGTCTAAAAGTAGGTTCTTGTTTTAATCAATTTTCTATTTTTTTTTTATTTTTTATTTAAATGTGACAACCTTATGGGTTTTTAATATAATACAAACTGTTATAATCTGTACATTTATTTCAATATTATGTGACAGCCTTATGGGCTTTTTATATAATACAAATTGTTATAATCTGTGCATTTTATAAATGGGGCAATATATTTTGTTATTGTGTTATATGTTGTCTGTAGTGTACTGTTGATACTTAATAAATAAATAAATAACAAAACGACGCAAAAAGCACATTTATCCAAATTATCCAAAAAAACTACGCAATAATAAGATAAAATCTATTGAATGTTTCTAAATCTAAAACTTATCTCATATCGCTTCTAGAGATTAAAATGTAGGTTACTTTATTATTGTTCGTGGAATTTATTAAATAAAAATTATTTAAAAAAAAAAATAATCTTTATTGTACATTATCTTCCAGGAATTGACTTTGTCAACGAATTTATCTATCTAGGTTCTCTCATAAATAATAGAGGCACAAGCGACCAAGAAGTGAACCGCCGCACACAGATGGCAAAGAACGCAATGGGTCGTCTTGATAAAATTTGGAAAAGCCGTGAAATTATGAGAAACACAAAGATAAGACTAGTCAAGACCTTGGTATTCAGCATATTTTTATACGGAGCTGAAACGTGGACGCTGCGAGCTAGCGAACGCGCGAGGATCGATGCGTTTGAGATGTGGTGCTGGAGAAAATTGCTCCGAGTGCATTGGACGGAACACAGGACCAATGAGTCCATTCTCAGGGAGTTAAACATTTCGGCGCGACTCTCAACGATTTGCAGTCAGCGCGCTTTGCGATATTTCGGGCACATTGCAAGAAGAGAGCATGACAACCTAGAAAAAGTGATTATGACTGGGGTTGTAGAAGGGAGGAGAGGAAGGGGCAGAGTGCCAATAAGATGGAGCGACCAAATTAAGGAGGCCACACAGAGCTCACTTCATGGGGCCTTACACATGGCAGAGGATCGCTCAACATGGAGACAGATGGTCTACAGAACGAGGCATGATGGTCACGATCCTCAGGATTGAGGGACCGACAGAAATGATGATGAAATGATGATGATGATGATGATGATTGTACATTTTTCATATGGTAGGTACAAATGGAGGGTTTATTGCCTGCAGTCATGTTTTGTAACAACCAACCAGTACCAAGCATTTGTCATAAATCTTACATAACTTATTCTTCTTCCAAGTCAGTCTCTCAATGCTTAGGATTGTGACCACCTTGACCTCAACCAAGTGACAAGCTTTTCCACCGCGCCCTTTCCTCAGCCTGCCTAAACGCCTCATACACTGTACCCCCTGCAGCATCTCTCACTTGATCCAACCATCTTGTTAGTATTCGGCCCCTGCTTCTTCTTCCTTCGACTCCACCAGACAAAATTATTTTGTTCCAGATTGTCTGGCTCACGTCCTTACATATAGGGACTGATATTACAATTTTCAGTATTTCATTATTTTTATCACTGGAAAAAACATCAAAATAAATTACCTCCAGGCTACCGACGAACTCCAATTACCTACTATCGAAAAATTGGGAAAAGATTAAAAAAAATAAAGTGAGATAAAAAAGTATGGTTTACTTTGCAGTGCCGTTTATAATCAGAACTACGTAAAGAGTTTTGCATTCAAGATTTTTTTTATTAAATGTATCATTCAATTTGACGATTCATTTAGAATGAAATTTGTGAAATGTACAGCGTCAGTCAATAATAGTAATTACCACTTACATCACATTATTAAATAATAATAATACACTTACTGATAGTTGCATTACACAAGTTCGATGCACATAAACATATTGTGCATAGTAGGTTTTAGTAGAAGCAATCACTTGGAGTTGGGGTAAACAGTATAATAATTACCCACCGATATTATTAACATTAACGTTCACATCGTCTAATCTCCCAATATCAATACAAATTACAGAATATATACCTGCATATTATTAATTGCGTCATCCATTATCAAACAAAGCAGTATATAGTATAGAACACACTAGAAGCATTCTGCATTATACGACATTTACAGACTTATAGAGGACATGTTTCATTTATTATAATTTAAAAGTAGTATTGCAAATGAACGATTTCGATACTTAAACTCGAGAAATATCTGTCAATATATATGTGAAGTTCTTGAATGAAGTAGTATTCTTGTTTTATATAATCAATCATTGTTTTATAATGAATCTGATTTGTTCATTTTTTTAAGGAAATCAGTTTTAGTATTTTATATTTTCAATAAACGTATTAAATCTATTTTTTTCTACTGGTTTAAATATATGTTAGCACTCTAGGCATCACAAAACGAAAACTGTTTGATACTTTTTTTGAAGTAGATATTGAATCCATAATTTATTGATGTGAATACAGATCTTTGTAAAATTACATAGGTACTTGAAAGACTCATCATCGATTAAAATATTTTATATGAGTCTAGGTTTTTTGTTTTTTTTTTTTTTGTAATTCAGATTGAGAATATTATTCTTAGTTTAAACACATCTATTTCTTTACATGAATGATGTATAGAGATTGTATATTCCTCTGTTTCATATTACAATCGTTTTTGACATGATACAAAATTGTTATCATTACACGTAATTGAAATGTCAATCAGTTATATCTGCGTTGATATTTCTTATAAAAACCGCCAACAATATTCTATCAACTGTTGAATTCTAAAATAATTTCGAAGAATAAAGATTATAAAGATAAGTGAATTTATCTATAAATAACATTTGAGATGAAAAGGAATGTAGCTCCGCGTTTTAGCATGTTATTATTACTAGAAATGTGGAGTATAATATTACCCCTAAACTTACCTGTTTTCATGTAAAATTTTATGTTTCGTCAATGAAGTATCTAAAGTCTTTAGAATTACAGAATAATTTAAAATTTTGTTATGTCGTACCGATAAGTCGGGCACTTTTGGAATATTTTATATGATTATAGTAACTCAAAGCAATGCGACGTTCAATGAAAGTGTGTTCATATTAGGTTGTTAACTATTTAGTTATAAAAATTATAATTATAAAAAGTTCAATGAGTTAGAGTGCTTATTAATTTTATTACAATCTGACTCATCATAAAGTGAAATATTTTTAATCGTTATAAAATGCATACAACAAAATATGATTATATACAATAAGTTTAGTATAAAACATTTGTAATCCGTTTCTGAATATTGGACACTTTTACTATGAATGTTGGACATAGAAATATCGAATCATTATTACAGCACAGAGAGACAAGCTTGTATGTCTATTACATGCGGCTGGCCTGCTAGCTTCCCCACTTGAGGGTTTAACCATGAAGGTGTGGTAGTTATTATTTTACCAGATTTACCCGTATAAGACATTTATTAATAATTCGTTCATTTATTTCATACTTTTCTTTGCTTTCTTGTAGGCAAGACAAAAATTGAAAATTGGATATATATATATGTATATATATACTTTGTAGATGAACCTTGCAGAATTCTATTTCACAATAATTTTGCGGATGCCAGATTATCTTTTGTAAGTAACTCTATTATTGGCATTTGTACCTCAAGATAAATTTTTATTAGGTCGTTAGTACAAATGGTTCATTTCATTTTTATCAAAAGTTCTATTTCTCGTACGGGTAGTTTCAGTTTTATATTATAATATAATCCGTATATTTTTCTACTCTTCCAACTATTTTGTTACGAATCGAGTACGTGCTTACATAGCTATACCTACACTCAATCGAATTAAAGGATTTGACTCTTTTCCAAAATAGAATATCCGAAGTGTATTAGAAAATTAATGATACCAATTTTATTTCTATTAGAAAAAAACTTGTTTATCTTTGTAATATAATTTTCTTAGAAATGTGTACATTTAAGTATTATGGTTCTGTTGATAAATTTAAAATATTGTCATATTTCATTTTTCTTTTATCCTGAAAAATATATCGAAACCAACTCGGTTCGTTCAGAGCAGTTTTGTATCAACTAAGTAATAACTTTTTATTACCTCAGTTAACAGATATTCATAGACTTTATTTAATTCCTGTGTTCAATGTCATAATGTTTTTATTATACTTATGGATTACTCATAGAACTAAAAAATAACACCAAATCGAAAATTTTGCCAGAATTTGAAAGACTTTCTATTTTTAAAAAAAAATCCACGAAGAAAGATAATTGAAAATCGAAAAATAATTATCAGTCCATTTTTAGGCGAAAAATAATCTTTCCAGCTTTATCTCTTTAGTCTTTCAAGTACGTTCCTCTAATTGAATAAGATTTGGTAGCAATAAAGTATTCAGCGTTGCCTTTTCAGTTGCCAAGTAAATAATTGCGAACGTTTTCGAAATTCCTATTTGACTATTTGACGACCCACCTATAATAAAGAACGTCCTAATAAATGGACAATGCAATAAATCAACTTTTTTGTTTTTAAATTTTAGGATTTCAGTCTTGATACGCCGCACACAACATCGTGTAAAATAAATTGATAGAGACTTTTGTACAAAATACTTTTCAAATGTTTTAAAACGCGGGTTACCGAATGCGAATCGGTCTTTAATTCCATAAATCACATATAAAACATTTTTTTTATCTTCTGTTCATCAAATAGTATGCGGTCTCTCTTAAATGTCTTATTTTTATTAACACGGCGAAGATGACTTGTGTGTTCTTTTATATTAGTATGTTGCCTGGATGTCTTAAAGATATGGATGACAGCGTATTATGTAAAAAATATAAAAACATGCATATTAAAATTATTATTAAAAAATTAAAACGTTTTCAGTTGTCTAATTTTTTTTTTAATAAAATTGTTCTTGTGGTATATACAGTGTTTTTAGTTAATAATAATTCAAAATGGATTACCACAAAGTTACACTTAAAAATATCGAATATTTAACATTAAAATTGTTATGTTTGTACTATTTATAGAGAGTATATAAAATTATTATAAATTTAATTTATTATATTAAAAAAATTTGAAAGTGCGTAGGCACTCCAGTTATGTGTAATGATTATTATTTAAATGCATTGTTTATTTAATAAATAAAATAAAAGAGTTATCATAATCTAGGACTAATAACAAAAGCTTGAACTCCACGTAAAGATAAATCTGGGGCCTTAGACAAACCGCGCTTGGCGATTGACTACTGTCGAATTTTTCGTCAATCTACTTACAATGTACCGTGTAATTATGCGTTATTGTTGCGGTTATTGTCGAAAATTCGTTTTTAGTCGATCGTCAAGTGCGGTTTGTCTAGGGGGTCTGGGATTTAATAGTCACAACTATACCTATATACTCTTAAAATATTCAAAATTGATGATATTTTGTGAACCGAAATGTATTAT
Source organism: Athripsodes cinereus (assembly GCA_947579605.1). NCBI lineage: Eukaryota > Metazoa > Arthropoda > Insecta > Trichoptera > Leptoceridae > Athripsodes > Athripsodes cinereus. Next base: position 21,502,845 of record OX388305.1, on the reverse strand, counting down.
GTCGGTAGCAGTAGCATGCAAACCCAAAATCCCTTGATATTTCAATACTTGAGCATCAGGCTTCCAACAACATCATAAATATTTCATTATTTGATTGTCACTTTTGTGGAATGTAAAATTTCTTTAATTATTAATTTTCATTTAATAGATAAAGGAGACAAAAGGATAATATTTAATATCACAGATAATTTATGAAATATTCTAACCGCTGATATTTTTCACAATTCATTTCTTCGTTTTATAATTCAGGAAGTTTAATATTCAAAGCTCTTGAGTTCATAAGAAAGGCTATCTCAATAAAAATAAATCTACAAAAACCATTTATTCAAATACGATTTTGAAATAATTACTTCGTTTTTTCTTACACTTGAATCCGTATATTTTAGAATAACTTACGATCCACTAGTTTGTAATGAATTTGTAATGAAGAATTAAGCTTTAAGCTCTCAAGACTATTCCTTAATTGCACATCCCTGAAGTCGTTAGAATGTTGAGTTTTTTTAATGGATACAAAATCAAGGAAGTCAAGGAGTAGGTATTTTGATTGTGCGAATTCCAATTTCAACGTTTAATTGAGAGAATTGGAAAGGTTATAGTTTTCTTCTTGTATCATGATTTGAAAAGAGTAATTATGGTGATTTTTTATCTAATACGATCCTAAAATTTTATTATTCTCTAGACTGTTTTCATAATGAATGAATCTTTGTGTTTTCGAACGTCATGTAAAAGGCAGGGATTCGTAGAACTTCACTTATGTCTTAATTTTTATTGAATGGAGAAGATGTTTTGTTTTAATATGTTCACATAAACAATAAAGCCACTTGCTATCTACTTGTAGTAGATGCTGCGATGATAAAGATTGTAACATATATTCCTCTGATAGCCTTTAATTCCGGTGAGCTCCTATTGTTTCACTTTATATATTGATAATGAACATAAATACAATTTGGTGACTTCGTACGTAGCATATCGTTTTTTCAAATAGCTGAATCTTTAATATCAAATGTTTTTCATTATATGTGGAATATAATTGAGTTGATCTTTATGCGTATGATAAGGGTGTTGTAATCAAAATAATACATTATTTCGGTAATATCATGTTTCAATCGACTATAGGTAATCTACAGAGATTCCGACAAACAACACGTTCTCTGATATTTAATTCAAAATATACACGTGCTACGATATTTGTATTAAAATTAATACACGAGGGTTGCTATTTAAGTATTGAGATAGACAAGTAAAAACAAATATTTATAATCGAAAATGGCTTTATATTTTTCAAAATATTCTCCGTGAAGTACACTAGACTTTTGTATGCTTAAGAACCCATTTTCAAAGTTCTTTTTCCAGTTCGATTAAGGTACCTCCAGAACACTAATTTGAACGCATCAACCGTCTCTTCAGGCATCGAAAAACGTTGACCTCACAATGTATTTATGAGACTTTTATATTATTTTACACTATTACTTTGTTAGAAAAAAATATCTTCGTCAGGTAAACTACAAGAAAAGTAATTCTAAAGTCACTTTTGTTTAGCGTCTTTTTATGTTTTTACTTTGTTTTCAATTTTAAACACATTTTCGGTAAGCATCAAACCATTTAACTTTTAGAAAAGAATGCCTATATTATTGATAACCTAAATTTGTTCATAATAATTCTCATTTATTCTCGTGACGTCTTGAAGCTATAACAAACTCTATGGAGATTACTTAAATGTATTACTACGTGCAGTAAAAGAGTGTTGTGTAGGTATTTCAAAAATATTTCAAATCAAATGATATGATAAAAAGTATATGTTGAAACATCGCTTCTATCACTAGCTTCAGGACCAAATATAGACTATTATTCATCAGTGCTTTTGAAATAGTCTAAAGGCTGCTAAAAAGTACAAAAACAACTACAAACACACTTTTAAACAATATTTTCAGCGCAGTTATAATGCGCTCGTTTCATAATTTATGAACTTAACCAATTTTAAGTAGTTTTTCGATAGATTATCAATAAACAGGACATAAGCTGTTCAATTGTTGTAACTCCTTTAAAATTCTTTGAGATCCTAAGATGTCATCTGTCTGTCATCAATGAATACAATTCAAAAGTTGAACTTTTCAAAAATAATTTCACAATGGAATACACAAAATTCTTGATTGCCATTAAAGCTTTTGCGCTTCACAAGTATTATTGAATATAAAATAATCGTATAATAGTGTACGTTAAATATTAACAATGAGTATTATCAAAAAAGTTACCCTACTCACAAAAACCTTTACAAAAGTTTTGTTTTGACTTTGAACCGGAAGAAGTTTTAATTTATTAATCTCAGTATAAAGTTCATCTTTGTAAAAATTTCACAAGGAAAATATAATTTTAGTTGATATTGTTGTTGCTCTTATTATTTCGACAGCAAGCGTTTTAATAAATCACATTCTGTTTATTTTCCTCTGCAGCCCTGTGTTTAATAATAAAATTCTTTAGTAAAATACAAACGTATAACTTGATACCTAATTGTTTTTTTTTAAGAAATTTCTACGTCATTTTTCTTCTTATATTGGTAATGAAAATTAATTACTTAACTAGTGATTTACTACAAGAGTTAAAGGATATCAGTTCATTGCTGGCAAATCTAAAATAGTATTTGTTTGAGATTGATATGAAACTAAATTAATTAATATAATAACCTTGCTTTATTATCTTTATATTCATTGAAACTTAATGGTTTTTTTCTGAATAATTTTAAATAGTATTTTGATATTGATGATTTATGAAATATTTGCATATATTTAATGAAAAAAAAAATACAAAATTGCATCTGCAAAACATGAGTTTCAGACATTAATGCAATATAGAGTAAAATATGTAGTTTTTGAAGGTCTATCTTCGTTACTGAGTATGTTTTGTGCTTTTATTTCCAATGAGAATTTTTCATTTTATTGCCTAAAAATACTCAAACAAATAATCAAATTTACCAATTAAAAAAATAGGTACCTCGCAGTTTTAAATTTCATCTCTCTTACCTAGTATTACTTATACCTTCTATTAACATATCCGAAATCAGACAATACGACACCAGAGATATTTTTCACATTCTTATTTTGTCTTATAATGAATATCCCAAATATTTCAAATTGAGATCCGAATGACGTAAGAATCTCATTTATTTCATGAATGTGAGCTTCTATTCGATGTATTTTTATTATGGTGGGTAGATAATTTGACATTGGTATATTATATTTCAACATCATGTCATCATCTGAATACCACATAATTTCTGAAATTCTAAACCATTGTTATTTTTGCGTGTTGCTGGGTAGTTATTTATTTTTCTTTATTGTTTCTAAAGAGTAGTAGATTCACTGTTGATAAAACGTTGCTGTTTTTGCATAGGAGGGTCGCTATGCAACATACGATTCAGTCAGTTATTTTGGAACCTAAAGGTTGAAATATAGCAAACTATATATTATATAGTAAATTTTTCCCCGTCGATAAAATATTACATTATATTTATAGTCTTTTATTAGTTCAAGAATTCTCAGACTTCAATTTTTGTTCTGTTGCAAGATCATAGTTTTTAGGGTTTCTTATTTATTGTTATGTAAAATAAGATATAAAGTAAGTTTTTCTGCTTTACTTTAGAATCCTTGAAATAATATTTCAATACGAACTAATATATAAAGTCCATATATAACTTTTTAGTAAATAAATTTATCATCAAACTACTGAATGCTACAAACTAATATTTTTTTCTTCTTCCTTTTTCATATATTTTTTAATTATTTTTGTTGTGACACGTCAAACGTGGATCGATTAAAAAATCCATGACATTCCTACTTTCAAGACACCCTAATTCTTCAATTTGGTAAGTATACAAAAATTTTAAACATTTTCCACCCTGTACAGGATTCCATCAACGTTAGAGAATTTATTGCGGATAAAAAACGAAATAATTTATCAATGCCAAAAATTTAATAATGTTTTGTTTGTGTCTTTAGTCGCTAAGCATTTAACTTTTACCGTTTATCTTGAAACGTTTCACGAGACGTAAATGTTTTTCTTATATTGTTTATTATGGATTTTACTGCTGCTGTACAAAAGTTACGTTTCTAATCAGTCTCCAGATAAAATGTAGTTATTAATTAAGCCAATTATTTTACTTGCTGTATTTTTCCTTGTATTGTAGTAAATGTTTGAAGGAAGAGATGTGAGAATGCGCGAATTCCGGGAACCATTTAGTTTGATGACGTGGATCAAATTTTCAAAGACGCTCGTGTGTTAAGTAAGAGAAATCGACGTGCCTGCATAAGAACTGCATGAGTGAAGAATAAGCGAAATTAGTATGTAAGGATAGATTTATGTCCTGCTCCTTTCTTTTTAGCTACCTTTGTCACCAATAATTCCGTACTTCTTAAGTACCTTCTCTATAAAAATCTTTTTTTTTTGTGGTATTGTGGTACCTTTTTTTGGTAGGACAAATCGTGGTCTGAAAATTTGACCAGGGAAAGAGTTTTTTTATGATATCTTTAACGGTATATTATAGGATCATCGAGGATATGAAATTACTTGGAAATACATGTATCGTTTACCTGATATAAAAATACTTGAAACGAAATATGTTTGTTTCTCAATGTGTGCGTCCAGATATTAAGATGCGAACGTCAATCAATCATCAATCTTTAATTATTCGGTGACGATTCGGAGCATTCTCTGAAGAAATATTCGAATGAATGCCTTCGTTTCCCGTCCTTATACGGGATACGAAGGCATTCATTCGAATATTTCTTAGTGGAATGCTCCGAATCGTTACCGAATGATTGAAGATTGATGATTGGCTGACGTTCGCATCCTACTATCTAGACGCACCCAATGCGAATAACTTGAACAATCAATGCAAAGCAAGTCGTTAACAACGAAATTTGGATTTTTACTAAGACTCAAGACAGTTGATTGACATAAGTAAATTAATGTATATAGATTCTATCCATACTGAAGACTTGATAAATAACCTTCATATTATGTTATTTCTGCTTCTTGCTTGTATTATAATGTCATGCGTTAAGCAAGCATTATCATATGGCAATACTAAAATTCAAGGTGTTATATTCCTCAAACCAATACACAATACTATGTTGCAATGCTCTACATAAGTAGACAGTGTATTATTGAATAACATTCAGTATCTACTGCATTACGAGTATTATGTACATTGCATTGTAAACTCTCAGTCTCACACAATAATGTAGGTACTGCGCACATTCAATACATCTCACTGTAGAGACTATTTAATTATTTAATGGATTATTTAGATCAAACTCTATTGATTAAGACGTTTGATATTACACAAAATGAAATAGTCTGATCATGTACACTTGAATCGTTTACATCTCGTATAGAATAACTATTCGTTTTCGTAAATTATTACTAATGTCTTTGTAAAAAAAGTATTTCAATAATGCTAGTGAACTGAGTAGTTGCTTGACAGGTTCAAAAGAAATATAATGATTGCCCTTTTGCCAGAACCGTCAAGTGACCACTACTATTATTTTCATTATTCAATATTGATCCATTCCCATTTCAAGGCAGGCAAGAAAAAAGCCACTCTCTTCAACTTTATCGCCTTACTCATCTCTGCGTTCACCACAATTATACTGTAGAATGTTTTTGTATAAATTTCATTGCGAGAAAAAGAATATGTTTAAAGTACTATAACTAACAAAATATATGTTATTTATACCTATTACTAATCATCATAGAGCCAAAATAAATATAGTACAATATTGGACATGCAAAGCACATCTTTCTACGATGGTCTTATAAAATCTGATATTTAATGTGAAGCCATTCAATGCTTAAATATATATTCTTTTGAATTTAACTAACATAGTTTAGTTTTTGTTGTTTGTCCTTGTATTTATTATAATTTTATGTTCTCGGTATCAAATAAATTTTATTCTTTAATACTTTCTATTATATGACAATTTATTTTTCACTATTGTCTGTTTATTCATACCATTAATTTGACAGTATTGTTTAAATATATCATCTGGATGTAGCAATATATTATTACTTTTCGCATTATCATAGTAATAAAGTTTTAGATAATTAAGTGTTTATGGTGTCACACGTACCACAAGTATAAATTCACACAGACAAATTTTGCGGTAAAAACATTTAACAATTCCGAACACTCTCACATATAAGCTAATTCAAAAGTGTTTGCATGCAAAACTTCCTGTTTATGTTTCAGGTTAATGTTTAATAACCCGCCGTTCACTTCATGAATTTAAAAGGTCAAAACTTACTTATATTGTATATATTTACGAAATTTGACTTATTTGTGTCAAAATAATAAAGATTATTCAGTTGGTACTTGGAAAGTACTATGGGTATAAAGATGTACTGATGTCCGAATGGCTTTTGATTTATGATTTTTTTTTAACTTTCAACGAAATTTTGAATATTGGATAGGTATTCATATTATATAATTGTACCTCTGTAAAATTCTGAGAAATAATTAGTCGTCTTCCAAATAAATTAGTTATAAATAATAAAAAAATGCTATAAAATGTTATTTGTGACCGTTAAAGTCACAGTTCAATTACTAAGTGTTTTATTTATATTAAATTTAACATGAAATTCCACCAAGAACCGTCAGTCGAAAATATCAACTTTGTCATCCAAATATCTTGTATGGTTAGATTATTTTATTGCAGGTATTGATGGTAATATAACAAATATAACGGTTGTTTTTATAATTTGATAGTATGTTTAAACTCTTCCTACATATTATCTATAAATGTTATATTATTTTTAATAATCAAATATACATATACACGGCACGTAAATGGTTATAAATGTTTATAGTTTATTATGCAAATCGTATATGTTTTTCACTTGCTTGCGTTGAATTTTTTATTTAAGCTCGCGTCACTGCAGTCACACTCATAAAACAACATCGTTAAAATAAGTTTCACGTAACTTCGAGAAGCTTCTGAAAGCTCTCGGGACTATGTGAAGATTATTCTAGAGTTGGTGTAGTTTTTCAGTATAATAAACTCGTAAACCATGATGTATTCTAATATTACTTAGTATAGAATATTTTTAATGTATCATAATATGTAAGGTTTTATATATTTTATCTGCATTAAATACTTTAATATTTTTTTTCATATAATATTTATGTAGTTTGTTTAGTTGTAAAGCCATAAAAATCACTAGTCACTAGACCAATGATTTTAAAGAAACTTTATTGAAGTTGTTATAAAAGAAATCGATTTTTATTTTGTAAATGTATCATTATTACTTCATGAATAAATTATACTTTTTCAGGTTTTTTAAACGTATTTGAAGTGTAAAAATTATTCAGTACATTATTACAGGCAATTCAGTACAAAAATATTCTTTTGAAATATAGTGTTATTACATTCGTTTTTTTTATGAAATTTCCAAATTTTTTCCCCTTTGTCACTTTTTTCACAACACAAGTTCTTTTTTAAACTAATTCTTTTACCCTTTTTCTCCTTCTTTTTATTTATTTTAACCTACGTCCTTTAAGAAGGTGAGTTCTTTAATAGTTTTTGTTAGAATTATAAAAGTTTTTTTTTATATTTTCATTGAAAAAACCTTTATAAAACCTTTAGGCTTGAGCTTTTCATCCATGTTTATGTTTCTAATTATTGTTTAAACAGTTTGATTATTATTTATATACATATATATATATATATATATATATATATATATATATATATATATAGAATTTTAAAGATATATGAAATGTTTACTTTTTACGAACAACTCGTAATAAATTTCCATGAAATTTATCTGAAGTATGATAAGTAGGTATATGAAAACCTAAAAAAATATAGAAATATGAGGCCATTATGTTACTTAATTATGAATTTTTGTTAGCCCACGTGCAATATTTCTTAAGTGCATTTTCCCACACAAACATTTGTAATCATATTGTATATGTACCTACTTTGAACTTTTTATTAAAATATGAAACGTAAAACATTTCTTACTATGTTAAAAAATAAATCTTATCATGTTATTGCATTTCAGTACAAAAAATGCGTTTAATTCATTAAAAAACTCATCGCTCTTTATATAAAGTTTGTTGGCTAAAATTCAACGTTAAAAATTAAACCAGTTTGTCATAAAATTTACGCAATAATATGAATAATAAAATATGAACTTTGAATGTGTTTTTTTTGTTTTTTGCAGCACAGTTTGTTTGTTTATAACATGAAGCATGTAGCTAGTTCATTACCTACCGTATGTGAAGAAAGGCATGATCAAAAAGATAAGATGAATAGTCGACCAATATGGCGCATAGATAACACTCTTACATGTGAGTCACACGATCCCGGGTTCGATTCCCTTCCAAGAAAAAATAGAAAATCATATTTTTCAAAATTCCTTAGTATGGTTGTTACATATATAAATGTAATACAAGATTTATGTATTAATTTGGGACTAGCTATTTATGTGAGTTGCTGAAATATATGTATGTTTAAGGACATACAGGCCTACTTAACATTTTGTTACAGAACACATTCAAATATATATTTTTTACTTTAAAAAAATACGGTTTTATTGTTGATATTGAAAAGCGAACAATAGATTCCCTTAAAGACTTCTAAAGTACGTCTCCCCATCAAGTCTCCATTATCATTCAATTGCCATCTCAAATTGATGAGACTTCTCCGACACTTCATTCAAACCAATACATTATTGACCACCTTTTCGATGTTTACTGACGCATCAATCGCACGCCAATACTTGAAATAAAACAAGACAATAATAATAATATTTTGTATTTGATGTGTTTATTTCTGAATTCAAGGACACGAATAAAATTGGTTAGTTTCCATCATTCATTCCCTACTTGTTAGGGTGACCGGAGTTGAATTGTTGAAATCCTGCTTACTTCGAAAAAATATTCCTGAATCCTGATTTTTCCAAAATAGCTTATATACCTATGTACATCTTCAATATTTTGTTTTTTCTCTGACAGAAGCCTACAACGCTTAGATTTCTTCCAGACACCATAAATTCAAATTCAAATATTCAAAATAAAGAAATGCTGAATACAATATAAATTATATATATTTTATAATGAGCAAATGGACTTTGAAATCTCTTTATAGAAATATATATTTATAGAAATCAATCAAAAATAATTATTAAATAAAATAAAAAAATCAATATTTTTTTTGTGACTGTTGTTTATTTTTTCTGTGTATAGATATTCATAGCCCATGAGAAGAACTTGCGAATTTTTGTAGGGACCGAAATCGCGCTATAAAACTGTTATATTTCTACTGAAATTACTGGATCCTGCTAAATCTAATAAACTTTCTGGCTTTATTTAGATATACACGCCTTTTGACATATATTGCTGTATTATGTTTGTTTTTAACTCTATGTGAGTCGATGTATTGAAGTCAGTCAAGAACGTAAATAGAACATGCTTTCTTCTCCTGTAGATAAATAAATATTCACTGTTGTTTTATAGTTCAAACCCCTTTTGTTTGTAAGATTATGGTTGCAATCTATTGATTTTTATACACAATGTGTTCCCATGATAATAAAAATCATATATTTTACGTTATATATAAAGAGATGTAATAGGAAGTGTGTAACTACATACAGACGTATATTATAATATGTAACTTAGTATACACTAGTTTCTCAATGGTTTCCCTATTGTATGTGAAGTTGGACGTCGATGTTGAGAATATGGTTGAGTATTGTCCAAATAGTCCGTTCATTATTAGATATTGTTGGAGGATATGTTGGTTATTTATCTACCATACTTATGAAGATTTCATATATTTATATAAGTTTTCATCATATTTAACATGTATGTTGTGATGTGATGCCTCCATCTCTTCAACTCATCAAGCTCTCGTGATACTTATTAACAATTTGTATTCTTTTGTTAACACTTATTTAATAAATAAAATAAATAATATTGATATCTGTTCAAATTATAAGCTGTCTTCACTCAATAGTTGAATTGGCCAGTTAACTGAGTTCGGCGGTTAGTTAAATGCTGGTCTTTTATTAGCCGCCTAGCCATTCAGTTGACTAACGAGTTCAACTATCAAATACATAAAAAAAAATACATATACTTACGTATGTAGAGACTCTGTCTTACGCATTTTTATATCCTTCGCATTTAGTATGTTACGCTATTTGGTGTATGTTCATATTGACTTATAAAAATGCATCTTAAGTCATATTTTTCATTATTTGATTTATGTTTCCAATTTCAGTAGGGTATTTTCTAATTTTTCAAACCTCAGCAAAACTGAAAAAGGGATCTTAAGACAATAATACTTATCCACAAAGTTCCTACCATTACATTTGCTAATTTATTCTGAAATTAATAATTTTCTGGTATGCTGACTTGCACATCCATTAGGGGATTCAAATCAATTGGTACTTCAATTCTAAAGATTACTCACAAAAGTTTTAGAGCACAAGTTTATAACCATCGTTTTCAAAGTTTTCTTAATGATATAGAGAAAATTGAAGACGGATTTTCTTTTCAAATACCTATTTCGATTTTCTAAAGGTGACATTATCTTCCCTGAGGTTAATAATTAAGTACAAATAATAAAACACTCAAGATATCGTTTGGTGTACAAAAGCTCGTTGTTATCTAAATCTCTTCCCAAAGGATGTATTGAAAATGTTCAACAGTTGAAATTGTATTTTAAAAGCGTAGTAAGAGGGGGCTTCTTCATACAATATGTACAATTCGTAGAAGTGAATCGGTAAAAGGATGAGTTTCGTCCCGTGAGCTTTGTAAGAGATATATATGTATTACTATTCTATTCTTACGTCAAACAGTTTTAAGTCAAGTTAGGAAATATGTATTATATGTTGAAAAATCATCTGAAGGTGGTACTCGATTAAGATAATAACATTAAAACATTACTCTTCTTTGAAGCTTCGAAGATTTATTATTATTTTAATATATTAACGAAATATAATCACGCAAATAACGAGTATGCGTTTTTTAATAGAAATGCAAATAAATGCACGTTTTCGGTGGCATCATTGAAATGTTAAATTAAGCACTCTCATTTACAAATAAGCAATAATAAATGAAAACATTTCCTGAAACCAATAGCCCTTCGCTGTATTTTATTTGCCAAAAGCTTCAATTCACCGTAAATAAAATATTGCTGTAAATGTATAAGTTTTATTGAATGCCAGTTAATATTCTATTAATTTGTATAGTTTTATTTTCCTACTTCGTGCGTATTAATGCTTTATAACTATCAAAACATTTTTTTATATTATTCTGTTTTATTTTTGAAAGCTGTTTTATTACAAAAATTACTTCATTTGCATTTTTAATTCATGTTTGCGCAGAGTAAGCTTATTTCTATTACTTACAACCATCGAAATTTATACATCAATAATAATGGAGTACTGATCTCATACATTTTAGTTTTATGATTTGATTGAAATAAAAATCACAATATTCCTAGGTGAATGAAATCGTAATATTCACAGATTCATGCATACTTTTAGTAAAGAATACAAACTTTTTCAGATTGTATTCAATAATCCCCATTTATAAAAAAAAAATAACTATCTCAAGGGTGCTATTTCAAAGTATTTCGCTTTACCTCATTTCTCATAACCAATTTTATTCGGTATTCGTGTACGTATGAAAAAACAAGACAATTAATTAAAAGCTCTCACAAATAAGACCTTTTACACTGTTAACATTATAATTTGTCAACAAAACGAAATAAATGAATTAAAAAATAAATAAAAAGATCGCTGATTGTGATAGTGAAACTGGTTAACATTAATGTCACCGCGGTGTAGGTTGTATTTATATGAGCAATTGTTAGTACAATTTATAATTAAAAAAAAACATGGTATGCTTTTATCATGGATGATACCTACATAATATAAAGATAGTAATTATAAAAGTCCCAGTTTCCCATCAACCTTTCCCAGTATTTACCGCTGAATGTCTACTATAGGTAACTACTATTCAACCTGCATGACTAAGCAATTAAAAGTTTAAATTAAAGCCTCCAAAGCAAATGTTTTATGACAATGGGGAAAAAGTATGTTTGTATTTTATATTTTATAGAAGGGTGGTTTGTTCTCTCCTAATCGTTGGTAACTTGATACAAATTACAATCTTTTATTAATACAAAGTGTCAGAATATATTGAGCATCAGTAAAAACTAGTGTTTTTATGGTTGAATGTATTTGGAATTATGCTAATAAATAAAAGACAAACAACAATTAGCCAAAAAAGCATTGTAAATTCCGTCTCTTTAAATTGAATTTATTTTTTAATTTACAATCGATATTGATATAACGATATCTTGCGTTTTTCGATCTTCAATATTTAATTTTTATGTTTTTGTCTATGCAATTACAGAAATCGTAAAATGGCGAAGGTTTTTTATAGTATTGAGAATTTCCCATTCACTTACATTGAATCAAATTAATTTTGTATCGTCATGGAGAGGACCACTTGCAGTTTTATTTCAGGCATTAAGTGTACAGGCTACCCTACTCAGGGAAATGCTGTTATGGTATAGATAGATAGAGATGTCTAATAATTGTTTTTCTTTCTTTTCAGCGTCGCGTATTCGATATGAGATCACGAGCGGTAACGTAGGAGGCGCTTTTGCTGTGAAGAATATGACGGGTGCCATTTATGTGGCTGGAGCTTTAGATTATGAGACGAGGAAGAGGGTAAGTTGCTATTACAGTTGCAATCCTAAATAACTATTAAAAATTATAATTATAATAATTTGTTATGTTTCTAATCGACTGAGTATAATGATTTTTTATTTTCTTATATCTAAAATATAAAGAATGACTCATTTAAGTTATTTAGATATTATCTAATAAAATTAATATTTATTGTTATTTATCAATTTTACTATTGATTTAATTATTTCAAAGTTAATGCCAATACAATCAATGAAATATTTAGATATTATTTATTCGTAGAGTCAAGGAAATGTTTATTATCCACATTTTTTAATAATTTTATTTCAATTACAGAGTTCGCTTAAGGAACTCCTTTTGTTATTACAAGTTAAAAGTTTAAATATGATCGTTGAATTTGTTTCAAATACATAAAAAAATTATAAGTTTGTATTTTTTTTAATAATGGACTAGGTATACTTTTAATTGAAATATAATAAATGATGGGTTTTCACAGAATCCTAGAAATATTTTTAAGCGAAAATCTTTACGGGCTCTCAGTCAGTATTTATTTTATTATTTTCATTTAGAATTTGTCGTGAAATTATCTTTGTGTGTTCTTATAGGAAATATTAAAAATGTTGATGTACGCAAATAAAATATGTCTAGCTTATTGAAGAATATCTGTTAAAACGTAATCGGCAAAAGTTAAAATTCATTCACTTTTGATCTCAATTTAATTTTTAGGTTGAATTCTACATTGCATTTACTATTCCAGTCTTAGAAATCATATTACAAATGTGTGAATTAGTTAATGAAGATTTAAGTATAAATTATTTGTAATTTTTACAAAATAATAGGCGTTGACCTGATAAATTTTCATTAGAACCAAATTGTGCATATTCGAATGTTAAAATTTAAGAGTATAAAAAGTAAAATTAAATTAGGATCTTTATCAAAAGTATATTGTCGAACGTAGGTGTTGTTACGTAGGTAATTCAATTGAAATGATGCGCTTATTTTTACACGCTATTTTGGGGCTATCAGAGAACTGAAGAATTTCAATGATACCGTTTTTATGGAATAGGTCAAACTTTCTACAAACTCTATGTATTATTTGAGTTTTGTTGTAAGCATAATATAGGTACTATATGTACGTACTCACTTGGAACTAATAAAGGAAATTAATTTTTCATGTACTTTCGCTAGATCGGGAATTATCTTTGAAATCACTGTTACACTCAGAGAGAATGAGCAATATTTAAAAGAAACACTATCTCTACATTGATTTTCTTTTTTTTTTACCATTATAAAAATCTACTAGATATAGGTAGAATAAATAACAATACATTATCTATATGGATTCTGCCTCAGATCAGACTTAAGTCTTGCGAGGCAGTAAATTTCATTTAATTATTTTAAGAACATGTTTATCTATATTTAAGATAAAGTGAAGCTTATTAATAAATTTTGTAGTAGTTAAGATTTATATTACTTATTGTTGAATATTATTTAAGCCGTGGAGCTTTCAAATTAAAAAAGTGCTCCGACTATCTTTCGTAAGTTTCCTGTACTAAGCAGGTGCAATACGATAAAACATATTAGCTAAGTATATCATCTGTCCAAAAATATATAGTTGTAGGAGTACCGGCATGAGTACCTACAATGACATTCAGAATCAATGACATGCCTCATCGCTGATCTGAAGATTTAAATTTAAATATAATTCGTGATGTTTCACGATAAACACCCTTTCACAAGATAGGCACTTGAAAATTACAGAAAAAATTGGGAGACCAATGACCTATTCTTCGCCAGAGTCTTCAAGGTAAATTTAACCACTACATTAACTGAGATATAATCTAATCTAATAATAGATATGTTAGAGAAATTTCACATTTTTTCATTTGTACTAAAATGTAAGTGGTTGTAAACAATAATTTTCACGCTTGATGGGGTTGCGTTTTATCGGACACAAATGATTAAAAATAATGTCAAATAAAGAATCAGCTTCCGTGCTCCTCACAGTTTAAAACAAAATGCAGTCAATAACTGAATATAATTGTGAAAAGGTGTGTAGAAATTGATGCAGAAATTGATGCAGAATATGTCCATTTGCTACTTTTTAACGCAGTTGTTATCCGAATTGGTATTTTTTTTTTCAAGAAAAAATAACTATTATTTTAGGCATATTATTACTACTAAATCTACTCTAGTAGCGATACTATTTGTATTGAAAATAAAGAACCGAGAAAGGAAAGTAACATTATCTTTCTTTCCATTTAAATTATTTATGGTTCGTGTTGTTTATTCGTAACCCTTGTTGTCCTTGTATCGTTCTCCCTCTCTGGATGTTTGAAGATATTATTATATTTTCCATATAGTAAAAAAGGTTAGTTTACGTAGTTGTACATACACAATAAAAATAATATGTATTTCATTATTTATTGTATTATTATTTTACTTATATACAAACCTTTGAAAACAAATATAATATGCAAATATCGATCTAGCTATCCATACCTTTTCGCTGTATCCCGAGTAGGGTAAGCAGATAGGACGGAACGTCATGTAGATAATAATATATTACTACATACTTCTTTCGCTACCTCCATATTCATGCAATATCTCCAACAGGTACGGCGACTTTTTTTTACTCAAGACGCGGTCGTTCTTGAAAAATTTTCCACAAAGTTCAGCGATGTAGTTCTTTGACGTTCGAGCTTTCTCATATCCCCTTTTTCGGATAATAGCACCATCTTGGTCTTTCTTTCATCATCCATTCGGTTCATATATTCAAATCATCGTTTCAAATTTATGTACATGCATTTTATTCACAATACACATCTTTCTCGTTTAAATTTCTCTCTTCGAACTCTCTCAATGATGTGGGTAATTATTATTTTTTTCCACGGAAACTTTCACATGAACATTTTGTTTACTGAATAAAGTACCCTTAGAACTAGTTCTTCACTATACTTATGATAGTAAAATTATTGTTTTTTTTTGTCACTAATACATTTTCCTATATAAAAAAGATGTTCACTTATTCAACTATCTGACAAACAAACTTCAATCAAGAAGCATAATTATTATTTCATTACGTGAATGAAAAACGAATGAGTTAAGAATCTGTTAAGCTATTTTATGTTTCATTGATTTATGTTTCTTTTGACAATTTCATAAAATAAATGTTATATAATAAGCACGTGTGTATGATCGTAAATTTTCGCTTTTTAAGTATTGATTAGTTTGAACACACATACTTGCAAGTACCCCACACTTATTTCCCTATCTTTTCATACTCAATTTTAATATCTTTAATTCAAATCTCCGTTAGTCGTATATCAAATGCATATAAGAACGAAAAACATCTTAGCAGAAGCTAAAAGTGTGAATTTATATATATTAGGGCATTCGTTTTAACTACATATTTTTTGTGAATCTGAATTACAAATAAAACTTATGTAATTCCATAGAGTTTAATATTAATTTAATACTTTACTTTAGGTGTATTGAAGTGATTCTTAAGACTTGAAATTATGCCCAACGACAGAACTTAACTGAAGGCGATGAAATATTTTACTAAAAGCTTTTTTTATTTTCCCGAAGACGGTGATCAACATAAAAGTGAACACTTTTCAAATAATTTCTAACGGTATGGTGGTTTTTGCTTTTTATTATTACTATCTATTAAAGTTCTGTGATGAAGAATAACTCTGCGGAATAAAACTATTCAATTCTCGATTCCTTTCAAAACCTCTACTGCTTCCACCATCATTCAAGTCATTAATTTTAAAATATCGTTTAGTTTTTTGTAATATCTTCCTATTCTTCAGCTTGTTCTTTGTTTTTTTTTCATTTCAGAGTGTTGAACCATTTTGCAGTCGCCCTCTTTCCATTAATCAATTTATCCTCATTCATTTTCTATTCTGGCGTCAAATACATAAACGAAAAGATACCTAAATGTGTAATCACCTGACTTACCATCGAACAATCGAAATATTATCAAACTGTTTTTTTTGCAAATTGAAGAAAAAACCCGTTTAAGCTCTGTTCCCCCCCCCCCCTAATATTATAAAATACTGCTCACCCTATGGAATTTTTTTTATCAATATTAATGGGCTTTTATACATAGATGGAAATATTCCTACCAATCTACCTCATTGAAAGTAATTAAATTATGGTATTATGTCGAAATGAGTAATTTTTTTCTTTATAATACGTTTTTTGCATGTGTTTATGTTTTAAACAATAGTGATTTGTATCTTTTAAGAGCTTCGAAAATGTAGAATGGAAACAAATAACGGTTAGATTTAGTGAACGTTTTATAATTATGTTGTCAAAGCATAGGTAGTTTTTTTTTATATTTTAATCGTTTCCCAAATAAAGTCAATTTTACATGTACTTAAATGACATCCCGAAACAAATGCTTTGTTCATCTTTCTTATTATATAATAATCACTTCGTTTAATTTAATTTAATCGAAATCTATCTGCTAAATCTGACCTCACTGTTTGCAAAAAAAAATTGTAAAACTGTTTTAGATACTTATTTTTTATTTTTTATTTTTTTAACAAGATATGTCTGGGTTTTGTTTGTTATAAACCCAAATACAATACAACCTTATACACCTTTCACAGTAAGCTACTAAAAGCTTGTGTCGTGAAAGGGGAGTTTGTCGGATTCAATCAAAGCTTATACCTATTTCATTCATTACGTCGATGTATAGGAAATCATTGATAATATTGTCAATTACTAGGACATTGACAATATTATCAATTACTAGGACATTGACAATATTATCAATTACTAGGACATTGACAATATTATCAATTACTAGGACATTGACAATATTATCAATTACTAGGACATTGACAATATAGGTATTTATTTGAAAGACAAACGACGTCTCTCTCAATAAAAAACAATTAAGTCGATTCTTTTTAAATTTAATTACACTTATTTTGTTGCGTATAATTCTCTTCGTAGTACCAAGTACTGACTTTTTGCGTTACTTTATATTTTTTTGTAATAACATTTTTCATATTTATTTTATTGGCTTAGCCTGTCAAAAAGAATTCACAAAAAAATATCAAAAGTGAAAAAGTTTTATCAGAACAGATACTCTCTGTTTTTTTTTTCATTATTAGATATCAAAATATTTAAATATTATATAGCTTTGATGCCGACAAATTATTTTGATGGTTTATAAAATTTCTTGTGATCTTTTAGGCAAACATAATTATGGTGTTTTCCAATATTGAATAAAAACAAAATACCGCATGTTTTCCCACAATATAAAATAAACACCGTCGTAATTAATTTCTCATAACATTATCTATTGTAAGTGGTAAACTTATTTTGTGTGTATATCGTATGATTTATTCAGCGCTGTTTAATGGAGCATCCATCTCAAGGGTGCGGAAAAGTATGTTGGAAGAGCAATGTTCTCAATTTGCTGTTAAAAGTTGTTATTAATTGGTTTTTACGAAGATTTTCGGGAAGTCGATTCCGGATGACGAATTCTGCGACACCAAATTCCTCGTTGTACAAAAAGGAAATATTAGCACTGTTGATCTTGTCCAGCATGCAATGGTGTGTATAGAGAGTAGTATGTTTGCATTGTGTGTGTGAGCGCCTTATCTTGATTGCCTGATACCTCTTAGGGCCATCATTGGGCTGGTTCGGGTTAAATATTGATCATATTATTATTTTATTTTTATTTTTTGTGTGTATTTATGTGTTTTTTTTTTTTCTTTTATTATCTTGTCGCATATCTTATAGGTGTGACTGATTGGGTATATATGAATTGTTTCTACCCTAAGATATAGGGTTGAGATAAAACAGAATATGTTTATATGTATGTAGTTTACTCCTCCCCAAAACACGAGCTATGCTCAAATTGGGGAGTACTTGAATTTATTACTTTGTCTTATGTTATTGTTTTGTTTTATTGCATGTATTTTTTTTTTTGATTAATAAAAATATTTGAATTTGAATTTGAAAAATATCGGTAGATGCTGCTTTGCGGAGCGTAGAGGCCAACTTATGGGTGTTTTGAGAGCACAGAGCTCATATAGTGACTGAGGTGGCATATTATTAAATCATAAGGCAATTTTTGTGTTAGACCTACTCTTAACCAGTCCAATTTTTCCGGAAAAACTGTGATGTCATCTGATTGTTTTATTTTACAAAAAAAACTTGGCATGATTATTTATTATTCCATAATATGAAAAGTTAGCTGATTAACATATCGTTATGTTTATATATGTAGGTACTTTGGCTCATCCGCGAAAGCCTCCAATATTGAATATTATATTGCTTAATAGAAGTCAAATCTGAAGTATTGAGGAATGAGTGTACATTTTCAGCTTACGTTTCAAAAGATAACATAAATACTGTATTTAATTATTATCCGTATTAGCCATTTGTTCTAACTTCAAAGGACGTCCATATTATTATTATAACAGCTTTCACTGTATTCCTTGATTTATTACAGTGTTTAAATATTAATGCATTAGATTTTATCCCTGCTTTTCTCAAGGAGCAATAGTTATTCTGATCTGTAGTCATATTTATATGGGAATGATTTGGGTAACTCATAAGTTATTACGATTTATCACAAAATATTTAAAAACAAATAGTTCAAACTATTATTACTGTCATTTAAGATTTCATATTTTTTTGCATTTGCCCAAAAAGCGATGAGATTTGAAAGGCAAGTGATATTTTTTTCAGAATATATTGAACAACCTTTTTTTTATTTTGAATTTTCAGCATCATCTTCTCACGTGACAACCCAGGAAATTTTTAATGATGAATGAGACTTAAGATAATTAGCATTTCTTTTGTCGTTTTTTATCTGAAATCGTGTATACAGAGTTAAATAATTAATTTAAATATACATATATTCGTAACTCTTGTCTGTAAACTTGTCCACAGAATGCAATTAGTTTGAGCATAAATACGTTCATACACATTTACGAACGAATTAAATTATGAATATCATGATTAGATTTATTGCTGAATCTCATTAGAATGGTAAAATTATTTATGTTGGCAAATACCATTGCGCACCGTAAAATCCTTTAATTATGTTAATAATATCTTGCGGTTTATTCATGTTTCTTAGACCACAACTTATAAGTACATTCGTATATAAATAAACCGACTCTCATTTTATTGGTCAATTTATTAAACAACACACAGACAGACATATATACATACAAATGTACCATCGAAAGCTTCAAACAGTTCAACCACTGTTAAATATTTGTAGTCAGGAAATGTTAGTAATTTGTTGTAATATTATTATTGACTGGCTTCTTGAAATGATGTATAGCTTATGGGAGGCTTATTGTGGTTTAAGGTTGAAGTAGTGTGGATGTAGTTACATACATAATTTATCTTTCAATTCTTTATCCAGTTACTAATTTTGATTCGGAACAGTGAATTTTTTTCTGTTATCCGTTAGTTACTTGTGGCATCTTATGAAGTATCTTATTAAACTTTTATTTTTAACACAGTTAAGATTTATTCTTGTCTAGCCTCTTCGAATTTTAATATGTAAAAGAGTTGTAAAAAAAATACAGTGGTGTTTTTAGCTGAATACATTTGAAATGCAATCTACATAAAATATCTTCTTCTCATTATTCTATAGTTGAGTAGGGAACCTATTGCGTCTAGATAATTCCTCCAGAATTCCCTGTCCATTGTTGCTTCCAGGACCTTTAAATTTACAAACCAAATCTTTCAACACGGTAATGCATATTTATTTCAATTATAGTTATACATATCTTGACCGTAGAAAGTAATTTGATAATCAGTAACTCTTCAGTAAATTTAACATAAAAGCAAGTATAATAATAACAGTTTATTGTTTTGCGTCTGTGAATTTTAGTTCATCTCTTTATTCGTATTAACGCAGAACATTTATCATATCATGAATATTTGTTTGTTTCATGTCCATTTACTTTTGCACAGGATTATGAACATCGTGTTTTTCAAATTTCATATATCGCAAAGGTCAGTGTTCCTTCCAAGGTTTGAACATTCAATTTTACAACTCGCATGTAACTTATACCGGCGGGAGAATGACTGCGTCAGCATAAAATATACGAGTAAAGTGGAAACCTAGACGTACATAATATTATATGATAAGTAAAAGATGGGTGAAGTGTGAAATTACTTGGTTAAAATACTTGGTTAAATAAAAGTATATCTTTAAGTACACTGCGTACAAATGAGTATTTACGATTAGTATTTAAGTTAATATCAAAGTATTCTGTTTATATTACTCACATCAAGCCTTGGCCTCCATCAACCCGCGTCTTCAACTCCTTCTGTCTTCCGTTGAAGCTTTCCAGTTTGTTACTTGAAGTAGTTGTTTGTCAATCTTCACCCATTCCATTCATTCAATATAGATGTAATAAAATTGCTTTTAACGGAGCAAGTTTGTTTCATTTTTATACATAACATAACATACATAGACAACTCACACAGATCGAGCTAGTCCCAAACTAAGATGAATCTTGTATTATGGGTACTAACGCGACGATACACACATATACAATGCACTACACACATATACATGTAACACCCAGACCCAGGACAACTTGAAAAAGGTCGTTCTTCACTTTGCCCTGGCCGGGAATCGAACCCGGGACCTCGTGACTCAAAGGCAAGAGCGTTACCTCCACGCCACACCGGCCGACTAAACTTATATTATGTATTTGCAGTTACAACGTTAGAGTTAGAGGAATAGTAGTAATTATAGATTGTTTCAATTTATTTTTTACGTAAATTCGCATTTTTTATTTAAAAATTTCTGGATCAACCGTACAAATGTTATATTTTCTCCTTATGATTCTATGTAGAACATATAAGATTTAATAGAAGATAACACATTTATTTACTGAACTGTGGCTTGATAGATTGAAATGGAATCGAGCCGTTCTCCTATGTAAACTAATGGTGTTTATTTAAGATGTTGCCATATGGTAAAATAAACACATCGGAAACTGTTTTCAGCGCAAGTTTTTTTTTCATCTTATACTTGTATACATGGTTAGATTGACCTTAATATTTGCCTCGGAAGCAATTTTAACTCACTTATCCTATTTCGAAATATCTTTATTTCGAAATAGGGCAAGTGAGTGAAAAAAATAAATGTTCTTCTTGTACCCAATGATACAAAAAACATGCACTCTGTTTTTTTCAATTTATAACTATACAGTAATGAGATTTGCCACTCAACTTGAAGGCCTTTTTTATGTCTTGGTGAGAACGGAATACTTGTATACTACGTAGTCAGTCCACTGTGACTACCTTACTTGTGGGAAATGCAGAGATGGTATCGATAGGTAGCCAGCGGAGTAACTTCGTATTATGATCATATAAATAAGATTATCGTGTTTGAGAAATAATTAATTATTATACGTAAATATTATTTATTTTTCTTTTTGCAAATTTTTTCCCCGAAAAAATGCATTATGAAAAAAACAGTATTTCAATAAATTTTAAATTAAGCACATAAAGAAAAGTCTGGATTATTGACATTGCGTAGTAAAAACATCGTAAATCAAATTAAGTGCTGTGAAATGTAAGAAAATTGAATGATAATAAAAAAAGTGAAATGGAGATTTACACTTTTTAATTTCAACCTACCACTAATAAAATATGATTTATAAAAATGAGTATGAAAAGTACATAACTTAATGTCAGTCATAAAATTACGCATTAGTTCGTAAAAAAATGAGCTTTCAAATGTACCTATGAGTATTACAGCTTTTAAATGCAAGCCCAGGTATTTTGCAGATAGCTTTATTTTAAGAATTTAGAGAAGGTGAAAAGTGTTTCAAATTTCAATTATTAATAATATATACTAAGTTGAAAAATAGACATAGTTTTTTATTTCTTTAACTAAATTTTCAATATTAAATATTATTTTTCAAATTATTTTGAACGGTACAAATTTTACTAGGCAACATTATTAATTTGTTTGATATTCTTATATTTATTTATTTATTTTATATGTAAAGAGTAATGTATTATTCTATGATTTACTAAATCTATGTGAAAAAAAAAATCTAACGCAAAGTGTGGTAGCCATTGGATTGTCCTCTCCCAGCTAAAAAATAAGATATTCTGGTTGGGGGACTCAACCACAATCTCGGAATTGCAATATTACTTATCTTATACGTGAGGTCTTACAAACATCTGTATCTTACAGGACACTCGAAAACTTACAGAGAAAAGTGAGAGACATTTTCTTTATCGGGAATCCAACGAGTTGATTAACTGTAGAGTATCATCAGAACTCGAACTTCGTCTTTCCCGTTTGAGAATCCCGTAAATCTACGAGAATAATAATAATATTTTAGTTTAATTTCTTGTACTAAAAGACTGATAACCCTTTTATGAACAAATAAGGATGCTGATTATTATGGAATTCATTAAAAACCCAGAGACTGATACCGTTCTGCTTTATGGTCATATAATATGCGGGTCGAATGTGACCATTTCGCAGCCTGTCCGTCAATTTATCATCTGGTTTAATCCTCTACACTACCCTGTTTTGGGAGACATAAAATATTATTTTGTTGTGCTGTAAAATTTTCTCGTTTTAATGTAGTTTAGTCCAATCTGAAGTTAGTAGCAACTGCTTAAGGCTTTTTCACATTATGCAATTTGCGTTGAACACCATGGCATGGGAGCATGGTAATAATAATAGAATTTGTTGTTTTAAAAAAAACTTATTTTAATACCTAGATATTATTACACCACATACTGAAATTAAAGCATTTTTATTTTAATTAATACACTATAGCGAAGAGGACGTGTCGATCAGGATAAATAAAAATAGGTTACTCCACACACTAAAAAGATCAGCCAAATATGATCACACTGGATTGGCCGGATCATCTGGAGGACATGACCGGAGGAATTCTAAAGACCAACCAAAATATATATGGCTAATCATACACAATTTTCGGATAAATGGAAGTCTACAGGCTTCTGCGCTATCCAGATGGTCGGTTGGCCCTTCAATGTATATAATCATACACAATAGCTAATCTCGATTTTATTAAAAGTTTTTCAAGTAAGCTGATGCTTTTCTACGGAAATAGTAATAATAATAATAATCTTTATTGCACAAAATTAGTATACAAAGAAGAAAAAAACATGGTAACATAACAATAAAATACATAATTTTGTGCAATGGGCGAGATTATTGCTAATAGTACTACGATATAGTTTTTTTTTTAATTATATTTTGAAACGTGATCATCAACAACATCATGCATATTGTGACATTTCATAGATACTGTTAAAAAACTACATACCAAGACCTCTCACTTAGATAATTATATAGGTACATATATGTGTAAAAAACATTGTTGTTTATCCAAGTTACACTGCCCGGCCTCGAAAGTCTTGTTCTTTTTCGTTGTGTGAAAGTTGCTTTCAAAGTCTTCCTCATACTGATAATGCGAAAGTTTCACAACATAAATCAGATTTCATATCGCGTTATCACAAAGTACACTGGTTATTTGGTAATTATTTATACTTGGCGTAGTATTTTGACCCTGGAAAATAGAGTCCGACCGCAGTTAGTGACAGAATTTTAACACAACTCACCAGCTGTTCCAGCCATAAGTAAGATAATGAGTACTATGTTCTGAGAAAATAATTTTTCAATAACTCTCCTATTAATTGTTCAAAATAGATCAAAGTAGACAAATAGATCATCCATGGACCATACCATTTCAGATTCGTAGACTTTACATATTATAGTTTCACCCCAATCTTAAACTCGTGAAATTAAAGTTATTTTCTTGTGAGTTTTCTTATCAACGCAAAGTAATGGGACTATTTTTTATTCATAATTTTATATATTTATTTGTTTTATTTTAAACAAAACATGGGAGGCTTTTGTAAAATTCCTAGCGTAATATTATTGTGGTGGTATGTTTCGAATTATCCTGTAGCAGGGTGGTAAGTATTTGTAAGTAGGTACTACTTATTTTATATTTAACATATTATTTAATTTAACAATGCCGTCCATTTTTCATTATACTGATTACATGCTGTTGGTCTTCTTATCTATCACACATATGCGAATGGTTCTAGTGGTGTGAGTAGATAGTAAATTACAATTATTCAATTATGTTGCAATTTAACGAAATAGTTGAGGTGATAAAATCTCGTAATAAAGGTACATAATTAGCTATCATAAAGTTGTACTTAGCGTAATATATGGTTAAGCTCTGAAATCGTTGTAGGTATCTACCTACCTTGTCCTTAATTACAACCGCTTTCCGTATAACAAATTATTGTAATTTGATATAAAATATATACATGCTTACCCACTATTCTTATATAAAATATCTACCTTTCTAGGGCAATAATTAAAGCTAATGAACCCAAAATATTACGTAACAGTGAATCGTAAGCTTTTTGTAGAGAGATTCTGCTCTTCACTGAAATAGTCGATGTTAGTGAGTACCATACTAACAAAGTGTTGAATATTTCTCACTTGTACCGCTCTAATCAATTTAGCAAGGCTTCAACTTAATGCTTATCGATGGTCTTCAATAAATTATCAGATTTTGTGTAGAAAATAAGACGTAGGAAATTGAACTTATATTTTTCATTCATAATAATAATAATAATAATAAACACTTTATTGTCAAATATACAAATATTTTACAAAAGGCGTACATATTGCCTTGAGGCAATGTCTTCCAGTAAACCTACATTGTTACTATAATGAAAAGGAATAAAATCATGCGGTAATTTTGCATCGATTGTCAATATTATTAACACTATCCGTATACTTCTAAATAGTTATCTTAAAATTGATGCGCCAAAGACTTAAAAGATTTTATGAGAGACGATGATCAATTTTTGAAAGTGATGATTAAAAGTTGACATAGTAAAGTTTTGATGATTTTTTCGTTTCGTATGATGAGTTGTGGTAGCAAAAAGTATGATATGATTAGTGGCCCTCGATCCTTTGTATCTACCCCGCAAAGAATGCCACAGGGTGATGGGATATTCGTATGTATGTGGAACATTTTACTAAATTTGAGCAGCAGAAAATATAAATTCATGTTTACATTTAATTGTTGTATATGAGAATAAGTAATATAAGGTAGGTAGGTAGGTACAATGGTTTTCACGTTGAAACAAATCCGGGATAATTTAGGTCTACTCTAAAATATTTGTAGGCACAAGAATAACAATACAAAATAATTAAAGTAAATCTGTAACCATAGGCGTACCCGAAGAGGGGAGTTCAAATCGTCGGAAAAAATATGAAAAATTGGTATTCGAAATACGAGAATATCGTGAAACATCTCATATTATATTCCTATATCGAAATTTCACATTGCTCCTTTTCACTCCTTTACCGCTAGAGGCAATCCAGAGCATCTACGCCATTGTCTGTAACTATATAAAATATTTAAGTATAATATTATATATTATATTTCTTTAACTAGGCATGTATGTACATATGTATGTATAATCAACCTCACAACGAATGTATTGTACTGTATATTACATGGGTATTATTATTATATGTACTGTATTTAGGGATTAAATTGTCACGAAGACTGGTTATACAGCTGTTCATATTATGGTAAGATTTTTGCCCGGCTTCAGTTAAGCAATTAATTGTCAAATTTACAAAACACTGTTGGGAAAGATAGCATTGACATTACTTATATTCGTACTTACTCATTGCAATGAAATAAATATTAAATATTTTTTTTCAGATAGTAGCATTTCAGCAATATTTTTAGTACTAAATTTTTAAAAATTATTGTTATTATTTTTCAAAACTGGTTTCACACATGAAATTTTGAATAGGTAACCGAAAAAAACAAAAATTTTACAAATTGACAGTGACTTTATAAATCGATACCAGGTCACTCAATTATTAAAAAGTAGTTAAACTTAGACCATTAATCTGTGTGTTTTTTTGTATAAATTTATATGGAATTTCACAAAATAAACGTCAACTCAAGCAACAATATACATTAGGGTGTCCCTTATTTGGTCGAAAAAAATTTTTTTTCAGTTATTGAAACGCATACCCCCTAATTGTGTTTATTAGCCTACTACTTACCCAAATACAGAATTTAAGCTTCCTAAGTTGATTGGAACCCGTGCCGACAGAGCCTCAAAGTTTCAGAAAATAGCGGCTTAAAGCGTCTTTTAAATTTAGCTGTAGATAATCACTTCATACCACTATGTTAGCTAAATATTGATGAAAACACAAATTTATATGGAGCATTTCTTGCAATTATCAAAAAAAGTTACAATATTGATATTAATTAATTTGAACGTATCCTGTAAAAAGTCTTTTTTTTACAGTCTGGATACATTTTTCTATGTTCATGCACACAACGTAATAAGAACTGTTTCTATTTTTCATCTGCGGTTATCAAACCATGAAAGCCTTGAATTAGTTTAACAGCTCTTTCACCTGTGTTATACACTGATTTTAAGCTAGATATTTTTTTTAAGCTTCCACAAATGCCACGTTTTCATTATACGAAGATACATGGAAGGAAACTGCTGTCAAGTTTAAGTTGCGAAAATAAATTTCTGGTCTTGACGGATACAAAATAACTCAAAAATTTTCCTATGAAAACATTAAAGCTACTTGTAGAATACATAAAAAGAACATGTTATAACATATTTAGAATTAAAATAAGCTCTACTTCCTAACATATGGAGAGCCAGACATCTGTTCCTTGGATTTGTCAAATCTTTTACCGAAATCACCCAATTTTTCTTTTTTTGTAAATTTTCTACAGTAATCCCCTTGGTCTGCTCATCAATTACATCTTAAAAACTAAAAGGACGGCTATTTCTTTTGACAAATATCACAAATTTTTGACTGAACTTGTTTTAGGTCGCTTTGGAAATCAGCTTGTCAATTTTTTTGTTACCATTTAATGTTTCTTAAAAACACAAGTCTTGATTCGGCGCTTTCACCACCAAACAGCATTCAAACAAGGACTTTACATAAACTACCACAATAAAAAAACAAACATCTAGTTTAGTTTCTTTATCCTTAGCGTCCATTTTAAACTGAGTCTGCAATAAACATATTTTTGAAGGGTAAATAGCTCTTGCTTTCCATCGTGCTTGATGCATTGCGCCAGTATATCTGATTTTTAAATTATGTGGATGCCAGAGGCTCTTTCAGGCGTATCACAGATGTATTGAGCAGCAGGTGACAACAAGCTCTCTGAAATCATACGCTTTAATCTCTTTCTCTTCTGCTTGTTTTTTCAGCCTCGCTCTTTGTCAATTTGAGCCATTTTTTTTTTGTCAACACCCGCTAAGCATCCTGTACGTCTTGGTTCTCTTTGCTTTTACAATAATTTATTATCTTCTTTCATTTTTAAGGCTTTTGAGAGCATCGGCGCATACTATATTGCATAAACTATCCAATTCACGTCAAAAGTTCTCCTCACGGTGCCTATGAAAATCCTGAATCTTCTTGCTATTTTTTGGCAGCTCTTTCCAGACCTGATAAAGATCCCCTGATCTCTTCACAATATTAGTAACAGCTCTATTAGGTGTTCTAGCCTTTTTACAGAATGTAATGCACACGCGAATGACTAGATTTTCGATTTCACTAACATTCAACTTAATATCGCGTATATCGAAAGACAGAACTGCGAAAACTTGACGATTGGACGGTAATTTTGCACCTGTCATCTATTTATTTACTTCACTTACCAAGAAAATACTTTTTATATTGCTTCTTTATTCCTCTGACATCTTTGAAATATAAAAAAATCCGCGACAATTACCAGAAAAACCGAGACTGAGTGACAATAACAGCTAGCACTCACCGTCCCTATGAGTTTTTGTATGAAACTTGTATGAAGATGTTTCCGTGCAAATCGGCACGGGTTGCACTGTTCCGAATAAGATAAAAATTGGTTTTAGAGTGTTTTAGGACCAAATGAACAAAATAATAGCCTATGCGTTGTTAAATTAAAACTTTGAAAAATAAGGGACACCCTAATATACCTACATGTGAGAAGTTTGCAATTCTCTCGTTTACATTCGAACAAACGGGCTCTAAAATATTCATTTGGAAAATTATATAATAATATTATAATATTGTGTGTTGTTACTAATTGTGGAACAAGCAAGGCGAAAATATTGTAATATTTAAAATTACTGTTATATACCTTGCGTATATGTATTTTCTACCCACCACTAGGCTTATTCGGTATTATAATCCTTTAGGCTTATGATTCAGTGTTCCGTGCAACCATCGCCGCTACTGTTCTTTACGGTATCATTAATTAAGATAATAATAATAAAATGCGACAGAATATCATAATAATAATAAGAAGAACCACTAAAAGCTACAAGACCAAAATATAGCAAAGAAAATATTTTGTTTTTACTAAAAATTGAATTAAGTGTTTATATCTTTGAGGCTCGTTGAATCTTATGCATTTTATATAGCTTGCAAGAGAAGATGAAAAGAAACAAATTTGTGATATTTTGTACTTATGGACTATCAACAAATTAATGTCAATGCAGTTCGAATGAAAAATCTTGGTTAAAACAAGAACATACATGTGGTTAGATGGAAGAAATCACTTTATAGAGATGATCTCGCTACTGCATATCGTCCTAGTTAGAGGGTATCTTTTCCCGGATTATTTTTGTTCCCGGGAAACGGGAAATTTTAAAATGAATTTCCCGGGAAATTCATTATTATATTTATAAATATTCAATTTTCAACAAATTTGGTATAAAAACTCTCATAACTTGTTGACCCTTGCAAACATTTTGATTTGATAAAAAAAAAACAAATTTTTGTTACCAATATAAGTAATTTGCTTAAAAAAAACTAAATAGCTGACTGACGAGATTTATTTAGGTACTCTATGTTATATCAAAATAAATTTGTTTACAAAATAAATATATAAACTTTTAATTTTTGATCATCCTATCAAGCAAAAAAATGTTATGGATTTTGGCAAAGCTTTTTAAAGATTTTTGACTTTAAAAAATGAGAAATTTCGACAAAAAAAGATCTTTTATATCGGTTAATATCCATGAATAAAACAAAAAAAATGACAGTTGGCTGCACTAATATTTTTAAGAACTATCTAACTTTTCGAAATAATATGTAAAAAACAAACATGAAAAATTGTAGGATTCTTATACATTGTCGGCCAAACACACCTCCGATTTCGAATTATATTTAGAATAATTATGCTTCTTTCAAACGAATACATTGAAGCTATAATTAAGTTTTTTTTTAAAGTATAACACTATTGGTAATTAATATTTTTTTTCATATTTTCATATCAAAATATTCGTCAGCTTCTACAAGTTTATCACGACTATTACAGTTAACTAAACAAAGATTTCGGTATCGGTATGGCAATCTGCACGACTAATAATTTGTATTTTTTCCCGGGAAAGGATTCGTTTTTTTCCCGGGAAACGGGAAATAAAAATTAGAGGGTTTTCCCGGGAATTCCCGGGCGAGAATTCCCGGGAGTAACCCTCTAGTCCTAGTTTCTTAAATTTTGTATTGTTTTGTTACACTCTTATATAATGATGATGTGCAAAAAGATAAAATAAATAAATATCGTAGTATATGTTCATAAAATATAAATGTCACTACATATTATCATGTAATTTTTCGCGTGACGGTTGAATTATTATCTAATACTAATCAGAATAATATAACCCATCTACATATAGTATGATCACTCAATATCACATAAAAACTTAAAAGTCTTGTGCTCAGAGAAATTTACCTTTCCTGATAAGCATTTCGTACAAATCGCGGTATTAAACATCCAACATTGTGCCTAAGGTATCGGTGTTTTGGTTTTTAATTGTTTTATGGGCGCTGTGTATAGTTTTTTTTTTTTAATTTCATATTGTTTTGTTAACACTGTTACATAACGATGATGTGCAAAAGGAACAAAATGAATAAATAAAATTAAATTAAATAAAAATTGTTATATAACTTTACTTATTTCACTACACCCTCACGGAATTTCCCATTTGTCGGGTTACCAGAATATTAATTGCATATAATGTGTGTCTATGCATGTAATAAACAAGGACGACCTGTTTCATACGTGCTAAATAAAAAAAATACATTCAGAATAGGTGGCACACCTCATCACTGAATTGTAGGTGTTGAATATCTTATATGTAATGTTTTGCAAATATTTGTCTTTTACAGAACATTCAAAAACTTTTAGAAAATAGTTGACTTCTTAGTTGACGTCTTATTTTCTTGACTCTATTGTAAGTATTCATGTTTAAATATTACTGATTATTATTAATAGGTGAATATGTTTTCAAAACATCTTTAAAAAAAATACACATCATCTTATTCAACATTTCATTATTTCTCATAATATTTTTTTTTCTTTTTTATACTCGTCTTAGTGATTCAAAAGACTGTCTCTGATGTTGATACATATTTCTGATACATTCATTATTCATATGAAAGTTTTCAAATATGTTTTTTGAAATTAATCAGAATGTGTATGCACCTGGTATCTAAAATAATATATAAATTTCTTTTCAGTTAGTATAAAGAATATTTCCTATATTCTTATTAATTTGTAAATTGGAATTTGTACTTTGTGAATATTTTTTTAAAGATATATCTGTTTTTTTTTTTAATAAACCCAAATACAACCTTGTACACCTTTCACAGTAAGCTACTAAAAGCTTGTGTCGTGAAAGGGGAGTTTGCCGGCACCTGGTATCGAACCACGGACCCCTTGTTCACGAAGCCGGGACTCTACCTCCAGGCTACCGACGAACTCAATGATATTGAAATAATAGTTACTTATTTTTCCTGCACTATTTAAGTAAGTATCTAAATTTTTCTGTTCGGTCAAGCAACCGGACCGTCGAGGAATTGGAGTCTTCCTGAAGTTGACTATTCCTAAACTTATATGTACAAGTACATATCCTATCTTGAGTATAAATAAGCTCCAAAAGCGAAAAAAATAGTACACAGCGTGTCCAAATTATATGTTATTTGATACTAATAGTACCTATATTTAGAGCTGCCACTCTTTTCGTTAAGTTTTCGCATATCCTGCTGTAAAAGACAGGTTAATGTAAATAGTCACAAGTAAAGTAATTTCATCATCATCTTCAGCGACGAAATGTGCGAGCCATCCTGAGTGTCTTATTTTTTACTGACACGGAGATGACTACTTGCGTGTCTGTGACATGCAATTAGTTTACTGACTACCGCACTTCCCTTTTTACGGAGAACTTGTGATAGTGTAGATACTATTACTACTACTATACCATCACGGCATATCCCACAAGTGGGTAGCCAGCAGTCCAGTTGCATATAAAACATGCAAGCTGGATGGGTGGCAAACCTCATCGCTGAATTTAAGATGTAAAATGTCTTATTTTTCGAACACCTGCTTTTAACAGGACACTCGAAAACTTATGGAGAAGAGTGGGAGACCAATCTTTTACCGGGTGCTCCACGGGATGTGTAGATAGACTATAGAAATTCATTGTCATTTTTATCGATATGTCTGGACATATTTCTGTAATCCAAATGAGTTTTCACTAAGTAAATCAACTAATAAATATAATATATCATCATCATCTCCCTCGACGCTCCTCTCGGGAGCACAGGGCAGAAACCAGCCTCCTCCATTCAGAGCGTCTCTGTGCCAATTGCGTCACCTCTTTCCACGACATTCCTTGCGCTCTGATATCGTTGTCATAGGAACGGTATAATATATACTATACAATTAAATCAATTTCTTTCATTGTATTGGTAATACCTAAACACTATCAATGCCACTCTTTCAATTCCATAAACAAATAACTATAAAAATAATACATTTAAGACATACGTTGTCTTTGTTCTGTTAAAAAGTTAAACAATTTAAAATTT
Source organism: Athripsodes cinereus (assembly GCA_947579605.1). Taxonomy (NCBI): domain Eukaryota; kingdom Metazoa; phylum Arthropoda; class Insecta; order Trichoptera; family Leptoceridae; genus Athripsodes; species Athripsodes cinereus. The sequence goes on along the minus strand of OX388305.1, from coordinate 21,470,186 downwards.
TCACGTAGTAAATCAACTAATATATACGACACAAGGTTTTTTTAGGTTACTGTGAAAGATATATTAAGTTGTATTTGCGTTTATAACCAAAAAACACAGATAGATCTTCTTTACAGTATAAATTAGAACGGAAGATGATTTGTTAATTTATTTCTAGACTAATAAAGTTACCTTAAATTTATTGAATATTTTTAATTATGCGTTGTAAACAAATCAAATATAGATAAAAACGTAAACCAACATTAAATAAACAAAATATACTTACGTAGTTTTACTAAGAAAACAACTTAATAACTTTTGCACGCTTTTGGATTGTTTATCACGTCTCCTTTAATTAAACGCAGTAGAGGACACATACACACTGTAAATAGACATATTAATATTATTTCACTCTGAAAGTCGACATCAAACTTTATATGTATATAAAATATATTATATATAAAGTAAGAAAGTTGACAGTAATTAACGCCACTTCAAGGAATCTAACCAAACTATTTGTTTTCGCCTAGATGGGACACATAAATATTTATTCAGCACTCACGTATTGAATTATCGATTCCCTTCTTTCTTTTTCTGTGTTAAATAACATTACAAAACTACTTTTTTTCTTGACATTTTCGTTGAGACGATTTAATTATACTTAATGAAAAGTAATACCGTTTACGTTAGGGCAAAGTAGAAATAGTTACTTTTTTAAATTTTTGATGCTTTGTTACAATTTGCAAATGAATCATCAATATTTACAACTCGATTGAAATACAAAGAAAAACTCTTCAAAATGTAATATGTAACTTTATTTATTTACAGACAGTCTTGACATTGCATAATCATGGTAGACTTTGTGTTTATTGTGTAATTAAAAATAAGGAAATAAAAATACAATGTTTAAAATCTAAAATGAACAAGTGCCACTTAAATCGAAAAAGTTACCTAAATCCCAAACATTTAATCTTAATTTGACTTCTTTAATTAGATATTGTTTGTGTTACTTCTGTTTTCAAAATAGACACCCACAGAAATTTTATATTTTTAGTCACTCACGCGTCGTTAGGAACGTAATGTCAAACTTTGTCACTTAAGTGAACTTCAAATTGGTTTTCAAATAAACTCTTTAATTCTTGTAAGAGTTAGTTCAGTGGTTCTTAACCTTTTTGGGGGTACCGAACCCCACCAGCTACAGCATATGCATTCACCGAACCCCTCCTAATTTGAAAAATAAAATTAGATTTTTACTAATTCAAAACATGGTAGGTATATATTTATATATAAGTGTACAAAATGAAAAAAAAATTAAAAAAACAAAAATCAAAACATTAAATTTATGGTTAAATCAAAACATAAAACATATTAATTAATGAATTATCGAAGTATTTTTTTCTTTTTCCAACTCGCAAAACTATCTTGCTTTTAAAATGATTTTCACCGAACCCCCAAGACTGACTCACCGAACCCCTGGGGTTCGATCGAACCCAGGTTAAGAACCACTGAGTGAGTTTCTAAGAAATTAACTCTTATGTTATTCTTCAGTTATTTTGTTATTATGTACTGCGCATGTTGTCTTTTTCTACCAAGTTCTTCTTTCAAATTTTAAATCAATCATTTTGAATAGAAATATTTTTTACAAGACATTGATGGACAATGCATATAAATGAAAACTCTCAAAATCGTGTTGCAATGATAAAGATATATTGTCTGATGTTAAATTGTACACGATATTATATGAACGGATATAAATATTCTACTATATAGATATATTATTATAAATTACCTATGTTTAACGAATACCAAACCTTTGTGAAGAAAAATGAAGAATTAAGTTTGTGTTTTCACAGCTAAGTGCTTTTTGAGGACTTCTACCAACTTAATAAATTCTTCTGTGATTGTATACCTATGCAAATTATCAAAGCTAAAAAAGTAATGTATTTACAAAAATCCTTGTTAAAAAATGTAAAAATGTATTTTTCAAAAAGGAAATCAATTACCTTACTTATTACAATACAGTAATTTAGTCAGTTAGTATCAAAAGTTATATTTTTCCCCGTATTATATCTAGCAACGTGAATATAAAGCAAATATTTTTCAGTATTCATTTTTAATTCGTACAAAATTCGAGGTTTGGATAATATAAAAATTCGTTTACCTTTTGTTTACAAATACAGTTCATTCGATCTCTTTTCCGTATATTCTAACGAAGTTTTTAGTACTGTCATTAGTTTTTCCATTTTCAGTATATTTTGTGATAAAACATAAAACGGCTGTTTTTTTCTTTGAATTTTACAAGTATTTATTTTCAACTAGAGAACAAATGAAATATTTTCACAAAACTTTTTTAATATTTCTGCATGGCTCTACTACATAAAAGAGAGTTACAAAAATTAACTAACTACAAAATAATATAGTCTTTAGTCAAAAGTGCATTGTTAAGTATTTTTTCCATTGTCTCCATTTGAAATCAAGCCTACAGAGAACTTTTGTTTCATCATCCAATTATCGCAACCAAGTTGAAGATTTGAATGTCATAGTGCCAACATCTGGATAGATTCTTTCTTCTGTATAAATATCGTTAATGTAAAAAAATTTGCATAGCTCATAATATTCCAAGTAAAACTATATGTAAAGCTGTACGAGTATATAAACTTCAACGGAATACGAGCACTAGTAGAAATGAAATATTTACTGCTTTTTAGTAAACCGTGTTTAGTATTATGCTCGATACAGATGACATAAACAAGAATCTTTGCGAATTCTCTGTAAGTGACATATTTGAATGATATACCTTTGAGATAAATATTGCATTTAAAGAATTATTTATTAATTTCCGTCGTCTTTTGTATTTAGCAGAGCTTGTTTATTTTTACTTTCTATTCATCCAAACGCGGATTCAATTATCGGCCAAGTGAGCAACCATTTCCCACAAGATTCTTAATGTTCTGATATCATTATAATGTGAAGTAAGCTGATAACAAATTTTGATTGAGAAACTATTATTGCATCGAAGATAACCAAACAACAGGTTGTCTGTTCTATTCGTGCTGTCGATCTAACTTATGTACCTACTATTGCATGTATAACTCTACTTATATACTTATTACGTGGGTTGATATTTATTTCAAACCCAGATTTATCCCCTTTTTTATTTTATAAATCCTGATCACTAATAAGCTAGTTGGTGGCCTTTAAAATAAATTAGAATAAAATAGGTATATGCGTAAAAATTATCACACCATTCGAAAATTATGTAGAGATAATAATTGTTGAATTATGTACGTTTTGTTTTTTGCCAATATCAGCCAATCCATGAAATGATTTATATACGTAAGCAATTAAGCATGTGAAATATTTCAATTTTGCGTTTGATAAATTTATTTATTGTTGCAACATTTCGTATTTTATTTTTATATATATTATTACAAAATATGGTCATTTAATTTTTGTTTTATGTATATTCCACTATCATGATAAAATAGAAATAATTTATTTCGCATTGACCTACTCTATCAAGTTGATAACGAAAATATCAGTGGATAAATTAGTTAACAAAATAAAATTCCAAAAACTAATGACAGTCGAGTCCTAAATTAATTATTATTCTACTATTTTGACAATATTGTATTTGTACATTTATTTATTTTATCTATATTTCTACCTATGCTCGTGGTAGTCACCCACACTTAAGATTTAAGATAATAATAATAAACTTTATTGTGCTTAAAAAACATACATATATACAGATTATAAATACCAATAATTATCATGCACAATGGGCGAGTTTATCGCGTGTAAGCGATACCTTCCAACTAACCCAAGATGTCTTTAAATGTACCTACTGTATGTAATGAGCGGAATGGATAGTAAGTTACTTGAAATCTTACAGAAAAAAGTGTAAGACTCACACACTATTATTTTACTCATCAACATTTAAAAAAAGTAAATAGGTGGAACATTCGGAATATAAACAACAATAAAATGTTAAACGAACTTACTTAATGCGAAAAACGTTCTACATTACCTATTCACTATATAAAATATTAGTGATAGTGTACCACAATAAAGCAAACAGGATGAGTGTACATGGCGTTATATGATCGTATGTTTATGTAATAGATTGGTCGAATTGGTTCACTAGATTTTCCACCTCAGAACATTTATTTGCCAACGGTGTTAGTCGAACTTAATTCGATTGTTTACAAACAGTGGGTTTATTCAAAATCCTAAAACAAGATATACAATATTAAACACTATTGCATGTGTAATTGCATAATACGCTGAATTCACTATTGCATTCAACACATATAATGTAACGTATTTTGAATAAATAAATTCTATCGGCACGATGTCGAACTTAATTAGGGTAGGGTTTTCCTGCTATATGACGGTCAAACAACGTCTACCACTAACGATGAATGGAATCATGTAATATACCGAATAAATTAATCGGTATTGTTTATATTACTCGGAAATGAAACGAGCAACCCCAATTCTCCAATTTCAATTATACATGAAATTCAAATTGTAATACTTTGTGCAACTGCGATGAAACACTACATGTTTTTTGATAGTTAAGTTTGAAATAGTGGCGATCTTTCGTTTAAAATATTTTATTTACAGTTATTCAGATTATAACGTTATTCTTATAATTAAAGTCATATGCGTTAAATACTGCTAAGATGAATGTTCGTGACTGCAGATTTACGCCTCATGTATTCACACGAGACTTAAAAAAAGTATCGTCGGACTTGTAAGGGAATCTGAGCATCAGATAGATATTCGACGAAAATCTTTTTTGAAAATCGCTTTATACTTAATACTTTATTATATTCACACATATAGAGTTACACAAATTTCACAATACATATCGTTTCCTGTTTTTGTAATAATTCTATAAGAAGTTTGCAAATTATAGGATATTCGTATCATAATATTATAATCTGTATAAAGTTGAAACGTGTAATCATGTATGTTAAAAAGTTTGCGGTGAAACGAACATGTTCGGTGCTTTTGTACGATTTGGAGTTGATTACAATGGATATGTAAAATCTAATTGAAGGATTCTGCATACAATACTGAGCTTTTCGATATAACATTTAACGTATTTATTTTATGAACGTGAATAATAAGAACAGTGAAAACAATTACCCGTTGAATTTTGGAAAAAGGATTTCTGATAAGTTTTTGACTTTCTTGTGAAAGTTGGATTTTCATAAAACGTTTTGCATTTTCAGTCAACGATAAAATATACTAATCCTGAATGTCTGTCTTATTTTAATGGCGAATATAGGACGATCTGTATGTTCATAATATACCTACTTACATCTAGCCCATTGACTAATTTATGGACAGAAACCTACAAATGTTATTTATTTAATATGAGTTTTTACTTGTTCTAGAACAATTACTCGTATATTTTTAAATCTGCGATTAACGAATCTTTGCTACAAGTACTTAACACCATCTATTCTATATTGGTTCAAACTAAAATAAGAACGTTACAAAATTTTATAAACATGTTCAGTTGAACTAAAATTCGTATTCTATATTACACAAGTTGTATATAATTCTAATTAGGAACAACTTAAGAGTTAATAGAATACCAATGTAGACTAACTAAAATTGGAACGTTCCTATTTTAGTTAGTACACACTAAAAATGAAATAGAATCGGGCGTAATAAATGTTTGATAATGTTCTTTGAAATAACAGTCGCATGGAACAGTGACTTGTATTTTTACACCAAAGATTATATAGGCGGGTAACAAAACAATGAACAATAATAATAATATAATGTTTTTGTACGGGTATTACAAATAGAAACATTACATTTAAATAATTTCGAATGATTTACATTATATACCCACGTTACATTTGAATGTTGGTTTCGTAGGGTAAATGTATTACTTGAAATGGATATGTTGAATTACAAATTCAAAACATCTTTCAATCAACCTGTGTGTTTATAAACGGTAATGTGTCATTTTTCACACCATTGATTTGTCTTATTACATTTTTTGTATAAGTTTGTCTTAAGTCAGTAAAATGTAGTTATTTTTTTTTTTTTGAAAAGATATATCTGGCTTTTTGTTATAAACCCAAATACAACCTTATACACCTTTCACAGTAAGCTACTAAAAGCTTGTGTCGTTATACCATCTTAACATCTTTAACAAAGGTGGTAGCCAGCGAAATGCACTTAGTTAATAAACAGATTTTATTGTTTCCCCTTTAATGAGTGGCGTACCTCATCGCGGAATTAAAACTGTCGAAAGTGTTGTACGTGGTGTTTTTTTAACACATATTTTTTTACAGGCTCAACACTTGTATTTTAACAATCTTTAAATGAGGAGTTCCAATTTTCTAACTTTGTTCTCGACTTATTTCGTGTTTTTGATTATATAACACAGTAATATTTACCGCAAATTTTGGATAATCTTTCACAAGTGACGTGCGTTAAATACACAATACTTTTCATGAGTTGATTGTTTTATTGATGGGATATTTATATTTCCAGGCTCGACACAAAGTTTCAAAAAACATAAATATACCTTCCATTTGGAAAAAATATTCAGAAAAAAAATAGACATATATATATATACATATATCTATGAATATTATGTGAATTCTTATTGAATTTGTACGTGAAACGTAGATAGATACCTATAGCAAAAAATATTTTTCAATTTTATATATTTACCATACATATTATATCCCGATGAATATTTCATTTTTATGATTTTAATTATATGTTGTGTATTGCCATTTTAGTTTATTCAAAAATACTCGACTACATATACTTCATTATTGAGGTGGAGTTTGGTAGAATCGATTATAACTCAACATTATTGTTCAACTTTATAGGTAGCTACAAAACATATCAATAAATTGGTGTAATTAAATTTTACGATAACGTTGTCACAGAGAAGTATTATTATTCTCCTCACTGAATCTAAGAACAACAGTAGTTATACAATTGAGACTAAGGAATATTGATAAAACGAAATAGAATCGAAATAAACAAAACATTAAGCTTATTTATTGATCAATTAAGGGTATGTAATTTAGATAACTCATTTACACGTCTTTCGAATTCTCTAGATAATACGCCTTATCTTTGATATTATAATTGTACATAATTATAAACTTGAGAAGGTTTTGAATTGTTTTGAATATTTATAATTAGAAAAAAACATTAATTCAACATCATTCTTTTCCACATTATCTCTTGGTCGGTCTCAAGGACGGTCCAAGAAAATATTTTGTATCAGATATTCAGAATTTCATAGATACCTACACCTATGACTTCTAAAACATTATCTTAACTTGGAAATTAAATCCTTTATTTATTTATAGCCACCTGAATTTGATATGGATAAATTTTATTTGGAAACTCTGGAGAGTATGGAGATATTCAAAGCAAGGTAAAGGATCCTTGTTTGGGAGGTATTATGATCCTTCAATGGGCCCTCTTGCGTTATTTTTTATACAAAACGATGCATTTAAAATGTGTCTTGGTTAGATTTTATTATATTTATAGTTTTGATTAAAAACCACTCTAGATTAATCATTCATGTTAATTCAACTCACCGATATGCAACTTATTTGAATAGGTGTGTCTGGGCAGGTATGTTGTACTTTATATGATACACATACATTATGTGAACTTCCTTTAAGAGTACATGATACAGAGTTCCAATGTGTATGAATCAGCTCAAGGCTTGGTTAATAGTATTATTTAAACCCAGGCAACGTTCCCAATTCCTCTGTACTATGTTAATCACATGACTCAGAACTTTTAAAAAGTTTTATAATAATAATAGTTCTACCCGATATTTTTCCATTAGAAATTCCATTCCTAATGTTTATTTACCTCCATTTACCCCACTAGGGATGGCGGGTGTCAAATTTTAATGTTAGAAAATATTATTATCACCTGAAAAAAAACTCGAAATCGAATCATCGAACACCGTTCATTAATCATCATCTTTCTTAATATGATTATGATGGAGAGAGTTTAGTTAGTTAGAGTTCCATTACCTGCTTATATTTTGAAATATAAAAATCGAGAACGAACAACTAATATCGATTAAAATTTTCCTAATGATGAGACGGGTCACGTTCTTATCCAATTTTCTTAATATGTAATATAAAAACTTTTTTCTCTCTTTCTTGAGAACCCAGGGTGGAAAATCTCTTTTTTTAAAGTAATTGTACAATGATCTAGTCACTTCTCTAAAAAAATAGTGAAATAATTAGGTACCTACCCTATTTTGGTAGTGGATAAAGTTATCACTTTGACTTACGTATTGGATTATTAACCGAAGTTCAGCTTTTGCTTTTAGAGCACATATTTTTTGTTGAGATATTTGAGAGTATATTTAGGTTCATGTTAAACTTACAAAACAATCCATAATAAAAAAGCTAATACTCCTGAATGACTGTAAACTCAATAGTAGGTATAATTTGAGACTATTACAAAAAAAAAACAGAATCATCTGATGTTGAAATTGCCGTACACAATGGTACAGATTAATATAAAAACAGGTAATCAATGCGCACTACGATCTCATTAATTATTAAACGGTATTAAAAATAATACTTAAATATTGATTGGACCATCCAAAACAAATTATTAAGGAAAGAACGTAAAATATATCTACCCACTTAATTGTTGAAGGAGAAAACAACATAATAAAAATTTAATCAAATTTAGTATTACCTTTTTTCAACATAATTAACGAACGTAGGTTTATTATCAACTTTCGTTCAAATTCGTACATAATTAAAAAAATATTCTGCAAATATCTTACTTACAATTTTTATATTTAGGGCACACAAAGATGATTTCGTTATGTACATTTTTTTATGTTTTATGTTTAAATTAGCACTTTAATTTTAAATTTTATACAAAAAAAATTAATAATATTATTAATTTTCAGGGTTCTTTTGTAATTACTTATCCACTTATTTTGTTCACGGACGGAAACAAAAAAGTGTTGTATTTCAAAAATTAAACATTTTTAGAAATTTTGTTTAGTAATTATTTCGTTTACTCTACCTATGTCCCAAATGGAATAACTGAATTCAAATTTATGTGCGCACAATTTATTTTAAATAAATCTAAACGTATTTCGAAAAAGTTTTTGAAATTATATTTATGGTTATTGCATTACATATATTATTATCATTATAAAATTAATACTTGGTTAATTGTAGAAGTTAATCGCCAGAAAATGGAGATTCTCAGAAAAAAATAAAAATTAAGATGATTTTTTATTTTGAATTTTAGAAAAAATAATTTCTATGGAGTACGAATAATTAGGTATAAATTTTAATAAATCACATTCAATGGTCGTTACCAATAATGTTTTTTTATAACCAAAAATAATGATAAAATATACCTATCACTATCAACTTACATACCTACTCTATGGAGAGGTGATTTCATAATTAGTATCCATAGAGCGCTTATTTGATAAGTCAATACCCCCTATTCTATATCGATTCATACTAAAATAAGAACATTCCTAAATTTAATAATCACGTTTACTTGAACTAAAATTCGTATTCTATATGATACAAGTTGTATAATTCTAATAAGGAATAATTTTAAAGTTTATAGAATACCAATGTGGACTTACTAAAATTGGAACGTTCCTATTTTAGTTAGCGCACACTAAAAATGAAATAGAATCGAGGGTATTGTTGGTATACTTTGTTTTATTTTTAATATCGGAGTGTATACATTTTTTGATGTTTGAAGACTGTATAATGTTGTAAATTTGTCATGTATTGTAAAAGGCAAATGCCGTTTATTGTCTAAAATAAATAAAATAAATAAATAAATAATTATGTATTCGTATTTTGTTCTAATAATAAAAAATTCCCTCCACAGTATGAACTACGTTTAGCTGCTTCAGACAACTTGAAGGAAAATTACACGACCGTCGTTATTCATGTTAAAGATGTTAACGATAATCCTCCAGTGTTCGAGAGACCAACCTACAGAACTCAGATCACAGAGGAAGATGACAGAAATCTTCCCAAGAGAGTTTTACAGGTCACACCATCAGAACGAATATTTGACGCTTCGTTTTAGCTTTTTGTTTTTCTTTTTATTGTATTTTTTTAGGAATCCCTCGTATATGTAATACTAGTTTTTATAATCCTACCTTTGTTTTGTTATTATATCTTTGTATCAAGCAACCCAAAATTTATTTTTATCTTTCAGTTTTTACCTACCTACCATTTAAAAGAAAATCTCTATACGCGTGGATTCTATAAAAATGAGAAATATTAAAACTAATGTAAAAACATCAATTTTAAATTGAATAATTGTGTTTTACGTATTTTTAACCTTTCATGAAAAAATGAGTGTATACTTATAAAAAATATATTATATTGGTTTATTTGCTATTAATTCTAATAACAAAGAAAGTACTTATTTAATTTACTCTATTGCAGTGTACACTCCTATTGAAAACTGAAATAGATTTAACTGTCTTTTGAAAAAGTTTTGTACAAAATATTACATGAAATTCAAACAAATATTGGACGTTTTCGATAGCAATATTGAATGATAATATATTTTCTAAGTGAAATATGTTTTGAGAAATCTTATGTAAACTATTGCAAATGGACTTTTGAACAAACATTGGCTAATAGAGAGATACTTCAACATTCAATCGGTTTTAACTCTACAATGTAGAACAAAGGTTTCTTCGCTATTCGTGTTCGTATACGGATTTTCTTTTAAAGAATAATCATATGATGCTTGAATTTACTGGCTAGAAATATTCTCCAGAAAAGTAAAAAAATTAATACTATTGCAACACATAACGTGGATTTTAATTGAATTTTTCCCAATGATTTTTTCTTATGTTTCCACGTGTCCTTTGTGATGATATTTTATTTTCTTAAATATTTAACAACAAAAAACGTGCCGCTATACTGCACTATTAATATTATAAAATTTTATATTATCTCCATAAAAGAGTCCTTACTCATATTTTTTTATGAAACACACGTCACGATATGTTTTTTCCACGTAACCATTTTTTTTTCACTCACAGTAGCAATCCATTACATAAACGTAATTTTCTGTGACTTCATTTACATATATTTACATCGGAGAATATTTCGCGCCAAAAACTGAAAAGCACGAACCTGCACATATTTTCAAAATTTGTACTTATTATATTAATTTATAATTTTATTTTTAACTTTATTTAGAGATGCATTGCCGTGCCCGACGCTGATTAATTGATTCCTGATTTAGAAAGTATTGTTATAATTTATTTTTGCTTTGTTTATGATGTGTTTTGTTTTTTTTTTTACATAGTAACAACCTTTTTTATTTATTGTGTGACAGTATGAATTGACCCTGGTCGCGTCTGACAGTTTAAATGAGAACTTCACAAAAGTGATAATTCACATCAATGATGTGAACGACCTTCCACCTGTTTTTGAGAGACAAACATACACAACCTTGGTACAAGAAGAACTCCCGGGACCACACCCTTATAGCCTTATGCAGGTCCCCTATTATTTGTTTTATATTTAATTTAACAAATATTTTCAAAATTATTCCTTATCCTATCCATTCAATATCCTCCTGAACAGCTGATATTCTTAATTGGATTATGAATATTATATGGAGGGAACATAAACCAAAAAAAAATATTAGAATTTTGAACACAAGAGGCGTACAATGAACAGTAAACACTCTTATTTCATCTATAATTTTTTATGTCCTACTCACCGTTCAAGTCGCCCCTTATCAAAATATCTATTTTCGTAACAAGGGTTAAATACATACATTTTAGCCAAGTGAAAATAGAATCGTGATTTTTTAATGTATATAAAAAACAAGGTTTCATAAAAAGTATTTTATTTAAAATATTAAACTTGATATTTTTTCATAGTTTCATAAACTATGGTTAGGATAAAGGCGTAAAAATATTTTTTATAAAAAAAAAACATTAATTTTTTATAAAAATGAAGTGATGAAAAAAGTATTACGAGTTTAAAATGATAAATACAAGCGTATGGGGTGTTGAAAGTGTGTTTTATTACTCTCCAAAGAAATGGTACGCTTTTAAAACTTTTTTATACGTCGTACTTATAATTTTTTAATGTAATTTCGTGATTTTATAATATGAAGAGACGTTGTATTGTCTGCGATAGGTAGGTACCTACTCTTGTGTTCAAAAATTATCCATTAACTCGAAAGAATGGAAGTGTATTAATAGTATGTATGTATGTTTAACTTTTTTTTATTTTTTTTTTATCGACCCATCCTTGTCCTTTTTACTAACATTAATTTTAAAATAAAGTCTTTTGTTTATTTTACGCATTTTGTATCTCATAGTGCATGTCAATTTTGTATGATTTAAAAAAAGTTACGTTTGAGATTTAACTCGCATGTAATTTAGCTTTTGAATTTTACTAGTTTTGTTTTTTGTTTTTAATTTTTTTTATCTTTAACGCTTTAAATATGGAGAGAAAATAAATATTTTTTATTCTAATATTTAATGAATAAACTATTCTTTACGAATATTAAAGCTTGAAATTAATCGTTTTATTTATTTAAACAAAATAGAAAATCAATTCAATAAGATATTTTATCAAATAAAACTATCTATCAATATTATATAATTATATAAGTTTATGTCTCAAACTGCAGGTGACTGCAACTGATGGTGACAAAGATAGGCCTCAAAACATCGTCTATTTCCTCACTGGGCAAGGCATTGATCCAGACAACCCAGCCAACAGTAAATTCGACATCAACAGAACCACTGGAGAAATATTTGTATTGAAGGTAAGTAAAAGAATCTCTACAACTTTTGTCAGTTTTAGCCTTTACAATGTCTTAGTATTAATTTGGCATATGTGATCTCCGAAACTCTAAACTATTGTTATTTTTGCAGCCTCTAGATCGAGATCAACCAAACGGTAGACCCCAATGGAGATTCACGGTATTTGCCCAAGATGAGGGGGGTGAAGGACTTGTTGGATACGCTGATGTTCAAGTAAATCTGAAGGATATCAACGACAATGCTCCAATATTCCCACAAGGAGTTTATTACGGAAACGTAACAGAAAATGGAACAGCAGGCATGGTTGTTATGACAATGAACGCCGTAGATTATGATGATCCGCTAGAAGGAACAAATGCAAGATTAGTTTATTCAATCGAAAAGAATGTCATTGAAGAAGAGACCGGATCTCCCATCTTCGAAATCGAATCAGACACTGGTGTAATCAAAACTGCTGTATGTTGCTTAGATCGAGAAAGAACCCCGGATTACTCTATACAAGTAGTTGCGATGGACGGTGGAGGGTTAAAGGGTACAGGAACTGCATCTATACGCGTAAAAGATATCAACGATATGCCGCCACAATTTACCAAAGACGAATGGTTCACAGAAGTCGATGAAACAGATGGAACGAATCTCCCCGAAATGCCTATATTGACTGTTACTGTCCATGACGAAGACGAAACCAACAAGTTCCAATATAAAGTCATTGAAAACAGCGGATATGGTGCTGATAAATTTACGATGGTCCGCAACAATGATGGTACTGGATCATTGAAAATAGTACAGCCTCTAGATTATGAAGATCAACTTCAAAGTAATGGTTTCCGATTTAGAATTCAAGTCAATGACAAAGGTGAAGATAACGATAATGATAAATATCATGTCGCATATTCGTGGGTAGTCGTAAAACTTCGTGACATAAATGACAATAAGCCTCAGTTCGAGAAACCTAATATTGAAGTGTCAGTATTTGAAAATGCAGATGTTGGAAAGAGCTTAGAAACATTCAAAGCAACTGATCCAGATCAAGGAGGAAAGAGTAAAGTATCTTATGCAATTGATAGATCTTCTGATAGAAAGAGACAATTCTCAATTAATCAAGAAGGTACTGTCAGTATTCAAAGGAATTTGGATCGAGAAGAAACACCTAGACATCAAGTCAAGATATTGGCAATCGATGATGGTTTACCGCCGAAGACTGCTACCGCAACTTTAACTGTGATAGTCCAGGATATTAATGACAATCCTCCAACATTCCTCAAGGATTATAGACCGGTTCTTCCTGAACACGTACCTCCTAGAAAAGTTGTTGAAATTTTGGCCACTGATGATGATGATAGGTCGAAAAGCAATGGCCCACCATTCCAATTCCGACTTGATCCAGGTGCAGATGACATCATTAGAGCATCTTTCAAAGTAGAGCAAGACCAAAAAGGCGCCAATGGTGATGGCATGGCTATTGTAGCTTCACTGCGATCATTTGACAGAGAGCAGCAGAAAGAATATCTGATTCCCATCATCATTAAGGATCATGGAAATCCTGCAATGACTGGCACCAGCACTTTGACTGTAGTAATAGGAGATGTTAATGACAATAAAATGCAACCAGGTTCTAAAGAAATTTTTGTATATAATTATCAAGGACAAGCGCCAGATACAGAAATTGGTAGAGTGTATGTGTATGACTTGGATGACTGGGATCTTCCCGATAAGAAATTCTATTGGGAAGGCCCAGAACATCCAAGATTTAAACTTAATGAGGAGACTGGCATGATTCAAATGAAACAAGGAACTAAAGATGGTAAATACCATTTACGGTTCAAAGTGTATGACAGGAAACATACACAAACAGATGTCCCAGCAAATGTTACAGTGACAGTAAGAGAAATACCACATGAGGCAGTTTTAAATTCTGGATCAATAAGAGTAGCAGGCATAACAGATGAAGACTTCATCAGGGTTTGGAATTATAAGACACAAAGCTTAAGTCGCAGCAAAGCAGACCAGTTCAGAGATAAACTAGCCCAATTGTTAAGTACAGAAAAAGAGAATGTTGATGTATTCAGTGTTCAGTCAAGAAAGAAACATCCTCCAGTTACAGATATCCGATTTGCTGCTCATGGCTCACCATATTACAAACCCGTGAGGCTAAATGGTATTGTTCTTATGCACCGAGAGGAAATTGAAAGGGATGTGGGAATAAACATTACAATGGTTGGAATAGATGAATGTCTTTATGAAAACCAAATGTGTGAAGGATCTTGTACAAATGTTTTAGACATAAGTAATCTTCCATATATGGTTAATGCTAATAAGACTGCATTAGTTGGTGTAAGAGTTGATGTTATGGCAGAGTGCACTTGTGGTGCAAGAAACTTCACAAAGACAGAGTCTTGCAGAACAAGTCAATGCTACAATGGTGGACGATGTATAGAAGGAAAATATGGCTTGTCTTGTTCATGTCCAGCAGGATACAATGGACCCAGATGTCAACAAACATCAAGGAGTTTCCGAGGAAATGGTTGGGCTTGGTATCCAGCTCTGGAAATGTGTGACAATTCACATCTTAGTTTTGAATTCATTACTAGGAAATCTGATGGTATTTTACTGTACAATGGCCCAATTGTCCCGCCTGAAACTGAGGAAGTCATGGTTTCTGATTTCATTTCTGTTGAATTGGAAAGAGGTTATCCAAGACTATTAATAGACTTTGGATCTGGCACCTTAGAACTCCGAGTTAAGACTAAGAAAAGTTTAGATGACGGTGAATGGCATAGATTAGATATCTTTTGGGACACAGAAAATGTAAGGATGATCGTTGACTTCTGTAAATCAGCCGATATTCAAGAATCAGAAGATGGCACACCACCAGAATTTGATGATTCAAGCTGTCAAGCACGAGGAACCATTCCACCATTTAATGAATATCTAAATGTAAATGCCCCACTTCAACTGGGTGGATTGTATGTTGAGTCGTTTGACCCAACACAATATCATTGGCAATACATGCCAGTTGGAAAAGGTTTTGATGGCTGTATTAGAAATTTGGTACACAACAGCAAGCTTTATGATTTGGCGCATCCTGGATTATCTAGGCACTCAGTTGCTGGATGTCCACAAACTGATGAAGTCTGTAGCCAAGGAGATACCACTGGAAGATGTTGGGAACATGGTACATGTGTTGGAAGTTTCTCTGAGGCAAGATGTCAATGCAAACCTGGATGGACAGGCCCTGCTTGTGCTACACCTACAATCCCCACAACATTCCGACCACAAAGTTATGTGAAATTTGCTTTAAGTTTTGAACCAGACCGATTCAGCACACAAATTCAACTTCGCTTCCGTACAAGAGAACCTCATGGGGAACTGTTTCGAGTCAGTGATCAACACAATAGAGAATATGGAATTCTAGAAGTAAAGGATGCACGTCTACATTTCCGTTACAATTTGAACTCATTGAGAACTGAGGAAAGAGATGTATGGCTGAGCGCAGTTGGAGTTGATGATGGTCAATGGCATATTGCTAAAGTTAGTCGGCACGGAAGTGCAGCAACACTTGAACTTGATGGTGGCGAAGGCAGAAGATTCAATGAAACTTTCAGTTTTGAGGGACACCAGTGGCTATTAGTGGATAAACAGGAGGGTGTATATGCTGGAGGAAAAGCCGAATACACGGGAGTTAGAACATTTGAAGTTTATGCTGATTTTCAGAAAGGTTGTATAGATGATATCAGATTAGAAGGAAAACATTTGCCTCTACCGCCTGCTATGAATGGAACCCAGTGGGGACAGGCTACCATGGCAAGAAATTTGGAGAAAGGATGTGCATCCAACAGTCCTTGCATCAATGTTATATGTCCCGAGCCATTTGAATGTGTTGATCTCTGGAATGAATATGAGTGCACGTAAGTTTTTTTGCTATATTATCTTTTTTATTAATTTCCTACTTATGAAGATCCTTTCATTAAATTACATTGACAAAATAACCATTCAAAATTTGTAATTTACAATTCCGTGCACTCGTCAATTATTTTAGAATAATTTCAATCATACCTTTGAATATTCAACAAAGTATTCAAGAAATCAATATTTGATTAATGTGTTGCTTTGACATTAAAATGATTAATGGTAAACTGAATTTTCAATTCATAAAGGCTGTATTATTCAATGCACACCTTGATCAGAATTATTTAATATTTTCAATTACTTTATTTGTCTCCTTTTCGGAATACTTTTTGTTTCCGCACTGAGTTTATCATTTTATTTACTCTATCATAATTATTTTATGTATTTATATATTTTAATTTTTAAATATTATATTGTTATAATCTGCTTTAATACTAATTTAATATATTATTTATTAATTATAATAAAATGTGGTTGTTTAATAATGTTTATTCTGGTGTAAGGTATTCTTAGTTTAACTAACAATGTTATAACATATTAATTTAGCTGCGGTGAAGGCCGTATAATGGCTTCTGATGGCAAGGGTTGTACAGATAAGAACGAATGCTTAGAAATGCCTTGTCTCAACGGTGGTACATGCATCAACCAGGATCCTCGCTTAAGATATCGCTGCATCTGTCCTGATGGGTTCTGGGGAGAGAATTGTGAACTTGTCCAAGAGGGACAAACACTTAAACTCAGCATGGGTGCTTTGGCGGCGATTCTTGTCTGTCTGCTCATCATTCTGAGTGAGAACATACACTAATGAATGTTTTATAGATAACACTGTGTAGCTTGCTCGCTGAATCATCATCACCATCATTAGATTTTATAGTGCCGTTGTCTTGTCTAGATCTATGCACATCTCATTTTATTATAAATTTCTCACCCTTATCATTAGATTAATAACAAAATATTTTTCCCATGTATACCTATAGTCACAAATATTATTTTGTGTGATGTTTCAAGTGTTGTAAATATTATCATGTGAAACAGCGTTCTAATTATACTTTTGTGTAATAACTTAAAAAGTATTAGTGCTTTATTTACTTTTACAAATTAAGTTCAGACAAGAAAATTTACTCACTTAGTATTTTTATTATTCATAGCATTAGTGATACCTCTTATCACGACAATATATATCTTTCTCTATTATGCTTTATTCTCTATATAATTGTGTTATATAATCAATATTGCTTTGAGAAATTACTCTCTATCTATAATAAATAATTTATATCTATACTCAAGTATTATTTATTCTACACAATATGTAGAATATTAAATTTATTCATTTGAAATAATTATTGTAACATGCAAAATATTTTAGTGTATGCTTTTGTAGTTTTTTTTTTACAATTCGTTAATGATTGCCATATCATAATATTATTTTAACACAATATATTAATCAAGGACATTGCATGCTGTGTAAATATGTAAGTACATAAATATATATGTATTTGTATATAACAATATATAATCCAATTAAACCACAAGACTCAGTGCGGGAAGTTTCCGAATTAATCTGGTAAGTAAATAAAAATTAACAATTTGTTATAATTATTTATCCACATAGATGTCCAGCTGGTTTGAAAAGTGCTGGATCCACATGCGTTGATGAAAATGAATGTGAATGGAGACCGTGCAAGAATGCCGGAAAATGTGTGAATTTGAACATACCCATGAGATACGAATGCATTTGCCCAATGGGTTATACCGGACAAAACTGTGAACTAGAATTGCTCGCACATGGGATTATAACTCCATCAAGAGATTTCGTTATTGCCATTATAGTTTGCTTGTTTTTGCTATTGGGTAAGTTTTTAAATGTTCTTTATATTTAATCAATATTATATGTATATATCACTAGATGTTCTTAGAGGTCATTTTTATTTGTTTTCGTCATAATCATCATTGCTTGATTAGGTGGTAATGTTAAAGTATCTTAGTTATAAGTAATGCATTATTTAAAATATAGAAAAAATCTCTCATCTTTTACATAAAGCTTTCAGTAATTAATTGAAAATAATATCTCTTTTGCTAATAATTCTTTGAAATAACCTCAACAGGATGATTTAAGGAAATTATATTTTCACCCGAAGTATTCTTCCATTTTGAATTAACTTATTCATTAATATTACTTCTCAAGTTGAAAATAGTGCTGCAAAAAACTGATATTTAAACACTTTTCACATAGGATGATGTATCTGCTCAAGTCCTCATGACATATATAGCCCTAGCAAGTTTGGTTAGATGACAAACTACATATTTTTACACCCAATTTTTGTGTTGGAGATGTTATAAATAGATTGATAGAACAGTTCAATTATTGTATATATACATGCTATATATAATACCTTCACTCTCACAGGTGTGAAAATCCAGCTAAGCTTTTCGCATTTAGTTGGTTTTTGACACCTGCGAGAGTGAAGGTATTAAGAACTATATATATATAAGAAATATATATATATATATACCAAAATAAATCCTTAAGCATACCAGCTTTGATATCATAATAGATTTTAGAGCAATAATAATCCCATTTTCAGTTCATAAATTACTAAGGATTCAAATTGTACAATTTACAGTTCTGGTTCTCGTGTTCGTGGTGTACAACCGTCGACGTGAAGCTCACATCAAATATCCTGGTCCAGATGATGACGTTCGTGAAAATATCATCAATTATGATGATGAAGGAGGTGGTGAAGACGATATGACAGCATTTGATATTACACCGCTGCAAATTCCAATTGGAGGACCCCTGCCTGATCATCCACCACCCAAACTAGCGTGTATGTATTTATTTTTAACTTTATTAATTACCCAAAGTAAAATATTGGCGAGTCATAAAAGGTGGTCAGCAACCTAATGGTAGAGTCTTGGACTTTCTATTGAGTAATCCAGAGTTTAATTCCATCTACTGCTGACCTACTTTACTTTCAAACACAAGTATACTTTATTGCTTACTTTGAGTATGTCTGAGGTGTATTTGACATAACTTTTGCAATTGCTTCAATGTTGTATGGTACAAAAATCACTCCATTTAGAGTCACTAATTCCCACGACATTCATAATACTATGATATCATCATCATAGAAATGGTGTATTGTGAATGAAGATAGTCAAAGCTGAATTTTTCAATAGAGATGATAAATATTCCGGAAAACGGCTCCTTTTATCTTTCAATTTCAATTTCAAAGCTTTTCCAAAAGAAATTACTTGGGTCTTATGCATCCATTTACCAACAATAACTCTTCCATACTTGTCGTTTGGGTCCACTAGTTTTTATACATGTTTACACCTCTTGTCAGTTATTAAAATTAAAAAACAAAGAAAAATCATTAGTTGTGCTCTTTGGCTACGAAGCTGCAGGGGTTTTCTAGTTAGCTGATTTCGATTGCCTTGTCATCTAAGTTAAAACTAAACGGGTTGTGATTAATCCAAGCGGAATGGTTCATAAGTTTTCGTCAGTAGTCTGGAGGTAGAGTCTTGGGTTTATAACAATAACCCCGATATCTTTTTTAAAAAAAAAATACCTAATGAAGCATAAGCAGGTATATAGGTACTATCAAAATAACAAAAAAGCGAATGTTATGGAATTAATATTATAAATTATAAAACTTTTGTCTAAAAAAATATTTGACAAACCTTCAATTGAAAAAACCGCAATGTTATACTAGTAATAAGCTGTATATACTAAGCATTTCTGTACTTAAGACTCTCGACTGAGGTGTTATTTTCATTATTTTTGTGAATTGAGGTATAAAACTTTTTGAGGTTAGAGATAACATGTACCTAAGCATTGTACAAAAATGCACTTGAGTCCTAATGGCTCTCAGTTTCAGATGTAGGTATTCGTAAAAAATCAAAAATAACAATATATAACCTAATTCAATCAATAAACTGAATTGTTTGATTTCAGTCCCATTACTTGGTGTTGGCCAGGAACCAAATGTTGGTATGTTCATTGAAGAACACAAGAAGAGGGCAGACAGTGATCCCAACGCTCCACCATTTGATGATCTCCGCAACTATGCTTATGAAGGTGGCGGCAGTACTGCTGGATCTCTTAGCTCTTTGGCTTCTGGTAAAATTTATATTACTTCTAATACTTACTCAAATCAAGACGAGATATAACATTGGCGTCTAGAAAAAGAAAAAGATCTATGGGATGCATTTGGAATTATTACCAATGTGCATTCATATTTTTTTTACGTTGATAATGAAAAGAAAATAAATAAAAAAGCATTTGCTCATTCGTAAGCCTAGCCACTTATTGTTATTTATGAAATCATAAAATAATCAGTTTAGGTCTCACTTTTTTATTCAGTGATATTTCACATGTATCTACTTTAAAAAATATGTCAATTTTCTGTATCAAAATGTGAGAAATGCTTGGTGGCTCTCCACATGTCAGAATGTTTCAAAAAATACCATACCCTTCCAAAACTGCCTGAAGTTGAAGATTAAACAAATATCTATGTAACAAAAAAATATAATTGTATGTTGTGCTATTTTTATTTTATGTGAAGTTTAGTGTTAAGGTTTCTTTGAAATAAAAGTTGTAGGTAATAATTAAATAGTGTTTTTAATTAACAAATTATGTCATATTATTAGTGGTGCAATGGGTTAATGTAATGTAAAACAAAGCTCATATAGACCATTAAAGGATGACGTCACAGAAAATCATTGAGGGTCATCAGGCATCCCAACACAACAGATGAAATACAACACATTCACAGTGTTTACCAACTTGACCATAATTTATTATTCAATCGTTCAAAAACTAACGTAATATTAAATAACATGCTTTCAGTATAAGGTAATAAGGTACATATTTCTATAAAAGAAAAAAGCGTACCACGTGAAAGAAAAAGCTTAAGGACGTATCTCTTTCTAACTGCGAAGTTCTAAGTATGTGTGAAAAAGAGATAAAGTACCCTAGCACACGCTATCTCAGATAGTACATATTCAAAGAGCGTTGTCATGTATTAAATGTATACAACTATCAGTGTTAGTTTTGTTATTATTTTGTCGTGTGCTCAAATTACGGTGTAATATTAGGTGGAACACCTAAAGAATACCTAATAATCAAAAAAACTGTCAGTGTCGATTTTGTTATTATTTTGTCGTCTGACTTTCTTTTTTTTCTCTTACGGCATAACATCCTACAAGGATGATTTACGCAATCTGACTGTTTGCCCCCCAAGCTAAAGCAAATCCATAGACAAGACCACGTGACCTTTAATGGTCTATTCAATAGATTCAATTAATAGACTCTATTGTACAGTATTGTATCGCTCCACAGATTTTGTTTTGACTCTCCTGTGAAGGGGTGTTCTTTGATTCATCCTCTTTTTCCTTTTGCACATAGATATGATCTTAATAAATCTAAAATTTGTTCGATTTTACTAATTTTAACAATTTAATCGATTTTATTTTGTTTTACAGGAACTGATGACGAACAACACGAATACGATTACTTGGGTGCATGGGGTCCTCGTTTTGACAAGTTGGCCGATATGTATGGACCTCATCAGGAGACAGAACTAGAAGAAGAACCGCAGTAGAAGTAGGAACAACAGCAAGAACAACATGGTGAGGAGATTACCACTTGTCAAGATTAACCAAATATTACTATTATTATTATTCTACCTAATTAAAGTAATTATTATTATTATTACCTATTAATTATAACTATTAAACTTATATAATTATGATTGTATTACCAATTCACCTGTACATAATTAATAAATAAATATTAATAATATGTAATAGAGTATTAAATGATAAAGGGCATTCAATTAATATGTAACGAATATGTAAGCAAAAAGATCACTACTTAATTTGAAAATATTAAAGATAAAATATCTAGTATATAAAATAATAAACACGACACACGTCTCTTTTAGAAACGACAACATTGTGCAAAATGAGTAAATTCTAGCTTCTGTTTGTATGATACTAATGTAACTAAATAATAAATAAATAATAGGCCAGTAAATGAATAGAATTTAAAATGTAAGACCTCAAATGTTTTTTGTTTATTTGTTTGTTTTTTATAACTGCATATTGTTTCATTTTTTATATTAATGTTTAACGTAGATTTATTGATAAATGTTGAATTTTAAGTCATAATTAATGTTGCATCAAGAGTTGTGTGCGATCCAAAATGAACCATATTGGTATTGCATCTTAGCTCGCACACTAATTAAGAAAATAATGAAATCTCATTGACGTAGATTCACTATAATGTAGAAACATCTAATCGTGTAGTTATGTATATAGATGTTTTATATACTATACCTTCTACTATACATTGTATCGATTGTATTGTGTGAAACAACACATCTCTTAAGACCTTATTTATAATCTAAATACTGTAATATACTTTACACTGACTGCATCAAAACAAAATCAGTTCCGCTATTCTATAGGGTAATGTCATCATTTCAGCAATGAAAACCTAGTGGCCATATTGTCATCGTTTTGGGGTCCATACAAAAGTTTTGTATTAATGCAATCAGTGTTGCAAGTTTACAATATTTGAATATTCTGGTCATTGTATGGTTCGCTCTCAAGTATGAATGTTGAATTATTGTGAATGTGTGCATGAAGTGTTTGTGGAGTCAAGTCATTTATTAATAATATAAAACATTATGTTTGTATTCTGAGAGCCTGTGCCAACTTTTTAGATTACTTAAACTATTTATAATAATAAATAAATGTAATATTATTGAATGTAGATTGGTATTATTATACTTAAGTGTTTGCACCCATTCAATTATTTATTATTATTATCCATAAAGGAATCCACTCATAAATAGATGGCACTCCTAAATATTTATTTATTCATAGATTACTAAATAAACAAATGTTTGATGTCGTAGTTTTTTAGCGTAACTATTTTCCATCCTAAATAATTATATACCAAAATATTTGCATTAATAAGTTCCATCTATAATAATTTGAATTATAAAGAATGAATGAAAATATTTTATTTTAAAACATGTTCAGTTACCTTTGAAAAGAACATGTTAAAATTGTTTATTTATTATGCTCAATATGCTGACACAATTCCTTGTGAAAATGTGTTACGTTAAAACTTTATGACTGAAACATTGGGAATATTATTTGACGTAAGACTTATTATTGTAATGTTGTATTGAAAAATATAAAAGATGTTGTGTTTTCCATTTAGTATTTGTATGAATGAAGTAAATTATGTACGTTAATTAAAATTGGACTGATCATGATATTGAGTTGAGTGTGTGTTGTGCAGTTACTTAATATAGACTTTCTTTTAGATAAAATTATTTACCGAATGATTATTTTAAAACAAAATGTTGTCTACATCATTTTATTGTTGCCATTGCGCAAAAATGACAATTTGACAATTTTTGCACTGTATTGAAATAAAATACTTTTCTCCTTTAGATTTTAGTTTGACGACAAGTAATGAATATTATTAGTTAAATAAATGTATGAATGATATTTCCTGAAACAATGTTTACATTGTAAACTTTTATCTAAAATTAAACAAAATAATCACCGTTCCTTGAATGTGAGAATCTAAATAATAGAAAAATAGAAACTCCATTTTTTCCAACATGGAGAGAATTATTTTAGTTTGAAGTGAAAATGAATTTGATTGAAATTATTTTGATTTGTTTTTATATTTTGACCCAGTTGTGAGTAGTGAAAACACAAAAATTAGTTGTTTAAGAGAAAATCGCACCCAGAGAGATGTTTTTGTACAATTGTCAACCTATATTTACTATTATGGTAAACTAGCATTAATAATGGTACCTACCTAATGTATTTGTAATACCTAAATAATTAAAATAATAATATGTTTGTTTTTTGAGAAAGGAAATAGTCAATAATAATAAAAAAAACATTTATTAATAGGTTAAAGTAATTGAATAATAATTATACATTTTTGATAATTTATTAATGTATTACGAATTATTTATTGTATAATTTTTTACACTGCCAATTAAAATATTGTAAGATGAATAATAAATTAAATCAAAAAGGCATCATCCTAAATATGAAATTTACATAAAATATTATTATTCATTTCATGATACCAACATTGTATTAAAATGGCACATCACATTTTATGTAATTTTATTATGTCATTTTATTATATTATATCTCATATGAATTTAGAACAAATGTTTTTGAATTAATCTACACAGACAAAACCTTTCCAATGTTGTCATGCATTAAATTGTATGACAGGTTATTCGTGATTCAAAAATGGAAATGGCGTAAATTAACGGACAACTAAAACTATTCACCCTCATGAGCTAAAGATTATTCAAAATAAAAATAGAATATACTAAATAATAAATATTTTATCAACTTGCATTTATGCAGTTGTCTGTAAAGATATTAGAAAGCGAATTTGTTCCAAAATATAAGTTTACTGTCCATTTTCATCCGTATACCTGATATTAATATTCACCATGATTTGATATAAATGTACCTACCTTCGTTGTGACATAGAGAAGATAATTTTTCGCTTCCATTGAGAAGGTTTTTGTGCTTCTAGTGTTTTCCACCGTATAATAATTATTATTATTTTTATTTAGTGTTTTAATATTTGTATTTTTTTATTTGAACTGTGATTTTTAGCTGTATACATACATTTACTTTTGAATAAAGCAAAAATAATGTTAATTGTACAAAATATTAATGTGTTTTCATTCAAAACCTATCGAAATTAATATTTTACATAGAAGAGATTCCTAAATGCACCATCGTGGTGTTTTTCCACAAAAAGCCAAATCTCTACCCGACTGTTTGCAGTGAGATGGAGTAAAACCTTCACCTCATATTGACTGTGCTCAGGACAAAGGCTTCACACCACATTAGTAAATTTTTGTTGGAGAAGCAAAAAACTGTAGCATAAAGAAAATGTCATATTATTGTAATGTAGTTCTTCGATATATAAATCCGCTACTGTCGATTAAAATCTATTGTGTTCTATATTTTAAATCAAAGATTTCAATCGACAGTCACGGATAGATAGGTTATTGAAACCGGCCATACATCCTTTTACCGGAATGTTTACAAGACATAAATGATTGATTTTAAAACATAAAACCACTTTTAATAACATGGTACTGTGCACATAAGTCAGATTATGCAACGATGACAGTTTAAAATCTTATAAATAAAAATGGATTGACCATGTATGTCACCCCATAACTTGAGAACAGCTGAACCGAATTGGGTGATTCTTTTTTTGTTGTGTTAGGAATTATCAGGAGACGGTTTGCGTGAAAGAAAATTTTTGGTAAATTCAACGGAAAAGTCGGAAATTTGGATTGTATTTTTGTATGAAAATGACGTTTCTTGTGTTCAAAAAAACAATATGGGGAATTGTACAAAATCAACGATGAAGTTTTTTCATAGATTGGCCTATTTATAGAATCATTTTTGTATACATTTTCAAATTAGAATCGTTATTCATACAATTTAATATCTGTGGTTCTGAAATTTCAATTTTGAAATAAACATGGAAAGAATTTTGTAAATTTAAAATGAATGAGTAGATATACCTATACCTAAAAAAATAAATTAGTACCTACATATATTACGTACAGCAGATAATTTATAAACAAATCTGAGCTAAATATAATTTATTGTTCAACATAAATGATTTTATTTTTTTACACTATACCAGTGATTCCCAAAGTGGTCCAGGTGGATCCCCAGGGATCCACGGGAGACTCGACGGGGGTCTAAGATGACGTGACTAAAAAATGAGGGTGCACAAATCGTAAGTGGGGGTCCACGAATCCATTGTTCAAGTATCGGATATTCGGTAAAAGCATCAGATATTGACATAAACAATAGTCTTCAGATCAAGGGGTCCGTGGTTCGATCCCAGGTGCCGGCAAACTCCCCTTTCACGGCACAAGCTTTTAGCTTAGTGTGAAAGGTGTATAAGGTTGTATTTGGGTTTATAACAAAACCCAGATATATCTTTTTTAAAAAAAAAAAAAAAAAAAAAAAAAAAAAAAAAAAAAAAAAAAAAAAAAAAAAAAAAAAAAAAAAAAAAAAAAAAAAAAATACCCGGTACATTGTAGAAAAAGATACTCTGAGAAAATAGTCTTTAAGAAGACCGAGGAGTTTTTGAATTATTTCAAATTCCTATACCATTTTGCAAATTTAGCGACGGGGGGAGGGTAAAAATACAGGGGATCCACCAGAACCAGCAAATTTTTGAAAGTAGTCTATGAGAAAAAAAAAAATTAGGAACCTCAGGAGTTTGTAAAGAGATTAAAAATAATATTAATCACTCATTGATTGTTAGGCGGTACGAAGTTCGCTGGGTTAGCTAGTTTTAGTATAACACTCGTCAATGACGCATCTGAGCGTTGAAACCGGTAGTGTTTTTAAAAAATTAAAGTGGTTGTAGTACATAATTAACTAATTCCTTAATTAAAAATAGCTAGTAGAATATAAAAATTTAAGTGGGTACCAGCTGATTAGCAGAGATGTGTAAAACACTTTCAAAAAGTATTTAAATACAAAATACAAATACTTTTCAAATTTGTATTTCAAATACTAAATACTTTTTCAAGTTGGTATTTAAATACAAAATACGTATTTTCAAAATACTTTGACAAGGCCTTCTTTGCTGGAAAGGAGGTAAAGAGTAACCAGCAAACAGCAACAAAGAAAAATATACAAATATTTAAAGCAAAAAGTAAGGTGAGAAGCTTTCTTTGGCATATTACTTGGATGTGAGGCGGATGATGAAAAACACAAAATTTATTTATACATTTATTATTAAAAAAATATAACACATAAATGTAAAAAAATTTCAATAATTAAAGATTAAAATTAAAATCATTTGCCTAATCTAAAATCTAATCCTATATAAAAAAAAATGCACACCTTTATCAATAAATTGTCTTTCCCTTTACACAAATAACAGTCCTTTCACTACTTCATTTTATTATTAATCAATTGTGTATATCACCAAAAAAAAATAACCAAGCACACGAGACTCACTCACGTAGACTGCTCCCCGAAGATCGTTCTGCCTGGGGCACTCAGGCAGACGCAATCCATCCCTCGAGGACATCCTGGCATGTAGCCTTCAGGATGAAGCGGTTCCAAGGCCAGCGGCTGCCACCCCAAGGAAGGTCTGCACCATGCGTCCAAGGCCGTTGGCGGGACAGCACGGCGTCCAGTCTCCGCTCGCTGCTAGCAGCAGCGAGCCAGCACGACGTCCTCCCCGGACGTCTGGTGGAGTGGTCGACCTGCTTCTACGGATGCCTGACGGGAAGTGTTCTGGCCTGCATTCGATTTGCAGCATCCCCTCGTGTCCTAGTGTCAGTTGTGTCACATGTGTTGCCAGGCCGTTATTGTTCCACCAAAACAATATCCTTCACCCGGGCCATACCGCTTACTAGCTAGTATGCCCGGGGACTTTACTCGGTGACGCCTGGCAAACTAATTTGTGCAATACACATATCATTGTTTACAATTAATAAAAGTGTCAATTTCACTACACATCGTCGTTCATTTCTAATATCTCTCCATTCATAACCCCCCAATCTATTTTGACAAAAATTCTAGACTAAAAATACCTAACTAAAGATAACTTAAGTACTAGTTACAATTTCAGATGGTGTATGTCTGTAGGCATATACACTCGTGTAGGCAGTATTTCATATCTCACTCGATATGATACCTACCCACAAGAGCGTTCACATCGAAATTATAATGAACATACCAACAGACACACACCCTAAATACAATCTATTATTATGTGTGGATAGCGACTGTCCATGAGATAATACTAAAACACTTGGACTACGTGGAATATTCCATTCTTAACACATGTTGTCCGGTTTGGGTCTGAAAGCGGATCGGCAGATACCTGCTATCCCCGAAGACATCGCAAAGATGCGCGATTTTTGAATTCTTAATTATTATTATTACTTAAAAATATGACAATCTTACAATTTATATTTAAAAAATATTCAGGATAATTTTTTTATCAGGAGCTAAATTTCCACCCGTAACAATCGTCCCTCCTTTTTGATAAAAAAATTATCCATAAGAAACTATTATTATCCCTCGCCATCCACACATAAAAAACAACACAATTACTTACAATTAACCACCGATTCAAAAATACCCTCATCTGGGTACATCACAGGTACGGTAGGTACTCACACAATTACAAATTTAAATACATTTACAAATTTATATAATTACCCATTTCTTTCTCAAATTCACCCATTACCTCAATTTCAATATAGACAAGCAATTGCGCAATCAACAACGAAACATTAACTGATAGGTATGTAGTTACACAGGGTCTTCTCATTCACAATACAGACACCTCATGGCGTTCTTCAGGCAGTATTGGCACACTTCATAATCTCCCTCTCTTACCTCTTCGATCAGCCATCTCGCATGATCCGATCTATCTTTTCTCTTAACATCTACACAATATAATCATATTTCACAGGGCCTTTTTACTAATTCTCCCCTCGTTACCTCTCCCTTTCTACACAGTGCCTCAACAACATACCTCTCGCTCACACCATCTTTCTCTTTCACGCTTCTCCGCCGTATTGCAAACACACCCTTTCATGTATCACCATACATACCTACTCAACTCCCACGCAACAGACTGTCTTCCCGCGTTTTTCCTTACAAAAAAAAAACGCGCACTTTTACACTCCACGTGCTTCTATTTTCCCGCGCACTCAATATCGCGCCCTTTTTTTTCCATACATTTTCAAAACAAAAAACGTAACTATCCACGTATACATTTTATAACAACACACCTCTCTTTAAACATTACACATTAAATAACAAAAATTCGACTCTTCCACATAATTAAAGTAACAATTTAAACTCATTTTTTCCGCACACTTTTAACAGTTATTATTACAAGACATACAAATTATTTTCGAGTACCTACCTACCTCAATACCTATCAAATTAAAATATTAAATACAATCCCAAGCTGAGCGCCAGGTTATTTTTAAGCGAAACAACCAAACTTATCAAAATATAAAACCTACAATATCCATAACAATATACACCCACATAAAAATTGATTATACAATAACTTCCCCTGTACCTACTATAGATACGTAGCTTTTTTAAACTAATTCCATAAGTCATCATTATATATCAATTAACCTACTCATTGATTACCAAAACAATTTCTTCTTTCCCTCATCTCAATAATATTTACAATCTATTTAAAACATATAACCAAGGTAGTGACTTCTACTATCTCATACCACCCTAATTAGGTATTCCTTTCCTGGGACTGACTAAACACCCTTATTTAGCCCGACATGGTTTCTCTAACCAAATATCACTTGTCCCATACTGAATAACCTAACTTTTAATTTCTCTACAGTGTACGCGATCCTGAGAACCTGATTAATCTCCACTTGATTAATCCGCCGATCGGTAATTACTACCGATCAACACTTGGTTCCCTGGTTCAGATCTCCGACAACTGTCCATCATTGCCAGCTACCACAATACTGTATACAACAGTTTCTATCAAAACCCCATAGCATTTAATATCACAATTTTATTTACAATAATATTATATACATATGTACATATCTACGCTAATTGAAAT
The DNA here is from genome assembly GCA_947579605.1 of Athripsodes cinereus. Taxonomy (NCBI): domain Eukaryota; kingdom Metazoa; phylum Arthropoda; class Insecta; order Trichoptera; family Leptoceridae; genus Athripsodes; species Athripsodes cinereus. The sequence continues at coordinate 21,439,785 of OX388305.1, read as the reverse complement.
GACCTACCTAAAATTAAAAAAAAATCTGTTATACCTAGAACTTATCTAAGGCGCCTTATTTCTATACAACCTATAACTATTTGAAACAAAAAATCTATACCTAATATTCACAAACTTAAACAAAATTACACACATAAAAAAATAACCTAGTCTATTTACACCACATCTGTAGTAATTTTTCGATTTCCCGCCTTTTACGGGACACACAAAAATATACTGAAAAAAGTGGGGGCAATATTCATCCGCCGTAAACCCCACGGCTTTGTTCTACATAATAACACTAAACTAATTTTCCCATGGCACAAAAAACATACTGATTATGTTACCAACCATTTCAAAACAATCTTACATCATCGCCAAACAACAAGCAATATGCCAACCAACAAAAAATATTCAATAAATTTACAATAAAACTCTTTCTCCTTTCCAACACCTCGTCTCTCAGGGATATAAACCGTGGGTCCGTTTAAGTGATTATACACCCTTTGGGGGGTGTATTTTTTCACTTAGTGCCCCATTTGTTGGGAGCCAAAATTGACAAGGCCTTCTTTGCTGGAAAGGAGGTAAAGAGTAACCAGCAAACAGCAACAAAGAAAAATATACAAATATTTAAAGCAAAAAGTAAGGTGAGAAGCTTTCTTTGGCATATTACTTGGATGTGAGGCGGATGATGAAAAACACAAAATTTATTTATACATTTATTATTAAAAAAATATAACACATAAATGTAAAAAAATTTCAATAATTAAAGATTAAAATTAAAATCATTTGCCGAATCTAAAATCTAATCCTATATAAAAAAAAATGCACACCTTTATCAATAAATTGTCTTTCCCTTTACACAAATAACAGTCCTTTCACTACTTCATTTTATTATTAATCAATTGTGTATATCACCAAAAAAAAATAACCAAGCACACGAGACTCACTCACGTAGACTGCTCCCCGAAGATCGTTCTGCCTGGGGCACTCAGGCAGACGCAATCCATCCCTCGAGGACATCCTGGCATGTAGCCTTCAGGATGAAGCGGTTCCAAGGCCAGCGGCTGCCACCCCAAGGAAGGTCTGCACCATGCGTCCAAGGCCGTTGGCGGGACAGCACGGCGTCCAGTCTCCGCTCGCTGCTAGCAGCAGCGAGCCAGCACGACGTCCTCCCCGGACGTCTGGTGGAGTGGTCGACCTGCTTCTACGGATGCCTGACGGGAAGTGTTCTGGCCTGCATTCGATTTGCAGCATCCCCTCGTGTCCTAGTGTCAGTTGTGTCACATGTGTTGCCAGGCCGTTATTGTTCCACCAAAACAATATCCTTCACCCGGGCCATACCGCTTACTAGCTAGTATGCCCGGGGACTTTACTCGGTGACGCCTGGCAAACTAATTTGTGCAATACACATATCATTGTTTACAATTAATAAAAGTGTCAATTTCACTACACATCGTCGTTCATTTCTAATATCTCTCCATTCATAACCCCCCAATCTATTTTGACAAAAATTCTAGACTAAAAATACCTAACTAAAGATAACTTAAGTACTAGTTACAATTTCAGATGGTGTATGTCTGTAGGCATATACACTCGTGTAGGCAGTATTTCATATCTCACTCGATATGATACCTACCCACAAGAGCGTTCACATCGAAATTATAATGAACATACCAACAGACACACACCCTAAATACAATCTATTATTATGTGTGGATAGCGACTGTCCATGAGATAATACTAAAACACTTGGACTACGTGGAATATTCCATTCTTAACACATGTTGTCCGGTTTGGGTCTGAAAGCGGATCGGCAGATACCTGCTATCCCCGAAGACATCGCAAAGATGCGCGATTTTTGAATTCTTAATTATTATTATTACTTAAAAATATGACAATCTTACAATTTATATTTAAAAAATATTCAGGATAATTTTTTTATCAGGAGCTAAATTTCCACCCGTAACAACTTTTATTAAAATACTTTTTTCAAATAGTCAAACAAGGTGTAAGACAGGGATCTTCAATTTTTCCTGCACTCTTTAACTGTTATATAGAGCGAGCCATTTTTGAATATTGATAGAAGAAATGAAGAACAGGAGTATAGATGAGTAGAGAAAAGGTTGACAATAAGAGGAATGGAGAATATATTTATTACTGTCAAAATACAACATGAAAAATAAAGACAAAACAAATGTAAGGAGATGAGGCGACTGCGAACATTGCCATAAATAGAGTGAGTACCAAGCAGGCAAGAGAATTTGTGTACTTGGGGAGAAGAATAAATCAGGATGGACACTCCAAATCTGAAATTGTACACCCTTCTGCAACATCATATACACAGGACTGCCCCAGACCCTTCACAATCGTCATTAGATGGTTTTTAATGCTACTACTACTACTACTATACCATCACGGCATATCCCACAAGTGGGGTAGCCAGCAGATCAGCTGCATGTAAGAAACATGCAAACTGTCCTCTTCGTGCCAATATAAAATCAAGACATTCAGGATGGGTGGCAAACCTCATCGCTGAATTTAAGATATAAAATGTCTTAATTTTTTCGAACACCTGCCTTTTACAGGACACTCGAAAACTTACGCAGAAGAGTGGGAGACCAATTCTTTACCGAGTGCTCCAAATTGTATAAATGATATTTTTTATGTTAATTTGTATTATTGTAAACAATGTACAGTGAAGAATAAAATAAACAAATAATAATAATTCAAGTGGCAATACAATAGATAATAATTATTAATATTGATAATATTTACCATTGGGAACTATTTCCATTTAACATTTGAATAAGTATGTCCCTTTGAGGATTGCGGACACCATTTTTGAATGGAGGCATTTCCAAATCAACTTCTTCCTTGATAATTGGTGGATTGTCCTTACTATTTGTTTTGTGTGATATGATGTATGTAAACTTAACATTCATAGTATCATTGGAAGCGACATCGTTTTTAATGCCGCCAGACAATTTACAGGGAGAACAAGCGCTACTACATCACTTCACTACCAAGAGGTCTACACTAACTGAGAATCCCAGAGATTATGGGATTTAAACTGTCTCACTGAACACAAGGCAGCACACCACCCACATGTCTAATTGAGCTCTGTTCCGTTAACAAAAATCCGAGGCGATGACTTCTATTGCTGTGAACAAACTCATAGAACTCAATAGGGCAAATACCTCCAAATTTGCAGAAAGGAGCATCAGAGTTGCAGCGCCATCTGCTTGGACCAGATTGTCTGCAGACCTGAGAGAATCAATCTACCACCACATTTAGGACAAAGTTGAAAACGCTACCGTTCAGGTGAAGTCACAGCGCCCTTGAAATGTTCACAGATCATAAAATGGCACCATATATAAATTGTTCAATTATTATTTTTATGTATGTACATCTCAAATATGGAGTACTTTTGTGGAAACATTATATTTATAAACCACATCGACAAGAAAAAACTTGCACACGCGCATATCAACTTGTTTCAAACAAATAAAAAAGGTATTTTCCGTAAAAGTATTTTGGGTAAAATACGAAATAGGTACTCAATAAAAGTATTTCAAATAAAATTCAAAATACTTTTTAAGAAGAATTGGTCTCCCACTCTTCTGCGTAAGTTTTCGAGTGTCCTGTAAAAGGCAGGTGTTCGAAAAATTGAGACATTTTACATCTTAAATTCAGCGATGAGGTTTGCCACCCATCCTGAATGTCTTGATCTTATATTGGCACGCAGAGGACGGTTTGCATGTTTCTTACATGCAGCTGATTTGCTGGCTACCCCACTTGTGGGATATGCCGTGATGGTATATATAATACTTTTTAAGAAAAGGTTATCGAAATACAAAAAAAATACATATTTTGTATTTTAAATACTTTTATTTCAAATACGTTACATCTCTGCTGTTTAGTCTAAATGAGAGCACGTTTAGGGAACATTCAATAATGGTCAGATTTTTTCCAAATTTATTATTGTCAATTTCGACACATTCTGTTTATGGATTCCAAGCTTTGTATGTTTTAGAAAAATCGATAACTACACATCTTACACTGTGTATCAGTCCCTGACCATTATAATCTTATGAAAGGCACAGAACCCATCACAATCTTGTGAAATGTAGCCCACTTCATCTGATCGCTTCCAGGTCATTATGCACTTAACACAAACTCTCCCAATTCAGGGTATACAGGACCAGTTTTGCCTATACTCCCAAAAGGAACAAAACATAAAATGTTTACATATACCATCACAGCATGTTCCACAAGTAAGTTAGCTCGTGGACTCTACATGTAAATAACATGCAAGTTGCCCTTTCAATGCTAAAAAAAGTTTGAGACATTCAGTATGGAAAGCATCACACCTCATCGCTGATGTTAATAGTGTAAATGAGATCTGATAATAACAGAACTTTTTGTACCAGTTACTTGTTGCAATAATTTAAGTGCACATCACTTAAGTTAAGGTATTAATGGAAAAACAATGAACTTGATTGTGTATAAAATATTTATTTTGCACAGAAAGTAAACAATATATAATAATTACCTGTTACAAACTTCCAAATCCAATCTTCATTTACATAATTCTGAAAACAAAACAAATCTCTTTTTTCTAAATTTTTTTCATGAAAAAACTATAACAAAGTGAGATTAGGGTAACTAAATTATTGAAACATTCTTTTTGTAATTTTTATTTTGACTAATGACAAATTTCATAGCAGAGCATGTGTAATGAAGTGAATTATCTATGTTACAACATTAGTACAAAATCATAATAATTCAAATAAAATAGGCAGATAGTTTAAACTCAAATTTCATGATAAATTAGTTAGGAAAACAAATGGGGAATGCTGGAGGCCGGCCAGGATGTGAAGTGCGACTGTGGGGAAACCCAGAACATGACACACCTGCTGAATTGCCCGCTTATGGGAGGGGGGTGCTCTGAGGAAGATCTATGGCGAGCTAATGACAATGCCATTTTGGCTGCGAACTACTGGAGGGACAGAGTATAGATGATTATGGACACGGAAAGTAAGTAAGTTAGGAAAAGGAATATATAATTATGTAAATTAGTTTATTATGTAACACAATGTTCAAGGGAAACCATCATCATCCTCTTCAGCCATCTCCTTAGCAAGTTCAAGATCTTGTTGCTCTCTTTCTCTTCTCTCTTCGGCACTTTCCAACTCTTTACCATATGCCTTAGGAGGATATCTCATCGCCTTCACACTCTGCTTATGAAGATCCAAACAAAAGGATATTCTCTGATGGAAAGCCAGTTGTGGTTCTCTTGTACAATAAATGTCATGACTCTCCTTACTACTCATGTAGCCACGATCAGGGTCTAAAGTAGCCTCAATAACACCATCCCTGATAGCCTTAGCTACAATAAACTCAGCATCTTCAGCGGAATCTAATCCTAGTTTACGAGCAATATCTTGCGGTGAAATTCTTGAATATGAAAGTCCAATAGCGCGGATCGCAGTCTTAATTACGTTATGACGAAGACGTAAAATTAATGTAAATGTGTGATCATTGCGGAATTGAGGTCCGTAATTCTCCAATACTTCTCCGAATCTTTGCAAATTGCCCATCCTTACAGCCTGCGTCAGTTGGAAATAAGGAGCTAATGCTTTACGCAAGGCAGCCTGTCTGAATATTTGACGTTCGGGAATATCTCCCAGCAACAGTTCTACGACAATAGCCAATTTCTGTACAGTTTGACGGAAGCCAACAGCGGCAGTCTGAGGAGCTTTTCTCATGGCCTGAACCAAATGTTTATGGGCTTCACTGTACTCTAACCTAGCAGCCTTGATGCGACCCAGATAATACAAAAACCTAGCCCACTCATTGTTACTAGCAGTTTCAGGATAGACAGATTTGCTTACCAGTTTGTCTGCTTGATCATACAATGAATAGTGAAGGTAATTGCGCAGAAGGCAGTTGATCAACACGGCTTGCCCCTCAAAATCATTTCTTAGTGTAGATGTACGAAGACGCGCATGAAGGAAACCTCTTATTCCATCCAATTTGTTTGTTAACTCAGCTACTCTCGAATGATAAAAATAACATTTGGCAGCAACTAAATCCAAAGTACGTCTATTTTGACCTGTCACCTTCGTCATCAACTGTTGTGAACAGTTCACTGCTTCTTCTAATTTATTTGTGTCAAGTAATCGTAACAACACAAGAAGATGGATATAAGCATCCACTTCGGGTACTGGGGTCTTTAATACACTACGTACTCTTGATGTTTCTGGTTCAGTAGTTCCCGTAACCAGGTCTTCGACAAATACCAGTAATGCTTCTTTGTCTGATCCATTAGGGAAAAGCTGGTTAATAGCAGCCCGCAGCACAACACCATTAAGCTTTCTCCTGGTATTGGGTAAAGATCGGAGGACACGTAAAATAAAACGGGGTTCTTTAGACGACACTGCTTTGTCGATTTGTCTTACATGTTCACGTAAATCTTGAACACTGAGCACATCTGTATCCTTCTTAGACTCAACTGGATCTCCATCGCTTCCACCAGTAGGACTTTCAACATTCTTCATTTCCACATCTTGAACTTCAGCGGTTCCACCCATGTCCAATATTTGATTATTTTAAAGCAATAAATGAAGAAATTACACGACAAACTACCGCTAAAAAACACTTATCACGCACGTCAAAAAATGCAAGTAAGTACCATAGCCAAATAATTCACAGAAAAATCATTTAGGAATTCCATAAACAATCAATATACCTAAATATAAATTAATGTCAACATCATTAAATTTTCAAGCTTGGCAACGTTACGTTTACGTAAAAAACAGAAGACAATGCGAACAAACCACCTATATAAAGCTAAGTATTTATATTCAATCTCTTTCCTCCGTCATCGCTAGTGATCACTATTGATGAAACGCCCGTTCACACCTATTCATCTTGGAGGATCATCACTGAAAGTGAAGAAATGTGAACGACCCTTTACTAACACACAACCGTCCTTGAGAATTTAATCCACGTGATCAAGCCACGTGGTTCTCGGACGCCCGCGCATCCTCACACCCTTTCTTTCAGACAAGTGCGTCCTCTTTGTCATTCTTACTTCATTCATTCGTTCAACATATCCAAACCACCGTAGTTTAATCACGCGCATTCTGTCCACAACACGTACCTACTCTTTTTGCATCCACTCATTCTTCTAATATCTTCATTCTTCACTCTATCACACAGCATTTTACCAATCATTCTTCTCAACGATGGATAGAGGAATTTCAAATATAAATAAAATTATAAAATTCTAGAAATGAGACTTTAAAAACTTCACTTTCGATGAACAGATTTGACCCTGACACTCTGGATGATCATCCAAAGTGAAGCAATGTGAATGCTACTTTTCCTCTGTCATCGCTGGTGATCACTATTGATAAGCTATTTTGAGTTCATGTACCAAAATACCAAAAACTACAAAAAAACTACCGAAAACTACCAAAAAAGTAGGAAATTACCAAATCTGGTCACACTGACCATTTTTCTATTGAAGGAGGTCAGAAGTAGTTTTAAGTGTGAAGTAGTGTTTTGTGTTTTTTTGTTTTCAATAGTGTTGCTGTTCTGTGATTTCTTTGCTCTGGTGTCTTATATTTTACTATAATATCAAATAATTTAAATTTATGAATTGTTTTACCAGATTTGTAATACTGCACGCCTCTGACACCAGCAACCTTAGTTGCTGTTTTGAGGTATTGTTTATGATTGAATAAATTGAAATTGAATAAATTGAAAAAAAAAAGTATATAATCCTATAATTTTTTGATGAGATGAAGATTAAATATGTAAAGTAACATTCACATTGCTTCACTTTGGATGATCATCCAAAGTGTCAGGGTCAAACCTGTTCATCGAAAGTGAACACGTCTGTTCACATTTGTTCATCCTATGCTTTCTCTGCCATGTCTACTTTCTCACTCATGTTGTATGTAGTTTGACGTATTTTCGTATAAAAATAATTAAACAAATTCAAAAATGAAAAATAACACTTAAAATAAATTAATATAGCTCTCGACTGCATAATAATTTTGTACATGATTCTGACATTCAATACAAATTCATAGAGAATAAAACAAATAGTAAGATAAAACTTGTTTATGGTCGTTTCAGTGAAAGGATCTTTCATCAAAATTATAACGAGTGGTAATCTCTTTCCTCCGTCATCGCTAGTGATCACTATTATTTTATTTTATTTTTATTGGACATATTCTGTATGTCCAGGAGCCTTTTTAGGAGCCACATTAGACAGGAATGAAATATTTGTTAATTTTTTCTTTTCTTTTCTTTTTTTTCTTTCTGTGTTTGTACTGTACTGGCAATAGACCATTAAAGGTCACGTGGTCTTGTCTATGGATTTGCTTTTGCGTGGGGGGCAAACAATCAAATTGCGCAAATCATACTTGTAGGATGTTATGCCATAAGATAAAAAAAAGAAAGTCAGACGACAAAATTATAACAAAATCGACACTGACAGTTTTTTTTGATTATTAGGTATCTATTCTTTAGGCATCCTACCTAATATTACACCGTAAACACTGTGAATGTGTTGTGTTGGGATGCCTGATGCCCCTCAAGGATTTTTCTGTGACGTCATCCTTTAATGGTCTATAATAATAATGAATTCAAAGATGGGCTGGTCAAGTACAAGAAATATGTTCAATGGTAATTATGTTATATTTTGTAAAATTTTATTGTATGTTGCCCATTTTTTTTAAATAAATAAATAAAAAAAAAATAATATATATAAGCAACAATGAGTGACATGACAGTTGTTACCTTTGCGTCACTCAAAGTTCATGATATACCAAACGGTTTCACAATGATACATACATGCAAACAAATATTTTTATCAGAGAAAACATTACAAAATTTTAAGCTTAAATCTATTACATAAAATTCAAAATCGATACTTTAAAATTATAAAGTTCTAATATTCATCAACAGATGTAAAGGGTCGTTCACATTTGTTCACTTTCAGTGATCACTCCGGATTAGGGAATCCAATCCCGCAAAAGCGGGATCCCGTAAATGCGGGATCCCGCACCTTTTTTGCGGGATCAGAAATGCGGGATTACTGATGCGGGATGAAAAAAAATATTTAAGAATGGGCTCAGACAACGTTCTGATTATTTATTAAACCCAGCACAGCCTCAATGATAAGTAAATTAACTACTTTGCCTTGGAACTCGTGACTTTTCTATAGAATTTGTATGGAAAATAATTAGAGTTTCCTAAATCTAGATGTGATCACAGCAACAACTGATAGTGCAGCAGTCATGAAGAAAGTTGGGAGATTATTATAAGCGCACCACCAGTTATGCTTTGCACATGGGTTGCAACTCGCTGTTCTTGAAGTTCTATGCAATCAGAGACAAGAAGAAGAAATGATGTCAAGTTGAAGTATTCGAAAATAGACCGGATGGTGGGAGTGATAATGAAAATGATGACGAGCAAGGTCACTTTTCGGTAGAGGAAGACATTCAAGAAGGAGATTTGCTACCACAATGCAGGTAGATAAGTATTGTCAGACCAATAGATTTTTCAATGAAAATCATTATAACTTATTCCATGTTTTGTTTTTACTGATTCAAAAAGTCAGGAAAATTGACAAGCTTTTTAGTTCGAAATTTCCAGTAACAATTAATGATCTTCTGCAAATATATATTAAAGCAGAATTCTGCAAAGAATTACAGCTGATCCTAGATTGCTGAACGCGCTGGAACAGTCTCGCAACAATGTTATCGAGGTTCAACCAAGCACTTATTGATCTTAAACTGACATCATCTTCATTTTCATTTACTGATGAAGAATTTATAACATCGAGTAATATTGAACGAGCTTTAAAGCCAGTGAAGCTTGCTGTGAATGTCTTATGCCGCGAGGACGCAAAATTAGTTTCTGCAGAAACCACATTGCGTTTCATGATAAGCAAACTGGATCGACAAAATACCAGGTTAAGCCAGGAATTTGAAGTGTCGCTATCTCGCCGCATAAAATAACGCCACACATCAATGACTCGTGTTGCTGTGCTTAGAAAATCCTAACAAATATCTATAAAAAGATTCAAGATCTACAAATGTGGTGGACGTTCCATTCTTTCATCCAAGCAAAGTTACACTTCGAACTAAAATGAAGTGTTTAATTGAGAGACTGTTGTCAGACACGCAGGTACAACCTGAAACTCAAAACCAACAAGTTGATGACAATGGCAATGAAGAAGTCACGCCTTTATCGAATCTATTAAATGATGAGCCTTCGCCTATACTAGAAGATGAATTAGAGCACAGTCTCCGTACAGAATGGATAGCCAAGTAACATGAAGTCAACTACACCTAATAGCGTGGAAGCTGAACATGCTTTTTCCGCCGCTGGCTATTTATGCAACAAGATTAGATCAAATCTAAAAGATGAAACGTTAGATACTTATCATTTCTTCGATAGTATTATCAGAAAAAAAGCTATTTTTTATGCCTCTAAAAGTCGAAACTTCTTCTTCTTCTACTTCTTATGGCCTTAAACCCGTACTTCCAGCTCACTCAACCATCGTACGGCTGCCTCCGAGGCGTCGTGTATTTCTCTCAGTCCCCCGTCAAAGGAATATAGGGGGCACTGCTCCACGATGTGGTCCATGCTCTGGGTTTCCCCGCATGGGCAGGTGGGTGAATCAGCCATCCCCCACTGAGTCGAAACTAATAACGCATCGGCTATTCGTCAGTAACAGGAATTACTGTCACTGTCACTGTCAAATAATGACAGTTTTGACCTTGAAGTATTTTACAGTAAATTATGTAAACAAAACGGCATGGTTTTGACGTCTGTCAATTCAGTGGCTATACGTAAGGAATTTTATGCAAAGATAAACAAAGCCACGCTTTTTTGACGTCTGTCAATATTGGCAGCAGTGTGACCAGATTTGGTAGTTTCCTACTTTTTTGGTAGTTTTTGAGGCATTTGCAAGAATGTTTAGTAGTATTTTGGCAGTTTTTGTATTTAGTCGGCAAATTATCGGGTACTTGGGAAAAGTACCCGATACTTACTGATCGAAAATAATTGTCGGTACAAATACGGGATACATTTTAGAAAAAGGTACTGCGAGAAAATATTGTTGAAGAAAACCGAGGAGTTTTTGAAATACTTCAAATTCCTATACCATTTTGAAAATTCGGCGACGGGGGGGTAGAAATTTAAGCGAATAACTTTTTTTCAATAGTCGGTATGAAAGTATCCGAAAAGTAACAACAGTCGGTACAAATACCCGGTAAAAAGGTACTATGCTAAAATATTGTTTAACAAAACCGAGGAGTTCTTGAAATACTTCAAATTCCTATACCATTTTAAGAATTTAGTAGTTTTTGACTTCCCCATTTAGTAGTTTTTGAAAATAAAATCTGGACACACTGATTGGCAGTCGTAATGTGCGGCCCGGCCGCACAATATACTCCAAATATGGAACATTTGATAACTTAACTTAACCTTAAAACTTCCACCCCCCCCCCCCCTCGTCGTTAAATTTTCAAAATGGTTTAGGAATTTGAAATGTTTCAAAACTCCTCGGTTTTCTTTTAGAGTATTTTCTCAAAATACCTCTTTCAAAAAAGTATCGGATACTTATACCGACTTTTATTTAAAAAAGTGTGTTATAGTTAACCATAAACATATTTTGCAATTTCTCTATGGAAAAGTTCACCATAGATAAATTTTATAATTTCTTTCTTTTTTCTATGTAATTACGGACAAATAGCCTTTGCCAACTAATAAATATGTTAAATTGTCAATACAAATATATTAGGTGAAAAGTTGTATTATATTGTTCCTTACAAGAAGCTGATTATTTATACCTCAAAAACATCATTATTTCCACTTGTTAATTAGTAATATGAGTAAAAAAACTGCATAATAATAAAAAAATATCAAATTTACTCGTCTTTATTTGATATATTTTTTTAAATAACTAAATGTCTACTTGAAACAGTTTTTTTTATTAAAAAATCTCAATCCCGCAAATCCCGCGGGATCCGCGGGACTGACGACCTCAATCCCGCAGTCTTGCGGGATCGCGATTTTGATGCGGGATTGGATTCCCTACTCCGGATGATCCTCCAAGATGAATAGGTGTGAACGGGCATTTCATCAATAGTGATCACTAGCGATGACGGAGGAAAGCGATTACCACTCATCATAATTTTGATGAAAGGTCCTTTCACTGAAACGAACATAAACAAGTTTTATCCTATTATTTGTTTTATTCTCTATGAATTTGTATTGAATGTCAGAATCATGTACAAAAATATTATGCAGTATAGAGCTATATTTATTTATTTTATGTGTTATTTTTCATTTTTGAATTTGTTTAATTATTTTTGTACGAAAATATTTTAAACTACATACAACATGACTGAGAGTGTTGACATGGCAGTGAAAGCATAGGATGAACAAGTGTGAACAGAGGTGTTCACTTTCGATGAACAGGTTTGACCCTGACACTCTGGATGATCATCCAAAGTGAAGCAATGTGAATGCTACTTAAGACTATCGTAAAGTTATTATAAGTTGTGTTAAATATATCGATGTGTACCGAAACTTCATTCAAAAGAGCCAGTGCTTTGGCGACGGGTGAGTTACGTTTACGTATGATATTGGTTCTACCAATTGGCTCATAAAACAGTTTATGTCGCCTGGATCGATTATATGAATTCGGCACATAGAAGCTAATTTCATACAAGATGCAAGGGTTATGAATGATACCGTGGATCAATTTAAAAAAATGACGACAGAGGTATTCGTTGCGTCGACATTCCAGCGTCGAGTAGCCCAGGCAACCCATAACAAATAATGAAGGGTATAAGTATGGATAATATACATACTCTAATCTGTAAACGTGCCTGAGAAATCGTTTTTGAACTTTTTCAACCAAAATTTTGTAAACTTTTTCGTGAGGACTCCAGATTATCGAACGTGATTCCAAGATTGTTCTCACAAGAGACTCGTACAAGACTTTCAGTGTGTTTGGGTTTTTGAAGAATTTAGAGTTTCTCACGATAAAACCCAGCATTCGATATGACCTTTTCACTATTTCTTCCACGTGCGTTCGAAATTTAAATCGTGTTGAAAAATAATGCCTAGGTCCTTAACATGTGATATTCTTTCGAGTTTTTGTTCGTTCATGTGATAGTCAAAAGTCAATTGTGATCGTTTGCGCGTGTATGTCATGATATTACATTTAGGCGAGCTAAACTTTAATTTATTAGATCTTGACCATTCTACAACCGAGTTTATGTCTTCTACTAAATTGTCACTATTGATGAAACGCCTGTTCACACCTGTTCATCTTGGAGGATCATCCGGAGTGATCACTGAAAGTGAACGTATGTCAACGACCCTTTATGAACATTGAATAATTTTGAATATTCTATTTTATTATTATTGGCAAGCAGTTAAATTTAAAGTAAGATATTTAATCATGAACATGATGTACAATGTTAATTTAACACGTGAAACTACAAATTGTAAAACAACATCGATAAAAAGTGGTGAATTTTCTTGTTATAAAATAATAATAATATATTTTGCGCAACCAAAAGATTTTCCTATTTTCTCGCTTTATAATATTTATTGTCTATGGCTGATTAAAACCGATGACGGCCATATGCAGCCTGTCTAGTAAACTAGTGAACTGAAGTGAGTTTTTGTGAACCAATACTGGCAACTGGCAAATGCTGTTCAGCAAAGTCTTAATTTCGTGTTTGGAAAAAAGTATTCTCGTGCATAACGTTTGTGAATAAATCTTATGTGTGTCCGCACGGCTATATTAATTCTAAAATATTGTATCGAGCTGGCGGAGTAATAGACTTTCACCCATCAAGTTTCAATGTGTTCTGGAAATGGTTTGCAAAGAGGACGTCGTATCATGGTTTAAAGAACTTGAAAGTTATAAAAGAATAGATGCAATGTGTAGTCTTTTAAATATGTGCCTTCCGTTTGAGTTGCGGTTTATAGGCACATATCTGGAAGAGCTTGGCAAGCGTGATTTTCAGGAGTTACGTGGGGCCGAGCTAAGAGCAAACAGTAACGTAGATCTGTCTGCTGACATCGTTGGGGCCACCACAGATCACAGAACACGTCGAAAAATGGCACTTTACGTGTCTCTTCTTCGGTCGTGTAACTATGTTTGTGCAACCACCTTGTATAATGTCATGGTAGGGCTGGAACAAAGTGGCCTTCTCAGTGGAGTGTATGGTGACCCCTTAGAGGAGCTCTTATTATTATATACAATGGCCCTACATCATCCCGCATTCACATTCGACCAGCATACACATTTCGGGGAAATATTAGAAAAGCTCAAATTAGAAGATCAAAGGAATCGATATAATCCACCCTTATCAACAACAAATACAGTCCCGTCAAGCAATAGTTGTATTATGAACACCAATCTATCCGTCCCGCCACCTAGTGTATCAGGACTGACTTCAATAAACTCTTTGGTATATGTGAAGACTTCTCCCTTACAGGTACATAGTGTGCACAGTATTTCTGTCAATTTTTTACCAGCACAGCACTAAACTAGAGATTTGTTTGTTATAATCATACAAGCTCAGTGCAGTTTACCTTCACCTTGTGTAGCTTCATGAGATATATTGCTATTATTTATATTGTTTAGTGTAGCTACTCAACCATTGTACACTATGTAATGATTGATTATTATTACGAAACATGAAAATAAGTGTTATTGATTCTTTCCATAGTTATAAAAGTTCTAACACAAATAATTAGTGTTAAGTGAAAATACATCCAAGTTTTTTCAAATGTTGTTACTGGAATTGTGAAATTATTGAAAATTATATATATATAACTATATAACCAGTATTCTCTTATGGCCAGCAGTTGTCAGTATCAAAATATTTGAATTATTAGAAAATCTGTAATCTCACCTGCTGTACATCTCATTGAAAATATTATGTTTGAATATTGCTCCAATTACATAAATATTGCAACCAATATGATGCGAAGAAAAAATAAATAACCGTCTTAATGTTTTCAAAGTTAATAATTTTTCAGAGGAGATTTAAACGTCAATCATCAACTATTTGATTAGGTTTGTTTCTTAATATTGTTTGAAATGAGTTTGGATTATTTTTTTTTGACAGAATTATATATTTAGCGGTGACAAAAATGTCACATAAAAAATACATTTTCATAATATGTGCGGTTATCAATGGTGTATGTGCATTGATTGAAAAACTCCTCAATAGTAGGTAGATGTATTAATCGCAGAGTTCCAAAGGTTAATATTTTGAAATGTAGTGTATCAAGGATTTGAGTCATTATCATGGTCCACCAGAACCATAACCAAATATGTAGTTCTTTTATAAAAAAACAATAAATTTGAACATTTTTTATTTTTGGCATTGAAAGAATATTGTTTTATGCAAATGATAAGCCATGAAATTTGATTTTTAAAAATATTGAGTTGTGTCGATAAATATATTTGTTATAATTTACGATAAGTACGTAATAAAGTATTAGATAAATTTATAAGATAAATGTATTAGATGAATTTTCCATCTTTACAAGTTTTCAATGAATGAATGAAATTTGTTCAAATTTTTCCATTGTATTGTTGTATAAGTAAGATTCTATACTGTGGTTCTGAAAAACTCAAGTTATTTCTATTTTATTTAATTATTTTTTTGAAAGATATTGTCGACAATCTGATTAAGAAAATTAAAACGCAATCCAAACTTCGCTTAAAACAAATCTTACAAATTGCACTTTTTTGTTCAATCAAGTGGTAGAAAATATCATGATGTATTGAATGAGTGAAATAAAATTCCCAACTGGCTGTTCAATTTGATAAATTATTGCACAAAAACATTTCAACCATTTGATAACTTCAAAATGTTATAATCTGAAAAAATATGATTTTCAATTACAGACAATAATAGTAATGTTTCTTGTATTATTGAAACTGATTTGCATTGATGAAGAAATTTACATAAAACGTGTTAGTAAAATATGTTAATTTATCCAAATCATACGTTGTAATCAATAAATTGATTAAACTGCTTAATTGTCTCAGTGAGCTATTTCTATTGTAAAATCATAGTCCGGAAAGATGGTTGATAGGTAGTTTGGTCCAGTGTGAATTTCTTGTACTTGCACTTTTCTGGAAGATATATTATTTACTGTGTGGGTGCATTGAATTTCATTCCATCATCATCATCAACTATTAGTACAAATTGATTTATTTTGCCAAACTATGTTAATTTTTTGTTAATAGCACTCAATATCTAAAAATTTTCACTTTGTTTTGTTAAATACTTTTGACGTATCAAAATATACATTATCTTTAAAGATTTTCAGTCCTTGTGACAATTGAAGAACCGTGTTTATTAAATATTACATTGTGCAAAATCTAATAGGAAGAAGTGAAAAAGGCATCCCAATGCTTCCAAATTGGCTCTAGTCTGGCTTTTGTGATAACCTTCGGTGTCTATGGATGCATATTGTCCACCAATCGAGAAACATTTCGTGCGAACCATAGAAGCAACGATTTTTTAGGTTTTCATATTTCAGATCTCAAATGGATGAAGTTCTCCCATCTAAATCGCCCTGTAACAATTAAGTTTAATACTTTACCAGTTGCTAGTTAGTTAGTCAGTCAGTAACAAATATTCTTAATATTTGTCTAGAAGTGATTAAACTATTTATTATTCTCACTAATGCTTGTAAACTCGAGCACTTCATCAAAGTAGCTTTACGTTGTTGAGAAAACAGAGCTCTGTTAACCTATCTTAATAAAAGCGCTCAAGTATATACTCATTAGTGTTAAAAATTAACAGTGTTTCTTTTTATGCATTTTTTAAATGCGCCAGTACCTACTGTATAGTAAATATGGGTTTTCACTATGTAAACGCACCGACTCTGAATAACATTACAAAATAACAACATTGATTTTTTTTTCAGGGACAACCAGTGAATACAGAACAAATGAATGAAATAGTTAACCAATCAGTAGGTCTATCAACTAATCCACAAATCCAAACATCAAACGAGCCTATGTACTCAATAATAACAGCAGAACCTGTGGCCCCTCCCCAGGGCATTCCAGGGGTGCCCCACTACGTATTAGGGCAAGGACATTGGCCACCAGGACTTATGATGACATCAATAAATCAACCTGTAGAGGTATGTCGCAATGGTATGGTGGTAGTAGTAGCAATTCAAATGAAGGCATATTATGAAAAATACAGGGAAAAAAATTGATGGAGCGTCCGAGAACCACGTGGCTTGATCACGTGGATCAAATTCTCAAGGACGGCCGCGTGTTGAGTAAGAGGAACCGACGTGCGTGTATGAGGAACTGTATGAATGTGGAGGAAGCGAAGGAAGTGTGTAAAGATAGATCTGTTTGGCGTTCCGTTCTCTCTGCCTACCCCACTTGGGACACGGCGTGAGGGTATAGTATAGTATAGTATAGTATAGTATAGTATTTTTGCACAAATATGCCTGTATTTTCTATAAATAAATACCTAATCAAAATATGCCTAATTTTAGGTATTATGACTTTTTTTTTTAAAAAAGATATATCTGGGTTTTGTTATAAACCCAAATACAACCTTATACACCTTTCACAGTAAGCTAAAAGCTTGTGTCGTGAAAGGGGAGTTTGCCGGCACCTGGGATCGAACCGCGGACCCCTTGTTCAAGAGGCTGAGACTCTACCTCCAGGCTACCGACGAACTCTTTATCACGAACGAACGACTTTACCACAGTACATCATAATATCATAGTATATTGCAGTACAAAAAACATGTATCAACTATTGTTAAAAGCTATTCAAATTTTGACCTTTGTCTATTGTTTTGTGAAGTCCTTGGTAAAAATTAGGTTTCCTACTCTTTTTTTTAAGTATTTGGGTGTCCTGTAAAAGGCAGGTATTTGTAATATTTAGATTATTATTGTAACTCATTTAATTCAGCGATGAGGTATACCACCCATCCTGAATGTCATTAGGTACTTGTGAGAATGTCATGATGGTAGAAATGAATGAAATCAATCTTTATTAATACTGTCTACAGTGTTTTGAAATATAAAAGTTTTGTTCCTATAACTATTTGACTCTGCTTGTTTTTTTCTCTGTAGCCTTCAAATGTATCGTTGAAATGATAAACAGAGATGTTCATCATTGACATTCAACATGTATGCACATACCTATAAGATGGAGCCACCAAATCAAGGAGATCATACGGAGTACACTGCACAGAGTTATACAATTAGAATAGAGACATGTTTCAAATGGCGAAAGGCATTTTGGTGACGATCCGCAATTGACTAAAAAGAAGAAATGTTGATGATTATTTTAAAATCTAAAATAAAATGAATCAAATTTAGTGTATTTGTTGCAGGTTTTAAATAATCAATGATGTAATAAACATATTTAAACCAGCGATTAAAATAATAAAATAAATAAATTTATGAATAATTTGTTGGTACGGTGATTTCTTCTTCATTCTAACATTTCTATGAATTTTCAGATGATAACATATCCTCCCCCTCCCGGTTCCCCGCTTACATCGCAGCCGTCCTCGCCTTGTGACAGTCGGGCGGGCTCCCCCCGCCTGCTGATTCCCACCCCCGTCCCTTCCCCACACATGCCCCCTCCGGTGCTCCCTAGGCCTCCGCGAAGACCGTCTCAGGATACCACGCCCCCCCCGCCACAGCCTCCCCAGCACCAACAGCAGCCACAACAACAGATAGTGGAGCATCCGCATTTACAAATTGTGCCAGCTTTTGCCAATATGGCTCTTAGTGAGGTATTACTTTTCTTTATTATTTAATTAAAGTAAAGAAAAAACTAGTCAGTCAATTGTTGGGGCAATACTAATTATGTAATAAGTAAAATATACTTTTCATTTGATGGATCATTTTGTATCATCACAGCACCTCGCAGCAGATAAATTGCATGTTATTAATGGAGTGCCAATAAATAGTCTGGAAATAGAATTACGAATTATCCGAGGTCCAAAGGTTTTATTTGTTTTCGTTTAATTTTCTTGTGTTAATTGGGACGTTAAAGTTTTATGGAAAAGGAAATATTTCAAATATTGCTTAACTATTTTCATGGAGTGATATTTCACTTTGCCCTCAAGTGCTTCTCTCGGAATCATGGGGCAGAAACCAGCCCCTCCATTTAGAGCGTTTCTGTGTCGACTGAGTCACTTTTCACCGTGTTCCCAGTGTTCTGATGTCTACATGGTAATTTGAAAATTTTGTACTATGTGTCATCATCATCATCAGCATCGCCCTCAACGCTACTCTCGGGAGCACAGGGCAGAAACCAGCCTCCATTCAGAGCGTCTCTGTGCCAATTGCGTCACCTCTTCCCACGACATTCCTTGCGCTCTGATATCGTTGTCATAGGAACGGTGTATTGTGAAAGAGGGACGCCCGGGCCTACGGAACCCCTGCGGACGGAAGAACAGTGCTCTTTTTGGCCAACTATCATTGGGCATTCTCAAAACATGTCCCAGCCAGGACCATCGTCTCTCTTGTATTACGGAGATTACAGGTCTCTGCTGGGTGCGCCGGCGCACAGCATCATTTGTAACATGTACTATGTGTACATGGTTTCAAATCCTCGCTCTGCCAATCTTCTTCATTTTCTTGACATATGCGTATTGCTTGTTTTTTAATTGTTTATGATGGAACACATTCCAAGTGTTGACTATATAAACTATGACTTCTCGTTTGTGCACTTTACCTATTCTTGATGTTGGAAATATATTTTTTTAATATATGAATCTGGATTTTTGTAAACTGAAATACACCCTTCACAATAAGCGGTAGCGGCAGTATATCTTTTATCTCTGTGTTTCGTCGTTTCCCAAATTCTGGGAGTTGTGATCTTCGGAAAACCTTTCATAGAGAACCTTGTTCTATCATCAGTTTTCACATGAGTGCATTGCATCTTCAGTTGGTAGAGTCTCAGCCTGCTAGATTTGATAGGTCGGACGCATTACTATTCTGCGGAATCTTCGAACTGGTTTGATTTCTGTCATGATTATTATTATTTTCTATGTCTATGTGTGAATTTTTGTCTGTCACAATTTTTGAGTTTTTACCTTTGAGTCAGTTGGAAGAGATCACACCTTTGCGATAAATTCATCCTCTGTAAATTGACTGCTTTTAATATGAATGTGATTCCCTATTAAATTATTATTTTGATAAGTGAAACTAACATTTCTTCTTTCAGTTATATTCATGCAGTCGAGGTATGCACACAGTGGGAAACTGTAATGCATTCTGTATTTACCTATTTGTACAATGACATTGATGATTTCATTGCAGCATTGTGTATTTTAAAATTAGCATTATGCAATATTGTCTCTGAATGAATTTGGAATACATTATAAGAAATACGTGTAACTAGTCAGGCAACATGAAACCCTTTACATTAGAGTTGAAGCTGTATTTTATTAATTAAATCTTAAGTATGTGTATTTAATAGCAACATTCTCATGAAATTCCGACCGTGGACTCCACGGTGAAGAATAGCTCTCCAGCTCTTTTCTGGAAGTTTTCTGATGTCATGTATAAAGCAGGTATTGGTAACACATTACATTTAAGGTATTTTAACATCTTCAGTTCTGATATGAGTCATGCCACCCATCCTGAATGTCTTCACTTTTACTAGGAAGAAGAGGATATCTTGCTTGTTTATTACATGCAGTTTGTCCGCTGGCCACCCCACTTGTGGGGAGTGCGGTGAGGGTATGTATGTGCATAAGAAAGTTTATTGTTAGCATGGAATAGTACCTACCAAGATGTTTTTTGATAAGGTGTATAGGTCAATTATTAAAATTTATTTGGTTTGCGGGAATTGTGTTAATAATTTTTCAATGTTTTTCTAATATCGTTGCCGTGGATGTGAAGTGATCTAACCCACAAGACAGACATTCCGAGAAAAAGGGTGTTGAAGTTACGCTGTCACATCCGAAAATACTAATCTGACAATAACTAAGTTATTTTTGCATGGATTTCGCTAAAATTTTGTAACAATATTCCTGATCACATATTCCACTAATATAAATAACAAAATATTAAAGAATTTGTATATTTTAGAAGTAAACGCGAATTTATCACTTGGGTTATTTCACCACTGTAGCTGAGAAAGATCCACCTGTAAAAAAGTTGTATGGAAAGTTAGGCGCTATGCGGCTTGGATCTTTTCACTTCTATAATTTAATTGAACTATTTGTTAGTGAAATGCTCTAACACACACTTGAAATGATGTAAAAATACTTGACATCTCTTTAAAATCTTCCAAAAATGCCCTTTAAGAATATCAAATCACTTATTTCTCTTCACCATTATGTTCTCCGTGGTTTTCTGAACAAAACTGCATACTTAACTCATTTTTCAAAAAAGTGTGGCTTGGATCACTTCACCTCCACGGCAACGATATACCTATATGAAGTTATTAAGTATTTCCATCATTATTTGAGAAAAGTGATTATACAAATATTTTTTGGGTGGAATTTTTGTCTTTGTTTTCAACTAATGTATGTTTATCTTATTGCAGAGGCATATAGTAGATGAAAAATTGGATGATCCAGAGACTTTACAAATGAAGGCCATGCAACAGTTACACGCATTAGAAAAGAACGGAATGCGAAGGGTGTTAGGACGACGAGGGGGTTCATATTGTTCTACACAGCAGATGCGCTCAACGCTACAGCACCAATCTTCAGGATCAGATTCTGGCAGCAGTACAGGTTCACATTCACCGCCTCGTCAACCGCCGTTCCATCCGCATCGTACTTTCCCCAATTTTCCATATCGTCCACCTCCTGGTTTTCCACATTATTCTCCAGCAAACGGAGAAGCGCCAATATATCCACCTCCATACGCCACCTTTCTACAGATGCCAATCTTCACAGCGACACCTAAAATTTCGTGTTGGAATTGTGGCACGACGGGTCACACAGGAGCGGAGTGTAAAGAACCTTCTATAGATGATATGACACGTGCAGCTGTTTATCAATTAGACTACAGTACGGCGCCGCCTGATATAAATGACAAATAATGCCTGCACACATTTTTATAATAACACGTTATTACTATGTATTATATGAATATTTGTTATTTTGCCTGTTGATGGTTCAAATCTTATTAGATAAGGATACATCGGAGATATGTTACTTTATTATTGATTGAGTTATTACTATTAGCAGTGTTGTTGCTTAAACCGATGGGACCTAACTAGCGCTGGGCGGCATGTGTGTGCGGGAATATATGAATATCATTATATTATTATAATCAAGTATACTTGTTACTATTGTTTCATGTCTCAAAGACTTGTTGTTGATGATCAGGGTGATAATAATGGTGAAGCTTTTGTGTGTGGGCATTTATTATTGTTTCCTTAATATTTGTTTTTTCTCTCCTTATTGTATATTTTTTTGGCTAACTATACTATTATTATTTATATTATATACAATGTATTGTACCCACAGCGTGAATAATGATTCTTTTAATATTATGTTTTTATAGTAAGTTTATTACAGTTATTAGAAATAGGGGACAGAATGAATGGAACTTTTGTTCCTAAATGGTGTGTCGTCAACCCTTATGTCTCATTAAAGCAGCACAGGAAAACAATGCTCCAGAGATGGTTTAACTATTTTAATTTATGAGAGTCTAGACTTCACCATTTACTTATTACCATAGACACGACTTCGTGACATAACCGAATGTTGTTTTACAGTGCTGTCAGACATGAAGCGAGGGTCGACAGTACACTATCAAGCATGAGAGATTATCACACACTGCTACTAATATTTATTAAAAATAAATCTTTATATCGTTACTAGCTATCACAAATTATTTGATCTATTCTTTTATAACTACCGTGATGGACATAAATCATTGTTGTTGATGGTAGAAAATCAAGCTTTGCTATGAACTTTTTTTCAAAACATTTTTTTTATATGGTTTAATATTTTAAGTGAAATACAAGCATGAGGAAGTTAATTCTTACGTCTCTTGTATTTGATTTGCTTTTTAAAAATCCTTCTGAATGCGTTTTGAGTACAAATTACATTTTTTTTTACCACACCTACATACATATACAAAGTTTATACATAAATATAATTTGTAATAAATTGTATTAATGTAAACTTCACTATCTCCGTGTATAGTCAATTTTGTACTTACTATTATCAACACCATCATATGCAAGCTACTTCTGTGGATAGAATTTTTAGAGCTATAGCTCTTCATCCAAGTTATTAATATAATTGGTCATTCTTGAAGTCACTTGATGGACCTCTTCTGTATCCCTGGCAAATTTATCTACTTTTCTACTTAATAAAGCTCATTGTTTCAATCTGGAAATTGGAATTACTGTCAAAGATGTTTATGGATCATTGATGTAATCTCCATTGTACCGCTTCGAAAAAAAAAATGGCGTATTTTTTTGTATCTGTACACACAATATAATTTGTTTTCAACAATATGGTATCAGAAAATGGAAAATGAAGACTTCAGCATTGTTATGTCAATCTGGCCAAAAATGGCAATTCAATTACATACTATTCATTACCATCATGTCATCATGGCATATCCCACAAGTGGGGTAAGAAATGGAGTTATAGTAACAATCGTGCATATTATCCTCTCCATTCCATTAAAAAAAATAAACATTCAAGATGGGTGGCGTGTCTCATTGCTGAATTATACATGTTAATTGTCTTATATGTGATGTTTTATGAACACCTGCCTTTTACGGGATACTCAAAAATTTACAGAAAAGATTGGAAACATATTTACTGAGGACCCCATATGTATCAGATTAATTATCATCGTTAGGAGATAGCGTAGATTGCATTTATAGGAGTCATCTCGCTACTATTCTCTACTTACATAATTATGCATAATAGTAGTACAGGCTACTTAAAAAATATTTTTTTTATCATTATTTTTATTTTATATGAAGAAACAGATGGTTTTAGTTTTGCTGATTGAGTTACCTAGTTTTGATTGGTCACTCAATTATTCAAAATTAGATAAACTTCAACCATCTGTTCATCTTTACATAAAAAAAATTAATTTAGATTTTTACAAAATAAATGTCAACTCAATCAATTATTACTATTATCCTTTTATTGTTGTTACTGTTATTGTTTTGAAGAAGTTAGATGGTGGTAAAAGATATATTATTTTAAATGACAGAATCAATTTGCAATACACTTTGATTTATATCACTGAAACGGATCAATAAATTAATCATTCAGTTGCATAAGTCAACAAATTTGAATTAGACGTGATAACATTTATAAGCAGTCTACCAAAACCTCGGGTAAATATTTGTTTTTACTTTAAACAAACATTTTTGTAAAATTTTGTTTCAAAATCAAAATAATACCACTTACTAGGTACGTGTAAAACACTAAGATACTTGAATTTTCAAAATTTCGAATTGTTTTTCCTATGGAACCGGGTGATCGATATTGTCCTTGCTCACTCAAAATGGATCATGATATTTTCAAAAAGAACCATTTATTACAACATTAGCTTATGACACAATCATTTTTGGGTCATTTTCTACTATAGGTACATTTCTGTGGGGGGGGGGGGGGGGGGTGCTGCGGGGCTGACTTGTGCCCCTTTGCCTTGTCACCGCAGATATTGAGTTACACTTTAATTTAATTGAATTCTCTGATTGTGCATGCTGTAGACGCTCTTAATTGGGGAACTGGCCAGATCTTATTTTATGTTTGTAATTTATGTATTGTGTTGTCAGTTTTCTGTGAGTGTCTCTATGAAATAAAATAAAATAAAAATAAAATACGTTATCCAGTAGTACCAATTAGGACTACATAAATATTGATGATCATAGTATTACGTATTTTTATTATCTTTCACTGTATACCGTTACAAGATATCACAGAAGCCATATGGGGGCGAGGGGTTGCATCTTGTCCAGTGATTGCAATATTATTTAAATGCATAATTATGCCATGAAATTCAACTATGTACAAAAATAAATCATTACTGGATGCCTCATGATATCTTGTAACAGTGTATAGTGAAAGATTATAATAATAAATACAACTATGATCATCAATATTTATGTTGTCATAATGGGTACTACTGGATAACCTATAGTAGAAATTGACCCAGTATTGCGCCGTTTTGTGAAAAATCCCACTAGCTACCCCCCTTCTAAGAGAAGTTGTTATTGTATAAATCGATTGATAAATCTTAATTGATAATAGGAATGTGGATACTAATTGCAAAAAAATTCATAGAACATGCAATGAAATTTTGTGGAAATCATGTTTTCTTTTACTAATTTTATCCTTATATAGTTTTTTTCTAAAAAAAAGATATAGTATCTGGGTTTTGTTATAATCCCAAATACAACCTTATACACCTTTCACAGTAAGCTAAAAGTTTGTGTTGTGAAAGGGGAGTCTGCCGGCACCTAGGATCGAACCGCTCTTGTTCACGAGGCCAAGACTCTACCTCCAGGCTACCGACGAACTCTAAGTTTTATGTTTAAATTCTTCAATGTGATGACATTGTGATTTGGACTATATCTATGATGAATGTCTACTGCCATAACATATTTTTTTGTATAATTTAATACTTGTAGGTTGTTTTGTCAAAATGACAATTTAGCAGATTTTAAATGTGTAAGACAAAGTAATAGAGTGTGTAATTTTGGGAACATAATTTTTATTTACTTTTGTAGATGACGAGATGAAATTATTTTGTGTCATTATTTTTTTGTATTATGGGTTCAATTGATAGGGAAAGAAACGTATGAAAAGGCAGAAACTTTTCTTGGTGCATGGAATTTTTTAAAGTTATAATAAGCTGTTTATTTTGAGTATGACAAAATTTTACAAAACATGTGATCCATGTTGAATGCAAAAGGACAATATGTAATATGGCCTTGTATTAGAACCATGATTGCGTCTGGTCGCACACACTCATCTGTAGTCACTATTGTAAATATTATATTTAATAAATAAAATGTAATTAAATAGTAATAAATTAATAATAATAACGATATATTTAATATATAAGGAAGTGTATATAGAGCCACAGGTGGTATCTAGTTAATGATGGTTAAAGAACATAAGTGGAACATTTGTAATAACTGTCAAAGAATCACAAGCTGTACTTTAGTATTAATGGACAAAGTGTTGCAAGCAGTACTGTTGTAGTAAACAACTCCTTTATATTGCTACATATAATTTTTGTGGTACAAATATGGTGGCAGTTTTTTATAAACCACTCTGCCTACTAGATACTTTCCTTTTTAGAGGTTAGTATATTTTTTCATTCTCGTGTGGTTCATAAATAAAGTGATTGATATATTGTTCACTGTGAATGTAATTATTGCCTCAACGCAGGGCACAACTTTTTGAGACTGCTGTAATTTTTTGGAAAAAAAAATATTGTTTAAAAGTTGTTGATCAACAAAATTGTATCGATGAAATGGAAGAAGTATGTTTGCATGTATCAATCAACTTGCTGATATTGTACTACAAAACTTACCGCACCTTAAAAGTGACAAATGTCTTTTATAGTTGTTCAGATTGATTTGCTACAAACTAGTGATGTAACGAATATTCGTATTCATCCAAAATCACACATTCGTTACATCACTACAAAGAACACTCAATGCTAAGACTTTGTGCAGAGAGTAAGTAGTCATAAAATCTAGGGAATATTAACTTTTTTGTAATTTTTTAAAAATTAAATAATGCTGTCGCCACACATCCATAAAATTAGATTTGTTGGCGCATTCTTGTTCATATCGTGGAGCACCCGGTAAAGAATTGGTCTCCCACTCTTCTGCGTAAGTTTTCGAGTGTCCTGTAAAAGGCAGGTGTTCGAAAAAATTAAGACATTTTACATCTTTACATGCAGCTGATCTGCTGGCTACCCCACTTGTGGGATATGTCGTAATGGTATAGTAGTAGTATAGTATTCTTGTTCATAACAATAATGTACACAAAATTTAAACCTATCCAATTGCAGTGAACATAGACTTGATAACTATAGTATTTACATAATTTCAATTATAAACAAATATATATTTGAAGAGCCATTCCTTAGCAAGCCTTTTTGTTTGTATTTTACAACCAGATTTCTTAACAGATGCAGGGATCATATTAAGTAATTTAGGTATAAGTTCTTAAGGCTTTTCATCCGTTTTTGCTTTAGTATCATTTGTGACTTATCAGCTCTGAAGTAGTACTTGCGGTTCTTTTACCATTATGTATTATAAAGTACCACACGCACATGGCTGTTAATACACTTCCAAAACATAACATCAACATGTCTGGTAGTGTGTATTATATTAAAATTATTATTACGAAATAAAATAAAAAATCGCTGCTTGATTGTGATGTACGTACATATGTTTATATATACACATTGTATATATTTATATTATTATAATATTAGTTATGTATTGTATTAGGTAACTCATTGAATTGTATTGATGATGATTGATATATTTGTAAAGAAAAAAAGAATACTTTGTTGTAATTATTATATTATTATATATATCTACTATAAATAATAATAATAATGAGTGTGTAATAATAAAAATAATGAATTATAATACTTTTACTTTCACATTATTTAAAAAATAAAAAAAAATGAATAAATATTACTTAAAACATCTATACACATGTGTTATTATTCCCCGCGTTTACTTTGCTGACTTTCTATTGCACATTTTGTGGAAATTAAATTAACTATCTTCTATACTCCAACTTCATGACCAGACAAGCATATTGCGCAGCGTGATAAAAATATTGGTGAAATGAAGAAGAATGTTAACCTAATAGAATACAGGTGTCGGCATGAACACTTTCTTTTTTCAAAAGTTTATTATTGGAAGTCTACAAACTTCTGCGATATCTATTTTTAGGTGAATGTTGGGTTTCCTTTAATGTTTATCATACTCACTAAAACAGTGCTAGTAGTGAAATATGCTTTCAAAAAATCAGAATTGTAAGTTTTTTTTTTTAATGAAATATGCATTTTAGTCACAGATATTTTAAAAATTATGTTCATTGTTCAAATCCTTGAAATAACTTTTATATGGAGGAGTAGTATTATATTGATCCGTAAATATAAAAAAAGATCATTGTTTATTTCAATTGTCAAAATTTTTATCCTATTTTGGAAATCCTAATTATGTGTTAAAATTGGATACCTATGCTTCCACCCTTGACTATTGGATCTGGTACCAAAGAGTTAATGATAGGAAGGCACTCTAAAGTGTCCTGGATTTGCATACCTATCATAAAATGTTGTAAAAGTTTTAAACAGAGTGATCATCTTATTTAAATATTTTTCTGTAGATACTATTCCCTTCTATGTGCAATGCGAGAGAAGTCGAATTTTAAGCTCGTTAGAAAATAAAACATCTGCTAGTATTTTCTACCAAAAAATCATGGACCTAAATAGAGTAGACCTATATACATCCATGCAAAAAATAATAAATATTGTTTTCTAGGTACATGGACCTAAATAGAGTAATCTAGGTACTACTAGTTCTGTTGTTGCTAAGCTACTAAATAAATCTGTTACCATGTCAACTTTATTACTACGGTAGTTGTTTAGTCAGAATAGTTTGTTTATAATTTCTCAAAGTTTTTCTTTTTTCTGATTATAAACAATAATTAGAAATGAGTGGCATAGAATTTAGCCACGATTTAGTAAAACTTGCTGAATTACTCAAACCTGAAGAAGAAGTCGAACAGAAAAGTTATGTGCAATCAGAAAGAGGTAAGTAACTCTATTGAGAATAAAAAATATGTAACAACTATTTTTATCTGTTTGAGCATGGACACTTTTTAATGAATGTTTTTTTTGCATTTTTGTTATATTGCTGATTCATTTTAAATTTTAAAGCTAAGACCAATC
The DNA here is from genome assembly GCA_947579605.1 of Athripsodes cinereus. Taxonomy (NCBI): domain Eukaryota; kingdom Metazoa; phylum Arthropoda; class Insecta; order Trichoptera; family Leptoceridae; genus Athripsodes; species Athripsodes cinereus. Next base: position 21,410,808 of record OX388305.1, on the reverse strand, counting down.
CATACAGACAAAAGGAAGTTGATATAACCAGAAAACGAGAACCTAAAACCATAGAAGAATTTGAAATTGAGCAAGAAAAAGAATTTGAACAGTCCTTTCGCGATACTAGAAAAGACGCCGAGTACGATATAAAATACAGACAGGCCGTAACTCCTGAAGATGTTTTCCTTCAAATGGGAGCAAAAACTCCAGCAACATCCAGTTGTGAAGATATGATTGTGACAATAAAACTACCAGCAGAAAAATTTTCTAACCTGGAATTAGAAGTATCAAAACAAGATGTAAAAGTAACTGGATTCAGACACAAGCTTGAACTACCTTTACCAAGTCCCATAGATCCTGATTTATCAAAGGCTAATTGGGATCCATCTACTGAATCATTGATACTTACTTTACGCATGGATCGGGAATTTGATTTTGTCAATTTTTAATTTATCACTCATCGTGAAGAACATGATCTATTACTTTTTCATTTAACCTAAAAATTATTTTGTTTTGTTGTCTACTGCAGTTTTAAAATTTTGGCGGCTAGCATCCAAGCCTCCATAGCTCAGGGGTTAGAGCACTGGTCTTGTAAACCAGGGGTCGAGAGTTCAAATCTCTCTGGGGGCAGGTGGTGACGGTGTTTAATTTTGATTTATCTTTATTTATTTGTTAAAACAAATAAATTTATCAGTACATTTACTATTTGTGTGGCTAATTTTTATAATGTTTGTGTTTTTGTTATTATTATTTCTATTTCTGTTTAGTGTTAATGTGACGTGGTTAGATGGAAGAAATCACTATATAGTAATAATCTCGCCACTGCACATCATCACAATTTTTTTTTTGTGTATATTGCTATATTTTATTTGTTATATGAATGATGATGTGCAAGAAGAATAAAATAAATAAATAAATAAATAAATAAATTTTAGCAGAAGAACATACGATGTCGAATAAAAATATTACCAAATTATAGGTAGGTACTATTCTTTTTGGTATCTGTAGGTATGAACAGTTTGTGTGGGTGGTCAGAAATGGTTTTGATATTGATAATATTGTGTCAGTTCTCCCATAGATGGCAGTTTGTTTTGTTCAAAAAATGAATTAGATACAATGTCATGTATGATTGAATTCAATTTAATTTATCATGTACCCTTCATACTAATTATATCAGAGCCATTATGACATAAAATAAACGTACTTAAATTATTTTCGTTAATTCAATGTATGTACAATACATAGTAACACGATTAAACTTCTGTAGTAGTAGTTCTCTGGCTACCCCACTTGTGGAAGATGCCGTGATGGTATAAATAGATAGAGTATTAGGCATTATGTCTGAAATATCAGCAATAGTTTTATTATTGGCTGCACCGAAATTTTTATAAATTTATAAAAAAATTACCCAATTTTTATGTGTATATGTAGGTTTGATACATAAATTAAAGAGCATTCTATCGAAAATTATTTTATTTATTTACCTAAGTAGGGTAGAAGGTACATTAACTGGACAGTGATAGTAACTGGACGTAATTTATTTAAAATGCAAAAAATAAGAAAACTAACACATGTAAGTATGATTTTACTTGTTTATGGCAATGCTTCATCAACTAGCGTCTAAAGGTAGAAGAAGAGGGATGAAAAATACGCATGCGCAAAAATACTGAGTTTTGATTGGCTGCTGTTATATTATGTGTAAATACAAATTTGGAACCGCCAAACAAAAAAATCAAAAACCAGAGAAGATTGTTTTCTAATGAACAAAAAAATTATGAAAAAACACCAGTTCAATTAGTATATGTATTATTCTATGTTCATTACCTTCCATTAAAGAAACAGAACAAATAGCAGTTAGTACTTTAGTGTATTTATTATTCTATGGCAGTTAGCATGATATTAAATCACAAAAAGGATCATGTTGATGCCTGTCACTTGTTCTCTCTTCAATTTATTTGTTGTTTTTAATTTTCTACTTATATTTGTAGGTGTGTTGATGCTCCTGTTTGATCTTTTGAAACTGTTGTATTGTTTGTGGCCTGATCTGAGTGTATGTGTGAAAATAATTATTGCTAACTAAGATATCACTACACAAGATATACTTTCAGTATAATAATGTTTTATCTTACAATTTATTATCCTAAATGTATATGGTGTGTGCCTATTGATTTTTATTATTTTATTTCATTGACTATTGAAAGTTTTTTTATAATTTTAAGCGGAATGTTAAAATGTTGATAATTGCAGAGGGATTTTGATTTTATAATAATTTATTTATCTCATTAACACCCAACTATCAAGTTTAGATGTACATGTACATAAAGTTGGTCAGTTTTTTTGGAATGCTTATTGCAAGGAATTAATGTGATTTTGTATTATTTAGTTTTAAATGTATGATTTTATTGAATATTTTTGTGCAGTTTTGCAGATTTTCTGTCAACTTTATTGTTAGGCAATAGGCTCTCATGCCGTAAAATGTATTGAGTTTACAAGCTTACGGGTGAACATAGTGACTATAAACTGTTTTCAAAATTGCGAAAAGAATGTAAAAAATTAGCTAATGTATTTTATACAAGATATATATAATGAGTTACAATCCATTGGATTGGTCTGCAACGAGTTTGGTTTTTCTGCTCCATTCGTCTCTATTCTCAGCCAGTCTTTTCAGCTCTACGTATGAGCCACAGTTCATGTCCCTCTTCAGTTGGTCCATATATGCGTCTCTTGGTCGGCCTCTGCCATTTGTCCCCTCGGTCTTACCCTCCGCGATATATGAATAATATTGAGGATTCAATTAGTAGAAATACAAAAAACTTATTCAAATACTCCTATTCTTTGCGATCGGCATATTCCGGTGACTGTGCAATTTGCTGGAAGAACTGAAGACACCCCCGATGAAGTGGTGATACAATAATAGACTAAGATTAAATAAAAAGAATTACCTAGTTATGCGTTTCTGCAGAAGTAAACATCCTTTTTTTATAAATATAAAATAAATGATTCTCCGCTAGCATCAGTGAATGAAATAAATGATTTTGTATAATTTTTACCAGCGACTTACGTTTTGTTAATCATGTGGACAGTATTTGTAAAAGGTCATTAAGAATGTTGGGTTTTGTGCTGAGAATCAGTAAGCCTTTTTCAAGTCTGTATACATTGAAAATTATAAATACTTTTTTGATTTGTAAAATAATCTTTACAAGATAGAGAGTAGGTTTCTGCGGTACATTAACTGCAGAATTGGTTTGCCTAGGGAGAACATTGATAATGATTATTTGTTGATGTCTCGAAATCTCACAGCGATAACGTAAGTTACTTATTCTCCATTACTCTCACCTAATATATACAACTAGTAGGGTTATTATTATAATTATGCTTACAGATATTAGTTTTGCTTTTTTAATTTTACTACAGTTGTTAAAATCTAAATATCTCTTTTAATCATCTATACTATACTATACCATACCCTCACGCCGTGTCCCAAGTGGGGTAGGCAGAGAGAACGGAACGCCAAACAGATCTATCTTTACACACTTCCTTCGCTTCCTCCACATTCATACAGTTCCTCATACACGCACGTCGGTTCCTCTTACTCAACACGCGGCCGTCCTTGAGAATTTGGTCCACGTGATCAAGCCACGTGGTTTAATCGTCTTTTAATCATCACCCCTGCTAACAGATAGACTATTGGAACAAAAGAATTAATATTTCTTTGTTGATCCTCCTTCTCTCACCCTGAGATTGAGCTAGCTGGCTGAAGGTTCTCGTCTGGGAGGAGGACCTGGTTTAAGGAAGAGGAGGGGTGTAACACAGAGGCAAAATTGACGATACCCGGCTTGACTGGAAAGGAGGTGAAGAGAGAGCAGCAACAGTATAAAAACTTAACATATGCTTATGGTGTTCTTTAGGAACACATTGAAATAAATAATATTAAAATTATAAATAATATTAAAATATAGGAACACATTGAAATAAATAATATTAAAATTATAAAGAAGGAGGGATGCTCATGGTTTGAATCCTGGAACTGATTCATCCCGTTCCCGTCAACACTGTAGTGTACGTGTACCCCAGCTCTTTGAAAAGTTACTTGTCACTCAAAATCAGTAAAAATCTTAATTAGTTTTAGGCTTTTCGCACTCTGACATTTTACTTCAAACAGATTTGTCCACTTTCATTAGAAAGCCACTCAGATAACTTGCGACTTAATCATTTAAAAAAAAAGATATATCTGGGTTTTGTTTGTTATAAACCCAAATACAACCTTATACACCTTTCACAGTAAGCTCTTAAAAGCTAGTCGTGAAAGGGGAGTTTGCCGTTATCTGGTAACGAACCACGGTCCCCTTGTTCACGAGGCCGAGACTCTACCTCCAGGCTACCGACAAAGTCGTGATTTCATTGATTTCTTATGAAATCATGTTTTATAAAATACTATTATTATGTATGTTGGTATGTATTGAAGTTACTTGCTGAAGTAATTAGATAAACTATTATACATGTCGTCCTTTCCATGCCATAAAAATTACATTATGGATACCATGCCTCATAGCCGAATTGGTAATACAAAAAATTATAAATATGTTTAATGTAGATAATTCACACTAAATAATAATTGTAACTTAACCTCACCAAACATCACACAAAACGAAAACAGCATATGTGACAGCCTGACAGCTGTCAACTTAATCATAGAGTATTTCGCGTATTTTCATCCCTCTTCTTCTACCTTTAGACGCTAGTGCTTCATCATCTATGTCTCTGTGAAATTTGTTAAAATTGGCAATATTGCATTTCATGCCTTATTTTTTCGCGGTTATGTAATGTCACGCTGCGTGTTGTTGACACATCTCTTAGTGGCTTAGTGAATTGTTAAGGATTTGCTTCGAAGTTTTAAGGTAAAAGTGTTAAAATATGTTATTATTCCTAAAATTTTATGCATGTATCTTATTGTTAAAGGACTCTACTGTTAATTTGCAAGTAAAATATTTGTGAATTTAATAAACTAACAGTTTTGTAAGGGTGTCCAGTAAATGTGTCAATTTTTTTTATAAAACCAGTTACTGGACAGGGATGCCAGTTACTGTACTTTATGAAATATCTTGTTTTTGTTGCATTTTTATACTAATTCTATATTATATAACGTCTGTAAACACATGATCAAAACGACAACTAAATATATGAATGGTGTACAGTAACTGGCATAGGTGGCCAGTTACTGTATTGTTGTGTCCAATAATTGTACTATTCAATGTTTTTAGGTATTGGAAATATGGCGAAGAGGCAGTATTCTAAAGAGGCTATGGATAAAGCTTTGAAATTTATCCAAGAAAATGGGGGTAGCTACAGAGCAGCTTCTATCAAATTTGGCATTCCTAGAAGTAATTTGCAATTTAAAATAAAAAATCCCGAAACGAGGCCGAAATCTGGACCAAATCCAACTTTATCGGAAGAAGAGGAAAAAAAGTTAGTTAAGTAGCATGTGCGGAAAGGGGTTTTCCAAGACAGAAGGAGGATTTACAAAATTGTGTCCAACAATTTTTGAAGAAGAATCCACGCGAAAACCCATTCATAAATGATAGACCTGGAGATGGATGGTATAAAGCCTTCCTGAAGAGACATCCTGTTTTAGCCCAGAGAACATCCGAAGGAGTCACAAGTGCCAGTTCACAAGTATCGGAACAAAGTATACGTTCATGGTTCCGAGAGATTGGAAAATACTTCTTAGACCATGGCTTACAGGATGTCATTAAAGATCCTCGTAGAATATATAACGGGGATGAGACAAACTTCCAAATATGTCCGAAAAATGGAAAAGTTTTGGCATGCAAGGGGGCAAGGAACGTTTATGAAATTGAAAAAACCCCTGCAAAAGAGAACATTACTGTAATGTTTGCCTTCTCCGCAGATGGAGATGTTTGCAGTAAATGGATTCCGTGTCTTCTATCCGTTTGTAGCTGATAATGTTGATTACTCTAAATACCTGAACAAAAATTGGCAAAATGAAACACTAAACGATACATTGGAAATCACCAGTCAAAATGTTAACATAGACTTCATTAAATTTAAAGAACTTATAGGAAATTATATGTGTGAGAAATTAGAATCTTTCAACGAATATGACCAAGCCAACGACGAAACAAAGGTGTTATGTCATATCTGGAAATATTTCAAAAGTGATAACAGCGTTATTAATGAAAATAAAAATCATAATGATTAGATTGTTGATGAAAATAATATTATTTTAAACGAAATTGATGGTTCTGTTTCCATTAGAAACGATCCAATTCATGATTTTATCAAGAGAAAAATGGCCTCATACACCAAAAAAGAAAGGAAAGAGGAAGGTGGAACGACAACCATTTGTTATATCATCTGATGAGTATCGCAAAATTAAAAATGATAAATTGGAAAAGAAAAAAAATGATCTTTTGTCAAAAGAGACGAGAAAGAGGGAAAGACTAGAAAAAAAGAAGCCAATCAGAAAAAAGTATCAAAGAAATCCAAAAATTCGCAACCACTTCAGTCTTCTAATTCTTTCAATGGCAGTGCTCCTCAAAATGAGAATATTCCATCGACAAGCAAAGATATGTGCTGCCAAATATGTTATTTTCAAACCAGTAATGATTTACAGTGTTCAGTGTGTCATACTGAATATCATAAAGGATGCGTTCCCAAGCAGCACCAGATACATATTCCCTTGGATGATGGAGACGGTTATGTGTCATCTTTGCTATAAGGAATACTCGGACATTGATTCTTTTGGATCGTCAGACGAAGAACTTTACAACGCTGTAAAGAAACAATCATTTATCTAAATATTTTTAGTTCTTTACCATGTTGATTCATATTTGTGTATTTAAAAATTCCTATTTTTTTCCCAAATGTATAACTAAAATTTTAAGAAATTGCGTCTTTGTTTTAAAATTTATGCTATTTCATCAATGTTTCACTTTTTTTATTGTCTATGAATGCTGTTTGAAGATTTAAAAGAAAAATATTGTTAAACCACCTTGTGTCCAGTAACTGTATATATGCATGTCCAATAACTATTTTTTATGTCCAGTTACTATATTTTTCCAACTTTATTATATTCACTTCAATAAATACCTATTTGTATTGAAATTATATTTTTATTTCTACTCCATTAAAAAAGTATAGTGTTGTCTACAAGGAGAAGTATAAATCGCAAAATTAGAATAAAAATACATCATAGAATATTCGATTATCTGTAAGTACTTCACTAAATGGCCAGTTACTGTACTGCTTACCCTACCTGATTCCAATCGAAGTTATTTTTTCTTCTATAACTTACTTGCCTATTTATTTATCTTATATCCTGGACTACTACTACTACTACTACTACTATACCATCACGGCATATCCCACAAGTGGGGTAGCCAGCAGATCAGCTGCATGTAAGAAACATGCAACATATATCCTGGACTCATTACAGATATCTCAAATGCTTTTTACAAGTTGATCACGCGAGCACAGATTTTCGTATGAACACCATAATTTCAAATCAGGTAGGTGAGTGTGTGATTTTCTTTCATCTAAAGTTCAGATACCTACCTTCTTTTATGTTGCCACTGTGAATTTTACAGTATTAGCCATTAAAAAGAATGTTTGCGTAATAGAATGGTTGTTAATAAAATACACGCGCGGTACACGCGGTAATAAAAAAAACATAATTTTTAAGACTTTTTTTTTACCTTGCTTTTATACTTCTTTGTACTAGGATATCATAAACGTTAGTAGAACATTTTAAATACATTATTGCGTAAGCCAATATTTAGTGCTGCCTCGCTCATTCTTAATTTGAAGTTCGAAGAAAGAGGAAGATGGAGCTATTCAAGTTTACCTCCTTTATCCGTTCTTCACCTCCGTCAGCTTAACATTCGAAATTGGAACACAATAATATTGAGAAATTTTGTACTGCGCCCATTGATCTAACGTGTTTAATATAGATTTTTATGTTTTTTTTATGGAATTCTGTGGTGTTAACATGTTAGACCAGTGGTTCTTAACCTTTTTGGGGGTACCGAACCCCACCAGTTACATATGCATTCACCGAACCCCTCCTAATTTGAAAAATAAAATTTGATTTTTACAAATTCAAAACATGGTATATATTTATATATAGGTGTACAAAATGAAAAAAAAAAAATAAAAACTTGTGATGGCAGTTTGAAAGAATTATCGGAGTATTTTTCCAACTCGCAAAACTATCTTGCCTTTAAAATGATTATCACCGAACCCCCAAGACTGACTCACCGAACCCCTGGGGTTCTATCGAACCCAGGTTAAGAACCACTGTGTTAGACCAATGACCGCGCCTGGATCTTCATGCTTATTTCAAGATTTATGAATTAAATTCCCTTGAAAAGATTTTGTGTACAAGATTGCAATTATTGATGGATCATTTTATGTTATGCAATTTATGTGGACAATATGTATAATTTCATTTCATAAAAAATCCATTCAATATTCATATTAAATTTACGCCCAACAGATTTTTCAGAAACTGGTACTATAAAATCAATCTAACCTCTTCATTCTCATACTTTCCTGATAAGATAGGTAAAATTTATTAGGAAAAAAAGCCGATTCTCTTTTTGAGTTCGGATAATCTGGCAGATTCTTTCTTCATAGGTATGAATAATTATGAATAGCTGATGACTCATAAACGAGTGGATGTTTTTTTTACAATATTTGCGATGCACCCTTGTTTGGATGATTTCCGCCTTTTAAAATCATAGATTTATTGATAAGGTTGGAAAGGATTTATCAAAGGTTGAAAATGAATGTTTGGAGCAAGTGGATGAATATGTAGGTATATTTAGGAAGTATGTTTGCGAGGGATGGAAGATGCGACAAGGATATCGAAAGAAGAAAAGTGGCCGGTGCTAGGATTAACGGTGCACTTCGACCCATTGATAGCAATGAGAATCTGTCGAACATGGCAAAATTGCTAATGCACAATACCATCCTGGTACCGACACTTATGTATGCAAGCGAAACGTGGACATGGTTGAAGAGGGATGGAAGTGGAATAAATTCTGTGGAGATGAGATCGCTGAGGAGGATAGTTGGTAAAACGTTGCGTGATAGAGTGAGGAATGAGGATATTAGAAGAAAGAGTGGATGCAAGAGGAGTGTTGTGGATAGAATGGGTGTAAATAAATTGAGATGGTTTGGTCACGTGGAACGAATGGAAGAGGAAAGAATGACAAAGAGGATATACTTGTCTGAAAGGAGGGGTGTGAGGAAGCGCGGGCGTCCGAGAACTACATGGCTTGATCATGTAGTTCAAATTCTTAAGGACAGCTGTGTTTTGAGTAAGAGAAACCGACGCGACGTGCGTGCATGAGAAATTGTATGACTGTAGAAGAAGCGAAAGAAGTATGCAAGGACAGATCTATATGGTGTTCCGTTCTCTCTACATACCCCACTTGGGATACGGCGATTTATTAGTTCACTTGGGATTTATCAATTCATCTTACAACTATAGATAAAATTATTTAATTCAATCAAAAGCGAATGTGATCAATTCCTCTTAGAGCAAAATCAAATATCATTCGATGCACCTATCATCCTCTAAACTCTAAACCAAACAGATAGCTGATGTTAAGTAGTGGGTATTCTACATTCCGAAAGGAGAAATACAAATCACCGCGGTCCCGAAGTGGGCATGCGAAAAATACATGGTCGAGGGTCTCATAATCTATACCACAATCACAGTCAGGAACTGAAGCGAGACCCACTTTAAAGAGATGACTCTCCAATCTATGGTGGTTGAATCGCATGCGCAAAATTGTCACAATCTGGGTTTTATTTACCTTCTTTTTGTGATACCAAGGTTTTCTTGTTATCTGTTTTTTTTTATACACTTCCTATAAAATCCCTTATGATGATTACTTGCTGAGTTCCAAAGTTGTTCCCATTCCTGATAGGTATATTTCCCTTAAGACTGCATGAGAAAGGTCGCTATTTGGTATTATAAGCCCGGAAGGATAAAAACCATCTTCAGTAGCCTTTTAGCCTAAGTGTCAACTTTATCGTTATGTTTTGTACTGTAATGGGAAAGAATACATACCACAACGGCGTCTCCTTCAAAACGAATACAAGCTTGCCAAGAATACAGAACTAACCAAATTTAGTGTCGTGATCCTTTGAATTTATAAATACGTTACTACGAGACAAATTGAAAAAAGTACAGTTTTATGTAGTTAACTTCCAAATGACTATTAACTTCGCGTAGTAGTATTTGGAAACCCTCGACTCTATCATCAGGCGAGTAGAAAAAAAGCGAAATTTGTAGAATTTGAATAAAAGAATATTAGGAGAAGCCTGTGTTGATGAGAATGGTTCAGATTTCTATCAATGAATAAACACAATCAATCAACAGAATATGCCTGTTTTATCAAATTAGTACATTGTTATAGCAATTTGATAAATTATCCGATCTTTTTTTAAAATCTACCTTCAGTTCTAAGTTTGTTATCCCTCAAACTTTTATCAAACATTCTTCACAATGATTTCATATCTACTGCGTTTATAGTTACCGTTTTTATATTTATTCAGCCATAATCTAGTTTGCATACATCAGTGCCGATATTAGGGTGGCAGAATGCAACGAAAATTAGGTATTATAGTAGGTGTATTGCTTAATGCCTCAGTAAAAAGCCTTTTTTATATTTATAATATTTTTTATTAACAAACCCAGTCACAATATATTTTTTATTAATAATATTTTTACAGTAAATTATGTAGGTACAAACACCGATAGTATTGAAATTAATATTTCCGTAAGCTTGAATATTTTGTCGTATGACAGTTGACTTAAAAACGCGCTTACACCAGGAAAGAACATTTGCCTTTTGTAAACACGCTTTAATAATACTAATAAAAAGTGAACATTATTGTGTACAACATCTTTATTGAGTATATTAATATTAATTTGAATTTATTTAATTTGTGATAATTTAATTTATATACAATCATTTTATGAATAATATTTTTTTATTATGATATTCTTAGGATAATGTGCATGCTTAATTTCATACAGATAACTTTAATGAGTATCAGAACAAAATAAAGGCAAATAGAGGGTTAATTTATTCGCTTAATTATTTCGTATCAATATATATAGTAAGAGTTGATCTGGCAAATAACTATTACTTTATGATTCTCTTTCAGTGTCTCTTTTTCCATTTATCTAGTGAATGCAAATCAATTTATAAACTTTTTCAATAGTTAGTAAGAATCAAGGTATAGTTTTTTCGTTTATTTTCTTACATGTCCACTCCTTCAGTTCCATAAACCAACAATTCGAAATTATAATATTCCAAGATATGTCGAGATAAAGTTTTGAAGCAGTATGGCGATCTACCGAAAACTGAAAAAAAATATGAATGTACTCTAATAGATATTATTAAAAAAAATGATTTGTTTTGGTTGTGGAATCGAAAGAATATCATTTTCTACACGTAATAAGCAAAAATCTAGATTTTGAAAAATTTCTAGTTGTTCGCTTATAAATCTGGATAGTCAATATATTTTATGAGCATCGTGAAAAATAAGTTTTCAGTATTAAAGTCAGTGAATGTCGCGGGCCGTGGTTATCTGGACAAGACAGTAAACGGCACCGTGCGACCTCAAGGGGTGCATAAGTTTCAGAATATTTTATATCTATGTAAACACAACTGATGCAAAATTGCTCTGAATAGAGTAGATCGTTTCCACCAGGTGATTCCTAAGGTAATCTCGAAAGGCAAGAAGGCAATTCGAAATCCGCCAGAACACATATTGTACATGAATGTGTTCTACCGGATTTCAAAACTCGGCTACACGATTATGATAATGATTCGAGTATAATCTATATAATCCAGATTTATTATTGGCATCTCTTGAAAATATCATCCATGTTCTATGGTTTTGGGCAGATATTTTTGGACAGCACTGGTTGAAAATCATTAGAAATTGTTGACCTAATTAATAGTGATGCATGGGATTTTGAGTACGAAAATGGAGAAAGGTATGAGAAAGGTTATTGAGCTATAGCTGGACAATTATTTCGTTAGAGCAAGATATTTTTAGACATGATAATAAATTTTGACGCTAAATATTGATTTTTTAATTGTGTCTTGAACAATCATTCACAGCACCATCTAATCGTAGATCTTGATGAACAATTTTATTTCTTAAATCTGTATTAAGTACATATGTAGTTGGGATTATTATGTAAATATACGTGTAGATAATTATGAAAGAAGGTACCTATTTTAACTTTTAAATCCAGTTTTACTGGTATAAAATCATTGATAATATAAAATTAATATCACCCTGCGATTAATTATATGTATAATTAACTTTAACAATACCTATAATATTATCAAATAAAATATATGTAAAATCAAATATTCCTTTAAATTTACCGGTTACATACACTTACAATAAAATATAAGGTTAGTATTCTTATTTCTTAGTCCTTAATTAAAATTGATGTTAACAATTTTTGAACATATTTTAATTTTATCTAATGTCGTGAGAACACCAAGAAAAATACGCTTTTTGTAACACTTAAATATTTTACACACTTTAGACCTTTAGAGCTATAAACATGGATATTGGTTCAGTTTTGCATTGTAAGTAAATATATGCACTAAAATTTTTTGTGAGTTATTCATGAAAGTAAAAGTTAAAAATCTTGATAAGTTTTTCTATTGCCCAACATCATAAAAGTTTCTTCAAATTTTGATTTTGGTATGGTTGGGCTTTTTGATTTTTTTTTATAAAAATGAGAAGATAATAAATAGTACCTAGATATACTTATAGTAGTCCAAAACAACACCAACATTTCAATCAATAGAAATAGTTCCTGAATAAGTTCATCGGTAGCCTGGAGGTAGAGTCTCGGCCTCTGGAACAAGGGGTCCGTGGTTCGATCCCAGGTGCCGGCAAACTCCCCTTTCACGGCACAAGCTTTTAGCTTAGTGTGAACGGTGTATAAGGTTGTATTTGGGTTTATAACAAAACCTAGATATATCATTAAAAAAAAGTGGGTCAATATGTTTTATTTGTTATGAACGTTTTTTAGCATATAGGCCATTATTTGGACCACTGTTTCTATAATAAAAGTGGATAATCACCGCAACTCCCAAAATTATATTTTATAACACATTTAATCTTCAGTTCATATTTTTATTTCAACGTTTTAGGTACGATTTGTTTTCTTCTGTTGAAAATGATTTAATTGGTTGAAAATATAAACAATTGCAACTATCTACAATAAAAATGAAGAAACAAAATCGATAAATTAATTAAAATAATAAAAATGATGCCATATTTGAGGCGTTAAATTTTTAATTTACACCTAATTTATACAATAAAAATATGTAAGACATACAATTAATTCACTGTCAAAAAATCTGGGACGCTTTTGTATACAATATAAAAAGTAACAAACACAACACAGGATTCAATATTGTATAATATAATAATTCACTTATTTACATTTTTACAATACATTGGTAGTAGGTACATAATATTTTATTTATAATTTTATAGTTGTATTCAAAACACAGGTAGTTCCTTATATTATTCAAGTAATCACCATTCTTATATGATAATATTGTTTGAAACAATTGTCAATATGTAATGAAATTAACTACACTTATTTTAAATTCTATTTTGTTAGTAGGTACTTAGAGTAGGTATATCACTTATTAATTTATTTTAACTTATTATTATTTAATTAAACCAATACTTATAGGTATAAAGTTATTTAACTCGGTTTAACAGTGTAACAGCTAAACTCTTTTTTAAAATCACTAGGTATCTTCATTTTCCACATCCGTTTGCCTATAGATGTCAGCTAACTTGCAAAAGTTTTTGCCCCAACCATCTAGATATCTGTAGTCTTGTCTATCATCATCCGTCCCTGAAAAAAATACAGGATGCATGAAAAATCAAAATAGTAGAAGTAGTATGGAATTTCAATTGATTTCGTGGTTCCTTTCATACAAGTATGGTGGAAAACATTTAAATACAGTCTAGAGCAGAGGTTCCCAAACTTTTTTTATACATTCAAAAAATTGCTGGTTCCGGTAGACCCCCGTCGCTAAATTTTTGAAATGGTATAGGAAATTGAAATATTTCAAAAACTCCTCGGTTTTCTTACAGAATATTTTCTCACAGTATCTTTTTCTACAATGTTACGATTATTTGTACCGACTATTGTTTACTTTAAAAATATAGCGCGTTTAAATTGGTACTCCCCCCGTGTTGCCGAATTTCAAAATGGTATAGGAAATTGAAATATTTCAAAAACTCCTCGATTTTAGAATGACGCCCTGGACGAAAGGGCTTTCATATTCTGCATATAATAATTCAGTTAGCCCTAAATTTATAGTGCCCCGAGCTAATGCCCAGTCTGCTCGTAGTATGGTCCGGGACCAGCGGCAGAAAAAAATCAGAAAAAAAAATTAAGGGGGGGGGGCGCTAAAGATACCTTGAGCTATCTATACCTACTTTTATCGTTATGAAAAATAATCAAGTCACATGAAGAGTTTAAGAAAGTTTTATTCATAGATACTGATTACACACATATATGAGTACAAGACAAATCCATTTTATTTAAACTGATCCCGTGGAGCACCCGGTAAAGAATTGGTCTCCCACTCTTCTGCATAAGTTTTCGAGTGTCCTGTAAAAGGCAGGTGTTCGAAAAAATTAAGACATTGTACATCTTAAATTCAGCGATGAGGTTTGCCACCCATCCTGAATGTCTTGATTTTATGTTGGCACGAAGAGGACGGTTTGCATGCAGCTGGTCTACTGGCTACCCCACTTGTGGGATATGCCGTGATGGTATAGTATAGTATAGTATAGTATTATACACATAATCGTATACAAGACATCGTCAAGAGGCCCTGCAAGCCCCCCCCCCCCATATGAATCCTCCACTGTCTGGAATCTGAATATGAGGTTTGCACCAGTTCATTTCGGGAATAGAGACACTAATGACAGCAGGTAGGTAAGTACATGGATATTACATATTATCTATTAAGTGGTGGTGAGGATAAAGTTTATCTTAAGCCTTTTATTTTATTCCACTATTTTATTTACAAAGTAAATTGAAATTCAGAAAGAATATTTTTGGTAAGGAACTTTTGAAACTAAGAGTATGTTTGATTAAAAAAAAATACTTTTGATGAGTGCAAAATTTACTGAACTGTAATAAAGAGTGTTATTTCATCGTTGTTGTTTTTACAATTATCCATTGTATGAGGTTCGGTAGCTTAATTGGACAAAGCACATCTCGCGACAAGATGGGAGTGCGGGTCAAGTCCCGTCCGGGGCACTACCAAATGAGGTGACGTTGTCTTTTCTAAGCCTTATATGGTAGTTTCATGTGTTAAATTTACATATATGTAATAAAGAGTTTAACATACTTTACCTGAAGCTATGGAGCTCAGGGATCCAGCTATACTGCCTCCCCCTTCAAAAGCGTAATTTCTGAGATCATCAAATGGTGGCGCATTCGGATCAATATCAGTCATTCTTTTTTGGTCTTCTAAAAATTGTTTGACACTCGTACCGTTAGCAGATGTGAGTGTTTTAACTGAAATTAAATGATATTATAATTACTTTAGACACAAAAATAAAAAAAAAATACCTGGAAGAAGTGTGTAAGGATTAATAAAATAATTTTTCGTAACTAGTACTAGCATCTATTGAAAATTATTTTAAATAATACTATGTATTATAAAACGAACGTAGCGCCACTTATGTATCTGTGGATAACTTTTGGAAGCTATAATATTAGGATTGCAGGAAAACAAGTTCTTCAGTAAATCAAAAGATGTCTCTATACTTTTTAAATCATGTTTTTCATGTTTCACGAAATTTAATGAATATCAATTGTTGGTGAAGATCTAGTGAAAAATATTACTATAGAAGTATGTATTCAATTTAATTACTTCGTTATTGTTGGATGATTTTTCTTATTCAATTTCCAATCCCAAATTGACCTTGGTTCAACTATGTTTTCCCACCTGAATTGTACATAAATACCTAACAGAAAATAGTTAACTAGAAAATTAAAAATGTCTGGAGGAATCATTAACGTTCGGAAAAAAACATTCATCCATTCATTCATGCCATTACGAAATCTCCCACACGTAATGTAGCCAGCGGATCAACACCACGTAATAAACATGCAAATTATTCTCTCCGTGTCAATACAGGTTTAGACAATCAGGATGGGCGGTAACGTCATCGCTGACCTACGAACGTTCAAATAATGTTAAGTTAAATATGAAATTACGAAATTTATATTATTACGTATGTGGGTAAGTACATGATTTCGGTCTAGCTGTTTGAGTTGGGGCATTCCGCCAAAGGTATTTGTATAGTTTTAATATCAAAAGCAATCATATCGTCCTCACCGCCCCCTTCGTCTTCATAGTTGATGACATTTTCCCGGACATCTTCATCTGGACAGGGCTCCTTGATATGTGTCTGTCTTCTTTTCTTGTTGTGGACTATCATGATTACGATAAATACTGAAAAAAGAGGAAAAATTCATCAGCGTTTGTATACATGATAAAAAACTATTTATCACATTTAGTTTCAGAATTTGGATGACTTTAATATAAGGGTTTACGGATGTATTTTGGTTTTTGAATAAATTCAAATACCCACTCTTAAGAAAATCAGAATAATATGATAGATAAATCAAGTGTCTTAAGGGTGGTTTTGTCATCTTAAAAACTAGACTACTGTTTGTCTGGTTCTAGACATACCTAGTGTAAGAAAATAATTAATAGTATTTTTCATCGACACGTTTGATGTGATAAGACTAAGTACGTAAGTACATAGAAAAAAATTACACTTTGATGTAATATAAGTACTTACAAAAAATAATTGTAAGACATAGAACTATAGCAGCTAAAGCTCCCATCCCCATTTTCAGGATCTGTTCCTCTTGCATCAGCTCACAATTCTCTCCCCAGAATCCATCTGGACAAATGCATCTGTATCTCAATTTCGGTTCCTGGTTGATACATTTTCCTCCGTTTAAACACGGCTGCTCTAAGCATTCGTTCTTGTCTGTACAACCCTTACCATCAGGTGCCATTACTCTTCCAGCTCCACAACTAAAAATATATAACAAATATATTAATAACAGCTAATTAATTTTTAGAGCGTTAAATATTTTTCGAATAAATATACTTACGTGCATTCGTATTCGTTCCACAAATCCACACATTCAAATGGATCTGGACAACTGATGCTGATGCATGGACTGCTGGAAGCGCAGCCTCTCTCCAAATTTCTTGCCATCGTCGCTTGACCCCACTGGGAGCCATTGATAGCAGGAGGTAGAGGTAAATGCTTTCCTTCAAATCTTATATCATCGATGCATCCTTTTTGAAAACCTGTATTCACTTCAAAAGTTCTAACACCGGTGTATTCTGGTTTACCACCAGCATAAATACCTTCTTGTTTATCAATAACTAACCACTGGTGTCCTTCAAACACAAACGTTTCGTTGAACCTTCTACCTTCACCACCATCCAATTCTAAAGTAGCGGCACTTCCGTATCGGTTAACTCTTACAACGTGCCACTGCCCATCATCCACCGATATTGAACTAAGCCAAACGTCTTTTTCCTCTTTTTTTTGAGAATTTAAGTTGTATCTAAATCTTAATTTTGTGTCTTTTATTTCAAGAATACCATACTCTTTATTATGTTGATCACTGACACGGAATAACTCTCCAACTGGTTCTCGTGTTCGAAATCTAAGCTGTAGCTGGGTACTGAAACGATCTGGTTCGAAGCTAAGAGCAAATTTTATGTAACTTTGGGGTTTAAAAGTCGTTGGCATTGTAGGTGAAAGACAACCTGGTCCCGTCCATCCTGGATCACATTCACACAATGCTTCAAAGTAACTTCCAACACAGGTACCGTGTTCCCAACATCTTACAGTGTTTTCATTCTGATTGCATATTTCTTCAGTTTGAGGGCAACCCGAAACTGAGTTACGAGAGAGAGCTGGATGCGCTAAATCATATAATTTACTATTCACGACTAGATTTTTTATGCATCCATCAAAACCTCTACCGACTGGCATATATTTCCAGTTATAATGTGCTGGATCAAACTGTTCAACGAAAATACCACCAATTTGAAGTGGAGTATTGACGTTCAAATATTCATTGAATGGAGGGATATTTCCTTGTGCTTGACAATTACTGTCATCGAATTCTGGACTCATACCATCATCTTGTTCTTCAACAGAAGCTGATTTACAATAGTCTACTATAATTCTCACTGTTTCTGTGTTCCAAAATACATCCAAGCGATGCCACTCTCCGTCATCGAGAGTAGTTTTTGTTTTCACTCGTAATTCCAATGTTCCTGATCCAAAATCAATAAGCAATCTTGGATAACCTTTCTCTAATTCTATTGAAATGAAGTCAGACACCACACTTTCAAGTTTTGGCGGAACGATTGGACCGTTGTATATAAATATTCCATCAGACTTTCTTGTGATAAACTCAAAACTTAAATGTGAATTATCACAAATTTCAAGAGCTGGATACCATGCCCATCCAGTCCCCTTAAAGCTTCGAGAAGTTTGTTGACATTTTGATCCGGTAAATCCTGCTGGACAAGCACACGATATGCCATGTCTTCCTTCTACACATCGACCTCCATTCAAACATGGATTGAATCTACATGTTTCTACTTTAGTTATATTTCTAGCTCCACAGGTACATCTTGGTTGAACATAAACTCTTACACCAGCAAATGCTGTTCGATTAGCATTTATCATGTAAGGAACGTTACTTATCTCTAAAAAATTTGTACAAGACCCTTTACAAGTTTCTCCTTCAATATAACATTCATCAATGCCCACCATGACAATATTGATTCCAACTTCTTCTTCAATTTGAGTTCTGTGCATTAAAACTAAACCATTCAGTCTTTCTGGTTTATATTTAGGGGAACCTTTAATTACGAACCTTATATCAGTAGTGGGTGGAACTTTGTTATGTGCTACAACACTGAATATATCGATGCTATTTTTTTCTAAATTTAATATACTTCCTAATTTAATTCTTAATAAATCATATTTACTCTGTTTTGGGGTTTTAGTTTTAATATCCCAAGTTTGTATAAAATCTTCTGTACTTATTCCTACTATACGAATAGATCCTGAGTTAGCCACAATTTCACTAGTTATTTCACGCACTGTAACTGTCACATTAGCAGGTACATCTGATTGTCCATGTTTCCTGTCATACACTCTCACCTTCAAATAATAAACACCACCCCTCGTTCCTTGTTTCATTTGGATCATCCCAGTTTCTTCATTCAATCTGAAACGCGAATGTTCACTTCCATCCCAATAAAACTTTTTGTCTGGTAGATCCCAATCATCAAGGTCATGAACATAAACACTACCAATTTCGGTATCAGGTGCTTGGCCTTGGAAATTGTAAACTAAGATTTCTTTTATACCTGTTTCCATTTTATTATCATTTATATCACCGATGACAACAGTTAAGGTGCTTGTTCCAGTCATCGCAGGGTTACCGTGATCTTTTATTATAATAGGTATTTTGTACTCTTTCTGTTCTTCTCTATCAAATGATCGAAGTGATGACACAATTGCAAAACCATCACCAGCCTTTGAACTTTGATTTTGTTCTACTTTGAATGCTGCCCTAATAATATCATCAGCACCAGGATCAAGGCGAAATAAAAATGGCGGTCCATTTCCTCTGTTTCTATCATCTTTATCTGTTGCGCGAACTTCTATAACTTTTTGAGGAATAGAATGCTCCATTAGGACAGGTTTGTAATTCTCTAAAAAAGTGGGAGCATTATCATTTATATCTAAGACTGTTACAAAAAGTGTAGCGGTTGATGTTTTTGGAGGAGATCCATCGTCTATTGCTAATATTCTCAATTCATGACGAGGAGTTTCTTCTCTGTCCAAAAATCGTTGAATGCTTACAACTCCATCAGAATTGATGTAGAACTGCCTTTTTCTGTCAGAAGTGCGATCAATTGCATATGTTACTTTACCTTTCCCACCTTGATCGGGATCCACGGCTCTGAATTTTTCTAATATCTTTCCTTTTTCCGCATTTTCTTCAATCGAAACATTCAACATGGACCTTTCAAATTTTGGTGGATTATCGTTAATATCTTTAAGTTTAATAACAACCCATGAGTAAGCAACGTGATTTCTATCATTATCACTGATGTCATATTTGTCACTAACTTGTATCCTAAATCTAAATCCATTACTTTGCATACTGTCTTCAAAATCGAGTGGACTAATGATTTTTAGCGATCCGGAGCTGTCATTATTCTTAAACATAAAGAACTTTTCAGCCCCGAAACCACTATTTTCAACTACTTTATAACTGAAATCGTTGACCTCATCTTCATCTTGCACTGTTACTAATAGAATTGGTTCTTCTGGGATATTATCTTCATCGGTCTCATCAATTTCTGTGATCCATTCATCTTTTGTGAAATGTGGAGGCATGTCATTGATATCTTGTATTTTGATAGAAGCTGTTCCTGTTCCCTTTAATCCACCACCATCCATTGCCACTATTTGCAATGCATAATCTGGTGTTTTTTCTCTATCTAAACAGCAAACTGATGTTTTGATAACTCCCGTTTTAGGATCTATTTCAAAGATAGGCAAACCAGTTTCTTCTTCAATAACATTCTTTTCAATTGAGTAAACTATTTTAGCATTGTTTCCTTCTGCAGGGTCATCGTAATCAATTGCACTCATCGTCATAACAACGGCACCAGCAGTGCTATTCTCTGTGACATTTCCCATGTAGACACCTTGTGGAAATATTGGTGCGTTATCATTGACATCTTTCAAAGTAACTTGAACATCTGTATATCCAACTAGGCCTTCTCCATTTTCGTCTTGTGCAAAGACCGTGAATCTCCAAAGAGGTCTTCCATGAGGTTGATCTCTATCCAGGGGCTGAAACAAAATTGTTGAAAAGTTATTATTATGGAAGGCAAATGGCGTTTATTGTTCAAATGAATAAATAAAAGCGTTATTCGAGAAATTAGAGTCCAAAAAATTGATGGAATAAAGCATAACTTTTACACAAACTAAAATGAGAACAGGTAAAGTAAACAATATTAATATTCTGTTGATGGATAAAGTTGTGTTGTATTGCTAAAATATTCAGGAAGTGAACGGTTCTCTTATACATAATAAATTTCACATTATGTCCCAGAGTCCGGACAATCGCTAAAACTATCATTATGGTTCTTGTACCGAATGTAGTACGAGTAGTTGTTGCCTCATACATTTTATATTCTAGTTGAATTCTATTTCGGAAATGAAATGGGATTAAGGTCGTAAAGGACATAATAAGTTAATTTGTTATCTCATTTCTGGCAATAATAAAGGCGCTTATGAATGATTGATAGGGGGATCAAATCTACTAAAAAACTTAAGTACACGAAACCTATTTTATCAACGGTCTACCCGTCAACTTCTGTACTTCAAAAATTTTAATAACAAAATAATAGTAGTTATACACTATGTTTATTTACAATTAACTGAAACACGCATTTTTATTGCTTGATTCAATTATTATAAATGATGAAATAAGAACATCTATAGTTTTATTTTTTTAATTAAAATTTTATACATTTATATATTATTTTTTATAAATTTAATTAGGACTGTTAGCAATAAATGTTATATTCAAATTTACATCTATTTATTGATGTTAAAGAAAAAAAGTATAGACACAAGAAAAAATATGTCTCAAGGACTGCCATTAGTGTCAATTTTCTCGTCAAATTTTATTGTATGATTGATTACGTAGGTACAAAAAGAATAGGAATGATCGAATTTGAAAAAATTGAAAATGTATACCTATGACATAAAAACACGGCTATAAAATTAATTAATTTATCAGTTAATGATAAAACGCTTGTCCAGTTTCTATCAAGAGCTTTCACCTTGCGGATATTTCAGGGCAAGATAAACTCAACTAGTAGATTAAATACATAATCATGAAAATTATAACTGTTTGTTTTATATTCTGTAGGAAAATTTAAAATCGTATTAAAATGAATTTTGACAACTTTACTAAATTAAATTTATTCAAAATTGTTTATTGCATTAAACTAAATGAAAACCTCGGTGCCTCTTTTTCTCAATAACCTGTTCATATGACAACATTATCAGTGCTTTAAGAAGTGTTGATTTAATTGACGCAAAGAATCTCTGAATGAAGGAGGCTAGTTTTTGCCCTATACTCCCGAAATGAGTGTCGAAGGGTGATGGAAAGATATTAACTTAAAATAGTTTATATACAAACCTTAAGAACGAAAATTTCTCCAGTTGTTCTATTTACATCGAATTTGCTATTGGCTAAGTTGTCAGTATCGATGCCCTGCCCAGTTGGAAAATACACGATGCTGTGTGGTCTTTCTTTGTCTCCGTCGATGGCATTAACCTGAAAAGAAAAGAAATATGCTAGGTATTAATAATATGAGCGTTCTTCATGTTCCTGCAAAGAGTTCACTGGTGATCTTTATTTAGATAAAGATGTAACGATAAAGAGAAATAGATATTTACAATCATAGACATGTATATCTTTGTATACAATAGTGATTTTGAATATCAAGTATTTACCAGATGATTTACTCCAAAACATTGAATTAGTTGGAAAAAAATCGCTTCTTTGTGATGAAGTTCACCTCTGTTTGCATATTATATTTTTATATGCAAGTTTTTTTGCGAAATTTGTTTAAAATCGATGTACAGTAAAGAATAAGTAAATAAAAGCACGGCTCTCTAATCACCAATATAAAGATAAAGAAATACAAATTCGCGTATGAATCTGGGTGTTCCATAGTTTAGAAGGTCTATTTGATAGATCTATTTGGCGTTCAGTTCTCTCTGCCTACCCCACTTGGGACACAGCGTGAGGGTGTAGTATATAGACTACAGATATTAGTATACTATTTCTGTTTGGTAGTGTAAATCTTTTATATATTATAAATATGCTATCCTGTGATACCTAATTTTGATATGATTATCCAATAACAGACAAATAATATTAAACAACAGCAGAGAAATAACTATAAAAAAAAATATAAAAGAAATAAGTCGAATGAAAAAATTACAAATGTTCTTGCTACAACTACTACTATAAAATCACAGCATGTCCACAAGTGGGTTAGCCAGTAGGTCAGCTGCATGTAATAAACATGAAAGCCGTCTTCTCTGTGCCAACAAAAAATTAAGACATTCAGGATGGGTTGCAAACCTCATCGTTGAATTTGAGATATATAATGCCTTTATTTTTACGAACATTTGCTTTTACAGGACACTCGAAAACTTACGTAAAAGAGTGAGATACCAATTCTTTGCCGGGTGCTCCACGGCGACAAAATGTTTTTAAATATTTAAAAAATATAAATGAATTAAATGTTAGTGGGTAGGTGGTGTAACTAGCCGCCACATTATATTGAATGGGTTTTGTGTATTTTATACATTATTGCTATCTTCGCGTTAAATTCAAAATACAAGATTCATATTTTACTCTGTGTAATACGATCTGAGTGAATAAATTGTTCATACCTGCATAAATATGCATATAGGTTGTAAAGTAAAACACTTAATATTATCGTGTTTCGAGTTATAAGCTCATACTGATTTGATGTAGGTATAGCAAGTATGTATTAACTGTGAAAATCACATCTTTATACCTCCACCCACACCTGCATGCTGAAGCCCATAGCTGTATACCTGCACACAGTTAATACATATTTGCTAAACCTACATCAAATCAATATGAATATTGATAACTTATAACTCGAAATACGTGTAAATGAAAACTTCAAAAAGTGTTTTACTTTACAACCAATATTCATTATGTTAAAATTTGAGTGAAAATTAAATCAGTAAGTTCATATTATATGTGTTATTATCTACAATCTTTGAAGTGAACATTTAGCAATCAGTTTTTTGATTATTTATTTTTCTTTAAACAACGCACTATTTATAAATATTTATATAAACCAACTAAATACAAATTCAATCAGTAGAATTGTGTAAATATGTATTATGTTAAATAGAAAAGTTCTCCTTTGTATGAGGAAAAGTAATATGACAAGATGATTTTTCCATATTATTTTATTTACTGAGAGATAAGTTTTGAACTGCAAAATACTTTTTGAGTTTGCAAAATATTTCCCAATGAAAATTTAAAACTTGGTACTAATTGCCCATAAAATAAAATAAAGGGATTGAACAAAAGTAACTAGGGCACGAGTGCAAATAAATGGCCAAAATCACGGCACTGCGCTGAGTAAGAGAGTAGTTTGTTCATACTGTTTTTGTTCGATAGTTTGTTCAGTACCAGAGATTCTTTTTAATTCATTATAAGGTAAACAATCTAGTAACTGGCTGATATTTAAATAAAATAATACCTATGTCATTTTTATTTGTTCCTTAGGTACATCACGACATCTCCCATAATTGAGATAGCCAGTAATAAACAAGACGAGTTGTCATCTCTGTGCTAATAAAGAAAATAAGATTTTCTGAATAGATCACATAGCTTGTCACACAGTTAATAAAGATGAGTGAACCTGATTCCAATGATACGTATTTTTTTTTACTACCCGCAGACGCACCGACGAACTTGGTTTTATTGCTAATTAAGATTCACCATGGAAAAATTAGAGCGTCCAAACAGGCAAACTGATAAATAATTTATCTACATCAAAATTATTAAATATATACATTTGACGATTTCAATCAAAACACATTGTATTGTAAAAATAAATTTGTAAAAAACACGTCCATATTGCCTTGAGGCAATATCATACAGTGAACCAGCTTCATACTTATACACTTTCCTATATCATAAATTTATTTTTAACATAATTTAATTTCTTCTTTACACTGTTCTTCATAAAAAAATAAATGTGTTCAGTTATTGCTCTATTTACCCTATTCGTTCACAACCTTTTTTTTAAAGCGTTGTACGTTTGGTTGAGAGTAGATTTGTCGATTGTTAATTATTACAGTAACTCGACTTCAAACATTGAGAAGTCAAAAAAGCTTTTTTTCTAAACACAGGTAGTTACCTACCGACCATACAATAAATTCTATAGAGAAATATATTTTCTTGTTCATTTATAATACTCCTATACTGTATTAATTTATAACACGAATATTTTTCATTATTAGAATTGTATAAAATTCTTATTAAATTTCACAGCAAAGCTCCCAAAATCGAGTAAACGATGAAATATGTATCTAGCATTCACATTCACGGTATTTCATACAACATAAGAATTTTCATAAGAAGGAAAAAAGACGGCGATATTTTTGTAGGCCCGACCTGTAGGGTACACTGGACAGGCCTGAAGGACTGGCCAGCCAAAACCGGCGTAGTGGCAATCAATTTATTTCAATAATTCTGGACTCACCTCGAATTATAAAAATATCTTTTTATCATAGACAATTGACAGACAATAACAGATCGAATCAGTCCCAAATTAAAATATGAATATTTTAAAATATATGTAGGTATGTATATACAATGGACAATTTGAAAATGGTCATTTTTCATTTTGCCCTGGATGGAAATCGAACCCGGGACCTCGAGACTCAAAGGTAAGAGCATTACCTTCTTGCTTCACTAACCGCTAAATTAATTTACTTTATATAATAAACACGCAAATTGTCCTCTCCGTGCTCACTGCAACGCTAAGGAGTAAGCTGAAAACACTGCTTTTCAAAAAAAGCCAAAGCACCCTTGAGATGGTCACGTATTATTAAACGGCGTCAATTATAATTGTCCTTATTCTTATTATCATAGAAAATAAAGATTCTGGATGGATTCGGAGATGGATTCTTATCGCTGATTTGCATAAATGTCACATGTCTTAGATGTGATCCTTTACATAATTATATCAGTCTGTCTTTTACAGAATATTCTTAAACTTAAAAAAAAGACTGGGAGACCTATTATTGCCGGGGACTCCACAAATCTAAAATAAATAAATTCTGAATTATGTCGATAAAAACAAAATATGAAGAATCGTTTGAAAAAGTATCCTTATGAAAACATTTTCTTCGAATAATATGAAGAATTAAATATACGTATGCATCAAAAGCGATTATACAATCTATATAAAAATAGGTAAGTAGTATGTTTGTATGAAAGTATCAAGAATTTTATATTGCTTCTGTCGGTTGCCTTTGAGTAGAAAAGGATAGATGCCATTGTTTACCCTTGAAGAAGCCTTGACAAAGGAGAAAAAGAAAGAGTTGTAATATTATGCAATGAAGAAATGTAACACTATGTGCAAGGCCTAGGTATAAAAAAATCATTAAATCTTTTAAAGTCTACTTTATAAAAAGTTGAATTTAAGTTTCTCGCAACACGATAAATAACAAAACGACCCGAATTAGGTAGCTAACAGACCAGCCGCATGCAATAAACATGCAAGATATTCAAGAAGGGTGGCAAACCTCATCATTGAATTTAAGATTGATCAATGTCATCATACAATCGTCACGATATAAGGTTAACCGAGGAACATTTTGTTGCAAACCAAAGAAGCAATCGTATAACGATAGTAATCGCTTAAGCCATCTTCACCCCTTCAAATGATATAAAAGGAAAGATATCATTTTCGAAAATTGGAACAAAATAATACCATGTTTCTCTAGGTAGACGTTCACGTGATCCTACATAAAAATATTCATGCGGACCAATACCTCGTTTAAAGTAGGCCTCGAATGAAGGGATGAATCTAGGCACGTGAGATCACAAAAGAAAAGTTATAACAGACATTTGTTAAGTCTTATCGATGGTGTTGAAAAAGAGTTACGATGTTTTTCCTGGTGTTCTCTCACCCGTGGAATATTCGGTCAACGGAGACTCGTCCCATTATTTCGATGTTTTCGGTTATCTCGATAAATAGAAAGTGTGCTTCGCTTTTTAGTATATGGATACTTTTACGATAACTTTATAAAAAAAAAATAACATTCTACGTTAAGTGATGTATGAATTTAGGTATTTCAGTGGTTTTGCGATATCATAGAATACTATTTTGTTTGTAACACCATGTTTTTGTATACCACACAAGTTATTAGAGATGGGATTTATAGAGATGAGTAAATCGAAAATCTGAATCCATATGAGTATCTATAAAGTTATGTATAAAAATTTATTTACCATTTAATTTCTGTAGTACAAAAAACAAGTTAATTATTTTTTTTTAACTTAGGGGTTGACGTCCATATCCGTGGTAGTTTCAAAGTCGCTCCCATCGGTGAAAAAATAACCGAAAACCGGTTAAGATGGTACGGGCACATCTTGAGACTACCACAGGATAACATGATCAAAAAGACAATGGACGTAGAAGTAGGACCCAGAAGACCAGGCAGACCAGTGACCACCTGGATGTCCACAATTACCAGGGTCATGAAGGAGGCAAAGTTGCGCTCGGAGGATGCAGGGGACCGGAAAACTTGGAAGATGAGAACTAGGAGAGCCGACCCCAAGTAAATGGGATAAAGGCGAGGGCGAAGAAGAAGAAGAGGTTGAAGTTTATTTTGTATAACTCCATGTTTATACATAATATATGGTAGAAAACACGATTGGTTTTTAGTTTTACTAAATATTTAATTGAATAGTGTCCTGGTTTCGACTTATAAAGTCATTGTCTTCTAATCTCTTATAAGTTAATTTTTGAAGGAAAAATATTATTTCGCGACACAAAATTTAGTAATTTCCATTTCACAAATGAATCCAGTATTATGTGTAAAGCAATAACTTTTATTAGAAATCGATTAAGCTGAGAAATGATCGATTCTCACACTATTCATCGTTGTGCTTAATCTGTTACTATATTTATCGATTCGAAGAAAAGTGTTACGAGTTTATGAGGCGATGAAATTTGGAAATTATTACTCGTTCGGCGGAAATAATAACTTTTTACGGAAGGGTGACACTAGAAGGCTATTAGTTATATCTCAACATTAAGTACCTACGCTCACTCTTAAGTAGAGGTCAGATTGGAGAAAAAGGAAAATAGAGGAGAAATTATCAAAAAAATTATGATTTTTTAAAATAAATCCCATTTAATTTATTTTGTAGAATTAATAACAATATAAGAAATAATAAAGGGATTTTAAACATTGTTAATATTTTGAATGATAGAAGAAAATAGAATTAAAAATAAAAATAAACCACTTCATAAATTGTCATACACTACATACTCAAATTTAAAGCATATTTGCAGTTAATTCCATTAACAGGCGTTTCAAAAATGAAGTGATAAGTGATAATTTGAATTAAAATATTCCCTATCAGTGGTTCAAGACCTTATCATTGCGTTACAATCATTCACAACTATTTAATTTAATTTTTTATTTTATTTTTACAATATCAAAGAATCAAACAGTCATAACATAACATGTTGACAATTAATACACTCAACATTTGGACCAGCAAAGATTCCACTCTTACCAGAAATGTCTTAGTCTTGAGAAAAAAAGCAAAAGTTAAAAATTTAAAAAAAAAACTCAAAATTAAGTTAAATATAAAAAAATCCCAAAATACTAGAAATCAAAATAAAATCACCAATCCAGTATGAGTTACAAAGCCCAGCTAAATACACATCCAATATCCAATGTCCCAAGGAAAGAGGTTGACTCAGTGGAGTCCCCGGTATATAATAGTTCTCCCACTATTTGTCCTCTAAAACAGATGTTAGCAAAACATAATGTTAAAAATATTTATTATGATTCGTTCAGCGATGAGGTATGTCACCCATTGTCTTAACTTTTACTACCACGAAGGGCACACCTGCATATTCACTATCTGCATGTTTTCCGCTATGTACCCCACTTGTGGGATGTGCCGTGACGGTGTTAGTAGTAGAAATCATAAGTGAACATGGAGCCGGAAAAAGTAATAAAATATGCTAGAAAGTCCTAGCTGCTATCTAACTGTCATAAATACAAAAGAAAAGGACAAGACGAAGGAAAAATGAAATAAACAAAAACACAGTTAACGGTTAAACCGTGAAGCAGGTAATCCACTGCGTGGGAGAAAAAGGGGCAGTATTAGCCAGTAGGTGTCCATGATGGATTTCCCCTCCCCTAAAAAAATAGTAATAAATGGTTTTTCTTAGTCACTCATTTGTTTTTTTTTGTTGAAAAGAGTAAAAATTTCCAACTTGTATAAATATATAATGTATTATGAAAATAAATTTATTAGTTTTTGAGTAATCAGCTAGTGTGCTTATAATGGATATATCATCCAATTTCACTAAAATATGACTCGTCCCAGAGGCTTTATAGTGTATAGGTGGTTCATATCAATAAAATCGGAGAAAATACTGTTTTCCACTATTTGTTAGCTACCCTTACGCCTCTGGTGGATACAGGTTGGGCGTCATTGGATGGTCAGTAGATAGTAAACTTGACCCTTTTCAGAAAAAAATCTCATTCGTTTCTGTGTAGCGGCACCGCGACGCACGCTGAATATTTTATAAGCTTTCGAAGAAAACGTATCAAATCACAATACTGCGATTCAGATATGAAATTTGTAACTTTATACGAATCTTATCAAAATATTGAATTTCAGAAAATTATTCTGTTGCCTAGATTTTGGTGTTTCTTTCAAGAATCTATCTAAATATAAAGCTGTAGTAAATAGGTCCATTTTTCCCACAAGTATTATGCCATCATTACATTTTACGCTCATTGAGTCACAGCTTTTAATTATTATCATTAAATGGTGAATTGTGAAAGAGATTATTTCGAATTGTCAGAATTGAGCCGAAATTTTAGAAAAATGCTTTCATAATACTGTCACCATATTTGTTAGTAAGTAAGAAATATACAAATTCGTTGTTTCTCAAGAACAACATGCTCAATAGATGTGGAATGTCACAAAAAGAAATGGTTTCTTTAGTTTATTCATTGATTTAGAACAAATGGTAGAAATTAAAAACATTATACCTACTTAATATTGTAAAGTAATACAAAAATATTTTACTTTAGGCTAAAATTGGATAAAATCTTCCATGTATCCACAAAATTTTAGCGGTCTGTAATATTTAAGTGGAGATTTTCTTGATAAATCATGGTATATACCACACTAAGCTCATTCGTAATAAAAAAATATTAAATTAATTTCTAAATGCGTAGATGAGCCACTCATTTATTATAAAAATAATACATCATATTTATTATCATTTCTGGTACAACATTTTTCGGGAGGAAATATTATGTAGACTTGTTTGAGATGAACCGGATCCGGTATCCGACATATTATCCGCCTTAGTTTTATTGTCAGACCGGGTCCGCTGATTGCCGATATGTTAATATCTGACCGGTAAACTCGGATTTGACAGAGTATTCATAGAAGATGAATAAAATCAATGTTAAAGGCAGGTTACGCCGATATGTAAATAAATAAATATATTCAATGTTTTCAGTTCAGCGATTAGGTATGTAATTCATTCTGAATTCTTAGTGTTAGCACGGAGAGGACGACCAGATTGTTTGTTGCAGGCAGTAAGTCATGATGGATTATTAAAACTACATTACTAAGAGTTCAAAATAGTCTCACTTGCTCACTTAATAAAGATTTTCATAATTACAATACAAGATCAAAACATAAAATTAGACCAATAGAACACAGTGTAAGACTTTGTAACAAACTTACTTCCAGATACAATGAAATGTGATGATGTGTTGGTCTTCCCTAGAATGGTGGAATCGTATATACTTGAAACCTAAATCATTCCACAAAATTGACGAAAAGCTGAATGAATAGCAACATTTTTTTGCATTTTGTGGTTATATTATTCTAATTGTGTTATAAATTGAATATTTGACTTTGTACATCCGGACTCTTAATATTCACAACTGCTATATTTTTTTTTTTTTTTTTTTTTTTTTTTTTTTTTTTTTTTTTTTTTTTTTTTTTTTTTTTTTTTTTTTTTTTATGATTTAACATTTCATTTAACGACGGAATATGATAATAATTGTATTTTCAAAGTACCTTTTGATAATGTCTCATTAAGAGACGAAACATTACTGTATATATATATAATGAGTTACAATCCACTGGATTGGTCTGCAACGAGTTTGGTTTTTCTTCTCCATTCGTCTCTATTCTCAGCCAGTCTTTTTAGCCCTACGTATGAGCCACAGTTCATGTCTCTCTTCAGTTGGTCCATATATGCGTCTCTTGGTCGGCCTCTGCCATTTGTCCCCTCGGTCTTACCCTCTGCGATGGCGATGAGTAGTCCTGGATGCCTGATGTTGTGGCCAATCCAGTTAGCTCGTTGTTGGCTGATTCTCTTAAGGAGTTGCCTTTTTTCGCCTACCCTGGTTAATACTTCTTCATTTTCGACGTGCTCCGACCAATGGATCTTGAGCATGCGTCTGTAGCACCACATCTCAAAGGCCGCCAACCGTCCGCTTTCACTCTTGCTGATGGTCCATGTCTCACAACCATAAAGCAGAATGCTCCATACAAAGGCTTTAGTAAGGTTCTTCCTTACGCTTAAGTCAATATTTGGGGATTCCAATATCTTTGATTTTTTGTTAAAGGCAATCCTTGCCTGGTTTATTCTGCTTACAATTTCCGATTTGGAGCGTCCATCCTGGTTTATTCTGCTGCCCAGGTACACGAATTCACTTACTTGTTTGATGCTCACTCCATTTATGGCAATGTTCGCAGTCGCTTCCTCTTTTCCAACGACCATACATTTTGTTTTTTCTTTATTTATTTTCATGTTGTACTTTGACAACAGAATACGTTCCATTTTTCCTAAGGCTTCGTTCAGCTCCATCTCGGAGTCTGCGAGCAGTGCTATGTCGTCAGCATATCTGATCATGTCGACCTTTTTCCCATTTATTTTGACTCCTGTCCAGTTCTTCATTTCTTCTCTCAGTTCGTCAATGGCTCGCTGTATATAGCAGTTAAAGAGAGCTGGCGACATTGAGCATCCTTGTCTTACGCCTTGTTCGACCCTTGCTTCTGCGCAGCTCTCTCCGCTTTTAATTACGGCCATTTCGTTCTTATATAGGCTCCAGATTGCTCCTCTGTCTTTGAAACTCATTCCTATTTCGTTTAGGATGTTAAAAAGTTGTTCCCATTCTACTTTATCGAATGCCTTTTCTAGGTCGATGAATGCTATATATGTGTTTTTATTAACTGTTATTCTCTTTTCTAGAATAAGTCTGAGACTCAGGATTGCATCTCTTGTACCAGTCTCCTTGCGGAATCCAAATTGATCTTCTGAAAGTGTTTCGTTTATTTTATTTTCCGCCCTTTTCATTATAATGTTGGTGAGTATCTTAGAAGCGTGTGATATCATGCTTAAGGTTCTGTGTTGTTCGCACTTTGTCGTGCCTGCCTTCTTAGGAAGCGCTCGTATCAGACATTTGGCAAAGTCCTCAGGTATCTCTCCTGTGTCGTATATTTTGCAGACGAGCTTATACAATGTATCAAGCATGCCTTTTCCCGCGCATTTAAGCAGCTCTGATGGAATCAGGTCGATGCCTGGTGCTTTGCCGTCTTTCAACTTTGCTAATGCAATATCAAATTCACTTCTTAAGATGTCATCTCCATTATTTTCTACGTCATATTCTGCTTCCAGTGCTTTGCTTTCCTGGAGTATGCTCTTTCCTTTGTACAATTGTTCCAGGTATTCCTTCCATCTTTTGACGATCAGTTCGTCCTCAAACAGCAGTTTGCCGTTTTTATCTTGTATAGCACATCGTGGCTGTGTTTTTTCATTGAAGAAGTTCTTTACTTCAGAGTATGCGGTTTCGAATTTCCTTTGTTTTATATTTCTGATGATATTTTTGCATTTTTCTTGCAAATAACATTCCTTTTTCAGCTTGGATTCTCTGTTAATTTTATTCCTTAGGGCTTTATATTCTTTTTTCCCTTCTTCTGTTTGAGAATTCTTTAGCTTCCTTCTTTCTTCGATCATTTTTAAAATGTCGTCTGTGATCCATTCTTTCCTAGCTTGCGGCTTTCTTTTCTCTAAAACCTCGTCTGCCGCTGCGGTTATTTTCTCTTTAATTTTCCCCCATACTTTATCTACATTATCATTGCTCACAAAATCGCATATCTCAGTTTTTTCGTCGTATTTCTCTTTTACTTCCTTTATTTTTAGCATCTTTAGGTCCCATCTTTTTGTGGTTCTCTTCTCGAGCCTTTTGAATTTCAGTATGGTTTCCGCCACAACCATATTATGATCGCTATCAATGTCCGGACCTGCATAGCTCCTGCAATCTTTAATTTGATTCCTGTATCGCTGACGCGTAAGAATGTAATCAATCTGTAATCGAAATCTGTCTCCGGGAGATTTCCATGTATAGCGATGTCTATAGTGGTGTTGAAACCAGGTGTTGGCTACATACATTTTATTTTTGGCGCAAAATTCAATGAGACAATTTTCAATGAGACAAAATTCAATGAGACTGTATATAGAAGTAAATATAAATAGTGTGTATAAAAAAGTTTAAGATATAACATGTAATTGTAATTTGAAATCCACATTATGTATGACGAGTCCAAGCGCCGGTATGATAAGGGCCGAAGAATGATTAAAATAAATAAAAAAAAATCATAAAATATCTCCTTTCTCGCATACATATTTCGTAATAGTTCATCGGTAGAATGGAGGTAGAGTCTCGGCCTCCGGAACAAGGAGTCCGTGGTTCGATACCAGGTGCCGGCAAATTCCCCTTTCACAGCACGAGCTTTTAGCTTAGTGTGAAAGGTTTATAACGTTGTATTTGGGTTTATAACCAAACACAGATACATATTTTATAAAAAATAAAAAATAAAGTAAATATAAATAAAAAAAATATACAAATAACACATAATGATAGTTGCTGACCGTCGGATGCGTGGCTATCCGATTTAAAATCATACCAAATATCCGTTATTTGGTCGGATATGCATCTGTTTAATAACTAAGAGTTATTATTATTACGGGTTGTCTTTTATTGAGAATATTTTTTTAACGTCATCTTCATACTTTTCACATGTGTTATCACGCAAGAAAAATATGTTTGAGGGACAATGCGAAGAAAAAGAAATGTTTAGTGTTTTGCCTTGGAGTTTGTGGTGTGAAGTTATTTGTAGGGATGGGAAAGATATTCGATGGCTTACGTTGTTTCAGACTTTTGTTACGATCTCCATAAATTGTTTTATACCGTTTTCAGCAAGGAATAGATATTTTACTATTTTAATTGCTTTGTAAAAGGTAGGTTTACCTAATGTCAAATGACACATTTATCATCTTCAGTTCAGCGATTAGGTAAGCCACCATCTTGAATGTCTTGATTTTTTATTGACACGAAGAAGAAAACCTGTGTTTTTACATGGAGTTAATAGCTTGAACAACTTACTTAAGGAAAATGATGTGATAGTAAAAAAGAGACGGTATTTATTTATTCATGATTTTGCACATAATCATAACAAAACAGTGTTAACAAAACAACATAAAATTCTGAATACTAGGACGATATGCAGTAGTAAGTATATAGTAGGTGATTTCTTCCATCTAACCACGTCACATTGACATATATCTAATTAAATCAAATATACCTGTCACTGGACAAATTACGTACATGTAGTAAAAACATAGTTCGTCTACTCAATGCAATTAGAATAGTAGTCGCTGAATGGAACACTATAATAAATATTTTATACGTGATGTGTTATGTTTATTATATATTTATTGAAATCATTGTTCATCGTTGCTTTCAGGACCTCTGGCCACTTTAGACTAAATATTTTAACACATATTTAAGACATTTAACCATACCAGCTTTTTCTGGGCCAGTCTACTGATATTTTGGTCTTTTCCACATACTTCATAGATCTTAATTATGGATTTTTAGCTCATGTTAATAAAATAATTTAATCTGCGATGTTTTCTTTCAAGTAAGTGAAACTACATCACAAATGAGATACATAGTTTTTTAGTCCACTAAGTATGTAAGTGTGTATTGTGCTGAAGTGAATCATGACTGGGACATGAGAAATATTATAAGAAAAGATGTACATATTATGTAGTGGTGTGAGTGTTAGTAGCTACAAATAAATGGCGATTAAAGGCGTCGCGGCGCCATCATGCAACATTTTCTACACAGAGGCGCGCCTATATAAGGTAATTTGTATTGTCCTTTATTATGGCAACCCCATGAATACTTAAAATAGTTTTCAAATGGTTGTCTTACATCCTTAGGAGCTGAATATCAAAGATGATTGGTTATACATTACACAAGATCGAAAAGATCGGTGATTGATTGTTTGGGTGCTGAAGCTCTACGGAAACTTCTCTATAAAAAAATATATTTTTATTTTATTGAAACAGACATATTATTATATATGTCAATAAGCACAAAAAACATACAAACACGTAATCTTAAAAGTGCACCCAATAGCACCAAAAAGCGACGGATCCTTGCTCATCAAAAAGTCTCTACATTGCTATACGTGTAATATATGTAAAAATACAACGAAAAAGTAAAAGAAAAAAACTACGACTGGAGGCTGAAGCAAATTTTTTTCATAATTATACGAGTAAATCTCGTGGAATATATGATACTAGAAAACTTAAAGATACTATGAAATTGATTGAAGATGCTTTGAGTTATCTTATGCATATGCTTAGTTAAGTAATATAATGTGGGAACGCCACTGAAACTACTTGGAAGCACTCATATTCATTGTAGGTACGTTAAAATGCCGTACATATGTACATCGTCTCTGTATATAGTAGTAGAAGTACCTACTGTGAAAACCTAATGACACACTTAATCACGTCGCTCTAACGTTGTGGCTATTATAACACTTATTATATTATGATAAAATGTACATACACTACTATTAGTTAGGTATACAAGTAAACTAACTAATGAAATAAATAGGTATAGATATAATGTACCTAAACTCTGATGAACCAAAATCAAAATCAATCACTGTCTGAGACAACCAAAGAAACTCGCCCTATAGTTACAGACACTTTATTTTTACGTTTTTTCAATATTGTTTTTTCTTATCCAGATTAAGACAGTAGGCTATTTATAGTTTAATGCAAATTCTTTAACCATGATAATTAATTTCTCACAGGCAGGCTAGCCAGCAGATTGACAATAAGTAATGATCATGTAGGTAGTCCTATCTGTAACATTCAACATTAAGAATGGGTTGCAAACGTCATTGCTGAATTGAGGATTAAGAGAAGATCTCTATAGTAAGTGAATTATGATGAAATGAAATGAGATTTAGCATAGCGATAAATACATCTCGAGGAGTGTTATTTTTTGTTGCGTGATAGTAATCAAAGTATCCATAGATTATCTCGTTTCTGAATAAATAATATGGATGGATGGAAGAGGATTGATATGGCAAAGGTCTTTAATTACAACTGTAAACAATTCTGATAATTATATTACAATATAATTATAAGCCGCCAACACACCAGTACACTGTTTCATAATATTGTATAATATAATAATATTATTATTCAGCACAAAGGATAACTAATAATGCGTCTTGTTTGCAGGTCATAATATATTGTTAGTACATTTATGAACGTGTTTCGTAAATATTGCGAGTAAGTCTATAGCTAACTAGGCTAAATCTTCATAAGGTTATAAATTATCTCTTTACAATGAACCCATTTGTGGAACGTCGAAAAAATATAAGAAAACGATTCGATATTACTACAAATTTACGAAATCAGGAGATATATTTCGTGAAAACTGATAAATATGACAACAATATTGATGTACCTACCCATACACCAATGTCTGGTACATTCTTAGGGTTATGTCACGAAATTCAACCATAATACACTTGGTAATGTTGAAACAATTATCCTCAGCTACCGCGGAATTGGCATGCACCTATTTCGTCCCTCTTCTGACTAAAGTCGTATCTGCTAAAATGTAAATTGTTCAGGAGAGCGTTTTTAGTGCTTTGCCGCTCATATTTTTGTCTCTGCTAGTAATATGATACAGTGTAAATATATGCATTATTTTATTTGTATTTTTATTCGAGTATATCTCAGAATCATTTTTGTGATGAAATTTTGAGGAATTTTTAGAGACGACAACACATTTTATTAAGAGTATGTAATTCGTAAAAACGACAACAAATCAACAAAGCTGTTCCAGGATAACGGTAACAGTTACAGGTGTGATCTTCAGTGAGAACATGCAGGACACATATATATACAGATTGGTGATCATAACTCAATTTCGCCAAAAATGTCAGATACGACAGTTAGTCAGAAGAGGGACGATTTTTGACTATAGTCACTTGTAGGGGTAAAATCAAGACAAAATTAAGATCTATACCTATGTTTAAATTGTTTATTTTCTTATGTTGATTTTTTGTGCAATAAAGATTTTTATTATTATTATCTCATATAACAATAATAAAAATCTTTATTGCACAAAAAATCAACATAAGAAAATAAACAATTTAAACATAGGTATAGATCTTAATTTTATTATTATTATTATATCGATCGTGTCATGATTAAACCTGTAGTATCGCTTGATCATAGATATCATATTATAATAATTATAGTATAAACTTATATTATTAATGTATGAACTATACACGTCATAAGATTATTATATTAGTTAGTATAGGTAAATACATTATTTCACTTCAATGAGGACATAAAATAGAATTGTAGTATGCAGCAAGACATAGCAGTAATACAAATCAGGCCAAGACGTGATTTTACCATGGTGAATGTCGATCTAATAATATCATTATTACCTACCTATAATATTATAATATCAGAATGCAGAAGCGTAGATATTAAATACCTACTTATGTATATTAAAATTATATTGATAAGATAATATTATGTGATATACCACTTATCCTAATTTGCTGAATGTTTTATACCATATTATTATAGAGGACTTTTTTACACTCCTCCATTGGGGTTTACCCCACTTGTGGGTTGTAGGAGATAGCCTGACACTATAGATATATGTGACTTTTAACCCTGTTTGGCATTTACCAATTGAAATATTATCAAACATATTATGAACTACTCCAGATTAATCATTCCAATTGATCACACTCATCCATAGTCAACATATTTGAATAGGTATTAACATAGTCAACCTAGTACCTAAGTAAAAAATCCAGTTCTCGACATCCAATTGTGTCAAAAAATTCATAACATAAAATGAAATATTATCATTATCTTTTATTTTTTTACATTCACGGAGATAAAGTTATTTTGGACCTTTGACACTTAAAATAGCTTCGATACAATTCAATTTCTTTATGTTGCTAGTGATTTGTGGATATTGCATTGTTTGTGAAACTTTAATTGTTTATATTTGCTTGAGGATTCCAAGTGCCAAGACAACGGTCTATGGATAATAGGAAGAATCAATAAAAGAAACAAATATAATATAATATAATATCCCTCCTCATAATTTTGGCGTACCCTACAAGAGAGATAGACATGTCAAGAACGAAGAGGTATTGAATTGAATGTTTGCA
Source organism: Athripsodes cinereus (assembly GCA_947579605.1). NCBI lineage: Eukaryota > Metazoa > Arthropoda > Insecta > Trichoptera > Leptoceridae > Athripsodes > Athripsodes cinereus. The sequence goes on along the minus strand of OX388305.1, from coordinate 21,372,188 downwards.
AGCAGGTAGTTTTTTACTTGTCTGTGTTTTATGAAATTTTTTCAGAACAATTTTATCGCTGAACTGTATATCTTAAACATTTTTCACGCGGTGCTTTGCGCACATTTCT